>JARKID010000003.1:1200000-1800000 GCA_029449255.1 Mycena polygramma
GCAGATGATCCAGGCTCTCCACACAACTACTCCGTCGCTGAGGACATACTGGATTCTTTGCGTTAGATACTATCGGAAAAAAGGCAGAGATATACCAACATTGATGAGCATGATTGCGTTGAACAAAGGGGACCATTTGGTGACTGCGGTGTGGTCGAAAGTCTCCTTGAACGGATGCAGCGCCAGGTCGATTACTTGTTGCATCTTGTCGACCCCGTTGGCAATAGAGTACATCCAATAGGCTGCAGAGATCGTATACATGAAGGTCGTGATGCCGAACATGACCTTGTTCACTCGGGTGTTTAATTTACGTTGTCTGTTCAAGCGGCCATTAGTCCTGGCCTCTCGACAGGAGACGTGAACAGTTTTACAGCAGCATCCGCGTCGACATCCATATTAAAAAGGTGTAAATCCCTGCCCGGAACGTGAGGCATTAGATCGCGCGCGTCCAATAACAATATCTGAGTATGCAAAGACGACGCACCGAACACGAACGTTTGCACGACGAGGCCGACCATCACATACACCTCATCCTGCCCACTCAAGAGAATCCTCTTCACCGCGTCTTCCTCCGTGGGCGCGAATAACCCAGTTGCCGGCATGCTCAGAAATGACGAATTGAACGAAAGTAGAGTAAGGCGAGAGAACCAAAAGAAGAAAAAGTCCCTCGCTGAGGGGCGGGCCAAGAGAAACGAGGCTGGCTGCTCGAGGTGTTCGTGGTCCGGGAAGAAGAGAGAACGACGTCGGAATGCGGCGGCGAGGCCCGGATATGGCACTTTGGCATTAAAACCACCTAATAATCATGATGATCAGTTTCGACGCCAGTCAATGTCCGAAATCCAAGTATACTGACTCGATATCGGAAACCAATTATAAAGACTCAATACCGTCTACACAGCGCTTCATCTGGAGCAAAGATGGTTGCCAGCAAAGGCTTGAAGGGTCTGATTACGCCCAGACGGGTGGACAGCCGAGGTTACCGAAGGCCGCGATAACGCAGTAGCCAAGAGTAGCCTGAGGCACGACGGTCATCCAGAATTACAAAACAACATAGCGACTCCGAAGCCATCGAATAGTCGTTCAAACTTGAAGGTTTCCGGCCGAATGCGTCAGGACGAAGGGGAAAAATACGGAAAGACCGTATTGGGGGGGGGACACCCGTGCGCAGAGAGTTGGATTTGTTGTGAAGCGGGAAAGCCGGGAAATAGCCTCGAGTTGGCCTCGATTGAAGATAGATGGAAGCATGAGACTCCTTCGGGAAAACAACGGGAAAAGATTCAAAAGAAATACATGGCGGGTGGCTATGCTATGATCCTACCTACTCCGATCGACGCCCCCGGTTTCATCCTTCGAAGCAAAAAAAAAGTGGCAATCCCAAAATTCTATGGGGAGGGATACGTGCGTCGCGTTTTTGAGAGAATAGTAATGCAGGGTTAATAGGATGTAGCGTAGAGCTTGAGATGCGTGCGTAGGTATGTATAAATGCGTAGGTAAAAAGGCGTGCGAAGATAGAATACAAAGTGGATAAGTTAGATGTGTAGTGGGTAGGCCTGTGGCGTACAAATGAAGTCCTCAAATAAAAAGTCGTTAGAAAGATCCAAGCAGCGTCCATGCGCCAAGTAGTCCGAGTAGTAGTCCGAGTTCTAGTTGTCCGAGTCCGAGTCCAAGGCTGCGCGCGCCGTTGTGGTCACTCTGCGCGCTGCTCCCACCACCGCTGGGGACCGGAACGAGGCTCGACGCGGGGAGATCCGCAATCGCCCGCACCGCCTGCGTCCCAATCACCCCCGAGCCGACCATAATCTGCACCCCCACACTCGGCACGCCATTCACCACCACGAACAGCAGCGCCGGCCCCGGCGCGAAGATCGCAGGGTTCGGCGGCAGCTGCGACACGTGCAGCGTCGCGGTGTTGTTCTCCGCATATGCGGTGTACGTCGCGTCGAGCTGCAGGAACCGCTGCCCCATGTTCATCGCGTGCGTCGAGAACCCCGGCCGGATGATCACCACGCTCGCGTTCGCCGCGTTCTGCGCGTCGCCGCCCAGGTCGTCCGCGTCCAGCCCCACGTCGAACGCGTCCCCGCCGTACCCCAGCATGGAGAGCAGCCCCGTCGGCTGCGGGCGGCGCTCGTTGTAGTAGCTCGGGTAGAACTTCTCCACGCGGTACTCGGTGGGGTACTTGATCTCGGGGCCGATGTTGAGGTCAGAGTTGGGGTTCGAGCCCGCGACGAGCACGGCGCCGTCGGGGAGGATCGTGGCGGTGGAGTGGTACATGCGCGGGATGGTGGAGGAGTTGAGGCCGTCGCGCGACCAGCGGGAGCCTTTCGGGGCGTTGGGGTCGTAGATCACGGGCGTGAGGATGGGGTTGTCGGCGTAGGACATGTCGATGGCCCATGACTCGTTCCCGTACCCAGCCGTGCCTGCACGCAGCACGTTAGCTCACATTCAAAACATCAGGAGGAGAGGGCTTACCTGTTTTGGCGCCATTGAGGCACAGTATGCGCCCGTCTGGCAGGTTCACCAGGTTTCCCATCGAGCGGCCCTCGGGCAGCGGGTCGACCGTCGTGTACGACTTGTTTGTATCCGGCGTGATCGTCACGCATGAAGTTGACGCTGGGAACGACGCAATGTCCCAATCGGTGTTCCAGTCGTCGTTGTCCGACCCGCCGCAGAACAGCACCGTCGCGGTCCAGTTGTTCGCGGGCGTGAGCGGGAGCATCGCGCTGCCGGCGCTCGCGGGGTACGCGCGCACGGCTACGGGCATGTCGTCGAGCGGGTACTCCTTGTGCGTCTTGGGGTCGAGGAGGATCGTCGCGCGGTTCGCCTGCATGAGCAGCATCCCCGAGGGCAGGAGGAACGTGAGCGGGTAGAGATTGATCGGGAGCGTGGCGGAGAGGAAGGGCGAGTTGATGGGCGCGCCGGTGGACGGGAAGAACTCGTAAGTCGGGTTGTCCTGGTTTGCGGCGTTGACGTAGCCGCCGTCGTTACAGCCCCCGATCTAGGTAGCGTTAGATAGCTTTTGTGGGTTGCTCAACATTACTTACGATGATGGCGGTGCCGTCCTCAAGGGTTTCCCTGATTGTAAGTGAATATTAAAGAAGGGTAGGGACCAGGGTAGGGCTTACACGGTCGGGTACCACCGGCGGGTGGTCATTTGCTCGCCCACAATCCATTCGCACGATCCGTCGTCGCAGGGGACGAGAGTGCTGTACAAATAAAATCAGCATGATAGAAATATGGTCCAAGGAGCAATGGACCGAATCCTGTGACAAACTTAGTATGGCATCCCGCGACATGAAAAAAAGTGGAGCTCACGATTTCCCGCCGTCCGGGTCGTCGTACGGGCCACCGCCGGTCTGGCTAGCGGCCTGGTCACCGGCGTATGTGACGGCCTGGTTCCCGCCGATGTTGATCCAGGTGCCGTTCCCGAGAACGTTCCCGCCAGCGCAGAAAGTATTCGTGACGGCGTCCATTGTCCGCGCCGTGTTTGCGCCCACCGCGTATTCTAGGGACCATCAGGCGCGTGGCGTTAATTAAGTGCGCAGGTGAAATTCGAATAAGGCACGCACCGGAGGCCCAGGCGGGGTGGCCATTGATACTGGCGGCGTTATTCTCGACCTTGTCGAGGATAAAGACCTTGTCGAGGGTCCCGAGAAACAGCTACGACGCGTCAATCGACAGGCACGAGCCAAGAGGGAGATAGCCGACCTGCTGCGCGCTCACGAGACTGTTGCCGATGATTTCGAACCCGCCAATGGTGCCGGTAGAAGTGGGCTGGGCGGGGGGACTAAGCGTGGTGGCGGTGGGGGCAGAAGGAGAGCCTGTCTGCGCGAGAACGGAAACAAGAGAGACCAGAACCAGGAAGAGAGCCATGACGGGACCGGGTGGGTGTGGGTAAGGGATAGAACGAGTGTGAGGCCCAAAATATATAGGCGGGAACAACTAGCCGGGGGCTGGGCGGGGAGACGGCGAGTGCCAACCTGCACATCAACTTTTTGAGGAAAACAAACCAGATCAAAAATGAAATAACGATCATAAATGTCTCCTTTCTGTTCTTCATCAGACAGCGTTTGGAAAGCCTTGACAGCATCTTTCAACCAGAAACACGACAGGAGCTTCCAGAGCAGGCCAGAGCACCACAAGCAAGTTGTAAACGAGGAGTCGCTGAGGACAAGACGCGATTTTCCTTTTTCGGTCTAGTGGAGTTGATCTTTACCACGGTTTCTTCACCCGGACCCCGATGTCCATCCTCGAGCTCCAGGCTCCGAGGCGGCGAGATCAAGCCTCGATACCTGTTTCTCTTTCGGCCCGCATGGTCCTTCTACCTCTGGTCTGCTCTCTGTGAAGACCATGTCTCTGCTAAGCTCTCTGCTACTTTCCCTCAGGGTCATTGTCTGCACAGGTCTGCACTAGGGTCTTGTTTAATGACGGACGCGCCCACTCTCTGATCCGTCTATCTGCTGTATTACGCGCGGCTGGAGCATCGGCCCCACCGTGCGTTTCACGCCTTCTCGTATTGCTTTGTATGAAAATCTAGCCCGACTCCGTTATAAAAATCTGCCCTCGAGCCGCGTCGGACTTGATTTCCCTGGTTGCGGTGCTCGGTGTCTTTCATGCCTATCGCTGCAGCTCGAATCGCCGCTCCTTCCAATTTTTTTCTCTGCACGCAAAGCGACGGGCACACCAATTCTGGCGACGGCGGATGCAGGGCGATCACCGGAATTCGTCGATCTTCGATAGCGCTCGTTGTCATTTTTTGGGGGTTTGTTTCGGAGGGACAGACGGATCCCGTCTTTGGAATGCTTCCTCCTCGAGGCCGAACTCTATTCTGCGCCCTTCCCGGATTCCGTGGCGCTTAGCTAGCGATAACCGTCAACGGTCTCTTGTTTTCTCTCCGTTGTCTTCGTCTTGTTTTTTGAAACAATCCGGCCTAGGAGGCGACATCGGTTCGGAGGCTGATTTCGCCCAAAAGGACACGGCGTACATCCTGAAACCAGCGCGCGCTTGGCGCATCGATGGCCGCTTAGCGGGCGTTTCGTCGTTTTATCGCGATAATCCTCCACGGCCCAGAACCCGCCACCCTGGATTTACTTACACTGCATTCCTGCCTTAATTAGCAGCCCGCGGAGCCGACATTTCATTTTTCGGAGAGCGCAAGGACACTGCAAGACGCAAGCGTGTTAATCACCTTCATTTGCCCCATTGACACTATTTCATTTACAGTCTCCCCTTATTTTACCGGCTCAGCTCACATCCAGACTCCCTGCAACCTCGCCCCCTCCCCCTCTGAGTGGCAGCAAGCGCAAACCAGCGCCCCTGTATGGGCTATCTTAGCAACGAGGTTTCACAACGCGGTAACGAGCTGCGCATCGTCGGCGAGGACGTCTGGCTCTGGATTACTCGGTGTACCCCACGCTCTTCCTCTGGATCGCGGTATGGGAGACACGGCGGTCGCGTGTCGAATTTGCCTCGTCGACACGCACAGCAACGAGAACGCGACGCCGGATGGCAGCGCGGTGCAATTATCGTCTCCTGCGACTGCGTGCTCTCGCGGGCTGCGTGTTCACACCTACTGCGGCGCTCGTCATCTCGTTCTACTGAATCTACATGCGGCGCGATTAATGTCGCGCTTCTACACGACGCGCCTGAATTTCCTGCTGTTTAAGACGAGAGGGTGCGAGCTGGGGCGCCACGGTAGCGTGGAGCGGGGGAGCACTGACTGTTGAAAAACGGTGCCCCATAATTTACTCTGTGCGGGAGGACCGAGCCTTTTTATTAGACTAATGATTCCTGGTAGGCAAGCCTGTCGATAGACACAACAAGCTTGCTTTCATCGATAGACAACACGCTTGCTTTTATAGACAGGCTGAATTCGAGCCTAACTTTCTATACGCACAAAAGTATCTCGAAATATCCGTACCGCCAAAAAAAAAACGGTTTCCAGGATCTCGTTTGTTTTGTCCCGAACTACTTCCACTTGTGTGCCAATTGGGCCTTTAAGCCCTGAGCCGTATTCTGAGCTCTCCACCCACCTCCTCACATGCCGTCCTGCTCTTCAGTTGGTTCCACCTCATGGGATCTTTCTTTTTTTTTTTCTTGGCGGTTCCAAAATCCCACTCTTCCACCGTTATCATCCTTCCCGCGAGGTTGAGCACCTTCCTCGACCTTCTCCCGGTGCTTGGCCTCGTAATCGGCATAAAATTGATGTCGAATGCGGGGTACGCAGCCGTAATCATCGCCATATAGGAATGCCTGCCAAACGGACAAGCGCACGTTGGCTCCTCCCCTCATCTTCATCGCTGGGACTATGCAGAACCAGCCAACACGGCCGACGTTCGCGCGGGGATTCCCCAGCTCGGCGCTGCCGACGCCGACGAACCTATCGCCCGCCACAACCGGGGGACCGATGACGGCGACGATGCACGTCAAACGCGTTACTTTGACTTCAAAGAAAAATTGGTGGATGGGTGAGTGGCACTTATGTACCTCTAGTGTCGCCGCTGAGCATTGGACGCGCAGTGGAGATGGACGAGGAGGAATCGAATGATGTGAACTCGTTCTCGTCGGAAGAAACGGCGGTGGAGAGTCGATATAATTACGACCACGTTCCCTCGGACGTGCACCATTCTGAGCACAAGGTGAGTCTCGCCAGACCACTCGATTGAAGACCATTGTTTATGGTATGTCAAGGTGCGCCCAACGCCGACACCAGCAACGTCCCAGCCAATATTCGCGCCGCCACGGCACCCCAACTCGCTTTTCTCGTTCCCCACTCCCCTCGCGTATACCGCACCGAAAGGATCTGCAAATCCAACCGCAAGCCTCTCCCCATGCGCGCACGGCTCCGCGTCCGAGCTCTTCAAGTGCATCGTCAAAAAGCCCGACGTCGTGCAGCTCGAGATCAACGGCGAGATGCAATCGAACGCACACGACGTGACGGTCCAGTTCCTCGCTGAGCTCCGCGTCTATACCACCCTCGCGCGGCATCGGAATGTCTGTGCCTTCCTAGGCTCGCTGGAGAACGTGGGAATGGTGTTGGAGTACCTCGACGGGCGGACGCTGTACGACGTCGTCATCGCGCGTCCGGTGCTAACCACAGCAAAGAAAAAGGACTACCACAACCAACTGCTCGACGGCCTCACGCACCTACACTCATACGGGCTCAGCCACGGTGACCTCTCCCTGCTCAACGTGCAAGTGACCGCCGGCTCAGACACCGTCAAGCTGCTCGACTTTGGGCGCTCCGTCTCGGCGGACTCGGACCTCACATCGCCTGACGACGTGCCGGCGGATCCGTTCCAGCTGCAGCTGCAACCGCAACGCCTGACGGAACAAATCCACCCCGGCACGCGCCCGTTCTCCGCGCCCGAGGTGCTCCGCGGCGAGTGCACCGACGCGCGTCTCGCGGACGCGTACAGCTTCGGCATGCTCCTCGTGTGCCTCGACCGCGGCGAGAGCGTCGACGTCAAGCCCTGGGACCAGCGCAAGGACATCCTCCCCAAGGACCTGTTCGACGGGTGCGACGTGTTAGGGGACCGTGCGGGGGAGTATCTGCGGAGATGGGATAAGGGGCGGAGAAGGCTGCGCAAGGAGGATGTGATGGAGGTGGTGGGGACGTAGGCGCTGTGCACTGTCCTTGTTCTATTGGTGCGCACTTTGCTCGCACCCCCTTGCTTGGGCTCGCTCGACCACATCGCCTCGCCTCGCCTCGCTTCGCTGCAACATACAATACGAGATACCCCCACTCATTATATATCCCGCCGTATAGCACTGCGCTACGCCACCGCAGGGTCGCTCGGACTTGGATGCGCGCCGCGACAATGTATTTCTTAGTTTTGGCATGCAAATAAATTAACGGATCTTCTTTGGGTCGTCCATGTATACAATAATTAGCGCCTGTGCTTCATCCACACGAGTCATGTACCGTACGGATGGTGGATTGCTTGCCATTGCAAGTTAATATCGACGACTAATACGACTATAAATCAAATACTTCGACCTAGGCAGCTAGCTGGTTGTCCGAATTTCAGACCAGCGCAGTTTTCTGCAGCTGGGAGAGCATCTCATTTCCGCGATCTATGCTGGCGTCGGAGAAGCGGCTGTTCTTGGGCTCGGATATAACCCTCTTCAACGGGCGCACCACATCTGGGCCAGTGATTCGATCGGGTCCGCCGACGACTGCACTTGGGAATACAGGATATGTGAGGGAAGACCCGGCGGGGAGGGTATCCGACTCGAATGAGGTTTTCATCCCGATGAGCAGGATCACAGTCAGTGGGTATGCACCCTGGACGGGATGTCAACGATTTTGAGCAATGCCGAACGTAAATACTTACCGCGATGTCTATAGCTATGGGAGCATATATGTCTCCGAGCCTACCCTGAGGTAATTGAATGAACGACAAAGGCAAGATCATGAACTAGCGAAAACGTTGAAAATTCAACCATTAATTCGGGGGCTTTGCACTTACGGTAGAAATGCAGTAAAATGCACCCATTTCGACAGCCAATGTCCAAATACTACTGGCCTTCGTGCCTTCCCCGGGAATGGTAGCCACATTGAGCATTCGCCGACGCCGCCTGTGCAGCAGAAATTAATCAACTATCGAGAGAAGAAATATCTTGCTTAACAGACCATGCGGCGACTGCAACAACGGCGATTGCGGAAATATTCGAGGCTAAGGAAGACACATACGAAAGCAGTTGCAAGATACCGGTCATATTGGATTCGTTTCCAGCGGGAGCGATCCTGAGCCCGATCGTTGTGAGGACGGCGACTGAGATGGCGAGCTTGAAAGACGATGCTGAAGAACGAGATGCGGACTTACCGGCTGCGAGAACGAGGAAAATCCGCGAAACCCAAAGATAATTTCTCAGTTTGTGGTGGCTGGTGACTTGAGCCCTCCAGAGCACCACACCGTCGCTGAGAACGAACTGTGATGGTAGCATTAGACAGCGGGAGAAAGGGCGGCAACGTGAACCAACATTTATCATTCCGATAGCATTGGCCAAGGACGATTGGGTGATTCCATTGCGGGAAGAGATGAGTGATCTCAACGGAGCTCTATTCAATAAATTTGCAGTATAGGAGACAGTGTGGGCCCAATATCCTGCCGAGAGGAAGTACATGGAAAGCGTGAGGAGGAGCATAACACTGTTGGCCCGCGTCTTCAACCCTCGTTTCCTATTAGCTGGCATAAGATTTGGCGATCGATTTATAGCGAGTGCAATATCTTACAGCAATATCCGCGTTGATAAACATAGTAGAAGGGTGTATATGCCTACTCGCATGGAGGATTTGAGTTGACTATGTAATAACATCGAGCTAGAGATTGCACTTACCAAAGATGAAGGTCTGCACAAGCAGGCCGAACACAGTGTATGTTAAACTTTGTCTGACAGCGTCGAGAGCTGCAAGAGACTCCTGGGATGAAGGAGGCATTGTGGCAGGCTGGCGAGTAAAGGAGGCTCCTCACAGAGGGAATGCCGGGAAAAAATAAAGCAGCGCTGCTGTCTGGCAGAACGAGGGAGACCTTGGGCAAGTAATAGCCAGTATTTATCCCGGTCGGTTACGCGATAGGTCAACCGACAAGATGGTCTCGCAACCCGAAAGCACGACTTGATCCTCAGGCATAGAGTTGTATGAATAAGGATTGGTTTGGAATTGTTGCGGGTGGAGAAAAGCTGTTCGAAAATTGATAGGCGGGTGGATGTCGCGACCCGCAACCGTCGCAGGATCGTCGAAGTCGAGATTCGATAGACATATCGAGCTGACATGAGAGCGAAGATGAATAAGACTGTGGAAGACTGTGGATAAAGCCCGTGGTTACAATTGAAGCCATGCCAAACTTCTGCAACAGTCCCCTGATTGCCCGTGTCGATCGGAGAGAGTCTCCCCGGGGCAGAGCACAACTCACTTGAGCTTTTGTGCCATGATATTTCTTGGGTCCAAACGGTATCTTGAGCGCGAAAGTTTGCGCCGTTTCTGAACATAGGTTGAACCAAGGTTGGACCAAGAAGGAGGTTCGGCCCGGGATTGAGTCGGACCGGCGCTGGCACACCTGGCACTCATGTCGCAAAACCCGAGATTTCCTCGCTCGCGGCCTCTGCCAAAGGCATATACAGAGCCGCAGCTCAATTTCTTGAAGAGGCTGGTATAGAATCTGGCATACTGAAGGAAAAACTCACCTTTTGCCAGCTATCTTCCGGAATTTGAGCGACGAAATCTTGGACCAGTCAGAGGGGATGCAAAGAAATTCGCCCTTGAGCGCGCCGCCGACTTTATTACCAGGTTTGGGCTTCCAGATGATATGGAGCCTGGTGAAGACGCGGACGGCAGGTTTCGTGAGGTGTGTGTCGTTTTTGCGTAGATGCTCGAAAGCTGAGTGTAGCAAGCAGCAATTGTACAACTGGTTCAAGAATACTGTGGGACGGAACAGGCGAAAGGCAGAGGGGAAGCCCAGGTCTGCCAAAAAGACGACGGAGAAAGGTAATCTAAAAGTTTGTGTCCAAGTTATGCGCTGATGAGGAGCAGCGACCGAGTCGCCGAGACAACGCGAAGGATGGGATTCTGGCACTCCAACAATAAATGGGGACTACTCGAGCTCGTCGTCCACCATCACGGGCACATATTCTCATGCAGAAAATACTCCAGCTGTGACCCCGTCGCCGACCGTGCCAGCCCGAATACCAGTCCAATATTCGGTGCCTAGCACCCTCGCAAACGCGCTCCAGCCCTCGCCCTCTCCACCTCCGCCTCCTGTCCCGACTCCCGTCACTGTTGCCTCGTTGCGGGATGCCTTCCTGAACAACGTGGATGCCCCGTTGCTTGCGGCCCAGATCCAAACCTTTGTCGCATCCAACCCCTCGGCGTTGGCTCTGAAGCCCGTCGTCTGTGCCCTGTTCCAAGCCATATCCACCGAATGGGACAAGAATAATACCCCACCTAACTTGTTCTTGACACGCTTCCTTGGGGCCGCAACTTATTTCACGCCCACGATCATGCACGCAGGCGTATCGGGACCCATCGCCGGGGCGCGCGCTCTTCAGATGCAGATCCGCAAATCCGCCAAATGGATCCCCACAGCCGTTGCAAACCCGCGGTCCGCGTCCCCCTCTTCCTCCGCCGCTTCCTCCATGTCGCTCGAATTGCACCGCATCACACTAGATCGTGCACGGCGCAAGGAACACATCCAATGGGCACGCATTCATGCCGCCGCTCTCGAAGTCGGCGTCTTCACCTTTGGCTACGAGCTTCGCAATCCCGGTGTCGATGGCGCGTATGACTACGGCGAGAGCCGCATGTGGAGCGATTTGGTAGCCCAGGATGCGCTGTGGGAAGAGGACGAGGTGGAATGGGTTGCTGGCATGCTGATCCTCCAAGCTCTCATTCGGACTTCGATGAGGGGAGATTCGGGCCAGCGGAGATTGTACGAGGATTTGCTGGTCAACTACGAGGAGAGGTGGAAAGAGATGAAGGATGAAGCAAGGCAGGCTCTGGTTACTGTGCGTTACCCCACTTTCTGCCCAGTATAGATGCTAATCGCCTTTCAGGAAGCTCTTTTTGCTGCCAAAAGAGATCTTTCAAGGCGGATGGGTCCGTGATATCTTCGAACTCGGCTGCAGAATGATAATAAGCTGTGAGCCGACATCCTGTATGATCCTGGTGATTCTCAACTCTCCATAGATTATTATTTATATTCCTCTGGAGTCCTCTCATAGCCATGCTTTGAAATATGCCACGACCCGTCTTTGTACATCCTCCGCATGTTTTCGTTCCACGAATCTGCGCAGATGGGGTCAGTACAATTAAAATGCCCGATTGAAGTGCCACTTACCCGTGTGGCTCTCTAGGATAGACGACCAGCTGCGCGGCTTCTTTCCCTCTGTCCGCTCCACGTCTCTTCAGCCCCCGCCAAAACCCGATTGCCTGCCCTACAGGCACCCGCTCGTCCTTGTCGCCATGGAGGATCAACACCGCGGTGGAGACGCCAGACACCGAGTGCACTGGGCTTGTTTTACGCTCAGATTTCTCTGGTGCATCGTGGTCCCATGGCGTGCTCTGCCCAATGGCCGTCTGTCGATACCGCGTCAGCGTCGCTCTACTGCAAACAGCAGCGCACTTGACCTCGAGCTCCGGCGAGCCGGATTCCATGACCATACCTTCCCAATTTGTCGCTCCCGCGCCAATGATTGCGGCCTTGTAGCGTGTCTTGGTCTTGGTGACTCCCCAGGCGGCTATGGATCCCCCTTGGTTTTCTCGCATCAGTCACACACCGGCAGCGCTCGGAGCTAGTCTTGGGCTCACCGTGGCTCCACCCGCCTACGCCTAGATGATCCGGGTCGGCGACGCCGCGCTTGACCATCTCGTCGACCATGCTGTCGCAATCCGACCAGTCCACTACGCCGACCCCGAGATTCGCGGCATGCGCAAATTCATGCCCCCGGCCCTGGCCTTTCCCTTTGTCAGTCCGTCCATTGCGTTCCGGATCACGTCACTCACTCCCTCGATAGTTGGGTGAAATAACGAGGTATCCGGACCATGCGAGGATCTCGCGCCAGTTGCAGAAGTACGGCATGTAATCTGAAAGATACGTCAGCCATTCGATTCACAGCGGACGTCGAGTCTTGCCTGGTATCATTCGACTGAGAAGCGAGGGCGTCAGCCTCCACCGCAAACTTGATAGACCTGCACTCACCGATATGGCCCACCGTGGAGGAATAGCACCGTCGGCAGCTTTCCCGACTCGTATCCCGGGGGATACCTCACCAGGCCGTTTAGCTGTGTACCATCCGCGGCCTTCCAATAGACGACCTCTGTCCTGAGACGGGGCGCGTCCGCCAGCCACTGCAAATGGGAAGAAAGCTTGACGCGCGCCTTGAGTGCGCCCTTGCTGTCCACGCGGATGGTCCAGGCGTTCAGCGGCTCGTGGCGGATGGCCGAGCTGAGAATCGCCGCGAAGATGTAGGACACTTGCCCGGACGCGTCGACGACACGCTTGGCGTCCCAGGCGCTGAACCACACCGCGTCGTCGTCTGTCTCGAACATGGTCACGGTCGTGCGGACACCCTCGGCGGAACACACGACGACGTCCATGTGTGTGTCGATGTCGTTGCAGACCTCCACCGCGATGAACGCCTCTCCGTCTGCATTTCCGGCTCCGGGTTGCATGTTGACGATGCGGACGGCGTCCTCGGAGACGCCGTAGAGGCGCGTCGTTGCGCCCTCGCCGCATGCAGAAAAGGGCTCCCCCACACGGCTGACGAAGAGCGATCGCGCGTCGAGGGTGTTCGCCGGGACGTAGCTCTGCAGGTCGGCGATGTGGCCCGACGCGAGCCAGAGGCCCTGTCCGGAGGGCGAGCGCGGATACGTCGCGACGGGGACCGGAACCGGCTTCTCCCCCGCAATCGCGATGCGCTCGACCACGATCGGCATCTCGGAGTACTCGGGGCCCTTGTTTTCGCGCATGCGATACAGGAGCTGCGCGCTGTCGGGGCTCCAGGTGAGGCTCTCGACCTGCATGTCGTCGCGCACGCCTTTGAGCGCGGACGTCTCGCCCGTCGCGAAGCTGTAGAGCATGATGCGCGACAGACCGATTTTCTCGCCGTAGACTTTGGCGTCGTCCTTCGCCTTCACGCGCGCCGCATGCGCCTCGCTCGTGTCCGCAGGGCTGAGGAACGCGATCCACTTGCCGTCCGGCGAGATGTCGAACCCCTGCACCGTCTTCCCGGTCTTAATCGCTTCCGGCTCCGTCTCTTCACTCGCCGTCGCGTAATCGAGCATGTACATCGCCCCCGCCTTCCCCGGAGTGTCGCGGTCGCTGAGGAACACGATGCGCTTCCCGTCCGGGTGGAACACGACTCCGCCGTTAAAGGAGCCCCCGCTGCCTGTGAGGAGGCGCGCGCTGCCGGGGACGTCCGTCTGCGCCACCCAGAGCTCCGCCTCGGTGCTCAAGCCGACTTTGTACTGGTGCTGGTTCTGGTAGACGACGTGCGTGCCGTCCGGGCTGATGCGGATCTCGCGCACCTTGCCCGACGCCGAGATGCGCGTGGCGAGGTCCCCCTCGCCGTCGTGGATTGCGCTCCCGTTTCCGTTCGGTACCGTCCCGTTCGCGGCCATACTTGTAGCTGGACCTATGGGTAGGTGTGTAATAATAGGGTATGCTTCCCGCCTGTCTGCCCTTATATATATCGCGGTGTCGCACCCCTTAGATGGTGGGAAGCGCATTCACGCGGTCCCGCGTCTGGGAAGTGCTATGTTCTTCCTCTTGGCCCGGTTGACAAATCGGTTGCCTGATATGTATCGATGGGAAGCTTTTTCTCCACCGGAGCGCGTTCCCGCGCTTATGCCAAATTGCACGATTGAGACCGGCTGAGAGAGGGAATGTGACGTCTCGTTCAATGAATTGCGACACCGGATGGCGGGGATATGTGACGGACGTGCTCCTTCGCACCATATGCGACACAACGAGTCCGAGTGTGTGCATTTCGCGCTCGGTTACCGGAGTTGAAGAAGTGACGCGACGCGACTTTATCAGATTGCGATAATCTCTCCAGCACTGCATTTTTCACACGGACCGGCTATGTCCATGCCGCGAGCCCCGAAGAGCTGGACAGCCTCCTCCATTCCAGCCGTCGACAGCGACATCCCTGTTTTCTCTGGCCGCTTCAAAATTGGCTCGATTTCGCCCAAATTTCGTCGTGATACAGCGATCCGGATTCCGGCCAGAAGCTCGATTAAACCCTGGCGTCCTCAGCCTCAACCTGTTGACTTTCGATGACAAGCTTTAGTCTTTGAGTATTTCCTCCATGAATAGTCAACCTCTCCTTTGACATCAACTCTGGTGAGGGTTAGATATTCCAAGTTGTGAGCAGCAATTTCAAGACTGGTCCGACAGCGATATGTAACGGATCGATAAAGTCTTCCTCGATATTCTTTGAATCCCCATTTCAGCATCCCTCGCAGACCTCCTTCACGCTGGCATTCCTGGGGTGTATCTTCACCGAGGGAACGATCCTATGTGACGGCATTGCATTGGCGACGTCGTCGCTGAACCAGGATGCCCTCCGCGTGCGTTTCAATCACCGTGTAGCACCGTGTCTACTTGGAGGCTTGATTCGGTCAAACCGCGACGCTTTTGGGCAATTCGACGATGCGGCGTTGCACAGCGCTTCAGGCAGAAATGGCCAGTTAATACTAGACAACGCGACATCCGGTCTCCCTCTTCGACAAAAGGAGAGAATCGCATGAGGTAAGCACTCAACCGTGGGAATCACACCGTTGAAACTTACGTCGCTCGGGCGTCAGACGAAGTGAAGTGTATCGATGAGGGACACTTGTTTCGTATGGAGCATTCCTCCTCAATCATGGCGTTTCCAGCGTCTTGTCTTCTCCATTAACTCTGTCCAGACTATCATCAACACGACGCAAAAACACAGGCTGCAAATAATCATGAGCGCGACCTTGATATAATTTTATGGGCCTATTCCGCAACAAGCACCCCTCTATACCGCATCTTGCCCTCCCGCAGCCGCGCCATGCCCTCCTCGACGCCGCTCTTCGTCAACGGGAACAGTTCGACGATCGGCAAGACGTGGTTGCGTGCAGCGAAGTCGAGCATGCGCTTGTGCACGGAGCGTGCGGCGACGGCCGTGCCCTGGATGCCAATGCCCGAGACGATGAGCGGCAGGATGGGGATGGAGAGGTTGTCGGCGCTGATAGTGAGGGGGAAGATCGTGCTCTTGGGTTTCATGACGCTGAGGAACCTGTGCGTTGTGGTGTTAGTGCAGGGCAAGGTGAGAAGGACGCGGGACACACGGTTTCCAGTCGGGCAGGACACTCGTGGTGACGATCAGGTGGTCCAGTGGGGCCATTTTGAATTCCGTGACATCTTTTGTGGCGTGGAACTCGGTCGCACCGAGGCGTAGCGCTTCCTCGCGCTTGGTGTCCGTGCTGGAGAAGACGACGACGCTGGCGCCCATCTTGGCGAGGAATTGGATCGCGAGGTGACCCAGACCGCCGACTCCGACGACGCCGATGCGGTCGGTGGGGCGAATGTTGTAGGACTCGATCACTTCAAAGACGGTCGCGCCGCCGCACATGAGCGGGGCCGCGTGTTCGGGCTTGAGGCCTTCTGGAACCTTGAAGAGAAACGAGGCGTCCCAGATGGCGCGCGAGCCAAAGGATCCCTGGTGTAAATTCGATGCGGCGTAGCTTGAACGGAGATCAGAATCGAACGCTTCAACAGGAAGAAACGCACTATTCACGGTTCGGACAATAATTGTCTTGGCCTAAGGCGCGGAACTCAGCGCCACAAAAAAAAAGAACGATAAAAAAACGCACCAAGCAGGCATTGCTCGCATTTTCCGCAGACCTTGTGCGTGTACCCCCACCCGACGACATCCCCGACTTTGAACTCGGACACGGCGTCCCCAATCTGCTCGACTGTCCCGACCCCCTCGTGCCCGAGCACCATGTCGGCGTTCTTGTAATGCTCGTCGGTGCCGCAAATCCCCGAGTGCGAAACTTTCACGAGGACCTGGTTTCCCGTGGGTTTGTCGTGGTGGGTTTTTGCCTCGACGATGCCGTCGTTGGCGGAGCCTTTGAAGACAGTGAATTCGACGCTCATTTTTGAGAAGATGGAAGGAGGGAAGAAGACTTATCGATCGTCACGTCTTGAATCTCTTTATATTCTTTCATAGCCGGCACGCGGATGCACAAGCGTTGCTCAGCGCAAAACGCTGCTTGAGACCTTAGGGGCTCGCTAAGCAAGACACCGGGCATCAGATAAGCCGGCCCGTTTTCTTTCTTTGACCACTTCCACGCTCAAACCACCGCTGCTGATTTATCGCCTTTACCCCGCCCATCGATCGCCGTTGAACTGAATCTGAAGCCTATTGTGCTCGTCTCAGCGACTTGATTCAGCCGTCCCAGGTAAGGGGAAAAGTAACTGCTATACCTGTATGCAACGCGCTGAATAATACCGATCTTTACGCGTCAGCAGCAATTGGGCTGACATGTCTGTCCAAGACCTTCGGGCACGTATTGTGAAGCTGTCAACCGATATCGAGACCCACAAGACGTTGCTCAAACAGCTGGAGCGCGAAAAGTGTCTTGTCCAGCGGCGACTTAACGCCGCCCTCGATCCGGTAGCACGCCTACCCCTCGAAATCTCGTCGGAGATCTTTCTCCATTGCCTTCCTGCCCTTCCTGATCCAAGCGCTCGGCATGCTCCCATGCTGCTTGTGAATGTCTGCAATGCCTGGGCCGACATCGCGATATCCACCTCCGCACTATGGGCCACCATTCATATCACTTTCCCGGTCGATGAGCGCTTCAGGAATGTAATATCGATCTGGCTTCGCCGCGCTTGTAATCGTCCCTTGTCCGTATCACTTCGCGGGAAGGTCAACAAGGATGTCGCCGGCACCATCTGGCGACACGGGCTGCAGTTGAAGCATCTCAACATATGTTGCGATGGGGAGACCCGGGACGTCGACGACAGTGGATACAGTGATGACGAAGACAGAATCGATATTTTTGGAGGAAGCCCAGGGTCGCTACCGTTACTTAAAAGCTTCACAATCTGCGGGTTGACCTCAACCGACGTTAGAGGGGGATACTCTGCTTCCCAATTCTTAGCCTTATTTCGGCTAGCCCCCAACCTCGTCGAATGCACAATCGACCATATATTTCCTATGCTCGACCTCCAGAACGTTGATGAAATACTGGTCCTTCCTGCTCTCCGTCGATTGGTGTTCGACCAGCTTGATTCCAATGATGATGAGATCCTCAAATGTCTTTCCCTTCCCAAGCTACAAACCCTTTCCATTCCACTGAGCGAGATCCGACCTGACAATCTTTTGTCATTCCTCCAACGCTCATCACCCCCGCTTCAAGAGCTAACCGTGGGCTTCTCGGAGTTCGCAGAGCTGGCCGATTCTCTCCGTCTTGTGCCCACCCTCACGAGTTTCGAACATTGGTGCCACGTTGATCGTGTCACGGAATTATTCGTCGCGTTGACCGAGTCCCCATCGTTGCTCCCCAACCTCCACCGCCTAATTCTACGTCTCTATACTAGTACACCGCCACCTCTTCCGCACTCAACGTTGAACACTCTCCTTGCTGCACTATGGACCCGTCGAACCCAACTCCGAGTTGTCCACCTTGATCTGCAGTGTGGGCTCGAAACAGTTTTGGAGCCTCTGGCACCATATATCCTCGCTTCGTTCAGTGAACTGATGCAGGATGGGATGGAGGTTTATATTGGTCCCAAGTCAC
Source organism: Mycena polygramma (assembly GCA_029449255.1). Lineage (NCBI taxonomy): Eukaryota > Fungi > Basidiomycota > Agaricomycetes > Agaricales > Mycenaceae > Mycena > Mycena polygramma. Next base: position 1,218,278 of record JARKID010000003.1, read on the forward strand.
ACAATTTGGTATCCGCCTGAACTCGCCTGGTTCTACAAAAATATGGTCTCTGGTTTTCGTGTTCAAATGGGTGTTACAAAACTCAACGGTTTCACAGTTCGTTCAATTCAAAGCCGAATGTGGAAGGGAGTACAAGGGACGGCTACCTCTCCATTTCCACTCAAGACTGTGTTTTCGCAGGCGCACTTTTGTTGGAAAGATTTGCAGCCACTTATTCTAGGCCACGAGAACGCCTCTGTATCGCATTTTGCCCTCCCTCAATTTCTTCATTCCGTCCTCCGCGCCCTCCTTCGTCATCGAGAAGCGTTCAATGATCGGTTTCACCTTGTTGCGTGCCACAAATTCCAGCATCTTGCGATGCACGGCGCGCCGCAATGAGCGAGCCTTGAATGGTAAGGCCTTGGAAGAAAATTGGCGTGAAGGGGAGCGTAAGTTCGCCGCCGGAGGAGGACGGCGGAGCGGACAGTGGGTAAATCGTGCCATTGGGCTTCATGATGTCCATGAACCTGGTGGACGACTGTAAGCAAAAGAACTTGATCTAATCAACGAAGTAGCGCACAGATTCCAATTCGGGAGGAAGCTCGTCGTGACGATTAGATGGTCCGGCTTGGCCGTGTTGAGTTTCTCGGCGCCTTTCGTCGCGTGGAATTTTGTTGCGCCGAGAATGATGGACTCCTCGCGCTTCGAGACAACACTTGCGCCCATTTTGGCGAGGAACTGTATCGCGAGGTGCCAGACCGCCGACACCCACAACCCCCACCCTGTCTCGGGGACGGATATTGTAAACCTCGATCACGTTGTAGACCGTCGCCCCGCCACACATGAGCGGGGCGGCGTGTTCCGGTGAGATGCTTTCTGGAATTTTGAACAGGAACGAGGCATCCCAAATGGCCCGCGAGCCAAAGGAGCCCTGATGGAAATTTGCGATGCCATAGCTGGAATTTGGCTCAGATTTAAACACGCCGATAGAAGAGGGAATACACGCACGATTCGCGGTTCGGGCACTAATCTTTTCCAGTTTCGCATTCCTCACACTTTCCGCAGGTTTTGTGCGTCAGCCCCCAGCCCACGATGTCTCCGACTTTGAACTGGTCCACGGTCTCCCCGATCTGCTCAACGGTCCCGACGCCCTCGTGCCCCAGAACCATGTCGGCGTGCTTGAAATGCTCATCGGTGCCACAAATGCCAGAGTGCGTAATTCTGACGAGGACATGGTTCCCAATGGGTCCGTCATGGTGCGTCTTGCTCTCGACGATGCCGTCGCTGGCGGAGCCCTTGAACACCGTGAATTCAAGGCTCATGCTTTAATGTCAGGATGAGAAGGATGGGGAAAATTGAGTAGGGTTTCATTGCCATTCTATGAACCTCTATTATAGCTTTCTGGGATGACACTGACGCAAGTCGAGGGAGAACCAATTTAAATCGGCCAATCATCCGGGCCGCCTGTGGAACCGTTACTGAGCAACATCAATTTGAACCGCTCGGGCCCGGGTAAGCTTGCTTCGGCCTCCGTCATCCAGTCCGCAAAGACATGAGTAAGGAACTTGGATCACGGTCAAACGAGCACCGAAAAGCGTCGCCACTGCCATGAACATGCAAGTTTTGTGAACCCATTTTTGTAGGTTTTCTTCAGCTTATTGACCTGCCGATTGATTTTCTGCTCTACATCTCTGGTAGCTCATTCTTAAACCCACCTTCGCCCTCTCCCTCGGGCACGCGTCCGTCTTCGGGTATCCATTTTTAGGTTCAACTCGTGAATAGACTGATCCAAAACATTCAGACATTCGTCGGGTCGCCGTTCTGATCCTTGTGGTCCACAGCGGCGACAACCATCTCCAAGTTCATTTAGAGTGTGGTGCAGAATCCCGAAGGTGTTCCAAGGCAGAATATCAGATACCTAAATGTGCGTGGCTGTGGAGGTGGGAAGCAAAATTGGGAACACCGCAAGAAATTCCATCACAAGAGAAAGTCCCGCCGCGCTCCAGGTTTGGGTAACTCGATATCGGTCGTCAGCTTCGCGAGAGGTGCCGGAAAGTCTTCGGGACACGTCAGCCCAAATTACTGCTCACGCGCGTAAAATCATACTACTCACAAACTACTCAGTGCAGTGCGTTCCCAGGTACGCAGGATTCTCCTGCTTATGTACCTGACAGCCAGTTTCCAAATCAACTCGCTGAGTCGAACACGATGAGCAAACTGGTTCCGAAACTCGGTTGGCGCGGTTAAATCAGCGGTTTGAGCCCGTGGTCGCTGGCTACGGGGTTGGGACGGGCAACTTTGGTCCCGAGCAGCGTAATAAAAGGCGACAAATCAACGACAATTGGTTCCGAAGTAGAATGGATTTGCGTATGACTATTATATGGATTCCGCTTTGATTCCGCTTTATACGTGGTGGGATTTTTGGTTGGCTTTTGGTTTAGGATGAGGTTGGGTAGGAGACACAGATGCGAGCTGCGGAATCCGCCCAAAAGATGATAGTAGGATTGCCCCAACCGCGTAACGTGCGGGTCGGTAAGAGCCTGGCGTCGTTCTGAGGAACTGGAAAGGAAAACGGCCGGCTTATCTGATGCCGATGTTATCATGATCGGCTGGGAACCAATCTGCTTTCAAAACTCGACCACCATCATCTTCCAGTTTCAACGAGTCGACGAACACCCCAGAACTGCGTCGCACTACTGTCATGCCTCCCAGACCTTCTGACGACTATTTCAAATCACTGACCGCCCAGGCGCAGCGACTGGCTGCCGCCGAGGCTGCAGGCGCCAATACGGACTCCTTTGATTTTACAAAGACGGTACGCATGGAGCCATGCGTATCCTTTTCTGAATCCTGGAGCTCAGTTTCGTCCACCAGCTCGGTTGTGGGGAGTGCGGGAACGTGATAGAGCATAAGGTTAGCGACTCGGATCCAAATTTCTTTCAAGCCATCTCTCACACGCAGGGCGTAGCCAAAAGTTTGCTCTGCCTGCAAAGCGGCGATGTACTGCTCCCAAAAGGTATTTCTTGGGATTGAATAGATGCGACTTGACGCACAGTTTAGTGCGCCACAACCGGCTGGAGTGTCCGAAAAATGGCCAATGCCAAAACACACAAAGAACTTTGTGCAGATAATAAGGTATGCGCGATGGTTTACCACTTGAATTCATTTGAGCGACGAAAAACAGCGACATATGCTCAGGGTGCCCGCAGTTAACGCGATATTGCTGCAGTTTCCCTGGGGTAGACTCGAGAAAGACGGTACATTCAGCGTCGAAATCGCCCGCGGACGCTTCAACGTTCTTGGCGCGGCGGGGTTCGGGTACTGGAGCCATCGCGGTGGACCCATGGCTCATCTGTCTACCGGATCCATGCCGGAGCAATTGGCCAAGCAAGGGAGCATGGGGAAGAAGGCCCAGGAGATATCCGCCATGTTCGACCATCTCGACGGCAGCGCCCTCCTCGACACTCGACACACGACCGACCGGGATGGGTGGAAGCTCGAGCCTGAGCTGATTCCGTTCCTCACCTTTTCCTCGCTCTGGGTGCCGCCGCGGCTCGCGACGAAGATGGAGATCAAAGATTGGGCGAGCTGGTATGCCTGGAGGCGTATTCCGATGGAATCCCCCGCCGCCCTGCTTTTGCACTTCCCCATGTCGGTCTATTGGCTCCTCGTTGACACGCTGCGGGTCGCTGACCCCAAAGCCGGCTCTCCCGATCGCCCTCGTATCCAACTGAACATACAGTATATCGGCGCCGAGGTCGAGCTAAACTTCCTCCCACTGTGTGTAACTCTCTTTGTCTTGTTCCTTCTTACGAAATTGACCCGCGGGTGTATTTCAGATTTAGCGAACTCGCGCTGCTCCTTCCCTACACCGACATCAAGATGATATGCTTCGGCCAAGCCGTGCACACCCTTGTATCCGGCGCGAAGGCCTCTCACCCCAAGAGCATCGCCGCGCAGGCGTCCCCGGCGCACCCCGTCTATTCGTACACCGCCCCCGACGAAAATGGCGCTGGCCGCATCCAAATCTACCTCCACGGCACTGCATCCCACTGGACGCCCGCCGATGCCGATGCGACGCTGTCTCCATACGGCCGCCCCGACGCGATCGCCGCGCCAAATGCGGGCCTCGGCTCGTACACCGCGTGGTATCCTGTCATCGTCTACGCGCATCAGGCGGACATCGCGTTCGGCGTGACGGAGTATGCGGAGCAGTCGTGTGAGACGCAGTTGATGCTGTTCCCGCAACTTCTCTACGCTGAGGCGGCGCGCCCTGGGTCCGTCATAGGACAGGTGCCCGGCGCACCTAGCGTGGAGGCGGCGAGGAAGGCCGCTGAGAAGCATTGGGAATATCAGGTTGAGTTGAATCCCTTCCAGCGGCCTGGCCAGAGGTCGGTCCCAACGAAGTTGCCGAATGTTCCGAATGGTTTTACTATAAAGGTGGTTGGGAAGTAGAATGAAGAATGAATAGCCCATTGCACATGGTTTTGAATTGGTGGATATGCACTCATGATCTACGACGGTAGAACCATGGACTATCCGTGGACTATCGAAAGGACGTGCTCAATGCTCTACCCCGCGTAGACACCCTTTACTCCTAATGTCGCGCTCCTCCAAATGAAGGAAAGTACGAAAAATAATGTTACCGGCGAGGCGCACTCTACTTACGACCAATTTGCTTCGATAACTGCTATTTCGCACAAAATTCGCATCTGTCAGCACATCCTTATGTTCACGCGTTCGCGACTGATCTCTAAAAAGTGCCATCTACAGTGGACGGATCCAGTCAACAAGTCAGTATAATAGTAACAAGTACCTGCCGGAGCGCTTCGCGCTCCGGCAACTCCTTGGTTGGAGATTAACAATTACATAGTACAATGTCAATTCTTTCCGCACAATTGCAACATTATTGGTAGGATGATCTATCTAGATTTTGAGAATGAGGACAATGTTTGTGATATGTAGCTGCGCGAAGCTGTTCATGTGGAAATAGTGGCCGGGCTATTTTATCAGGCCGATCGCAACCCGTCCATTTTGAGCCTTACACGCTCGTATAACGGCCCGATGAGACACCTCGACCTAGGAGAGTTAGCAGTGTTTTCCTGTAGGGATGGTAGCAGCTGAGTAATTTTGTGTCTTTGGTAGCCGTCGAAAGTTGTTGTGTCCTGAGATAAGATCATTCTTGAGTAAAATCGAAAGCTACGGTCGCAAGTGAAAGTGATGTGCAGTCATAACTGCACATGGAATCCAAGAGTGGGGTTTTTATATATTGGTGATCGGTGGTCTGATTGAATCCATTAATCCACTTGCAACGGTAGCCGGAATGGTCTCGATTTCACCTGTATACCGGAACAGTATGCGAACGGTTACCCTGGTACCATTGTTTCTCAAGCGGGATGCGTCAAAGTGGCACAAGAGGTGCGGGAGTCGCGTACCTCGAGGTGGAGGGGGTAGAGGAGTTTCATAGACGGCGAGCATGGTTCAGAAGGAAAATTGGTAAATTTTCTTTGTTTTGTCGAAGAAGAGGTAGTGCTGTCTCGAGTGGATTGACATTGACGATGATCTCGTCGAGGTTGAGACGCGGCACGTCCGTGGTAGTGATTTCGGGGGGGGAGGGGGGGGGGGGGGGGCATGACAGTTTATCCGTAACGGGACGTGGAGTAGCAGTTGATAATTGTACACTGCTCTGGAAAATTGTTGAGGTAAAGTAGATAGTGACTTGCGTGGAGCGATGTACTGAGCGTCGCATGTTCCACGTCCCCATTATAGTGTCGGACCGTGAGTTGGAAAGCTGGAGAGGCCGGGGATCGTACAGTTTGTGTTCCGGACCAGCTTTGACGTTGCCGCGGTAGTATCAAAGTATAGCGCGTCTGATGATTGTGGATTGTTTGGGAAGCCGCAGGCCTGGATTGAATCCAACAGCGCATCGCGGTTGCGCGGGAAGAGATCTTGGGATGACCGTTTCCTTTGGGAGAAGAACATCATGGGCGGTTGAATTTCAGCCATGGTTCGTTGACCAGTCAGGCATGAAATGGCGGTAAGATAGTTCTGGTGGAAGACTGGGCCTGGATGAAACTCGGTGTCCGTTACGAACTGAGAAAAGGCCAGCGGTAATTAAAGACACCGGAAGGGAAAGCGTGGAAGACATGGCGGGGGGGAAGGAATGTTGATGCAGTGAGAGGGTTAAATGCAGTCCATTGATTCAGAGCCGCTCGGAGCCGTTGAGCGGTGAGAGCAAATAAAAGGTGATTCAAAAAGGTTCCAACGGTGAATGAAAGGGCCTTGGAGGAGCGCTATTGGTTGGACTCAGCGGGATGGACGTGGGAACAGATAAAGTTTGTTTGAAGAGGGTGCGATGCTTGTCAAGATGTCAAGGCGGCAAGGCGGCGGCAAGCGGCGGCAGACGGCGGTTTGAGTCTGAAGCCAGTTGTACACTCTTTGGGGGTCCAGAAAAGCGCAAGGATGGGGAGAGAATATTGGAGACCGTCGACATACTAGTCGGTGGTTGAGGATCAAGACTTTGAGAACTGTGGATTGATGGGTAAGAAGAGCTGAGTTTGAAAAATGCGCTGATTTCCGAGCGGAGTTTAAAGGCTTCAGACAGGCGTAATTTTATAAAGAGTAGAACAACGGCATCTCTACCACGGTCAAACCACGCTAGACAATCACTTGTCATCCGACTTTAAAAACATTGGTATTGTCATTTTGGACTGAACAAAGAGAGAATAAATGGCACACAGAGGGCACACAAGATGGCACAAATGACTGCATAACCCCAAATGTGAAATGAGGGCTGATTGTCCGTTGCGCTATGTCCTTCGACTTGTATCACGAGTGGTGCGTCCCCCGTTCCCGTGTATGTGATCCATTCCGCTCTCAAAGCTTTGAAACTGTTGCTCAACAGTTCCTGTTCGTCAATCATCTCGAAGCAGACGATATCGGACGGTTTGCCAACCACGTCAGCGTCCGATTTGATGAATTTCGTTTTCATCACGGCGATGGGCCCATACGTCTTGGGCCTCTGGAGTAGGTCACACGCTCGCTGATTGAGAGGTCGCGCAGCAACAGCATTGTCATCCATCCAGGCTTCGTAAGACCTGTGGAAATTCCCGCTTCCAACCCCGTTGGACTTCTTTTTCGCCTGAATGACATCAAGGTCAATATATATGAAGAAGCTTCAGATGAAAAACAAGAACGAACGTAGGCAATCTGGTCCTCCGAATGCAGCACCACACTGTCGACGAATGAGCATCCGAGTAAAGCAGCGATTTTCTTGTCGACACCAGGGCCAAGAGGCAGCTCATGGTGAGTCAGGGGCGCTGTTTGGGACTGCGGAATAAGGAGAAGAAGCAGTTTGGTGTTGGATGATTCAACCCGAGGAGGCTGCGTAGGGATTGGATTTTTCCCTTTCCCAAATTTGAGGGCACCTCCGCGTCGCTTTCTCGTCGACATGAGTGCAGAGAGAAGAAAGAGGGACATCAAAACCAAACAATGACCGATCGATTGCGCGCGGCGGAATTTTTCCGCCTTTGGGTGGTTCTTGTCGCTTCCCTGACAGCCTGGGTTTTCATTCAACATACTCTGGAAACACGGGAAATCGTTTCCTAAACATGAAATACAGTGGCTTCGCAGTTAATTCTGGACTTTGGAATGTGTGTCCGGAGACGTAGAAAATTCGATACAACACACCATTGCGACATCTCCAGAGGACCTACTCCTTGAGAGCTATCCATTCCGCTCTCAAATTACTGAAGTCGCCACTAGATAACTCATCTTCTTCCACCCTTTCAAAGGAGAGAATGTCCATCGAAGTGCTGAGCGGAATACCGGCAGATTTGATAAAAGTGGTTTTTTGAAGAAGAACCGGGCCGTGCAAGTTCGGTTTACGAAGGAGTTGACAGGCTCGCATGTTGAGAGGTCGCGACGCGATTGCATTAGGGACCATCCAAGCCTCATAGCTCGTGTGTAAGCGACCGATTCCGACACCCATAGGCTGGCCTCGAGCCTGAGATAGATAGGTTAACCTGGGCACGAAGAAAGGAACTTGGAAGCTTACATAGGCAATCTGATCTTCGGAATGCAAAAGGATAGAGGTTGAGGATGGCGCATCCAACAGATGGGCGATTTGTTCGTGTATGTCAGGTCCTCGCTCCAGCTCGTGCTGGGTCAGAGATGCTGTTTGAGACTGCGGGATGAGCAGAAGGCGCAGCCTTGGTTCAGTTCCGAACAGTGGATGAGTGGAGAGAGCTTGATAAACCACATCTCTGTCCGTAGAAAGTGGAAGAGGGATACCGTGCGCCCGCGCTAGAGCTTTCATGACATCGATTTGCCTGCCATATGAATTCATCAGATGATAAACCGAGAAAATGAAAACACCGAGACATAAATCTTGGATCCATGATTTTGGCTTGAACAGATTGAAGAGCGGTTCGGCACTGGTCCTTCTGCATAGTACCGGCAGCAGTGTTTTCAGCCCTTTGGTAGGACTCGATGCTTTCGGGGTAGCGTCCTAGAGCCTATACAGAATCAGTCAAGTCTTTCAAGAAACTCAATGACTGACATCTTCGCAAGCGCCTTTTCGAAACCACCCCTTCGAGTACGTCGGATCGATCTCCGTCGCCTGTCGATGTTTAGCAACATGTTATGGGGGTGCGCTTTTATGAAACCTTCGTTGAATCCAAGAGGCCATTCGCAGGTCTAACCGATATCCTCAGTAATCTTGAGCGTACCCAGGCTTTGACTTACCGGTCTGAAGCACAGTGACAGGCAGCGCGATTCGAATACAACACAGCGCTCTGAGGATCTAGCGCGATGGCCGCCGAGTACTTCCCAACAGCGCCGTCGTAGTCTTTCGACGCGAACAGCGCGTTGCCAGCAGCTTTGAGTTCCTCTGCCATGAGGAAAGGGATCAAAGAGAGGTGGCGCTTATGTAATGGGTGACCAAACAAACAACCGCGATCATCCCAATCGAAAAGTTCTCTTAAAAACCCGATGGCATTGGAGAAGGCATACTTTTTCAAGCCTTAGCTAAATTGTGTACCTGAAGTCCGGTGCTCTATCTCCCATCCTCCTCAATTCTTGCCGGCTGTATATGTTCTTCTCGCCTCTTTCTTCCAGACCGCGCGCGAGCTCGTCGCGACGGTTATTGATGCGGGTGTAGGTCAAGACAGCGATGGGCACGCATATCAAGCCAATGCCGACAAACATAAGCTCGCATCCATCTAGCCAACTTTTGAGAAACAGAGGGACACGCGCGACAGAAAGGCGACGTACGTCCAATGAGGAACCGAGGCTTGTCTTGAGTGCGGTATATATTGCTTGCTATTGCCCCGCTGCAATTTAAAACGCTTGATAAACATTCGGATTTTAGAACTTGAGGTTGAGCTTGCCTGAAGTTTCCGATCCCAATGTGCAGCGCCATGCCTACTCCACGTTTGTACTGCCCGGAGAGGTTATTCCCGAGCCTTGCAATAGTGTTAGCATCCCAGGGCTTTGTTGCCAAAACTATAAAACAAACCAAGCCACTACACCCGGGAAAGCTGCGTAGCTCCCGGCGACGCAGAAGAATGTGCCAAAGTATTTGACATCTGGCAGCAAGATAATGGATGGCGTCAGGAAATAAAAAATCCTGGCTAACCTGAAGGTGCATTCGAGATATTGATAGAAAATCCCGTCAAGCACATAAGGAGGCCGGCGTAGATGAACGGTGAGCGTCTCTTGACCTTATCTGACCAGTATGCGAAGATATATAGAACCAGGGCTATACGAAGAGAGACGCGATGAGAGCTGTTTCACAAATTCCGCTTAGCTTACTGGCAAAAACCTGAGAAGAATGAGTATCAGTTCAATTGACCAACCACCGTAATACGGTTTCGCACATAAGGGGGAACTTTAAGTTCAATCAATATCACGATAACAAGGAATCAGGACGACAGAACTGACCTGTCAGTAATTGAGAGACCGGTACGTTGTGCCCAAATCTTCACAAAACTGTCAACCCAGCGTACTAGGATGACATTGGGAAAGCATTCTTACGTGCTAATTATGGTTCTGGGCAGAAGTGAGCCCAATCTGTTCGAAAGTTGGAAGACTGTACTCACGGGAGGAAGAGGGTAATCCCATAAACTATATATGCACGGTTAGCGGCGGTAGATATGAGAAAGTGATTCATACGAGGCCCGATGATAGACATATAAATGAGGATATGAAGCCAGATCTACGACATCATCAGAACGATACGGTCGGAAGTAGTGTAAAATAGGACAACCTGCCAGTCCAGGAGAGCCTGCACAAGATGGCGCATTTCGAAATGTTCTTCTTCGCCCACAGACGAATTGTCGTATTCTATACAAGTTTAGGGGGCAATATTCGAACATTTTGAACACATACTCTTTCGCCAAACAATGAAAGAGCGCTCCTCGAGGGTCAGGAAGCTGGCCGTAGAGGGAAAATCAACGAGGACTGCGGTACATACGTGATTAGGACGCAAGCGCAAGCGTTAAAATGAACACACTAAAGAACGCCAGGAGCCCAACAAGGACGGTCGCGATGCCTTCCTACAGCGCCGGGGTCAGTTGGCGGCTTGAAATTTCGTGTGAAGCCACACAAACCAGGATAAAAATCCACGACCAGCCCAACAGCCCGCGGGTACCGCTCATAAAGTTGATACCGTAGGCCAAGAGCCCACTGAATGCACCTGCCAGAGATGCAGCGCCAAAGAAAAGGCCGATGCGCAGCTGCAACATGTGGCGAGGATACCAAAGTGAAAGACTAAACACCGCTCAGACAGGGTAGCTGCAAGGGAGCAGTGCTGCCTACTAATAGACTACGCCGCTAAATCCAACAGCATCAGTCCAAGTCGGGAAAATCGGCAGATGAATATGGATCCTTACGGGAATAAACCCGCCTCTGCGACACCGAGACTGATGCGGACACCGACGAGTTGCGGGTAACTGCAAGAGCGTTAAAACGTCTAAGAGGATTGATGTATATATATTGTGTCTACGTCTTGACGAGGCCCATGAGAGTCCTAATTGCATCTGTCAAATCGGGCAAGAAAAGATTCAAACGCCACACACATTACAGTTCCCCAAACCACCGTGATTCCTGGGAGCCATCTGCAAAATACCCTCGAAAACGGCAATTCTTCGCAACAAGAAAGGCGTACCTGGAAGGTCGGGAACCGTTTGAGGACCAGACTAAGATTCGGCACATCAATTTAGGACGCATGAAAGTGCAGCGAAAAGACCGACTTCGCTGGGCACTCGAAAAGACAATACGGCTGCAGAATATGAGAGGCAAACGACGCATTCCATTCAACCGGCTTACAATAAAGAACATGGTCTGTTCGATAAAAGGTAAGCCATACAATCGCCAAAGCTGTATATTTTTTTACCAAGGCGATGTTATATTTGTTCCCCGTGAGATTCAGTTGGTCCTGAAGTCCGTCGAGCCTTGCGTTTCCTACAAATCACCAAGTTGAACCTCCGATTCACTGGGTCCGTATCCGATAACCGTACCGATGTTTCCTGTGGAGAACATTTTATCACTGAGGGTTTCAAGGCAGCGTTGTACATATGGCTGACCTCGATCCAAAAAGGATAGCAAGTACATCAAGGAAAGAATTGGCATCAGCCTCAGGTCCACCTTCCGCCATAACTTTCGTTCTTCCTCGGTGGAGAGAGTAGGCGGAGGCGGAAGCGTAGAGGATAAGTCAGGATAATATATTATACTCAGCTATGTCCCCTTTCGGAACGTGCTGAGTTGTAGGGTGTAGTACAATAGGCCAACAGAGTCTCCCCCGAAGTCGAGATCCGCGTCTGAAATAGGTTCAACTTTGGTATCCACAACTTGCTCATCCGACGCTTTTTCGAGCGAGGTCTTTGGCTTCTCGGTGGACATGGTGGTTCGAGGAAGAACGGAGGCGGGGAACCGAGGTCAGCTGGTATTTCCTAGCGTCTATAAGACGGCCGGAGATACGCAGCCGACGTTATGGAGTGAATGTCAATGACATGATCCCGTGCGTGAAATACAACACCAATCTGACGTATCGCGCGCCGTCCGTTTCCAACTCGGAGCTGGGACGACGCGGGAGAGATAGGGAGAGATACCATGGACATTCCCAAAGGCCTGTCGCGATTGCAGAATGCATTTGGGATTCTGGCTTGGCGTTCAACTTGAACTTGGGATTGGGACACGTGTTGAAAGGAAGTTGATCACAAGTGATCTTGCCATCTTGGACATAGTCTCTCTAGACAGACGCTCTATCATAACCAGCTCGTACCTCGCTTGATAGAGTCTGTTGGTTACCGCGCTTGATACCCGGTAGCCTGCGTTATTATGTAAGCTTCCTTTTCGGGACCTCACGTGAGCAATCTCTGGACGCGACTTGAACGCGTCGTGGACTCTCTGAGACGGGGAACCACACACTGAGCAACGGTTTGGTAAGATACCTTCCTGGAACGTGCTCCCTGAATTCCAGGGCTCGGTACAAAGGACACCTGTCTTCCCTTGAATATATTTCTCTGATTTAGGCTTATTTCCGAGGATGCACCCTCATCTGGTCGGTGAGCATCTGAAAGCAATACCGGGCTTATCAAGGAGGTTATACAACATTTCGAGGAGCGTATTGGTACATCATCTGTCCAAACGACGGCGAAACGCGTCGAGACGCGTCTCGCTAAGGGCTTGTTTGTGCAAGCATCTGTGATGGTTACATAATAACGCAGGCTACCGGGTAACGGGCGCGGTAACCAAAGGACTATCTTGGACACGGTTGGACGATAAAAGTCGTACACACTGTTCCACGATCCTGTTAAATACATTATACCTGGTTAGAATAAATAATCAAATCAGTGTTTCTCGTTCACATCCGTCTCCGAGTCCTCCGTTTCTCGTTTTGACATGGCGATGTGAGCGAGGAATCTGAACAGCTTCCTCGCGGCCTTCACCACCCACAGAATACTGAAGACCAACCACTGGAGTCCCATTAAGAGCCCCACCAAAAAGCACCCTACGACCACTGCCGTCGGCCAGGCACTCCAGGCGACGATCGACATGAACAACATGAGCGATATCGCGCTCGTCAGCATTAGTAGCGACGGGACGCGTGCCGTCAGGGCAAAGAAAATGTAGGAGGGAGTCTCGGTTGGTATAATGTCCTCAGTCCGGGCCTGGGGCTTCGCATCAGTATCGGGCATGACTAGGGCGGTGAGGAATAAGACTGACCATGAATGTTTCGACGGGGACCCACGCGTACCGGACTAGGAACCACGCAGAGGTTGCGATACCGAGCCCGGACGCGGTACTGCTAGCCGCCACTGCACCGCGGGCGATAGGACTGATGGCAAATATTGAGTCTGGAGAGATTGAAAACACAGCGGTATCGACCGCGGCCAAGGCCACGATCTGGTCCGTCAAGCGGTAAATGCATATTCTATGAGGCAGAAGCTAAAAGACTCACAGTGCCAGCGGTGTATGACCACTCCAGTTGTAATCTCGTATGGATTCTCTCGAAAGCCTCATCGGGCTTTGCGGCGCAGCGTGCGCACTTCATCTCACTGTAAACAGTGAAGGAAGATATCACCCGCTCAAAGAAGTTGAACTCCGGATACTGAGGCACTTCGATGCGCTCTGTGTATTGCGGAAGAAGAGAGGCAGCGATCCACTGCACCGGATTGAACGATATCTTGATCGGGGAAGAAGGTTTAACTTCTTCAACATCGTCGTCGTCGTAAAATGAAGGACCGCCGAGTAGAGCCTTGCTCTCGTCGTCGTCATCAGTCTCCGAACAGGATTCAGGCTCGTCATCCGAGTTGACGCAAAACCCGCGGATGCGACGACGTCTCCGTATCGGCGCTGGAGGATGTTGCTCCACGGAAGGTGGGGCAAGTGTGTCCGAATCATTCGCTGACAGAAATAAGATGTCTGTGAACATGGCAGTGTCCGCAAGGCTTACATGATGTGGACGAACTTGAAGCTGTGGAGCAGTAGCCATCGTCATCCTCCGAGGGCGGCGCAATGACCGATGCAGGTGGATGTAGCCTTAGATGAACTAGAGCTCCATTTTGCGGCCGCCCCCGACTGGCAACTGACCGATTGGTCGGGTTTTGGCAGTGGAGTCGTAATTCTAGCTCTTGAGGTCAGACAAGGGTGGGTCGGCATGGAAATCCATGTGAATGGAACAGCGAGGGCACTCACTCGGGTCCTTCCCATGCTTCTTCCACATATCGCCTAGCGAGCAGCTGGCGCTGCCGACCAGATTGCGCTTCTTTCCCTTCTTTTTGCTTTGGGAACGGTAGAACACCTTTACTTCGACTCGCGAAGTAAAGGACGCGTCTCGACTGGAAAGAGTTCTAACCAGTGGGGCCAATACCGAAGGTGGAAAGGATCTCACAGGTGAAAGCACTCTTTGAGGTTGATGTTCTGCCCATCCGAGCCAAGAACCGTCTCGTGCCGCAGAGTCTTGTCTAGCTCTACAGTCACGATCGGCCTCCAAGATTTTTCGGGACGCATGAGATGGAGCCCATGCGCACGCACCACTGTTCCCAATGTTCGTTAGAAACACTGATAGCTGTAGCTTCGCGGAAACAACTTGCCTGTACACGTCCAAGGTCTGTTTCAAAGTAAGCATCGCCAGGATTCGCAGAGGTCAGAGACTCACTCTGATTCATCCATGTTGAAGAGTGAAGCCCTTAATATAATCAAAGCTGCATGCTGACTCGAGCAAGGATGTAGACGGGCAGACCAGAAAGCGAGTACAAGGCGGAAAGATGATCACTGGCAGTGACTGATCGTTGCACAGCCTTGATATCATCAAATCCATGGCATTCTTTTTTCGTTGCGCTCTTGACTATGAACGCCTCTCTCCCTCATGCCACAATTCCTTCCAAAGGCGATGTACAGGTGCAGATCGAGACAGCCGAGGCCAATATTCTTCGCCTCACCGCGCAGATCGATGAGCTGGACCGTACGCGCCAGGAGGAGCGCAGGACGCTGGGGAGGCTGTGGTTCATGATTTCGCCGGTGGGAAGACTTGCGACAGAATTGCTGGTGGAGATAAGATCCAGCCGGAGTCTGAGGACGCTGGCGCTTCCAAGTTTGGGACCAGGATGCTCACGCGCCCCAGGTCTCCTATTGGGCCCGACCATCCCGTTCACCAAACCATCATCCTTTCACAAATCTGCTCTTCCTGGAGACAGGTCGTTCTCAGCTCGCCAAAGCTCTGGACTGCGGGGGTGGTTGATGTTCGGATGAACGGGAAGAACAACTTGGATATTGTGCGGTACCTCCTGGACCGCTCCGCCCCGCTCCCCATCTCAGTTTCCCTGACTCGTGAGCTCAACGCGGCTCGCCAGCTCAACGAATCCTACGGCCCGCCCATTCCTGACCTTAGCCAGGTCGTGCCATCCACTGCTTCCCGGTGGAAAAGTCTCAGAATGGATCAGTTCTCTTTCAATATTGTTCAGGCACTTTCGAATTTCCCTTGGCCCATTCACCGCTCTCGAAGACCTGGACCTGCAGTACGGTCACTCGCAGAGCACGCCGATAGATCTATTCTTTCGGTGTCCACTCCTCCGTCGTTTGATTTTGAGGCCCGATCTATTGAGGTCTCCGTGCGATGCTATGCTCCACTTCTCATGGGCACAACTTACCCACCTCGATCTCCTGCACGGTAATTCTGTTACTGCCCAGTCCATCTTACTGCAATGCACCAATATCGTCTCCACCATATTGACGATTTGTGAATGGGGTACCAACAGCTCAATTGTCCATGCGCACCCCTCTGTCCTCCCTTTTCTCACTACACTCAAAGCCGATTTCCACGACAGTGACGCTACAGGCGCAGGTCGCCTCGAGCCGTTCTTCATGCCCTTCACCCTTCCTGCTTTGCAAGCTTTGGACCTCACCTTCTTTGGCGACGCTGCCTGGCCCGCTCAGGAATTTACGGCGTTCCAAATCCGTGCGCCACACATCGTGCAGATATGCTTGACATACTGACCCCTTACCTCCCCGGAACTAGTCACCCATCTTGAACTCGCTCCAGCACTTACCGCGCTCACACTGAGGGGTTGTACGCACTGCCTCGATCGCGATTTTCTCCGGGCCTTCCGCTACGCAGCGGGCACTCACCCACTCGTACCGCAGCTCCAGATGTTGGATCTGGATTTGGCGTGGATTGACGATCTATTCGACATTGAGGGTCTCGAGGCTGCGATTAGATCCCGACGCTGGACCGCCAACACAGCTCCGCCGGTAGTAGGGCAGTTGCGGGTAGTTAGGATGAGGCTTCCTCTTGTGTTTCGCATTTCCTCCGCCGTCCTCCGAAATCGGATGCGGGACCTCGTCGATCTTGGCCTCCAACTAAATATTGGTTGACCCCGTCAAACGTGCGTCCCTCGTCATCTTTGTCCTACCTGCAGTGTGAAAACTATACATAGGTTTTTGAGCACGAAGATTCGATCAGATTGTGCCATAGAGGAAATAAGCGCCGCAATGAATCAGAATCGTCTTTCATTCATCGCGGGCCCCCGGGCCATATGATATCCCGCGTTCGCATCGTTAAATTTACACGTCCAGTTTTCGGGATGTCATATCCGGCTAGCGGATCCGTTAAATATTCAACATGTCTCTCAAGCTCCCAGGTTTTAGTAAGACACCTAACTTCCGCAGGCTTGGTCGCTTAATCGCTTAGATGGACGTGTAGGCACAGCCAATCCCACCACCTTCCGCTCTGTCGTTTATTTATTGCTGCCGTTGGGCACTCAAAAAAAGAAGGTCGGCTAGGTTACAAAGTTTTCGTATGCCGCATCCGACTCGGTCCCTTCACCTGAATGTGAGCACAACATATCCAGAGGTCCAAATTCTCCTCGGTGGAAGACAACAAATTTTTCAACCATGTCTGATTCTCGGTATCATCAGGAGCTAAATTGGCCTCAGAAGACGACGTGCTCCCCAATGATCTCCTCTGTCATGGTCCACAGCTTCTCAGCATTGGCCTTTCGATTCTCCCGTCAGCGAGGAAGGTAAGCAACCTCAAAAACTTACGGGATCACAGCTGTGCGGAGCGACGGCCTCGAGGTTGGCGACCCGGACGCAATCCGAAAGGTATGCGCCGGGCGTATCTGTAAAAATTTCCTGTGTTGAGAAAGTCCGACCTCCATGAATGGACCACTGACCATTGAGCACCGGATCGAACGCCGCAACCACGGTACTGATGTGTGCGTCTAAGTAATGCCAACATGCAACGGCAAAGCAACTCACGTCGCAGCTCCTTGAGGGATAGTCTTGAACGTAAACTTCTCCGAGTTACTTGGCTTTCCATCCGCGTCAAGGACGCCTGAGAGTCGAGCGACAGATTAAGTCAAGTACTAGAGCATCGTCAAAGGAAATCAACACACCCAGCTTGTGCAGTTCCGCGGGCGCGTCTTCTCTGCGCATATTGGTTGTGTAGATGACTAAATGCAGAACATGACCATAATTCTTCGCCGCGTGAAACAACACGAAACGTACCTCCGGGGCACAAACTGTACGCGTTGATGAGTCCTTTGGACCGCTTTGACAGCTCGATCGCGGTGAGGACGTTCGCGGCCTTGGACTGGCTGTATGCGTCCAAAATTGTATAGCTGTCCCGACTGGGGTGCCCCAACGTATCGAAGTTGACGCCAGGGACAGTTGCGTGGGCTGTGCTTGACACAAAAACGACGCGCGGTGTGTAGTGCGTATTACGGGCGGCAAGGAGTTTGGGGATGAGAAGTGCGGTGAACAGGAATGGTCCAATATGGTTGGTTGCCATTTGGCTCTCAAGATTATCTGCCGTGAGCTTGAACGGTACAAAGGGAGAGGCGGCGTTGTTAATTAGAACCTATTTCGGGTTCAACTTATGCTCCTGAACAATGAAAATATTGCTTACGTGCAACGGCTCAAGGTACGTGTTGACTTCTGCAGCGGCCTTTCGGACAGAGGCGAGAGAGGAGAGGTCGACCACGAGCGGCTTGATTTCTGCTGCCGGGAACTCCTTTTTGAGCGTATCTTCGGCAATTTTGAGTCTGCGCATCGTGAGTACCGCGGCCATAAACGGGAGAAGAAGATATGGACCTTTCTGTGTCGTGTCCCGTTATAATGACCAAGTTCGCATGCTTCGCCAAAACCCTTGCTGTTTCGAAGCCGATTCCTCCCACAGAGGTGCCCGTAATCAGCACTGCAATCAAAAGACCCTGAGTTACAGTCCGGACGTTGATTAGTATTTAAGTTGGATACCATTCTTGCCCTGGATTTCCTTTGCGAAGACGGTAGAGACTTCCTCCGCTGTCGTTGTGAATGAGAAGAGAGGTTGCGACATCTGTAGACGCGAGCAGATGAACGCATTGCAGACAAAGCTCATCGGCCATTTATACCTGCTAGATTACGTAGCTGAGCTGACTTTGCGGAATTGGTTCCGGGTTTGGAGAGATTATCGGCTGAACGTATCGGCTGAACGTTCAGTTTAGTGATGCCAGGAAACGCCCAGCTCACATTTCGCTCGGCTGGTTTCCGACGTTGGTCATTTCTGCTTCCAGTCAAGCGTTCGAATCGAGAGGTTCCGGAACACCGATTATCGCCGACGTGCACGTGCCATGTTCGGGTCCACGATCCAGAGACTCAGAATCAGATCGCTCGCCCCTTGATTACGAATGACTTGAGATTGAACACAACTTTTTTTTTTCAACGTATCACGTACCCTATCGATCGTTGGACTTCACAAATTTGTACCTACAAAGTGTACCGAAAATCCGGCGCTCTGTCTCCCATCTCTCTCAAGGCCTTATCACTGTACAATTTGCTTTCGCCTCTCTCCAAGGCAATGCGTGCTTCCTCATCCCGCCGGCGGTTTACTCGGCGGGATATGAAGGCAGTCAGGGCCACAGAGATTAAGCCGATTGCTACGAACATGATCTCGCAGCCGTCTAACCATCCATCCATGAGTAACATGCATCCGATCATTGGCAGAAACGTACGACCGACAAGGAATCGCGGTTTGTCTTGCGTGCGGTACATATTGCTTGCGAACGCTCCACTTGAGGGAAGTCAGTAGATGAATACAACGTTGTTGAGAGTACCAACCCAAAGTGCCCTATGCCGATCTGGAAAGCCATCCCGATGCCGCGCTTGTATTGCCCGGACAGATTATTTCCCAACCTGCAGTACATCAAGTTAACTGTGTCGAAGACGTGGAGATGCACGCACCAAGCGATGATACCTGGGACAGCGGCGTATGCTCCCGTCACACAGAAAAATGTACCAAAGTATTTAACACCTGACGCTGTTGTGAGGATTTGTAGCGACAAAGAAAGGAAAATATGCAATACCCGAGGGAGCAGTTGAGATATTGATTGCGAACCCAATCAAGTTCAACGTGAAACCTGTACTCGAGCAGGTCAACGAGCCGTTATTCCGCAAATGCATGCCACCTACCGGCGAAAATGAAGGGGGACCGTATTTTGATGCGGTCGGACCAGTAGGCAAAGATGAAGAGGACGATAGCTGTACAAGCGTGGTTCAATTGTAGAATTATATGGACCTATGAGAATGTACATACTCGCAAGCACCTAGTTCGCTTGGAGTGTCATTTCCCTCAGATTTAATTCGAACTCACGTAGGGCGGAACCTAGGGTGGAACTTAGTACGATGTGCGCAAGTGAAGAGAGGCTGTATTGACCGTCAACAAATTAGAAACGGCAGGACTATGTCCAAATCTTCAAGAGCCAAATCAGCCCCGTATGACAGAAGTTGGGGATCGGCTTACGTGCTGATAATCGTTCTGTTGCGGCGTCCTTCAAGTTAAGCTTGAAGAAATCTGAATATACAGACAACTCACGGCAAAAACAAGGTGATCCCGTAAACTAAATTCGCACAGGAACGGGTCAACGGGGTCGAGGGAGCATCGAGATTCTTACGATTCGTGATGATGGCCATGTAAATGAACATATGGAGCCAAACCTGCGCGCATTCAGCCAAACAGATAGTTGGTACATATGGACCGGGCAATACCTGCCAATCCAACAAAGCCTCGACAAAGTGACGGACTTCGAAATGTTCCTCCTCTCCCACAGAAGAGTTGTCGTATTCTGAAAAAGTTCGTCAGTCGTCAATGCAAGCATCTAACATTCAAAAACGCACTCTTCCTCCATACAACAAAGGCGCGTTGCTCCGGTGTCAGGAAGGTTGCCTCAGCAGGAAAGTCCACCAAAACTGTTCCCTTTCAGTCAGACATATCGCTGACATTCTTTGGAGAGCGGACGAACTGAAGAACGCCAGAACACCGACGACAAAGGTGGCTATACCTTCCTGCGTCGACGATCAAACAAAGTACTACGACAAGTGTGTCTGTCACATACCAAGATAAAAATCCAGGACCAACCTAGGAGACCGCGAGTCCCGCTCATGAAGCTGATCCCGAAGGCCAACGCCCCGCTGAATGCCCCTGCAAGCGAAGCCGCGCCAAAGAAGAGGCCGACTCGCCACTGCAACATGTGGCGAGGATACCACAGAGTGAGACTGAGTTGATTAAGTAACGCAACGGAAATGGATAGAAATCCAGCGTACTAGTACACAACACCACTGGGTCGTTCGATTATTCAGCGGATGAAAGTCTCCCGGTATAACTAGATCTCACGGGAACAAACCAGCCTCTGCGACGCCAAGGCAGATCCGGGTGCCGACAAGTTGCGGGTAGCTAGAGTAAAGCTGAAGATGTCGTGGATAACTCGGAATTATACGCACGTCTTGACGAGGCCCATCAGCGTCCTTTAGACCAGCGATTGAATAAAGTCAGAAGATGAGCGGAGAGAGCGGCGTACATTATAATCCCCCAAGCCACCTTCAATATTTGAGCGATTAGAGCGATCTCAGAAAAAATCGCGCACTGTGATTCCCGGTAACCACCTGCAATCCTTCAACGAACTGCATGTACTCGGTTAATAGGTTGGACTGACCTTGAGGGCAGGAATCGCTTTAGAACCATGCTAAGTTGGATAAGTCAGTCATGTCCTGGTTTGATAATGGGGGCACTGACTTGGCTGGGCACTCGAAGATGCAATACGGCTGCGAAAAATGAGACGACGCTGCGGAAATTGCAGAAGCGTACAATGAAAAACATCGTCTGGGGACATGAATGAGCTGACACAAAACTCTGACCGAGAGCACATACCAGCGCAATGTTGAACTTATTGCCGGTGAGATTGAGCTGCGTCTCGAGTCCTTGAAGTCTGGCATTTCCTAGACGAGTCATTGAAGTGGGTGTTTCCTATCAAATTTGCCACGAACCGATATTTCCTGTACACGAAAACCATGCAACAATTAGTCCCGTCAGTATGTCTCGTACAACAAAATCTGGCACCTCGATCCAGGAACGACACCAGATACATGAGCGACAAAATTGGCATCAGCCTCAAATCAATCTTTTGCCATAGCTTGCGCTCCTCTTCTGCCGTCAGCGTCGGTGGAGGAGGCAGAGACGACTCCCCGCCGAAATCGAAATGCTCCGAGCCGCCAGCGGAGGGTGTACTAGTCAGCTGAGTGTCCGAAGCTTTCTCGAGCGAGGGCTTTTCATTCTTCTCCGTCGCAGACATGGGGGTTTGAGAGGAAGAGGAGAATCGAAGTCAGCTGCGCTTTCAAGCCGAGCAGCGAGGGAATCGGGACGAAGGGATTCATCTGAGCCTTTATGGCGCGTGGGAAGCTGTTCCCACCAAGGACCGGAGTTACGGAGACCCGTAGCTCCAGGCTGAGAGAGAGAAGACCAGAGGGATCACGAGTTATGGGGAAGGATGCGTCCCGAAAGGCATCGTTTATAACTCCAGGAACCAGCTTCCGATTACAGCGCCAAAGCTTCACATGAATAAGCTGCAAGGTTGCTGGAAGTTGGCTTGAAGAACTCTGGAACGGAAAACCGGGCGCGCGCGGCCACGTTTACGTAGACTCCAACTCTAACCAGGGCTCAATTCAGGTTACCCATTTATAATCACAAAGCGAGCGCGTCGATGAGGTGCAGTCCGCGCGTAGAAACGGCTCCATGACGAGGCCAGATGGTTTAGGTGGCTGAGCATTACACGTGAGTCCAATCACTCTCCTTTCGACCATCACCTACCACAGCCTACCACCTCATTCTCAGCATGCCTGTGCCGCTACTACCGCCGTTGTCCACCCTATCCGAACCTCTCGATATTCCCCAGGAACTAACAGACAGGATAATCGATTTTGTCGCTGGTTTGCGGGTCAAGAAACTCCGTGCAAACCTTGCAGCTTGCTCGCTCGTTTGCCGTGCATGGCTCTGTCGCAGCCGATACCATTTCTTCCAGAACTGCCGTCTCCTCGTCCATTTGAATAACACCCTACCCTTCGGCAAACTCCTGCGCTCGCCCACATGCACCATTCTTCCCCAGCTCGAAACCCTCACGTTGCGCAACAACGGAGAATCCTTCTTCCATGAAATCCAGGACGCGTTGAAGCTCCTCACGAATCTGAAGAGTTTACGGCTCTATGGACACAACTGGGCTGCGCACGGCGCCCCTCCGCCTTGCGAGTTTCTGTCGAGTCTCTCGAGCGTGATAGAGCTCGAGATAGACTGCAAAATGCTCGGCCACTTCGATCATATGGTCCAAACCTTTTGTGCCATACCGTCGGTCACCCGCCTTGTAGTTCGAAGACTACGACAGCCCCCTCTTCGCAGCGCTTTTGCTACACCTTTCCCGTGTCCCACCACTCTTACCAACCTTCCGCAATTATCCTCACTCCTTCTCGACACCCCCGCAATTATACCGATCGTGCATTGGCTTCACAAAGCAGGTCTGCATCATTTAACGACACTCGAATTATCCCTGCCTCTTTTCGAGGAAGGAAAAGATCGACTACCTCTTCTACACTATTTCCAGAGTTTAAGCGTGTCCCTCGAACATTTCACTCTCGGTGCATCGCACAACGATGCCGGCGCCCCGCTCAGTCAAGGCCCTCTTTCCTGATTCCTTGCACCCCTTACTGATCACCGGACCCACAGATGACCTCGAACGTGTCTTTGAATTCAGCACCTTCAAGAACCTTCGTACCTGTCGCTTCACCAATCTCTTCCCTGACTTCTACTCATGCCCGCTTGAGTGCGCCATTCCGTCGATTGTCTGTAGCATCGCCTCCCCACTCCAGAATCTCACCTTCGAGACGGAGAGTAACGCCATCGGCTCCTTCTCTTGTATATCCTGGGACGCGCTCGACCAGTTCCTCTCGGAGCAGCAAGACCTGCGGGCTGTGGTATTCGAAGGCTCATCGAACAGCGACTCGAGCACCAAGTATTACACGAGGAAAGCCGTCCTGAACGTGGATATCGAGCAGGCGTTTCCGCGAGTGAAGTCGAAGGGTATCTTGGACATAAGGACGCGATACCTCTGAACCGGCGCGTTGCAAGGAGATGTCGGACGAACTACATTACATGATTCCTATTTCCAATATATATGTTCACAATTGCAGAGAAGTTGGTTTGTTTGAAATGGAATACGAGGAGGCGCGAATCTCAGCACCCATCTTGTCATCAAGAAAGCGGCTGAAAGCGGTGAATCTCCGATTCAAAGTATAGTAATTTCGTACGACTCAGCTGCCCCCTAGTCAAGGGCTGGGTTGATTCGTCGGGCAAAATCGACTCGCGCGATAAGTATATGGCACACATATGCATCGGAGCGACTCGGACACTCCCGGGGAAGATCGGGTTGGAGGGTCGATTTCAAACTCCGGTTCCGCTCGCTCACCTTTCTCTTTTCGCCTTCCATCTCGGATTCTCTCCTCCTTGCGCGACACCCAGGATCTCCCCAAAAATGTATCCTTCAAAAGAGGATATCATGGCTCGGATTGCTGCGACCAAGGCCCATATTTCCCGGCTCCGAGTCACCACACAGATCGACGAGCTGGAGCGTGTCCGCCAAGACGAGCGGCGTGCCCTTGGGCGACTACCACTCATGATTGTGCCGATTGGGAAGCTTGCGACTGAGATGCTTCTCGAGATTTTCGCCCTTGCGGTGGACGAAAAGGCAGATTCGAGTGACCCACAATACATAGTAAATCCAAGTTCCGATGGCATCAACTTACTGGCTACCTACTCTGGACATCATGTCGAGGCCCCCTTCAAATTGAGGGTGTCAGACGAGTCAAATCCTTTGCGATGTATGTCATTTATTTCTTGTCGCAAGTTCGTTTTTGCGATGCACGGAAACTACAACACCTCAAGTTGGGGCTCGTACCTCGCATGTTGTATGGAACCAGTACTTTCAATTTATCGGGTTCGGGCAGAGGGGTTTTCTCTTCTCCCGTGCAAAAGTAAAATTCTTCCCAATACCTGAAGTTCATGTTCGAAACAAATTCAGGTGTTCAAAACCGTGGGAAGGTCGACGGGAACTGCCGTCGTCGCTGTCATTATTGGTGCCTTGTGAGTCACACTGGTCACTCGCCCCGTTTCTCTTCTCCATCGTCTCATCTCTCCTCGTTGCGCGATCAAACGAAATGTATCCTTCAAAAGAGGATATCAAGACTCGGATTACCGCTACCAAGGCCAATATTTCTCAGCTCACCACTCAGATTCACGAGTTGGAGCGTGCGCGCCAAGACGAGCGGCGTGCCCTTGGGCGACTACAGCTCATGATTGTACCGGTGGGGAAGCTTGCGACGGAGCTGCTTGTCGAGATTTTCGCCCTCGTACTGGGCAAAAAATCTTATTCGAACGACCCAATCCGTCATATCTTCCTCCTTTACCATGTCTGTTCGCCCTGGCGGCAGATAATCAGCAGCTCGCCGACGCTATGGGCTCACTGCATGGTAGAGGTCGAGCTGGATAAGCCACGGCGGTCCGTGGCGAGATATATCGATGGATTACAGGCACTACTCGATCGATCCGTTCCCCTTGCTTTTCCAGTTTCGTTGGTGCGCGGAGATCATGTTATCAACGAGTCTCGCTTTTACGACAACAAATCCAACTCCGCCATTCTCAAGGCCCTTATCCCCTCTGCCTCTCGATGGAAAAACCTCGAGTTGGATGACGAGTGCTATGCGAAGCTGGCGCGCCTAATTCCACCCGGGTCCTTCCTGACTCTCGAAAACCTAATTCTGGTGTACCCCGAGGAGCAATGGCTGGGGCAACAGGGCCGCCGTATCTTTGCAGTTTGCCCACACCTTCGTCGGCTGACCTTGATCCTGGCTCGCCAACTTGGCAGCAACAAAATGCTGCAGATGCCATTATCACAGCTCACCCACCTCGACCTCTGGGATGAGAACTTTGTCAGGAGTCGCGCCATGCTCCTGCAATGCACCCACCTTGTTTCAGCGAAACTGAGGACAAAGGGTTGGGATGCAACGGATGCATCTGCTCCAGCTACGACGCTTCCTTGTCTCAAGGAATTCCACTTGCAGCTTAACTCACATGGTAATCCCATCGGACAGATCGAACCATTTCTCGTCCCACTGTCACTTCCTTCCTTGGAGTCGTTCGATTTAGACTGCGACACTTCGATGATCTGGCCTGCCGAAGCATTTTCCGCATTTCAGATACGATCACCGAATATCGCGCAGCTTTCCTTGACGAAATTTACGATAACCATCACGGAACTCGTGGCTCTCCTTCGTCTGACTTCGGCGCTCACGACACTCAGCCTCGCCGGTTGTCAAAACTGCGTCGAGACCTCACTTTTCCAGGCGCTTATTTACGACGAGACCAGCCCCCAGCAGCTGGTGCCGCGACTTCGAAGCCTATCATTCAGAAACGTTCCCAACAATGTTAAACTAGAAGATCGCGTCGTTCAGAGGGCCATCAGATCGAGGTGGGGGACCGACGCCGCGGTGGCGCGTTTGCAGTCATTGAAGATCAGCCACTGGCATCTTGGAAAAAACTTCCGCAAAGAGATGCGAGACTTGGTCGAACAAGGCCTCGAACTAAACTTTTGACTGTAGCATCGAGTGTGAGTCCGTGGTCATGGTTTGTCGATTTTCTGGGTCTGAAACCAGGTCTTTAGTTTTTGCTTCAATTACGCGGTGCAAGTACCAGAGCGGAAAGAAAGAAACGTGATCGACTAGCGGCTGTTACAGTGCTTTTTGGGACTTTGTATGTTACAGTCCAACGAGAACTTGAATTGCAATTTTTTCGTCAGCTGTCTATTACGCGTCAGAATTCAGACGCGGTGTGGCTCACTACTGCGCTTGCATGGGACGGCTAAAAGTGGGCTTGAACGTTCAACACGGGCCACGCAGATACTGATTGGATCAATTGGATGAATGCTCGAATTTGAACTACCACACCCCGATGTGGAGCAACGTACCGTGACGGCGGCGTGCGGATTGTTGATTCTCCATCGTGGGGGCGGGGTCAGAGCTTTTTCTGGTACACAGTGCGAGACTCGCGCGCCTCATTGCGATCGAGAGAGTGAATGAAACAATTTAGAGTGACATTTTTGTTCTGTCCTCGTCCATTCCCGACAAAAAACACCCTTCCCTTAGGCTTATCGGAAACACCTGCTTAAAGTAACAACCTTCAATACAGTGAGCGTACAAGAACCGCATCCCCCCTCTTTCATCCTCACCCCATCTCTCCCCTTACCTCACCGTTCAGTCTAAACTCTAATTAGCACATAATCTAATCTAGAAGTCTACCTCTACGAGCCCATCCACGCCTATCGCGCGACGCGCACCAAGAAACGAACGAACTAACGAGCAAACGAGCGAACTGAGTAGAGCACCTTCTCCCCACAGCACTCAAACAGCCTGTCTCCCCGCACATCGCCCACCCCCAAAAAAAATTGGGATTATAATAAAGCACTGTCTCCCCAATGTACAAGGGAATCACCCCGAAACCCCCGCCGCACACCCCCCTTCTACAGCCGCCCGCCTCATCTCGCGCAGCCCGTCCCGGTGCGCGCGCATCGCGAGCACGATGAAGACGTGCCAGATCGCGTGTGAGCCTGGGATTCGTTAGTATTTCGTTATCTTCTCTGTCGTTTTCTCGTCCATCGGCGTATGCCATTCTGCACCTCAAGCAAAGGAGCAGGAGGCGAAGCCACATATGCGTGTCCGTGCGGTAGCCCTGTCTCGCAAGTAAAATCACCGGGATCCGCCCCGATCCGCCCCATCCACGAACGCGCCCAAAACGAGCCGCACACACAAAAAAAACGCAAGAAAAAACGCACCTCCCCCACACCCATCAACAACCCTCCCCACCCACCCCCCGCGCGCGCCGATAAAGCACTCGGGGATCTGCGTCGCGTAGATGACCAGCCCCGCGATGTAGTACAGCAGCGAGGGGCCGATGGGGGCTGGAGGATAGAACGAGGGGTTAGTATTGGTTTTGTTGAGGGGATGGGGATAGAGATGGAGGTAAAGATATGGATAGAAATAAAAGGAGGGGAAGGGCGAGAGGAAGGGGGAGAGGAGTGCGAGTGTCGAGCACATCATAAAATGGAAAGAAAGAGCAAAAGATGTGGGAAAGTGTAGGTATAGTAAACGACGAGATTGGGTGGAAGGAAGGACAGGATAGCGAAGGAAAAGTGTATAGCAAAAAGGGAAGAAAGAAACGCACCGACAAACCGAATCATCGTGTCCCATCCCTGCAGCGCCGCGATGCCCGCGAGGGGCGCGAGCGCAGAGAAGGAGATGCCGACGAAGAAGGCAAGCCGCCAGAGCTGCGAAAAGAGGGAGGGAGCGTCGGCGAGCGAACGACGGGCGGCAGAGCGTGAAGTGAGCGTGAAGGGCACGAAACTGAGGGAGGGAAACCACTCGCTCTCCGTCCTTCATCACCACCGTTGCGAGCGTGAAGTACACAGGGGCAGAAAAATCGCACGAAACAAAAACGAAGAAAAGAAAAACTCACCCGATTCTCCACCCGATTAAACCACGCACAAAACGGCAGCACATTCCCCGACACGCCCGCCGCCGCGCACAACAACAGACACGCCGCGCCGACGGGGTGGTACGCCGGCCACGCCGCGAGCGTCGACGTCATGTCGAGCATCCAGGCGAACGGTGCCGCGACAGAGTCGAGCACTGCACGCACCGTCGCGAGAAGAGGAGTAGCGTAATCCAAGATCGCCCACCCCCGCACCGTCTCGACCTCCACCGCGGGGTGCAGCAACGCCCCAGGATGCATAAGCACCTCCACCGCCTTTTCCGCCCTTCCCATCATCTCCGCCCCCAGCTCCCCCGCCCTCCCAACCATCTCCGCGCCCATATACCCCAGCTCCCGCAGCTCCCCGTCCAGCAAGCTGCTCGGATGCAGCACCCGATGCCCGAGCGGCGTCGCGTCCACGGCGCGCTCGGCGCACGCGTAGCCGTGGTGCACGACGGTGGCGATGGAGGTTGCGATGAGCCTGTGGGGAGGGTTAGCGAGCGGTACTAGAGCGAGCGGTAGGGGTAGGAGGAAAGGGAGGGGACGAGGAAGAGGGGACGCGGAGGAAGAGAAGGGACGCATAGAGCACTCTGACAATGCGGCAAAGCCCTGTCCACGCAATTCCAGCGGTGGTACACACCGCCGACGTCGTGGCCAAAGGTGCAGCACCAGCGAAGCGCGACACCATCGCTGGCTCGCGAGCAGTTCGTGCATCCCCTCCCAAAAAACCCCAAACCCAAAAAAACACTCACCACCCAATCCCCACATAATCCACCCGCGCACACGTCTCCATCCCGCCCCGGTGCGCACACCCCGCCATCGTGTGCCACAGCGCGCTGCTCGCGAGGCACGCGAGCGCGAAGAGCACGAAGAGCGATTCCGCGGCGTCCGTGTCCGTGTCGGTGTCCGTGTTTGTGCCTGCAGCAGGGGAGAACGGGGTGTAGCGCGTTAGGTCGGCTGTCCACGCCGAGGACGAGAAGGACGAGAAGGGGAAGAAGGGAGAGAGGGAGGAGAGGTCAAAACGCACACCCCAGAACGCAGCGCCCCAGAGGACGAGCGGGATGAGGTGGGTGTGGATGTTGAGGCTCTCGTTGTGCAGACGCACGAGCGAGAGCGGGAGGCGCGGCCAGTGGGTGAGGGGGATGAATCTTTTGTGGTGTTAGTTCCTTGCAGTGAAAGAAGGGAAAGGAGAGAGGGAGACGCACCGATACCCGCTGACAACCCAGACGTTGTTCCTCCACTCCAAAGGCAAGTCCGAGTAGCTAATGAGCTTTCGGCCGTAATCGGACTTGATGAGCGCCTCCTCGACGGTCGGCTCTTTGTCGAGCGCAGGTAGAGATGCGCAGGACGAGGCGCGTGAGAGCGACGCGGGGAGGGAGGGCAGTGAGGCAGAGAGAGCCAATGGGAGGGACGGCAATGACGGCAGCTCCGCAAGAAAAGCGTCCACATCCGCGAGGAAGGTGTCGAGCAGCTCGCTCGGCGCGCGGAACTCAAAGTCAAAGCTCGGGCGGCGGAACTCGAAATCGAAGCTGGGGCGGGAGAATTCAAAGTCGAAGCGGGGGCGGGAGAACTCGAGCGAAGGAAACTCGTCCGCGAGCTGGGCGTGCAGACCGCGCAATCGTGCGGAGAGGGTGGGCACGTAGGAGAGCGGCCGGGAAAAGTCGATCCGCGCGACGAGCGCCTTGACGTCCGGGAGATCCGGCAAGCGGGCCTTCACGCCTTCGAGACTCGCGTCAAAGTCAAAGTCAAAGTCGAAATCAAAGTCGAGCTCGAGCGACGGCAGATCGGGGAGATGGGAGCGCACGTCGGCGCGGATGGAGTGGAGCATGTCGAGGGCGGTGGCGGCCCATTCCGCGGACTCGAAGGTGGAGAGCCGGCGCTCGAGGGCTGCGAGGTAGGAGAGCACCAGGAAGCGCAGCGACGCCAGGGCTTGCGCAGGGGATGCCGGGGAGAGGTCCAAGGCCTCGAGGGACAGAGGCAGGGGTCGGCAGGGCGGTAGCCGGGGCGGGGCGGCGCGAGGAGCCGGGGCAGACATTCGTCGTCGGCGGAGGCGCGGGGGCGCAGCGGCGGGCGCAGTGGCGGGTTGGGTCATGGTGGTGAGAGAAAGAGGAGCAACGAATTTCACGTGTTTGTGCCACTTCCAATCCGGGACACCACTTCTTGCTTTCTCTCGCCACCACGTTCATCGCTGGCCATGCCAACGTTCGATACCTATCGCCATCCTGCTCGCACTCACGATCCGACGGCGACGCGCCTACTCGACAGCCATCAATTCTCGACGTTCAATTCGCTTCGGACATCGGCAACCGGTTCTCCGCAATCTTCTTGCTCTGGCGGTCTGCTTCTTTCGACGAAACCTCTTGACCAACAAAGGGGAACAAGACTCCGTATATCAACGGTAGATTGCCCTCGAGCTCTATGAGCTTGTCGAATCGTACGTTCATTCGGGAGATGTGGGTTCGACTCCCACCGGAGGCATGCACTGGACAATGTAGGCATTTTTTTTTTCTCTCTCTCCCGCTCTCTCTCCCCCTCCGCCTCGTGTTCCTCCGACCTCAGGGTCTGCTGTCTTTCTATTATTTCCACCTGAATCACGGATACGGGGTTTTATCCACGACGTCGCAACCCGCGTCTAGAGCCTGTGGCAACTGGAACTTCTTCAAGGTGAATCCCCTTCATTTGAAATTTGCATCCATTCGTATTAGCTTCACGGTCAGCCCCCACGAAATGTCCAGTCTTCTGGTTCGAACAATCACTCACTCCCCTTGGAATTTTTCATTCAACGCAGAACCAACTTGGAACCAGCCATCTTTCAAGGACTCTACACTGGCCACCGTTCAGCTCTGTCCAACACTGCACCGTGCGGAGGCAACATTATCCCTCCGTCGATCAACGATGGATCACCTCTGAAAATTAGGAACCTAAGATTTGAAAGCTGAGGAGACGTGGGTTCGACTCCCATCGGAGGCGTTATCTGTCGGGAAATATTTTTGTGTTCTCTCTCACTTTCGTCCGCTCTTTGTTCTGCGACATCTCCAGTCTCCAGGCTCCTGCGTCTCCGTCGCTACAGCAGTTGAATTACATATAAACACTGCAGGTGAGTACCAGGGCGATGGAATTGGACGAAGTTCACCTTGAAACCTTGAAATATTCGGATTGAGACTCGCAATATATTCATTACTGCCTGCCATCCGAACCACTCGGTTATTAGCCCAGTCCTCTGTTCAACTTTTTGCATGGCAGTCTTTCGCAGCCTCGTCGTTCTGGCAGTCCAATTCGTTATCGAACAAATATTATCGAACCAACCCGATCACCAAGGCCGCGCCAATCCTTGTCCTCATACCTCGCCGTGCAGGAGAGCCACCGTGCCTCTGCGGATGAACGGTTCATCGCCTCTTTTCAATGCGGGCCTTTCCAATTTGATTGTACAGAGGAGCCGTGGGTTCGATTCCCACCGGAGGCATGGTGCCTATCCGGATGTCTTGTTTTTGTTGTCGATCTCGCATCAGTGTCGGCTCATCAACTTCTTTGTTCTTAGGCTTGCCAGTCGTTGCAGATGCCCGTGGACGACAGTGTAGGAGGAGGAGGTTATTTCCACACGCCGCACAATCAATACTGAAACGGGCATGAACCTCAAAACAGCAGCCGACTACGAACAAATTGCTCGGTCTTTCGGTGAAACTGGTGCCCATTCTTCCCGTGTCCATAATACCCCGTGTGCACACCGCGGTAGGCCTCCGTGGATTAACGATAGATCACCTCTGAGAATTTCAAAAAACTCTAGAATGGTCGTGGGTTCAATTCCCACCGGAGGCGTGGCCGCTTTTGAAGACAAACCTTTTGTTCTCTCTCACTCTCGTCCGGCTGTTGGTTCCGCACATCTCCTGCCTGCCTCCTCGCCGCCAACCTATGAACTAAACCCGCCCATTTATCCGATCCTGCCGTTCGAAACGGTACACCCTTCCTTTTCGCTTTTTCTCAACCCCTTTCTGGTGTTGTGAGTTTCCCTTTTCGGCTCGTCGTCCTAACAATGTAGTCTCTTCGTTGGTCTCCGTTCAGTCCCTTTGCTTCCCTAATGCACCGTGCAAGAAGGTCAACAACCCTCCGTGGATGACCGGTACATCGCCTCTTCCGAATTATATCGTTGAGTTGTACAGAGGAGCGGTGGGTTCGATCCCCACCGGGGGCGCTTTAGCCTTTGAAGTCTGTGAAACTTTTTTCTTTCTTTCTCTTCCAATCCTCGGCTCTTTGTTCTGCGACGTCTCCTGTCTCGTGCTCCGACTCGGAGTCTTTCCTACCGAAACCATATGATATTCGGAATGACATCCGGATTCTATCTAATACTGCTTGCCATCCGAAGCCCTTATTTCATACTATCCAGCGCTGGTCCCAGTCACGGTCCTCTTCTGATCAACAGTTTGTCTGGCAATATCCAGCAGCCTCGTCTTTGTTTCCGTTTGTCAATCCAAATTTCGTTATCATCTCTGGCCCAACTCTGGCCCCTTGAACTCCTTGGAGTGAACGAATCAATCCTATCTTTGATTAAGGCCTCGCCGATTCCAGGTTCCTATCCCCATACCTCCCCTGCAGGAGAGCCACTGCGCCTCTGCCGATGAACGGTACATCGCCTCTCAAAATTATCCCGTCAAGTTGGATTGTAGAGAGGAACCGTGGGTTCGACTCCCACCGAAGGCATGTGTCATTCTCCGTGTACATTTTTTTCTGTCCAAATCTCATCCATTTTTAATGCTGCCTTCCAGCGCCGCCAAACTCACGTTAAAAATGCTTCTTGAAGTTGAAAGGGCGGGTGACCACCCACAGTGCAGTATGCTCACCCACGGAATATATTGCTCGCTCGAGTCGTTCTTCTCGCAAACTGCTTTGCTGCTTCTTACCCGACTCACCTGTTGTACGCAAGAGCAACGGAGGGATAAAATTTTCTACCCAAAACGGTATGGGCCGGCGTGCGACGTTACAAACCTACGTCGCAGTTCGGACTCTCTCAATGGTACATACTAAGCACATACTTCGACGAACAGCCCGCGAGCATCCGTAGATCAATGATGCATCGCCTTCCAGCTTTGTGATGTGCTGCAGCGATGTGGGTTCGATTCCCACCGGACGCATACGAGTCCTTGACCCCTTTTTGTTATGGCTGGATCTTTGCACAGTCTGTTTTGGCTTCTTCTTCTGCTTTCTGACTGAACGTGCTACGCCTAGTAAGCCAGCGTTCAGCCAACCTCCTCGCAAATCTGCCCCGCGATGTAGGATACTTGACTGCATGTTCGTCCAGAAGGCTCCATTTTTTCTTCTCAAGTCCTTGTTAATATATCCATGCTGAGGAAGGAGCACAGGCCCCTGTGGATGAACGGTAAATCCCCTCTCGAAAATTGCCTTGGAATTGGTGTCAAGAGGAGACGTGGGTTCCGGAGGCCCGATCTGTGTCCTTCAACTTTTTGTTCCCCTCGATCCTCGCGTTCGTGCTTGCTCATTAAGTTCTTTATTTCTCTCTACTTAAAACACGAATATTCGACGTTCCCATGACTCACTCTGAGTCTAGTCCACATCAACATTCACCGAGAAAACATGATTTTCGTAGTGCGCTCGACTCCCTGATCAAACCGGGCAGAGGATTGTCTTCTTGCACATCAAAAGCTCGCATAGACTACTCGAAACTCACTACCCAGTCTAAACTTACGGATGGAATGACACAAACCGAAAAAAAATACACAACACTCAACTTTTGAACCGTGGGAACATCCGGGAACTGCCGCCGTCCACTTTAATTTTCTTCGTTCTATTCTATTCTACTCTTTATAAAATTACGAGTGTCCGAAGCCTTTAAACTCCGCTCGTACATCTCCGTGGGCTGAGGGACCGACTCTGAGGGCAATGACTCAAGTGAAGTGCCGGGGCGCGGAGCGCCCCGGCGCGCTCTTGTATGTACCAAAATGGAAGGTTCGATTTGGGGTACAATATTGCCTTCGTGTGACCAGTGTGCACCCTGAACCTTCGGCAGAGTTACAGTGTCTGATATGTCATTGTTGTGGGGATTTAAGGAATCCGCTCACCATTTCCGAGTCAGCTTGAAGTGTTTGTATCCTGTTGATAGAACTCTTGGCCTCAAACCCGGCCTCCTTGACAAGGACAGCATTCTTCTCTGCAGAAGTTTTCTGGGATATATACTGCCAGACGAGCGACCAACGAGGAGGAAAACCACACAGAACGTAGAACGTGTAGGTACCGTATCGGAAAGATCAGCGGCGAACACGCCACGAACCCTATCCGATTGCGTGCCCGGTGAAGGAAAGATTAGGGCCCAGGCAAGCGCAGCAGTAAATTGAACCGTACTTCTCGTTGACTTTGCGTTGCTTTGCGGCTGATAAAATGGGCGGAGCTCAAGGCAAGAAACTGGGAGTATAAAATTCAAAGCGCCGGAAACACAGAAGGGAAGAGAAATGGCAATATCCTACTAGTTATGCATACAGAAGGAACTATGCACCGAGGGTTCTGTGAGTCACTCGAGTCACAACTCGGGCTCACAATTTACAAAGCCTGAAACTTCCATCACCACCAAAACAACGCCGAGAATTTTTCTTCGACCAGATTATGTAACTGCTTGTTAATGTAAATACTCTATTCCAACTCCGACGTCCTTTGCAACTTGCTGTCCGTATCAGAGCTTCCGCAAAGTCTAGTTCTCACTCCAAAATTCTTTGATCAAATCTGAAGCCCTCTCGCCGATGACATATGCCGCAGCCTGGGTGTGAGCGGCGGGAATGAAAGGCTATTTGTTATCGGCAAGAGATAAAAAAACGTAGAGTGGCAGACTCACCACAACCGAAAGATCGACGATTCGGAGTCCACGCAAACCTTTGACTATCAAGTCTGGATCCACGACTCCCCATGTCGCACCTCGCGGTGACATGCTTGCGGTACCGACAGGATGAAACACAGTCCCGGCATTCTCTCGGATATAAGTATCGAGTTCAGCATCGGTGCTTGTTGCGTTCACGCCCACTGGAGAAATGACATAGTCCTGCCAAGCAGGCGCGGTGGAAAAGCGCAATGCACTCTTGAGAGCCTCCCGCAGGATAGAGATATCGACTTCCGAACTAAGAAGATTCGGATTGATGACTGGTGCTCTGAGGGCGTCGCTGCTGTTGAGTGTAACTGAGCCTCCTGCGAATGCGATTTCAGATGAATCGATATTTGCAAGTGAGAGGGCACATACGAGAAGTCGGAGCCACCAGTGCAGGGATTATACTAAGGAAGTTACCCGTTGGCGGCGGTGGATTCGATAATGCTCCGTTCGAAAATATTAGTTCGTAATGGGGTGTATTTGGCCCTGCAGCAGGATCGGGAACACTCTCAAAAATGGAAGAGTTATCCGGAATGCGCAGCCAGCCGATCTGGCTGCCCAAAGTGTCGACCAAAGGGCCAGTTCGACTTGTATTCCACTGCGCCAGCTCCTCTGCCGCTAGGGTGGCGTTACGTTCCGCGGTCTCATAGGTGTTGTTCGAGTTGACCAAGAAAGACTGGAATACGATGGCATGGTCGCTCAAGTTCTGTCCAACCGACGGAAGGTTATGGACTGGTTCGATTCCGAGAGAGGTAAGCGTGGAAGAATTTCCGATTCCGGAATGCAGTAGTATGTTGGGTGTCCCAATGCTTCCAGCCGAGAGAATGACCTCCTTGGTTGCAGTCAGCGTGAACCTTTCCCCTGAAACATGCTCAGAATTCTGCCAGTCACGAACTAGTAGTCATTGATATTCGCACCGGCGAGATCTTGAACAAATTCAACCGTGCGAAACGTGTTGGTCGCAGTCGGCAAAACACGGGTCACTCTGGCGTTGAGCAGGACATGCAAATTGGGACGCGCAACGAACTGCGGGGCGAGATAGGAGGTCGCTGAGCTGCTCCTCGACCCGTTTCCTATTGTTGTTTGTGCCCAGCCTGACAAAAGCAAGTGAGGAATAACCAAGACAAGTCAATTGGGCATACCAATGCCAAGCGGATAGCCCGAGTTCATGTCCAGGTTGAAAGGATACTCCGGAACTTCAGCTGTAGTCTCGATAACGCGAGAGTCAATTGGACTCGGGAAGCCTGCAAGAGAAACGGTGTTGATACCGTCAAACCCATGAACAGCAGGGTTGAACTGTCCGGTTGTGTTGTGATGATCGGATGGTGGACTGAAGCGTTCGTTCTAGATGTCAAGTGGTCAGTCCTGGACCGAAAAGACGTAGCAGCAAGTACCTTTTTCATGTACGGCAAGAGGTTGTCCCAGGACCATCCTTCGTCGCCGGTCACCGTAGCCCACCGATCGAAATCGTCTTTCGACCCACGTGTGTAGACCATATAATCTGAAGCGCTCTTTCAGAAACTTCCTTTGGCGACTGCTTGAAGTACACTCACTAACTGAGCTGCTGCCGCCGAGAACAAAGCCACGAGAATACGCGATAGAACGGCCATTCAATCCAGTCTGCGGTGTTGTCGTGTAGTTCCAATCTTGCGCGGTATTTGGGGTCGCTCGAGTGCAGAAGAAGGGGACAATTATGTCC
The DNA here is from genome assembly GCA_029449255.1 of Mycena polygramma. Lineage (NCBI taxonomy): Eukaryota > Fungi > Basidiomycota > Agaricomycetes > Agaricales > Mycenaceae > Mycena > Mycena polygramma. The sequence goes on from JARKID010000003.1 coordinate 1,254,698, forward strand.
AGAACGTCCGCATTCCTATGTTCGAAGTTGAAATCACTCCAAAATTTTGAAGTCGAGACTCCGAAACTTACGAGCCGCCCGCTTCGAGCACAAGGACAGAGTGATCAGGATTCTCGGAAAGGCGATTGGCAACTACATTTCCCGCCGTTCCGCCTGGACATGGCAGCATCAATGAGTACCCGGTCATCTGGAACTAGGCCATATTCCCTACCTCCGATGACGATGAAGTCGAATGTCAGATTCAACTTGTTCAAGTCGGCGACATTATCGAGGACAACACCAGAGCACAGCGCTGCCCCTAGGGTGAGAGTCAGAATAAAGGGGAACCAGGCCATGGTCAGTGAAGACTCAATGTACATCTGCCGCTTATAAGCAATGAATCCATTGCGACTGTGATTGCTTGAGTCGTCGCAGTTTCACCATAGCTACCTCCGCTGCCGCTGCCGCTCCGCTCCGAGTCCGTGCCCCTGCGAAACTTATCACAATTCTGGTGAGTCAGAATGGAGTCGTCCAAAGGTACACGGTTTCAGCTTCCCGCCATTTTATTAGAATGACGGCGTCCCGCCGTGTAACAGGCTAATAACGGTTCCCACCATTTTTAAAGCCCGAGGAATGAAGGAGGAGCTGTAATTTAGGTCGAGGTCCAGGTCAAGACCGGTTTCAAGGCCACAAACCCCGAGTTTGAACTAACGGCCACAAGTTCGGGTACAATGGAGAATCCTTACTCCAGACCGACGCCGCCCCGCGGCCGGAGATTATGCGTCCCGCACTGCCCCTTCGGAGAGCTCTTCAGATTTCCGACTCTTGTTTGTCCGAGAGTAAACTTGGTCTCCTATGGGCTGGTCAAGTCGTTTGACGCTATTTCCGGTTCGAGAGCAAGCTCCGGGTCTCCGTCTTGCTAGTGTTCCGCCATTTATGTCAAAGTTATATATTATGCAACGGGGCGCCAGTCCCTGGTACATCGCGCCGTCAAGCGAGCGAGGGCGCTGGATAGACACACAACACGAATACCGAGCCCAGCCCATACGTCCGATGCTGTCAACCGGAGCATCGAAAGAGCGGAGATGGGAAGGTGGATAAGCCGCGCACCGCGCTATGCGAGCAAAAGCAGTGGCCGGCCGAGTTTTGGTAGACCGGACACTGCTCAAGCAAAAGGGGCAAGAGCTCCTCCGTTATGGGGCGCCGGCCGGTAGGCAGAAGCCCAGACGGCGCGTGCTCATCGATGCGTCCTATCGCGGTGCTGAAAGGCGTTGACATCGCAGTGACAAAGTGCGGCACGCCAGTATGTACATCCCGTACTAACTGTCGGCGGCAAAATCCCAAGAAAATGGAAAAAAATGAGAAGATGGGACGCACTGGACTTGATCCGACGCAGGCAAGGCCCACAGCGGCCTGGAGCCGCTGGGATCGTCGGGGTGCGCCGTTGAAGATCGCGCTGCACGCGAAAATGTTTGTGATATTCATAGCAAGTGTAAGGAGAAAGAACGCACGACGAGCTGGGACAGAATCAACTGCGCAAGCTAGGCCGTGCTCGCCATCTTGCCACAGATCCCAATTTCTCCGGTAACCGCGGGCGGCGTACGTATCCTTCGTGTCCCATCGCTCAGCCATGACCCAATGGATCCGACGCCGGTATGCGCAGCGATGAAGATTTAGGTGGAGTCACTGCATGGTACGTTCCGATTGAGAAACGTCGAGCACTCAAGCTTGAAGCCACTCCAAAGCCACTCCAGAAGACGAAAGAAAGCATCAGAGGGCCAGTGCCACGAGTCCAAGCCGCAAGGAAGGACGGGAGGACCAGCAGACGGGGTAAGGCTGCGCAAGGTACGCCACCGAGGATATTCAGCTGCGGGAGGAGGTGTGGCCGAACAATAGTAACCCAGTGACGGGAGGAGAGGAGAGTTCGGGCTGTTTCCTATTCAGGCCGCTGCTCCGAGATCTTGCTCTCTCCGTTTATCCCTGTCCAGTGTCCGATGGTCGCCAGCTCCCTTGTCCGGGTATTGGACTCACTCTATCAGGTTTTACTGTGCCTCTGTTTTCTTGGAGGCTCTTGGTGAACTGCCAGTGTGGGGCTAAATGCGCTTGGCAACAATCCATCGGCCTGAAAATCCAGCTCCAAGCTCTCATCTTGCCAACATCTTGCTTCTGGCACAGCACTGGATGCTTCCTTGGACATTTTCCACCGTACGGAGCGGGAATCGCTCTTGGTGTTCTTCGTTATGTGTTTGACTCGGCCGTTCTTCGTTCTGCCACTTGTAGTCTCTTGCTTTTGTCGAATTGCTCAGTTTCTTGTCTCGACTACACTTCGCGCTGCTGCAAAGATCGACCTTGTCAGCGCCCCGGGCTGTCTGCGTCTTTCGGGATTCTCTTTTTCTTGCCCCGGAATTATTTCGTTGACTTTGTTCTCGATATTGCGCTGGATCGTTATACAAGGTCTGGAGCATTGACTGCAAATCGTTGTCGACAGGAGTTCTTCGTCTGCCATCGTGCCTCGGATGGTGCAGCGATAACACCTTGTTTGATTTCATCTTTCCTCGACGTTGTCTGTGGATGGTATACTTCGGCTGTCTTTTGGTGTGGCTTCCAGGCGTCGTTGCCTCTTTTTGTAGCGGATATTCCGTGGTCTAGGAGTGCGAATTTCCCAAACTTTGCTGACCGAGGGACGCGCGGAGCTATACGCAAATCAATCGTGCTGGTCCTTCTAGCTACGATTTGAGAGACGGGCCAAGTTTGTCTTGCAGTCTTTGTTCTTTCCGACCTGAACGTGGAGATACGAACCCTTGTCTTATCGTTTTGCTCTGAGGATAAGAGGCTCTGCTTGTGCTGGGGGCGTGACTTTGGTCACGACAGAAGAAAAAAAACAAGCACGCTGGAGTGACATCGGTGTGATTCTCTTTTTGCCATGTCAAGTTTGCAGGTCCTCAAAGTCACCCCATCCTCCCAGCTCCAGAGCGACTGGAGTTCCTCGGAGCTTCCCAGTGACTGCGTCGATGGCCCGTTCTTTGCGTTCAGAGGTTGTGCAGTGACGAAAGACGAGGAAGTGGAGCAAATCTTGCTCGCCGCTTGGCTCGGTCTCGTACCGTACCTCAGTCGTGCGCTCCGCCCCTCTCAGAGGCAGCAGATCCGTAGTGGCGACGTGATCGTCTGGCAATCGAAGGCGTCCGATAATCCAGGATTAGACAGGTTGAAGGACGGACACCTGTGGTCCATTTTAGAGAAGGAGCGGGTGGGTACATCTAATGCATGTGGGCCTGCTATCCTGACGGTGTGACTCGTTGCAGACATTTGTGGTGTATGAAAGTAAACCGATCAGGCGCAAACCATTGTACGTCCTTCTCGCCCTTCCTGGACATTGAGCTCGCCTGGTCTTATCATTATATTTCGCCCCACACTAGTATAAGCTTCGAGCCTGGGGAAAGGCTGTATAAGCATACTTATTCGGCGCGGATCAATGGCGACGAGGGAAAGCGCATTTGGCATCTGGGTGAGTGGCTATCTTCCATACGAGCTGGTCTTGCATCCTGAAAGCCTCTCTCAAGTCTTCTACTACAAGACATCCGAGCTGCCGCATCTGCCCCAGGTGAATGTGGACCTCTTCGCCGCCTTGTCTTTAGTACCGGATACGGTTCGCCTGATCTATCATCGACCCTCGTCCTTTCCGAAATCATGCAGTGTTATCGACTGGCCCAGCTTACGTGGCCAATATTCCGCGCCCCAGTCATCCGAGGAGCTTGGCCCTTCCTATGCGATGTTCCGGCTCTCTTCACCGAGTTCCATCGTTTTGACGCCAATTTCCCGTTATGTACGAAAGCGAGGACCCTCCTCTCGAGGATGAGGCTGGAAAGATCTGTCCATCTCTCTCTCTCTCTGGATCTATAGTCGGAGAAGAAGCGGGATGGCTGGGCGAGCATCTGGGTCCCGCGGTAGGCTTGGCAGTATCATGGACCAAGACTTATGTGCCTGTTGTTTATACGCGGTGTTGGCCATTTCTGTGCCTTTGCTCGATACTTACTAGTGTTATCTCCAATTCTTGTTGGTCTGCGACTCGGAGCTTGCACCATGTATTATGTAGTGCTTTTTGCGAAGGACTCGATCCGTGTCAACCTGCATGTTTCTCTGTGAGAGAGAAGGCGACGTGCGCCCGTGCAGAGTGCCAGAAGCACTGTGGAACGGGATCGAGCGGAATATTACAAGACCTTGAACCGTGGGAGTGTCCCCGGGAACTGCCGCAATCATTTTCAACCTCTTTTGCAAGGATCGTTGCTCGCTCGTGATAGATTCGTTTAATGTGGCAGTCGGTCGATTTCCCGGTTTTATGTTCGGACGAGTGTGGGATACTGTAACTGGTATGTCTGGTATGTCTGAAAGGTCATTCCGACGACATGTGCACGAGAGCATACATAGTAAGTACTTGTTTCACTTGTCGTATCTTGTGAACGCGTACAAGTCTCACACTGAATATCTGCTGTATTTGCACTAACCGAGAACTCGAGTATTAGTGACTAGATAGTACCGTAAGAACCCACGTTAAGGATTTTCGAGTGGTGCCGAACCTTCGGAGCCGACTGAAGGAAAGAAACATTTCAGATTCAGTATGGAAGTATCGACTATACTCTCAATTGACTCTCTTGCCCGACACTCTATGCCAGAAGTAAGCACAACAGTATAGAGAAAAAATTAGCCAGGGACGTACATTGAACGCAGTCAACGAACATCTAGTTGGAGACCATGCTCGACGAGATCCTGCATTCTTTCTAACAGGGTGAGGAAGTAAAGGCGGAAATTGATAAGCAAGTACAATGGTTACTGTCTGCAACCGCGCGACATCCGGCCCAGTGATGTAGCACCGCGATCTAATCACAGCCTCGAGAGTCTCAATATCGAGTTGATTGTCGAACCGCCCTAGATCCAAAGTCTGGAGCTGCGGTACGAGTGGCTGAGGGCGGGTTTCGTCATAGCGGAATGCCTGGAGGAAATCACGGTCAAGACAGTGCTTACAACCCAACAGCCTGAGCGCAGTAAGGGCTGGAGCGAGTCCGAGAAGAGTTATTAGTTCCGGCGAGGTAAGGGGGCAGTATGTCAAGGATATCTGCGCAATGTGTGGGGCGCGGAGTTGGAATGCCGTAAATTCCTGAGCTGGCCAGGCAGCACCGCCGAAGAATGTGAGGTCCAAGGCTTCCAAGGCAGGAAGGGCCAAGGGTATGAAGAACGGCTCGAGACGACCTATGCCAGTGACTTCCCTGCCGTTGGCAAACTCCACTTTGAGGGTAGTGAGGAATGGGAGCACCGTGGGGTGCGCGTGGATGTTTGAGCGTCGTTATTCCATTCACAGACAGTCAATATGGCGGAGACGAGATTGGTGCATTGCAGTAAGATGGACTGGGAAGTAACAGGATTACCGTGCACGAGATCGAGGTGAGTAAGCTGTGCCCATGGGAAGTGGAGCACAACATCGCACTGAGAACTCAATGCATCGGGCCCTACAATCAAACGACGGAGGAGTGGACACCGAAAGAATAGATCTATGGGCGCGCTCTGCTCGTAGCCGTACTGCAGATTCAGGTCTTCGAGGGCAGTGAATGGGCCAAAAGAAATTGTCTGTAAGATATCGAAAGAGGACCGATCCGTTTTTAGACTCTTCCACCAGGAGGCCGTGGATGCCACGACCTGGCTGATGTCAGGAATGGACGGGGCGTGGAATTCGTTCAGCTGGCGGGTGCCGTTGAGCTCTTGAGTGAAGGAAACCGAGACGGGGAGCGGGACGGAGCGGTCGAGCAGCGTGCGTACGATATCAAAGTTGTTCTTCCCGTTCGTCCGAACATCGACCACCCCCGCAGTCCAGAGTTTCGGGGAATTGAGGACGACATGCCTCCACGAAGAACAAATATGTGAAAGGATGAAGGTTTGGTGAACAGGATGGACAAGCCCAAAGAGAGACCTGTCACGGCGTACGACCATCCTGGTCCCAAACTTGAAAGCGCCATCGTCCTCGGAATCTGGTTGGATCGCGAGGGCAAATATCTCCACCAGCAATTCCGTCGCAAGTCTTCCCACCGGCGAAATCATGAACCACAGCCTCCCCAGCGTCCGGCGCTCCTTCTGGCGCGCACGGTCTAGCTCATCGATCTGAGCGGTGAAGCGGTGAATATTGGCTTCGGTTGTCTCGATTTGCGCCTGTATATCGTCCTTGGAAAAGAGATGTGGCATGAGACGTGTCCATGGTGGCGAGGCGACAAAGTCCAGGGGATGGATGGTGGTGGTCGCAGTGCGAAAGCTAACCGGCTCGGTGACACCGCGGTCAAATCGTTGCAAATATCCGGCCCACCCGGGCCGCCAGATTTAAAGGGACGCATGTTGAACGTACGTTGAACTCATTTAAAATATCGGACTATCGACTCAGGGTCCAAAACGGCTTCATATAGCCTCAATATTAGTAAAGATACCCGTTCTCAAGTTCCACGCCAAACCCGCCGGAATTCGACGAAAAACAAAAAACAAAAGTCCGTGCATGGAACGCAAAAATAACGACGTTCGAGTGTTCATTCGAGTCTCGTTGGAGTATCATATATGTAAAATATCCGTAGCTTCAACAAAACACCTAGTCCGTTCAAGATGTGAGAGAATGGGATTGTGTGACGGCAAGGGCAGTCCATCGCGATACAACGCACGGTGCAGTTCAATCAGGTGTGCGAGTCTGTTCGAATCAGAGGATAGGCCTCACGGCCATCTCCAGCCTCGCTTGATGGTGGTGTGTCTTTCAAGGGATCCGTAGGTGCCCTTTTAGAAATCGCAGAAGCGATGCGGCGGTAAAGCACTCCAAAGAGGAGGACTGCAGTCTATAACGCCGATTGAGAATTTTCTCATGCGAGCCCAGAGAGCACACGTACGAATAGGGTTATCAGCCCTATGTTTGGCAATATCCCGTAGTAATCTGCGAGTACGAATGGGCATCATGAGCTTGACAAAGTCAACATGAAACTAGGAACTGACCAACAACAGCACCTGCATGATAGTATGGAGTCAGATTGAGTTGTGATGACTCAAGAAATGCGACGTACCGAATCCAGCAGGGGCGCCGGGGAAGTTGGATCTCACACTGGTAAAGGCGAACAAGGTTGCGACCGGTAACACAAACATCTCAGCGACGATGTCGGTTTCCCACATGAACGCCGCGACTGTGATCCAGAGAAATGCAATCGTGACCAGCCCTTGGTAAGGAGGAATTAGCAGGGAAGCATCGAGTGAGTGAGGAGTGCTAACAGTTTGCTGTAACAATTGTTATTACCAGTCCAATCACAGCCGCTGAACGCGATACAGTGAAGTAGAAGAGCATCCCATCATCGTCGTTGGTGGAATACGTCGTATCCAAAACTACATCGTAATTTCTGTCGAATATCTTAGAACAGGTCGCTAGCGCACGAAAACATATCTCACATCGGTGTTCCGAAAGAGCGCCCGAGGACGAGGCCGACACTTGCATTTGTGGATGCCATTTGAGCGAACATTGAGACTTGGAAATAATACCTGTGGCGAATCAGAGCAGTGTGAGTGCTTCCGTTTGAGCAACTCACTTGTCGTGTGGGTACGCTTGCAGTGTTCCGGTACGAGGTGTTAGTTGGTTGGACCCACTCAGCCCCGTCAACTTGAGAACAGTGCGAAAGATGGGAAAGCTGTCATAGTTCGTGCGCTGACAGCCCTGCGTGGTGTTCAGTTGAAATATAGGCATCAATGGCCGTGCGCTTGAAGGGATGTCGTCCGTGGCCCATCCGGCGGGGACAAGCAGGTTGCTGTGTTTGAACGCTCAGCCGATATCAACATGGTGTGCTCTCAGACTCACGGATCAGCGAAGATATTGACGATCATCTCCGGGTTGGACGAGCAATTCAGAGGGAGCGGGAACCAATCTACGGTCACGGTTCTCAGGGTCGCGTCAACCTCAATGTAGTTGGCCCTCAGTTTGATCTAGATGAACATCCACATCGAAATTTTAGTGCATCTAGGGCGTGATCAAATACGCACTTGGGACTCAGCCGAGCCGGTATAAGGGATACGATCATCCACATCCCCGAGAATGAGGTGCTTGGTAACTTCAAACGACACAGCGATTGCCACAACCGTGAGCACGACGCAAATGAGAAGATGCCAGATCCAGTAGTATTTCTTTGGTTCGGATGGATCGGTCTTTGAGTTGGAAGCGATGGCGGATTCCGGCATTTGGCGGTAGACGTTGGAGTATTGGAGAAGGGAGAGTAGTGCAGAATAACAAGGGACAGGAAACGACAGTGAGTGTAAGGAGCGGCGTCAGCAGCGAGTCGGATCCAAGGAGTATATAACGCACATCGCCTCATTGTTCGGCCCTTGGTTTTCTCACCGAACCCGCTGGAAACTAAAGTTAGAAGGCAGAAAGCGCGAAAAAGTCGGAAATGGATTATCCATCGGCAACTGCAAGTCAGACAGAGTTTACGGGAGAGCTATAATAAGCTTGCGCGCTAAGCAGTAGCCTGAGTAGGCAAAATGCCGCAACTAACAGCCCTCAGCATAGCATCGCGTAGGTGCGCTCACGTTGACTTGAGATAGAGTTCAATAGCACTATCACAGACTATCGCCCTGTTGCGAGAGGAGTCTCATAAGTACCCAGGATTTGGGGATGGAGTAGACCGTACTTACTACACTTAGTCTACAATCCAACCGATGTTTTTGGATCATGGCCAAGACGTGCAAGACGTGGAGTGTTTCCTTGCGTACACGACCGACATTTAGGAGCTTGGCCCCCCTTCAGGTCATTCTGACGTGATTAAAATCGGGCATATCGCGAGCGTTTCATTTGTTGCCGAAAATGAAGGCATTCCCAGTCTCGGCACCCATGGAATCAATTGGAATGGCTGCCCGCTGGAAGAGATGTGGATGGGAGAGAAGGACCGGCAGATACCGGTGGCGGCGTACGTTTGGTGTGCAATATGTCGGACAGAGTGGAACAGGAGACTCGGATGTTATGGCAAGCAGCCACAGCGTTCGAATTCAATACCCGGCCTACGGCCCAAGAATACAAGGTAGCCGACGTTTAGTGGGCGAAATGCGATGATAACTTGAATCGAAATTAGCTGGTGTGGAGGATGGAAAGACGGGTGCGTGCAGACGGGAGGAACCCTTGAGACCGAAGCGATTTATGCGTGCGCGCGCCAAACTCGATATGGATTTCCCGTATAAACGCGGAGGGGGACTCGTACGCTTGTAAAACTTCAAGGATCAAAACAGACAAAAGGAACCCAGCCGCCGAAGCATAGACACGCGTCGAGTCTGTTTGCGTACACGGAGCGTGCTTCAGCGCGCGCGCTGCGTATTACAGAAGGCGCGACGACTGCAGGGACGAGGTGAAGCGGTTGCGGATGAAGGTGCCAGACTCCAGAGTCCGCGCAAAATGAGAGGATCGTAAGTAGTCGATGGGTCGTCGACTTGATAGCCAGCAGCGGCGCGCGTCCGATGCCTGCAGTGCAGGGCAGGGGGGAGATCCAGGAAGAGCGTGAAGGAGGCCAAGTGGACACTCTCGTGGTTCAGTTTGGGTTCAGTCATGGTCGAAAGAAAAATGGTGTTTCCGAATCGGACGCATCATGATGCCGGCACACTCTGGGTCAAGCGCCGGCGCCTCTTGCCCACTCATTCCGCGTCGCTCACTAGCATGGCCTCCCCAGCAGTGCGTTGCACCTAGGATCTCTCAGCCAGTTTACCTATGACAGGCACTTGCATCCCTTGTCAACCCTCCACATCCAATCATCTGGACTATTTTCGTGACGCCTTCTGAATCGGTTTTCGCAACTTCACTCTTCCTCCTTGCTGCCCTTTGACCGCATTAGACTCTTCTCTGAATCTTCAATGCACTTCCTTGCAATGTGTCTTTCCTCCGGCTTTGCCCCTCTGTGCTCTGTGCTGCTCTGGCAACCTGGGAAATACTCCACCAGTTGTTTATGTGCTTCAGACTCAGTCACCGTTGCTCGTTCAATGTGCATCCCCCCCGGGTCGAATAAATAGTCATTTATTCCTGTGAGTATGTCAACTCATCTATCACTAGTACTGCCGTGTCGGTCTGAATCCTCCTCGCTTGTAGTTCACGTCTTATCCAATGCCAATCCTTGTGCATGGATCCCGGTCGACGTCGAGAATAACCAATACCCCAGTTTCTGGGAAGATCATTGGGCCCGGGCTCAACCTACCCCGGGGCAAGTCACTCGAGCTCTTCAAACGCGCGTGTTGAATTCATTTTATTTCATCCCCAAGCCCTACCTTTGAACGAGAGCATGGCGCTCCGGTAAACGACGCCGATACTTGTTCTCAACTCCAACGCCGAATCCTCAAGGCAAGTGTTTGCTATTCACCGCGGAGCCTGGCCTATCTCTTGGCTCGTTCATAGGGATTTCAGTCCAACTACGTGATAAGTACGTATACAACCAGTACAAGTTCAATCTTGTCCTGGAAAAGCAATGTTCTCGACCATTCCCGTCGCTGGTCTGACTTGTGCCGATGTCACGTCGGCGTGTTCCTCCCTCGGATTTCGTTTCGAATATTCGACCAGTTTGCTCACTATCTGCAATTCGGCCTCTTCTTCGCTGGTTCCGTCAAGCCGACGGCTGTCGACATTCATTTCGACATAAATTTCGGGTGACACGGGTGTTCCTGAGCAAACTCACTCTTTGTACATTTCCACAATTGCCTCTTCATCGACCGCAGACATCTTCTTCCCCCGCAATACATCATGAACGTGCTTAATATCATCTGCGACAGGTTCACATTTGAGATCAACCATGGCATGAAGTATTTCTACGCACCGTTCAACTCGCCGGATATTGACAGCTGCGAGAAATCCACAGAGAATTCGCCATTGCTTTGCGCGGTCTCGGGGCATGCTGAGGACGAGGCCATCATTAATAGGGTCTGCGAAGAGATTAACGAGGTTGCGAGGGAGGGGAGAAAAGGTCTGTCTCGGTCCTTCGCTGTGTTTCGTCCTATATATGCTCAGATGACCGCAACGGTTGACCTTGGAATAATCTTGCCTTGTTAGGGACTTTTCCTGGACAAGGAATTCGTGTTGGCACCATGCAATAGTGAATTTTAGCTTCTGTGTGTTCAACGGCCTTATAATATATAAGGAAATGGACCCATAGTACTAGTCACTGCGGTCCGGTGACGCCTGGACTTTATTGTGGCCAACTGACCCGGCTACAAAACTGTTGCGCAACCCTCGTGTCCCTTTGGATGGCGAAAGATTTGTCTCGACACACCCACACCGAACTACATTCATCTGTGACAAGAGGCGAGACAGACCTAGGCCCGGCTGAAAACTATGTAGTTTATTAGACCTCAGGCTGAGTAGCTTGTAGTTAACCTAGATCAAGGCTAGTTAGAGTAGATATAATTAAAAAATGTGCACTTACAGGGGCAAGCGCAAAAATTTCCAACATAGATCTGACGGTGGGAAATCTCCTGAAATGTACAGATTCCCTTCTCCGACGCAAACCAGCCGTCTTTCTGATTCGGAATGTTTATTCGAAGTACAGCTACGGCCAAGATAAGTACGCTACGCTGTTTTCAACAAGGAAATTGGCAGAAGTGTTGATCCTTTTCAATGTCACACGACAACTATATACACAAGCAATATTTCAAGTTTGAGCAGCTGCGAACATCGCATGTCAGCCAAATCTCAGCATAGTCGTCTGTTTGAGGTAAGGAGCACGTACCTCGAACATCGTTACAGAAATTCGCGAAATCACTGGGGATAGTGGTATAATTCGCGTTCGTGATGAAGATGTAGGAAATCCCGAGTTGTCCAGTGAGTTGATCGACCAGACTTACGGGAGTCGTTATGGGGCCATCATGAAGTATCACGGATTGCTTGCTCGCTGGGGCCGCGGTGCTGATAACGAGTTGGGATGGACTGCATATGATTCGACGTTAAACAGCATTTGTTACGCGAAATAATTTTTCGGTCCTACCTGAACGCTGAATAGAAATTCTCCACCGAAACCACGAGATCTGCAAAGCTGTAGAAATTGTTGACGGGAGTCACACCGGGGTTGAACGACACCTAAAACCGCCCATTAGCGCTAGCGCAGCACGAGTTCAAAAAGGAAGAGACTAACAAATGCTAAGGAGCCTAGAGCACTATTGTGCACAGCGGTTGCGTACGATTGGTACAGCGAAACAAACTGTGTCGTAGCGGTTGTTTCATCAAAAAAGATTCCGGTAGGACGATAAGCTGCTGTCCATTGCGCGTAGGTCGCAATATCGGTAGTCACGTCGGAGCTGCTCCGGCTCCCGAAACCGGTCCGGACATAGCCAATAACACGAACATTGGCATTGGACTTGAGGCGAGTGACGCAGGATTGATAGTTGGTGTCGGGCTGTGTGTTCGCGTCGCCTGGGCCACTGTTCGGGTTAACAACAACCAGGAAGGGAAGCGTCGGGTTGACAGTGATCCTGACAGAAAGGAATATCGACAATGAGCAGTGACCGCCCCGCCACGCAGAAGAAACTTACGCGGTAAAAACGGGAGTCCATGCAGCGCATCCGTCGTTGAAAACAAGGTCGGGATAGATATACAGAGGGAAAATGACCCCTTTGGCCAAGAGGGCGACAACTGGACGCAAAGCAAAAGCAAGGAAGAGTAGGAGAACAAGCATGTTTGGGTGAGTGTTTGGAGAAGGACTTGTTACTGACCAACATTCTAGGCTTCTTTCCAATTCATTTCAGCTTTGACATGCACTGCGAAGACGTCGGACAACGGAAGATTCAGTGCGGTGGCGGCTGGCCGCGGCACCCGGCCAAGTTCTAGGCAGCTCTAGTTCGAGAAAATCGTACTTGCAGCGGTGTCAGCTGCTCACCTTCTCTCACACTCCGAATTGGAGTTGCACAGCCTATCGCCACGCCGAGTTAGCTTAACCCACCACAAACACCAAGCTGTCTAAGAGATTTAACCCAGCGCGGCAGACTTTTTGGTCCACCAAGCTTTCCGGACGTGGACGGCGGCAAAAAGCGCCCATGTTACACGCTCTGTATTTATAGCGAGGGGGCGTTAGCGTGGCTCCTTCTCTCACCTATCACATATTTCATCTGATAGTGAGCAGTAGTGAGCTCGCATTCAGACTCTATTTTCCGCCTCATCTAACCATATTCTTGCCTGTTAGCGGCGCGAGACGTTAAAGGTCTCCTTATGGTCGAAAACTGAACCGTGGGAATGTAACCGGAAATTCCCGCCTGCCAACCTTTGCTTCGCTTCTCCAGGTGAACTGCATGCCAAGTTGTTGGGAATCGGAGGAGTCTCAGTGTTATCCCAGCAATTACCTGATTGTCACGAGCTCATGGGTGCGGCTATACTCAAGACAATACGGCAAGATTGAAAAATTTTACGACGCATCACAAACAATATGTCAAGTGTAATCAGAAGTCAGGTGCGCCAATATTCTGTGCCTTCATAAAGACCCCGTGCGGGTCAACCTCTTTCTGAAGTGCCGCCAGACGTGCATAATTTCCCGCGTAGTATTTATCCCGCCACCCATCCAAAACTGGATCCAGGTAGTTCGCGTACGCGCCAAATGTCGTCCCTTTCATGCTGTCCGTAATCGCACCGACCATCCCGTTCACGAATGCTGTTCCTTGTTTGGGCCAGACGGTTGTAGACCGAGCATAGAACTGAATTGTCCAGAGATGTGCCCGATGTGGATAGGCGGTCTCGGCGGAGGATAACGAAGAGATGACGCTGTTACCGCCGCCCCAGAGTTCAAACTGAATGAACCAGGAAAGTTTGTTGGGGACCTGGGTTTCCGCAAAGTACTTTCCGAGCGCAGAGAGTGCTGCGTCAGTAAGCGGCGATGCTGTGGGTACAACCAACGACTTCGCGAAGAAGGTGTCATGCTAGAGGTGCTTGAATCAGCTGCCTATACCTGGCAAGCGTGGAGGGAAAGCATACGGTATCCGGTGTGCCTTTCGTCGACAACGACGAGCTTCCTTCGACTTCCATCAACGCAGCTACCCAGCTGCGTTCTTGGACGTAGGTGATACTGGGAGGACCGCTCGCGAGAAGCAAGGAAGCAGCTATTGGGCTGAAATTGGATAGACTTCCCATGTAATAGCCTCCCAGCTCCACCACTTTACCGCCCTCCCACACGTTCGCCTCGATTCCGAGCTCTTTTGGTGCGCTACGACCCCAAATTTGATATGAACCAACAAGCTTAGCGAATTGAACGGCAGATAGATCGGGGTTGTTGAAGCTATATGAGAATCGAATAACTGTATTGGGAGCCTGTTGCGTTTTGAATGTATATTGGGTGACGACTCCGAAGGACGAAGCAGCACCTCGGATGGCCTGGATAAAACGTATAAAGAAGCAAACTGCGCGTAGCGGCGACCGCTCACCCAAAACAGTTCCGGATTCTGCGTGTTGCTGACCTGCACTGCGGTTCCATTGGCCAAAACAAGATCCGCCGCAACAACTTGATCGATCAGAAGGCCCCAACTTCGAGAGGAGAGACCCCATCCACCGAACCCGGCGTGTCCACCGATTCTGGAGTTCGCGTTGAATAATGGTGTGGAGATTAAAAGAAGATGGCCAAATACCCAACGTAAGGACAAACGCCGTGGGCCATAGCGCGCCCGTACTTTTCACTCAGCTCCAATGCCACGTCCCCCAATCGAGCTCCTGGCTGGATGGTGGCAGTCTCGTCGCTGGAGCGGTAGCTGATTTGTGCCATGTCGCGGAACATAACAACGAGCGTGCCGTTTTGCGAGCCGTAACCTGAGGCGGAATACGAGTGTCCGCCAGACAGGGCAGATACATGCACTCCAAACCTCGCCGCACATTGAATGGCCGTGGAGACATGAATTGTACTGGTCGGGTACACAATGGCACTAGGACTGTAGTGAAAACGGGCATTGAACCTGCAGGTGTCAATCAGCAGTACAGAGAGAAAGTCAGTGACATTCGAGTCTTACGGGCTGGTAGATGTGTGCCAGGTCGAGTTTCGTGAGACCTCCACATTTAGGCCATTGCTTTTCAAACATGAGACGAGGGTGGATGACGATATGCGTAATACAGAGTCGGCGAATGTGAATGAGAAAGTTAGGAGCAGGGACGACACGAATAAGAGCATGGCTGTCTCACTGGCCAAGTCTAAGGGACGCTCCGCTCGGGGGGGCTTTTATAAGACTTTGCCCGAAGAGAAGATAAGGTTCTAGAAATTCCATCGGAGAACGGACGTCATTAACTATTCTGCAGCTGTTGGTGGGCTTACTAGTGATCGAGATTAAAATTTATCTCAAAAGTCTGTGCAATGCTAAATCGATACGCATGGCATTCAGACGGAAGAGGTGCTTTGTTCCGGTCTGCCGGCCCAGACTGAGTGCTGCAAAGATGCATATAGATCAAAAATTGAACCGTGGTAAACCTTTCGATTGGAAATAGGACATGCGTACGAATAACATCTAATATATGTCCCCAGTTCTGTTTCACCGTTCTCCCAAGACTCACTGACAATGTGCATTCCTATTTTGCACTCCACTAGTAATTTCGAACATACTGGTAAGCTAACGCCAAGCTTCTTTGATTAAATCCGAAGCTCGTTCCCCGATGATATATGCTGCGGCTTGTGTATGAGCAGCGGGAATGAAAGGCTACAAATGATCAGCAGACGGACGTCAACCATTGTTGATAGCTTACCACAACTGAAAGATCAACGATTCGTAGACCACGCAGTCCCTTGACGCTCAAGTCGGGGTCGACGACACCCCATGGTGCATGCTTCGGGGACATACTCGCGGTCCCAGCAGGATGAAATACGGATCCCCCATTGGCGCGAACAAAATCATCGATGTCGGTTTCCGTGCTTGTGCTGTTGACGCCAACCGAGGAAATAACATAGTCTTGCCACGCCGGGGCGGTTACAAAGCGCAATGCACTTTTTACCCCCTCGCGCATGACGAACTTGTCAAACTCAGACCCGAGAAAATTTGGATCAATGACTGGGACCGACAGGGGATCACTGTTGTTGAGAATCACAGAGCCGCCTGAGGAATCGGAGTGAGCTATCTTTCACTCACAAAAAAGACACTTTGCACATACGAGAAGTGGGAGAAACTACGGCAGGGGTTACACTGAGGAAGTTGCCCGTCGGAGGCGGCGGAGCCAGCATTCCATTGACGAAGATAAGTTCGTAATGCGATGTGTTGGGACCTGCGGCAGGATCGGAAAACCTTTCGAAGATGGTCGAATTATTGGGAATGCGAAACCATCCCAGCTGGTTCGTCGGAGGGTCGACGAGAGGACCTGTTCGGGTGGTATTCCACTGGGCTAACTGTTCTGCTGCCAATGTGGCATTACGTTCGGCGGTCTCGAAGGTATTGTTCGAGTTGACGAGAAAGGAGAGGAAGGTGAGTGCATGATCACTCAAATTTTGTCCAACTGACGGAAGGTTGTGGACAGGGTTAATTCCGAGAGCGGCTAGCGTCGAAGAATTGCCGATGCCAGAGTGTAGGAGGATGTTGGGTGTTCCAATGCTCCCCGCAGAGAGGATTAGCTCTTTCCCTGCCGTTAACGTGAAACTTTTCCCTGGAGTGGTGTCAGAGCAGTCTAGATCTGTCCTACATAAATCATTGATCGTTCATACCTTTGAGATCCTGGACAAATTCAACCGTGCGAAACGCATTGGATGCAGTTCGCAGAACCCGTGTTACTCGAGCATGCAACAGGACATGCAAATTGGGGCGACCAACGAATTGCGGGGCCAGATAAGATGTTGCTGAGCTACTCCTCGATCCGTTTCTTATGGTTGTTTGTGCCCAGCCTAACAAAAGTTAATAAGTGTCGAATACCGAGATATGTCAATTGCGGCGTACCAATGCCAAGTTGATAACCCGAGTTCATGTCCAGGTTAAATGGATACTGCGCAAGTTCAGCTGTGGTCTCGATAACGCGAGAGTCAATTGGACTTGGGAAGCCTGCAAGAGATACACTGTTGATACCGTCAAACCCATGAACAGCAGGGTTGAACTGTCCAGTTGTGTTATGATGATCCGACGGTGGGCTGAAGCGTTCGTTCTGAATGTCAAGTGGTCAGTCCTGAATCGAAAGGACGTAGCAATGAATGCCTTTTTCATGTACGGAATGAGGTTGTCCCAGGACCATCCGTCGTCGCCGGTCACCGCGGCCCACCGATCGAAATCGTCTTTTGACCCACGTGTGTAGACCATATAATCTGAAGATCTCTTTCAAAAAGTGCCTTCAGCGACTTATTGAAGTACACTCACTGACTGAGCTGCTGCCGCCGAGAACAAAGCCACGAGGATACGCGATGGAACGGCCATTCAAGCCAGCCTGGGGCGTTGTTGTGTAGTTCCAGTCCTGCGGAGTATCTGGGGTCGCTTGAGGACCAAACGCAGGGACAATGATGTTCAAAACGTTGGCATTTCTGTGGGATTTTTCAACATATAGAAACACCGAGAATAATATCTTACGAGCCGCCTGCCTCCAATACCAGAACGGAGTAATTCGGGTTCTCGGAAAGGCGATTAGCGACCACATTCCCCGCCGTACCGCCTTCACTCGTCAAAATGAATAAGTAACTTGTCTTGCATCTTGAAGCAAGGTGAAAATGTTCACCTCCTACAACTATAAAGTCGAACTTGAGGTTCAAGTTGATCAAATCCGCAACATTTTCAACTATGGCGCCGGAGCACAGGGTGGTAGTACAAAGAACGAGAATCAGAGTGCAGCTGAGCATGCTGGATTGGGCCACTCTATCTGCTCCGTCGGCCTTTTAAAGCAGCTAATGCGTTACGGCACAATGGTGCCACTCAACCCATTCTCCGCTTCGATCCTCCCGTCCCGCGCTGGCTGGAAAAGGGTTAGCCACATGAACGGTGGCGCGTTGCCAGGCACACAGCACGCATTACCAGATTTAGTGCTGGTATCACTTCGACGCCGCAAGGAGAGAGCACAACGGAGACGGTGTACATGTCACTGTCGGAGGGACATGAGCTACTTCTTGAACCTTTCTCGATTCCAATTCCTTGAAGACAATCTGCGCTCTTTTCCCGACAACATAACGTTGCGGGGTCGCTATCCCAATGGATTATTGGATTGATGTGTGCGTGCGCATCGGCCTCACAGGCTGCAATACAGACAATAATGCTCGCGCGATTGGCTTGGAAGTCAGATCAGATTATTGTAAACAGATACGGCGAATCACATTCAAGACGATACACAGCTCAATGCTGGGCCGAAGGCCGGTCATCGCGTGCAGCTCGGAGCTGACTCAACTGTGCAGGGTGTCGATGGAAGTGGGGGCACTTCTGCCAGCAAGGTTAGATTCAAGACGATGAGGAAGCCTTGTAAAGACCGGATGAGGGTACTCACCGGATCCTCCGTGCTATTTCGCTTTCTGTACGACCTTTAGATGGCGTTACAGACCAATAATGAATTCAACACCGTCGCCGCTCCAGAACTGGCGCGCCGCGCTCGCGTGAGCTGAGTTCGCGAGGACGTGGTCTCCGGGCTCCCGACGTTCATCGACGGGTGTCGACCGACTCCAACGTGCAGGTGGAAATCCTGCCAATCGAGCCCGCTAATGGACGCTCTTGAGGCCGTTGTGACCGCGCGCGCTGACCAGACAATGAATGAATCCGATTGTAAGACCGGAGGAGGGCGCTCACGGGACCAACGCCGTCAACAGGCGCGCCGCGCTCGCGTGAGCTGAGTTCGCCGGGACGTTGTCTCCCCGACGTTCATCGACGGGTCGCGGCTGACCCCAGCATGCAGGTGGACTCGGAAACCCTGCCAATCAAGCCCCCGCTAATGACGCTCTTGAGGCCGTTGAGGGCCGTGGCCGTTCAGGCGTTACTTGAGCATGCAGTGATTATAGTCCGACGGATCCGATAACAATGAGCGTGTCGGGCTTCACACCGCAGCACGCCGTAACAATGAAGGACCCAGAGATGTCGATGTTAGTTTCGTGCAGTGGTCGCCCCTAGTCGGACAAGTGTTGTCTGTGAGAAAACGCTTCAAAAGGCACCAGAAGATACGAGGAGTTCATCGACAGACACCGCTCAAACCCGACGGAGTCCATGAACAGACTTCACGTCGGAAAGCCGGGCTGCTACGAGAAGCACGTTGCTGGGAAGAACGCCGAGAAGGACCCTTGGTAGACGCATTCTCGCGTTACATCTTTCCATATGACTGATTTATCTACGTACAAAGTTTGCGTATCGTTATATGGAATATAAACGGCCGTCTTGCTATCAAAATTACCCAGCCCGATATCATCCGCCTCATCAACGACAACGACGCAGTTATATTCCAAGAGACTTTCCTCCGAGTTGGCGAAGAACGGACACTTTCTCTTCCACCAGGGTTTGAAGTCATTGCAATGAGCCGTCCGGATGTACCGGGACTAAGAAGTGCATGGGGTGGCGTTGCAGCTGTGATACGCACGACGGTACCTTTCAAGCTGATGTCCCACCTCTGCGCGCCGGACCTTATTGCGCTAGACTTCCACCATCTCTTTGTTGTCGGCTCATATCTCTTGCCGGCGGCGTCGAGCTGGAAAGACTGGACAGACGTCGACCCGCAGCTCAAACTGACAGAAACGGTGACCGCTCTTTCGAGCGTCGTGGATAAGCCTCTGCTCGTCGGCGGAGATATCAATGCCAGAATTGGCGAGCGCATCCCGACGGGCGCGCTACTGGGCCGTACATCCTCCGATCCTGTTGTCAACACCCGCGGGCGATGGCTTCTCCGACTCTGCTCTGACACTGCGATGACAATCTTGAACGGTACCACAAAGGAATGCTCAGGCCGGGGCGCGTTTACCTCCTTCCAGCCTCTGGGGAGCTCGGTAATTGATTATTGCTTCGTATCCGCGGGCACTATACCCCGAATCAACGACGGCGACCTACGGATCGTTAAATCGCCAGTATGGTCTGACCACGCCCAGCTTCAGGTGGCCGTCATCAAACCCGACGCAATGCTTGAATTCGCCACTCCCCCACGCGTCCCTCGCCCCTCACCCATCGTTTTCAAGGAGCCAGGCCCTCTTGATCTCCTTCTCAAGGCAACACTCGAAACGTGTGTTAGCTCCGAGGAGGCGACCGAGCGTCTTTACGGCCCTGTTTACAAGACGGGCAATATGGTGTCAGTCTACATCGGGACCTCTTGCCGTAGCGGTACTGCCGCGTTCGCGCTGTGGTGGGGGACTGACTGCGATCGGAATCACGCCTACGTGCTCGAAAACGGAGGCAGCGAGGCTCGCGCCGCTATTCTTGGTGTCCTATGCGCAGTGCGAGACAGCGCGCCGGACAAGATGCTGGCAATCTATCTCAGCTCGCAGTATGTGATTCGCTCATTCTGCTACTGGGCTGGGGACAACGAGACACGGGGCTGGACTTGCGCCAACGGCGACGACCTGTCGGACGCCGTGGAGTGGATTGCGCAGCGGCGAGCGCCGGTGGACTTCAGATGGGTGCCGTCGGGTAGCGCCAGTCAATCACTGGCGGCGGCAAAGCGCCTGGCTCGAGAGGCCTCGTGCGCCGCACTCCCTGATGTTTTCCAATACAACAGCGCGCCTGGGCCGGGCATTCAAGGCGGCCCGGTTCTGAGTACGCGCAAGGTTACGACCCTCCTGCGGGAGGTGGCAGAACCGAAACCGCACGAGCTGCCCGAGATTGACGTAGAGGACGTTATTGATACCGACGTGGCTCATCGAGGCCGCCGAAGGTACCGTCCCACGTTTGAGGCTACACTTCTAATTCTGATACGATGTAACAGGGAGCGCGAGCTTATGCACGAGAACCTACTCAAACTTCTCGCGTGCACAGGGAAGTCAAGCAAGGATTTCTGGAAGCTCGTCAGAGAGTGGACGGACGACAAGCCGGTTAAACCACGCGTGTCGATTGACCAGCTCCACGACTCATTCAAGGCAAGACTCAATCCGCCTGCCGAGATTCCGGATCACTTCGATGCCGACCTCCACAAAATCGTTACTGCCCTGAACGCCACGATTCCCAAGCGCACCACGGACCGCACCCCTCAAGGCTTCTTCTCCCGTCCCATTACGGTTAAAGACATGCAGCGAATCAAGAAGAAACTTCGCAAGAAATCGAGTCGTACCACGACCGGTATTGACGATACAACGTACGCGAAAATTCTGACAATACCCAACGAAGCGCTTGTGGAGCTGTACACTGCATGCATTGACAGCGTCGACGCTCCCCAGCAGTGGTTGGTGATTCTGCTCATCGGGATCTTGAAGCAAGGACGCGCCGTGGACGACCCTGAAAGCTATCGCCTCGTCGGTATCGAATGTGGGCTTCTTCAAATTCTCACCATGATTCTCGACGAGCGGCTGCGCGAGTGGGACCAGGCAAACAACATCGTCCCAGAAACACAGAACGGCTTTCGGCCCAACCGCAGAACGGACGACAACTCGTTTATACTCCTCTGTGCCATCCAACGGGCTCGCGCAGAGGGTAAAACATTGTACATTTTCTTTGGCGATATGACGAATGCGTTCCCTTACACAGACGTCGCGCGACTTTGGACGGACATGTACGCCCCAGGCGTCTCTGGACCTCTGTTCGACATGATCCGCATGGTCTACGCGCGCATGACGTACGCGGTAAAATATGGCGACGAGCATTCCCTTCCCTTTCGTTCCCTCATCGGGCTGCTAACAGGGGACTCCGCTTCGCCTACGCTGTGGAACATTTTCTTCTCGGACCTCCGACTTCCACCCCACAAGGACGATATTCGCTTGAACGGCCGTCCTGTATCTCAGGCGGAACAGGCTGACGACAATCTCATTATGTCGACCTCCTTCCCCGCGTTCCAAGCCAAAGTCACAATGTTCTTTTTCTGGGGTGTAAACAAGCGGGCGTTCGTCAGCGCCGGAAAATCTAAGTGGATGATCGAAGGGCCACTGCCCGCGGTCATTCCCGTCCTGCGGATCGGTGACCTGATTGTCGAGCTCGTGCCTGACTTCAAATATGTGGGCATGTGGTTTACCTCTGTCCACGCTAACGTTTTCGCGAAACACTACAAGGTTAAAGCGTCCAAAGCGAGAAGCGCGAGTAGCGCGATTTTTGGCCTCAAACACAGGATCGGATCACTCCCTGTCAAGGAAGCGCTCCAGATCTTCACCGCCAGAGTCGACAACCTACTTACATCGGGCTGTGAGCTTTCCCTAGACACCGACAACGCACTTCTCGACGAACACCTCGATGTGCAGCACACTTTCCTACGACGGTTGCTCGGACTGAACAGCCACTCGATGCTCGCTGTACTATTCACGGAGACGGGCCAAATGCCTATCCGCGTTCGGAGACTCCTGCTGGCCCTCAAACGACTGCAGTACATGGCAGGTTTGACAGCCGAGCGGGTCGTATTTGACTGTCTACTCGACTCCTTGGCACTCTGGCGCGAAGGGAAACCCGGATGGGCGTCTGACTTGGCGATTTTGCTAACTCGTCTTCCGGAGCCCATCGTGGCCACGCCAGACGACTTTCTCAACATTGATACGGTCAAACGTATCGCAGAGAGGGTCGTGAAGATTGTCGACGCCGACTTACAATCAGATATCGACCGCTTGGTGAAAACTCACCTGCTACGCAATCGGTTGGAACTTGGGGACGAAAAGTCTCTGACTCTCGCACCCCGCCGGCTCCGACACTACCTCACGCAGGTAGCAGTCCCCGCTCATCGGAAGGCACTTACTGGCCTGCTTCTGGGTGACCACCTCTTGAGCGTTGAACGGCTTCGGTACCCCGCGCGCTACCGGGATGCCGTGCCGCGCAACCTCAGGCTATGCAGATTCTGTCGTGGAGCTGTCGAAGACGAAGTTCACGCTCTGTTCGACTGCACCGTGAACGCACGCCTCGTAGAACTCCGCGCTCGCTTCTTGGACAAGCTGTCCATCTGTGATCCGGTTCTGCGGGCGTTCCACTCTCAGGTTTCAAACTATGACTTCCTGCTGAAGTTGGTGCCGTCGCGGAAGGCTGTTCGGCTGTTTGCGATGTACGTCTACGATGTCCTGGGCTTGTACCAGGAGTTCCCGCGCTTCTTCCCCGTGGTCCTCAGATTACCGTAAATTTTCCCCGTCTTCTATTCCTTGTTCGTGCGATGTTTAGGTACTTGATACTTACGCTACCACAGCGACTGGGACGTTGACGACTGTTGCATACATAGGACGCGTGTATGTCGGTACAGTGCCTGCTTGTTCCTTAGAGGGACCTCTGCAGTAATACATCCTCCTCCTCCTCCTCCTCCTCCTCCTCCGCCGGCGTGTGCAAGAATATCGCAAATTGTTGCGAATTCAATAGCCAAGTTAGGAGGTCAAGTTGTGAGTCAATACTCGGATAAAATTTTTTGACTGAACTTGAGGCCAGCAAAGAGTCTGAGGAGACGGAGATGATTCAAATTCGAGAGAAAGAGATACGGTTCGAGTCGGGCCGAGTCTCCCGAGCCAATCGAGTTAAAGCAGTGTCAAGGCCCCGAGTTTTACAAAAAGCGTATTTACACGAAAATCAAGCTGCGAAGTACATTATACCGTGTAGAACTCACAAATTACCCCTATAATTCTTTTCAGGGGCGAGCAAGTACTATTGAGTAGCCCCTCAATTGGGCACATCCACATCCACACACCACCGGATTCCAGCTCGCTATACGCCCCACCAACTCCTCACTCGGCAGCGCCGCCCGGTGCAGACGCAGGTACTTCAGCGCACACCTAGAGTTGAACATCTTGAGCAGCTCCGGCTCCCTGCAGCGCGCTCCGCAGTTGCGGAACTCGACACTGCGCAGTGCCGTAGCTATAGGCTCGAAGTCGGCCGGCGGTTGGAACTTCGTGAGCGCCATTAGGAGGAAGTCCCCCACGCTATGCTGCATCCCGCGGTGCGCGCGCGCCTCGATAACGAGCTCCATCAGCTGCGGGAGTTGCTGCAGACACTCGACCACCTGCGTCTGGTACAGCGGGAGGTGTTTGAGCTTCAATACGCGCAGCTGCGTGGCACGCAGGTACACAAGAAACTCCTTCACCGGCCATATGCCGAGGAATTGCTCGGGCGGCCAAACGTCGGGGTTGTCGAGACCGCAGTCGCGTACCGCGAGCTGCTGCAGATTGGGGGTGCAGAGGAGAGCAAAGAAGCCGCCGATGCGGACATGGCGCCGCGGAAAGGTGAAGCGGGCGTCGTAGAAGTGGAGGGATAACGAATGCAGCGCGTCAGCTTGCACGAAGGTGCCCCGGCGGGGTGAGCGGTCGCTGACCGCTACCCGCAAGGTCCGGAGTTTCGGGGCGTCAGCAAGGAAGGTGAGCGCCTCGTCGGCGGTCCAGCATACACTCGCCGGCGCGTGCACGTCGGGAAGCAGGGTCAGCTCGGTAAGTTGGCGGTAGTCAAATACACTGATGTGCGCCGCGTCGAAGGATATGTGGAGAGCAGCGAGACTGCGAAGGCGGGGGACTCGGTCGAGGGGGAGCAAGAAAGCCGCGTTGCTCAACGCTGGCCACGGAGATTCTATTTTGAGGTGCTCGAGCTCAGGGAGGTACAGCGCGGGCGACGCAAGTGGGCCAAGGCAAGTCTCTGGTGCACGTACTTCCAGCCCGCGCAGATTCGTCGTGTGCGCAAGGACCGCCTCCAGCAGGAACGACATGCCGCCGGTGGACTTGTCCTCACCCGACTGCGTCAGGGATACGGACAGTAGGCGCGTGACGGAGCGACCCAGCCACAGCTGAATGATGTCGCGGAGCGTCTCGAGGGCGTAACTGCCCTCCGTGTGGCTGCAGTTGGTATTGATTGCGAGGGTGGACCAGAGCACGGAATGTGACAGGGCTATGTCGCGCCAGCTGCGACACACCTGCGATACGTTCAATGGTGCTTCGACGAGGCTTGGTCCAGGAGTGCTGGGGACACAGTTCTCGAAGATGATGTCCCACAACTCAACGGGGAGGCGGCGTGCAGGACAGCATCGGGCGACATGTTTGCGCAGGACAATCTGGGTTTGGGGAACCGGGTGTTTCGAGTCAGTCGCGGCGACGACCAACGAAGGCATCCCATCCATAGGAAGGTCGACGGGGATGCAGAAAGAGCCACGGAGGAAAGATAAATTGGAGACTAGGCATATTATAGCGCAGGCAAAGCGGGAGATCGCCGGGTAGTGCCCAAGCGTTGCCTTTTATGGCGATCACTTGCCCATGCCTCGTTTTCGCTTATCACCAAAACGACCCTGACCGACATGACTATATTGAATGCCTCGACTGTTTAGGCCATCCTGGACATGGCAATCAGCGCACATTAACCTCTTCATTCTTTTCTCCTAGAGACCGATCTTTGTCAAGTTGCGCAGTTCCTTTGATTTGGTCGACAAACCTTTTCCGCGGTGAAGGGTCTGCACCAGGTCGTGCTGGTTTACCGCGGCTCGCTGAGCGCCGGCCAGCTAAACGCCGTACCTGACACGAAGCTGCCTGAGACGCGAGCAGGGGCCACACCGAATTGTCCGATTCCGTGCCGCCAGGACGCTTGTGTGTCGAGAAGCAAAAGAAATCGCATTCCACACCCGACAAGGGATGCATGACCATGACAGTCAGGCGGAAGTCTTCTCCTCGATCTTCTCCTCAATAAGCGCCCTGCTGCTCAACTCGCCGACCTTGAGCACCTCGAGCGAATCATAGATCCGCTGCGTCGTCACCAGGTCCGCATCGATCGCTTTCTCCAGCCCCGCCCCGCTGTCCGCAAGGTAGTCGATATCGGTTGCCGCGAGCTGCCCGTCCCAGCCAGCGGTCAGCGGATCGTCCGCGAGCCGTGCGGGCGTCGGGCGTACGGCTGAGTAATGTCGACCTTCGCGGCGCCAGTAATTTTTGCGTGCGCAGAAGGAACAGCGGGCAGGGTGCAGAGCTCCGCGAGTATGCGCGCTCCGATCGTCGCGTAATCATAATGCATTTCCATCTCGCCGCACCACCAGGTCTCGCACAGAGATGAAACTAACGGGAATGCATCAGGATGGTTCGCAACTCGATCGGAGAGGTCGGGCAGTCTCTACCTGGCAGCCTTCTTGTAGACGCGCTTGTGACGAGAGTGGACATGGGCCGCGATGGCTGGATCGAGTGTAATTTGGGATGGATGTCCAAGACGGCTAGAACGCTGGGGGCTATTCAAGACCGCCACAGACCAGACCCGGCATACGACACTGCCCGAATGACAAGGAATCTTGCAGGCTTGCACAGAACGCTGTTTCCGACTCAACGATTTCTTGACGGCGTTTATCGATTGAGAGCCTCAGCATCCCTCAGAGACATAACTGGGTCGGTAACCTTTGCGGTAGCTTGAGCTTGAACTTCGGTCGTTTTGCAGAGCTAAGCTTGAGCAGAGACTTGAAGCTCAGAGTCCAAGTCGGCGAGTTTACGATGAGTGAGTCTTTGGGGATTATTTGTCAAGAGGCTGCTTGCCAGAAGCCTGTTTGCTGGAGTCGTCGAGAATAAATAGACAGGTTCCTTTCTCGATTTCTTGCTCTATTCTCCCTCGGAGTTTCTTGAGCACAATGGACCTACCAGGAGTCCTGACGGAGGATGCCGAAGGTCGAATCTGTACAACCGAGGCAAATTTTCGGAGCTCTGATTGATGTTGGATTTTGGTTGGATTGACGCACTGACTTGCAGGCGTCAGAACCTTGGACAACTCAAATCCGGACGTTATGGTATTACATTCGTTCTCGTACTGCCTGCGACTCACCACACTTCCACTACTTTCTTGAAGCCCGATTCGACAAACTGAACATAGAGCTCAACACGGTGTTCGGACCATGCCATATAATTTATCATTGTCACTCCTCTCTCCCTACAGTCACAACACAGCGGGACAGGTTACATATAAATAGGTTACAGCTACAGTCCACCAAAAAAAAAAAGGAGCGTGGAATAGCGCTTATACGCGGTGTTTCTAACGAAGAGGATACTTAATAAATCATCGATTCGCAACGAAAGGGAACGTACAGCGGGCGAGTCATCGTAGTCGGTCACTTGGTGGACGTGGATGCTGGCGACTGAGAACAAATTTAAGTTGTGAGTCGAAGATCTTGGAAGAAGGAAACTAACACGTACTGCCTCCATTTTTGGTGTCAGGCATGGCTCGCAGTTGGAATGGTATACTGGAAGCACCCATTTGACGGCCACCAGAAACAGTGTCGTTGAACCCGCTGTCATTGACAAGGGAGCCACCGGGACGACGGAGTGATTCTCGGGAGTTGAGACTGAATTGAACGAAACGACAGTGGTGAGCTCTTATTTCGCTTGAACACATCTAAGAACCTACATGGTCACTGGCGGAATGTATGAGAGCTCATATTGGAGCAAAACAAATGAGCGACTCACCCATCGTGATATGGCACAATTTGCCGAGCATGAAGTGGACCGGCATCCTTGAACTGAGTCAGCCAGTTGAAAAAAAAAAAAAAAAAAAAAAAAAAGGAGTCAGACACAAACCAGTTCAATTTCGTTGGCTGCGCGACATAGAGAGCCAACGTCAAAAACTGTGCCACAGTGACGAGCCCGCCGCGAGCAACAGCGAAACCCAAGAACTATCATGGTTGTAAGACACGAGCAAGTCTCCAACCAAAAAAATATGTGCGAACCTTGTCAAGAAGCGAGTTGGAATTAATGAGATGACGAAGCGAGGATGTTGTTCTGACACGTACGATTTAATGTGGCCGCGCGAGGTGTAGAACGCGTACGACATGGCAAACGTAGCAGCGAGATCGGATAGAGCCTGGGAGGTGTTGCACAAAGCGGTCTCGATCTTTCACCAGTCAACAAATAAAGTCAGCACATTGCAGGCAAGTGCTCACCTCATGCTGGGCTTGGCCAAACCGGCGACGGTTGGATCCTTGGCGGCACCAACAACGATAACTGATACCTGACGTTAGAGGTCGTAGGCACTGCCAGTGTTCGATCCAGCTCACATATTCCGGACACTGGAAAGAACGAAAGGTAAGTTCCTTATTCTATCCATGTGGAAATTAAGACTTACCAAGGCCCGCAATGGCAAATATAACCTGGAATATTACTCAGAACGACGGGGATGCAGGCGAAGAACAGGGGGCATACGATGATGGCGGGCATAACGAGATGCCGCTGAGAGACTATGCGTGTCATATGTAAGTTGTTGAAGGGGCGAGAGTGCTGGAAATTGATAACTCACGCAGATACACCCGACGGGCGAAAAACAATTCAACCCTTGATCGAATCGTATGAGCAGGAAGTTGCTGAAACGAATTTCTACACTCACAGAAAGACGATAACGACGTTGAATACGACCTCCATGACACCCGCACTAATGGGCTCATTCAATCAGCACACTGGGCCCCTGCAACGAGTCCAGGGACCTACATAGGTAACGTCGTCAACGTCAACAAACTGCCGAGATTCTCGATCTGTGGAAGAGGTTGAGAAATTGAGATGTAGGATTGGAACCAAAACTTACCAGATAAATGTGCGCCATATCTACAGTCAAAGCCGTTGCAGCTGTGTCCAAACAGCTGTGTCACTGCAGAGTTTATAAATCGGAGTGAGGATGCATCCGTCTGTCCACTCGCAACAGGATGG
This sequence comes from Mycena polygramma, assembly GCA_029449255.1. Lineage (NCBI taxonomy): Eukaryota > Fungi > Basidiomycota > Agaricomycetes > Agaricales > Mycenaceae > Mycena > Mycena polygramma. The sequence goes on from JARKID010000003.1 coordinate 1,283,320, forward strand.
CCACCTGCGAAAAGTTAGTCATCGTTAACAGCATTCGCAATCCAGAACTCACAAAAGACTTCAGCATCCATTTATCATTGGTGCTGTACGAACTGAAGTAATTCCACGTTTGTAGGACGGCAACGCCCCAGAGACTGATAACATTGAGTAAAGAGAATACCGCCAAGATTGAATCGACTTACAAGACGGAGAGCATGATGCCGGCAAACATGGCATTAGTGAATGGCCCGATATCCACCTATAACAAATGAACAGCGGATTAAGAAATGACTGGAAAGCGTCGAGGTTGGAATTCACCCCAAGAGGCAGGCTTGAGAGCAGAGACGACATGAATACTCGAGAAGCGAAAGTTCACCAGGAAACCAGCGAGAGTATAGCAGAGGGCCGGCAAGAGCCTGTTATCCGAGATTGCGCGTATATAAGATTGTTCGTTTCATGGGTGATCCGGAGTCGCACACACACGGTAAGGCCAATCTGCCATCCCGCCTTCCATGTTGCCCTCATGAGACAGCGGATTTCAATCTTGTTCATCGTAGATTTGGACTCCACGGTGCCTGTGCAATCGATATGCTTCCTTGATTTCATCAATGATACTAGTGGGCGAGATATCTCCAAAAGACGATTTCAGGCTACTCAATTTAGCACTGAGACAAATCCCAGCGGCGTCGGCGCCCGTTTCGAAGCATGGGATTGAGTTGTTAATCAAGGCAAAATCAAGGACAATTGAATGTGTTTTCTAAGTAAGGTACTCACAGAACGGCGCCTGGAATATCGAATTTCTCTTGCAGTACGATGAAACTCAGCACGAACAGCAACCTTCTCCCATTTGGATCCAGGCCCCCGTCTGCCGGCGAGTCCGGTCTCTCCAGGAAATCTGCGAGTGTCGCCTGAACGGTCTCCCAGCGAAGAAAGCCCAGTTTCATCACCGCCTCCTCGGTGATGCGAGAAGAGAGATGTGCCTGAAGCGGCGTCGATTTGCCTTCCAGCGTCGACGTCGGTCTCGGTATCGGGGAGTTGTACATGGATTTCTTGATATTCGCGATCTCTTGGATCACGAATGGCCGCACGGCCTCCCGCAGAATCCACTTCTCCACATAGTTCCAGGCGCGGGGGGCGTCAGCTGCCGACATCGTCGTGAGGAATGGCCGAATTTTCAGGGATCTAATAAAAGTTGAATGCTTAGTATTGAGCCTCGGTGGTCGACCGGGTAGACTTACGGAGGTAGCGTATTCACATATTCGGCTAATTTGTGGTCCAGAAAGGGAGGCCGGCCTTCGACGGAGTTATACATCTCAGGTCGGTCACCAAGATGGTTCAGAATCAGGTTTCCAAGGGCGGTCTTTTGAACGACGTACTGTGAGATCTATCAGAGAATGCTGTCTATCACGAATATATAGACGTACGAGTGCTCCATGGAGGGAATGCCACTGTCCGGAGGCAATGGCCTCCCGCACTTGCGGTCGGAAGAATTCCGCAATAGAGCGGCCCGTTTCTGGGGTTCCGTGTTGCTCGAGAACGGTCTCGTCGTAGAATTTACTTGGGGGGCCGGTAATGCCGATCATCCGATGGGTGATGAGGCCACCGAGCATTTCTCCTGCGAGCGAGCTGCCAATAGCCGGGTCGCTCAAGGAGACGTGATCTTGGGCTCGGGGCCGAGAAACGATGGCTTTGAGGGTCATCATTCGCTCGAGTTCGGTGGGAAGATCCATCTTGAGGGTTTGCATCGAAAATGGATCCGGTTGGCGAAGGTAGTCGGGCAGAAGGTAGTTGTATCCTCCGAACAGCTCGTCTGCGCCTTCACCAGAAAGTACGACCTGTAAAGGGGCTCAATTCACGAGTAGAACAAGGGTGCAAGCCCCGGACCTTGAAGCCCTTGTCCCTGACCGCTTTCGACAACAGAATCTTCCCCGCGCCATGGAGGTACACGAGCGGAGCCTCGCTGTGCCAAACTGACGGCTCGAATGCGTCCACCAGCTCCTTCTCTGTGGGCTTAACGAGGTGCATGATAGCGCCGATGCTTTCTGCCATGCGCCGAGCTACGGGGGCCTCGTCTACATCCGCGCGATCTGCAACAAACCAATCAATGGGGCACCCAAACCAATCGCTTCAGGACACTCGCCTGGGAAAGCTAGCGTGAATACATTCAAGCGCGCGTTAGGATCGGTTTCCTTCATCGCGGCCGACGCAATTCCAGCTACCGCAGCACTGTCTAAACCTCCACTCAGATTGACCGCGAACGGGACGTCCGAGCGGAGCCGTACGCGGACAGAGTCCACAACAAGTCGGCGAACGTTCTCCACCGCATCTTCGATGGTGTAGGACGGAACACCGCCTGCCTCATCCTTCTGGGGAGGATAGGAGTGGTCCCAATACGTTACCACCCTCATCTGGCCGTGACGGTCATATGTGAAGTAGTGACCGGGTGGAAGCTGCATAGCACGTCGCGTTAACTCGCGAATAAGGACTGTAAGCAGGGGCACACACCTTGTACACACCCTGGAAGATCGTCCGATCGTCTGCATACTCGCCCTGGTGCACTATACTCTCGACGTTCCACCGTGCCTGGAAGCCAAACGGTAGGAACGCTTTGATTTCGCTAGCGACCAAGAGGCGACCGCCCACGCGCGTGTAATACAGCGGCTTTATCCCAAATCGATCCCGCGCAGCGAGAATCAACTGACGCTTTTGGTCGTAAAGCACGAACGCGAATTCACCCCGCAGGTGAGATGTGAGCGCGAGTCCATATTGCTTATACCTAGGAAATGTCAGAAACATATTATTCGCAGACGCAGACGCGCTTACAGCTGTAAAACGAGCTCAGAATCAGACTCAGTCTTAAATTTAGCCCCTGTTGACTGGAGATCGGCGCGTATAGTCGCATAGTCGTACAACTCCCCATTCACGACACAATGCACGGTCTCGGTGTCGTCCGACAAAGGCTGCTTCCCGTGTTCTAGGTCGATGATGGAGAGCCGGACGTGGCCTAAGCCTGTTAAACGGGGTAAGTCGATATTATGAGAACGTGAGCGCCGATTGCGTTACTGACCGACTTTGTTGTCGGGTGAAATGTAGATTCCGGTGTCATCAGGGCCCCGGTGCCGAATTGACTCAAGAGATCGCTGAAGTTCATCGAGGAGCGAATTCCGGCAGTCAGGCTCACTGCCAGGTGGGTTAGAGACAACAGAAATGCCACACATCCTGAAAGCGACGCGAAAAGAGCTCGAGTGATCAGGTTTAAGACGATGAGCAGATCAAGGTCCACAGATTAGACTTAGGCGTCCAGCGGCGACGGAAAAGGTCCAACACGGCGAATTTCAAAGGTAAAACGGGTGATCCGCTCCCTAGGATTGGCTGGTAAGCCATGTGCGGCGGAGGCAGAGCAGCTGAAAGAATCGTTGAACAAGTAAGAGCCAATGATACCCCATCATTTGTGATTTCCCATCATTTTGATTTCATGGTCGCTCGCCCACCTAACTTACACATGGCTCACATGGCCGCCGTTCTGGAATCTTTGAACCCCTCGAAGTCCCCGAACGTCCCCCATCTATGGCAGCGGCGAAGAGAGCGCTCCGCGACCAGCTGCTCGAAAGAGAGGCCAAGAATAGCGCAAATCTATCTGTCGCTGACCGGAGTGTCTTTCTACGGTCGACAGTTCGCGATATCGTGTCCAACATAGAGCAAGGAACTTGGACGGCTTCTCAAGTACTGGATGCGTTCATTGCACAAGCAATTGTGGCACATTCCGCTACAAACTGCGTTACGGAAGGTAAGGCTGACGGAAATTATGTCTCGAATTGTTTGACATGATTCAGTCTTGTTCGATGATGCGCGCAAGAGGGCAAGGGAGCTGGATGCTGAATTCAAAGACACAAATCGTCTGAAGGGCCCTTTGCATGGGGTACCCATCAGCGTGAAGGCGTGGTTTATTCTATCAACGGGGAGGTGGAGAAGGACGGGCAGGTGGTGGAGATTGGGAACTGGAGCGACAAGGTCGAGCTCTCGCGGCTCGAGATGCAGTGCTTCAAGGCCGCCTGGATCGCGAACGTGCTGCACGAGGGCATCGGGATGCCGCGGATAGTCGATCCCGGGGGGAACAACACGACGGACGGGGAGAAGGTCGCGCAGCAGGCGGAGGACAAGGGCCTGGGCCGGCCGACGTTCCAGTCCGTCGACACCGTCGGCGACATCGCTATCAGCTGGACGCTCGGCAAGATGGTGCTCGAGGCCAGCAAGGAGGTTCCCCCCATCGTGAAGTCCAACCCCCCAAAGGCTGACGACAAATTACTTAGGACCAATGTTAGTTTGCTTGTTGTCTCCGCTGGCGTGGTAAATATCTAATGGGAGGCACAGACGACATTCAGGGCTATGATACGACCATCGGTTTCACCGCATGCGCCAACAAACCCGCTCAGATCACAGCAGACGTACGGTTTGCCAGCCAAACAATCTCCGGAATGATGAAATTCATATTTTGGTCTAGTTCGTGCAAACAATGGTCGACGCCGGCGCCGTCCCCTTCGTCAAGACCAACGTCCCGCAAACCATGTATGCATACGAGTGCAACAACCCCATCTGGGGCCGCACTTCCAATCCATACAACGCCGCATACTCCTCCGGTGGCAGCTCTGGCGGCGAGGCCTGCATGCTCGCCTTCGACGCCTCGGTCATCGGGCTCGGGTCTGACATCGCCGGCAGCCTGCGCATTCCGGCGTCATATTGCGGGGTGTACTCACTCAAACCTGGCATCGGGCGCGTATCTGACTACGGCGCGAAAGGTACGCGGAGCGCGCGTGTCTCCTGAGCACGTTTCTCATCCCATCTGCTCGTAGAGTCGTTCCCCGGTTTCGACGGGGTTAAGAGCGTGTGTGGGCCCATGGCGAGGTGCATGGACGACCTCGAGTTGGCGTGTCGTGTATCTTTCGGTGCGCAGGGCGTCTACAACGACCACCCGCCTCTTCCGTTCCGGAACGTGACTTTGCCCAAGAAACTGCGTTTTGGATATTACACGAGCGGTAAGTTTGCGTATTGTAATTCTTTTCTTCGTGCTAAATGAGACGAGATGGAATCATGAAGGGATCCCCCGCGTGTATTCGGGCAGTCGAGGAGACGATGGAGGCGCTGAGGCTGGCCGGCCATGAATGCATCGAGCTTGATCAGCGTGTGTTCCACCCTCACCTGTGTTTGAGCATTCTGACTAATTTCTTGAGCAGATCTCACACCAGAAATAATGAGAATATTCCTTGAACTTACCTCGGCCGACGGATACAAGAATCTGCTACGGGGCGTCGGGTCCGACCCATTAGTACCCGCTATCCCTTCTCCTTACTCTCTTCGTGCAAGCCCTGACACCTACGGCTGTAGGATCCTAGTCTCTCCGTCTTGACGATGGGCCCCAAAGTACCTCGTACGCTCTTCCTCTGCTGAACCGCTTGCTTTAGCCTGACCGCGAACACAGAGTTCATTCGCAGCGCGGCAGCACAGGCGATCGACACTTTCGTGGGCGACAATATCATGGCGGACATCCTGCGCCTGAGTGGGCACCGCAGCGTCGAGGCGTACCACGACGCATGCGCCCGGCGGAACGAGATCAAGCAGCGGTTTTATCAGGAGGTGCGTCGCTTTCTTACCTTCTTCGTGCCTGTCTCCTCACTATCACCGTCGCGGTAGTTCTGGCACAAGCACAACCTCGACGGCATCATCACCTATGTACACGCGTCGCCGCAGATGCTACACGGGTACGCGCCTTACTCTTTCTTTCGCACCGCACAGTAAGCTGACGCGCGCACCCACAGCGGCTCGAACATGCTCTCGATGATGTCCGCCAACACACTCACATACAACCTCGTCGACAGCCCCGCGGGCGTCGTCCCCGTCACCCGCGTCCGCGCCTCCGACGTCCTCACGCCCGCCTGGAGCGCCGCGCCCGGGCACGGCTCGTCCATGTGCGAGGGCGAGCTCTACACCAAGCCCTTCCACACCACACCCAACAAGCCACTGTACGACCCCGAAGCGATGACAGGCATGCCGATTGGGCTGCAGATCGTGGGGAAGCGGTGGGAGGAGAAGGTGCTGGTGATGATGCGCGTGGTGGACGAGGCTGTGGCGCTGGGGCGGGGAGAACACGGGTTTGGACCGGGGAGGTGGGAGGAGCGGGTGGCCAATCGGGCCGTTTGAGCGATCATTTTTCTTAGGTTTTATGGGGACGGTTTGGACGGTTAGAACGCGATGGAACAGCCTTGCAATATCATGGACTTGTGAAATCTCAATGACTTTATTTTTCGACCACTGGGAGATCAATAAAAAAACATATTTCCGTATATCCTACACCACATAATCAAAGCTTAGCCCTCGTCGTGCGACAAAGACCCGTACTTCCGGGCTCTATTCCACCAGGCTTGAAGCTTTCCAACACGCATCAGTCATGATCAGCTGCGTATCACCTCTTGGTGTCCCTGCCCTCAAATAAAAAGAAACGTTAGTGACGTTGGAGAATCGAGATACAATTATCGGCGACAATTGGCAGGAATATTCTGCCTGAGTAAGTGGGCAGAAATTGCATGGGAACCACACGATTCTGGTGGTCAGGGCACTTTTTGAGAAAGTCCTTTGCACTTGCGCGGATCAAAGGCTCAAATCTACCCATACTCCTTTAGGCCTTGTGACTGATCACAACGGTCACAGAGATCGGACTTCACCTTTTTTTTTCTGCTCCAGTCCCAGTCAGCAGCGCTCAGTTCCGCTATGGACAGAATTTCCGCATCGGCATTGCCTCTTTCAAAGGAGGAAGTCAGGGCACGGATCAGGGCGAGCGAGGCCAATATCCAGCGTCTCACCTCTGAGATGGGCGAATTGGATCGTGCGCGCCAAAAGGAACGCCGTGCGCTCGGACAGCTGTGGTTTATGCTGGCCCCGGTGGGAAAACTCCCGACGGAACTGCTGGTGGAGATTTTTGCCCTCGCGGCTGTGGAATCCGATTCCGGGGACGACTCGGACGATGGAGTTCTCGTTGAACTCGACCCGACTCAACAAATCCTCCTCATCTCAGAGGTCTGTTCCGTCTGGCGGCAGATCGTGATCAGCTCGCCGAGGTTGTGGGCCACGGGTTATGTCAGCGTGCACCTGTCGAGAGCGAGACACTCGTTGGACAACTTCGTGGAAGGGCTGACAATGCAGCTCGAGCGATCGGCGCCGCTTTCTATCGCTGTCATACTTAGCTGCGGAGAGGCGGATACGGAAAATGGCACTGCTATCCTCATGGCCATGTTACCCACGGCCTCTAGGTGGAACTACCTCAATGCGGATTCAAGTGCCTTCGAGGAATTGGACCAGATGGATATCGATATTCCTCTCGGTACATTCACGGCTTTGAAAACGCTAGAACTCGCTGCCTTTCCCAGCGCACCAACATATTTATTCTCAGTCTGCCCGCAGCTCCGTAGTCTGAGGTTAATAACCGAGACGACTAGCGCCCGCGACAATATGCTGCAGATACCGTGGGCCCAACTCACCCATCTCGATCTGGAAGAACCCAACCTCGCCAACTGCTGTTTCATTCTACAACACTGTACCAGTCTCCTTTCGGCGAAGCTGACGGCAAAAAGATGGGATGGCACGGAGAATGTGGTGGCCACTATTCTTCCGTTCCTCAGGACACTCGTGCTGGAATATCCCCCGCATATCGCTGAGGAGGTCGAGCCACTCTTCATGGCATTGCGGCTTCCCTCTCTGCGAGTCTTGGAACTCACATTCAATAGCGAGGTTATCTGGTCCGCCCAGGCATTCTCCGCATTCCAGGCTCATGCCCCAAACCTGACGCAGTTTACTTTAACTGTCTGTCCGATAACGTCCCAGGAACTAGTCGAACTGTTTCGGCTTGCTCCGATGCTCACCACCCTTTCCATGACCATTTGTCATTACTGCATCGACCGAGACTTTCTCGATGCATTTCGATATGACGGGACGCCCACTCATCGACTGGTGCCGCAGCTCCAGTTTATAGATTGGCGATGGATCGGCAGTAACCTCGACAGTGATGCCTTCGAGGCAGCGATTAGGTCTCGGTGTTGGATTGGCGACGCAGCTCCGTCGGATGTAGCGCGGTTGCAGACAGTCAAAGTCATGCCTGTGCAGCAGCCTGCCTGCGCAATCCTCCTGGAACGGATGCAAGACCTTGTTGACCATGGCCTCGAACTATTTCTCGGCTGAACAGGACACGAATACATACGGTCCACTTCTTATTTAATCTCTCAACTTTTGATGAAAATGGCGAGTTTGGTGGCGTTCAATTGAAAGTATATACATATCCGTGAGGAAATTGAAAGAAAAATTGGAAATCGCAGCTGAATGCAGGTACTGCGGTGATGTTCTCGAGGCCAGACCAGGCTCTGAAGGATCAGATATTCGCGTTCTGGTGGACGTTGGAAAGGTGTTCTCCTTGTCTGAGCGCGCAAGACCAGGCTGCGTCGAGTTTTTCTCCAACGACTGTGTTGCTTCTCTTGGTTTCGACCTTCGTTCTTCCTCCTCACACTCAGATCTCTTCACTGGCAGAGGTGATTTGAATGCCCAAACGACCCCGAGTGAAGCGGGCAAACGGGTGCATCCGAAGAGGGTGTATCACATATGATCTAGAAGCGCAAGAGACATCCTGAGAGCCAAGTATCGGACGGGATGCGTGTGGTTTGAGGTTTTTGGTTTCCAACCCGCGGTCGAATTGTTACGAAATAACATGATTGGACGGTGGGCATTGAGAACGAAGAAAGTCCACCTCATGCTGTCGTTGTTTATGATACTAGTGACGACGTTCTCCCCAAAAAATCAACTGGTGAATTCATCAACCAGCTCTGCACTTTGGACATGACCTTGAATGTAGTTTGCGCAGCCTGGTTGAACTATCAATTTGGGCAAGGACTCAGGGTGCACACAGATACCTCCTTTGATGTGAGGACCGATAGCGAACGGGGATACGAAGTGGGTATCGCGAAGCGGACACTCCGTTACCTTCCACGATCATGAGGCAGAGGTCAATGGAATGCGAAAGCAAAGGAACGTCGCCTACTAGACACCAACAAATTATTTGAATCGCGTCGCAAGTATGGCATGCTTTGGCTCGGCATACACCTTCGTCGTCAAGTAATTGTTCGGAAAAACCCACCTGCGGCAACCCTCCTATAATTTGGCGCGATTCGCAGTAGGCTGAGTAGTTAGCATTGTTTATCCAGTGATCGTATAATGTATCGGTCGAGTCAAAGTGGCGGTAGCAGAAGTAGCATTTGACGGATGGCTGGTTGTTCGAGCGACGAAGGCGAAGACTTGGACCGAGATGGGATCGATGGGTGTTACAGGCTGAGGTGAGCGTGCTTAGCACTCTGGCCGAATTCACTTTGCTCCAAGTACACACCATTGCGTTCCAGAAATTCGATAAGAGGGGTGTCTCTAAGATCAACGCGCTGCTCCAGATCTATAGGCTCTGGGGTGGGGTATCCGCTTACTTTCCGCAAAAGCATGTGTAGGTTCAGATTCTCGCCTTGTTCTGCATTTGTACACCACCGTTTGGTCAGCGACCTGGCAGCCACCTGGGAAACGCCTACGTCTCTCCAGCAATCATCCAACGTCTGATCAATGTAATCCGGCCGACGTTGTTTTGAGGTCGAACTGTTCCCACCTCAAATCCACGTCGAATGATCGGAGGCTATGCCTGGCTATGCGCGCCTTGCCGGGGTCTTTTCTTCTTCGTCTGGGGGGCCCGGCAATTGATTTGGTAGGGAAATAGGGGCAGTATATTCATGGTTACTATACACTACGATACGACTGTACAGTACATAGCGGTATAAGTACAAAATCCCCAGGTGCGACTTTAAAAAGCGAGTCTATGATAGCGAACTTGGAGAAAAAAAGTACCACGACACGACACCTCACACCAGGCTCTTCAGATAAGTGGGGGACTGGAGAGTACAAGCAGGAGACCAACAGAAGGTGGAATGTGGGCCAACAGCTCCTCGAGGGAAGGCAGGTTGAAGGCAGGCCGTGGGGGACGAGCGCGGACATGTACATGAGGGGAGAAAGGAAGATCGGATGACAGCGCAGGGAAACGGACTTGTGCAAATTTGATGAAAAAGACCCCTTTGCCCTGGCCAGTTGCTCTGCCATGTGGACGACGACCTTGGGCAAGTGCCTGTTTCGATGTCGATTCGAGGTGGAGAGAAATCACCTCGATCCGACGTCAAATCCAGCCACAATCAGTGTCGGCACCATGCCGGAGCCAGCCCGTTTGATTGGACCATTTTCCGACGTGGTTTTCGGGTTAAAGTAGATGTTCTTGAACAAACCTCCACAAGACGTCGAAACTGGGCCAAATCCACGTCTATTCAAGGGCAACTCCACGCCGGCCGGATTAGGTCGAATCAACCCTCAACGGGCAAACGGTGGTGTAGTCAGTCAGGCGTGGACCCGCGTAAGCTGTAAGGCACTTACCTCGAAGTTGGGTCACAATCCTAGCCAATACAATCTTCGATACAAGTTAGAAGCAGACATAGGGTTGGTCACGAGCACTCACACGGATACCACCGCGATCCCATAGATCCAGTCGAATGTAGTGGGTACCGTGCTCTGCCCCTGGTATGAAAACACGGCCTTGACCGCCCCAAAACCTGCGGTCAAACCGAAAAAAAGCAATTGATATACGGTAAGCCGTGGATGGGATCTTCGCCTCTGCATCTTCACCAGGTGGCTTGACTCTGAATACGACGACTAGTAATTCAACGTCGATCGTGGCAAAATGGATGCCAGCGAGCGTGAGGCGCTCAGGTTTTATGCGTAGACGGAAAGATTGCGGTGAAGCCGCTGTACGAGTAGAAGTTCAAGAATGCAACAGCCAGGGTCGCGGGTTCCAACCCAATCGATATCAGTCCGTAAAACAGTCTGAGCAATGAGAAGTCGCGTATAATCTAAGTTTCCGGGGTATGGCCGAATCCGACGCACCTGCTTCTCACGCAACCACTGCGGATTTCTCTTTGGACGCCCCGCTCCCCGAACTTCGTGTCCCGCAGTCTGCTGAACTTGACGCTCGGATGGACTCCTTCGATGCTCCCATGCCCGTGTTGCGCGAACCTCACCAGTCTGGAGGCAACAACGCCATGGACGATGCTGTCGACACCCAAAACTACCTTGTATTCTCCCGTAGCCCGAGCCCAGCATTGACTGAGCCCGGCGATGATGACTCGTATGATCTTGAGTACATCCCGGGGTCAGATAAACCCAAGACTGCGGCCACCGCTGAAAAGACGCAAGGAACTGGCACCGATACCGCGGTATTCCCGCTTCCTCCTGCTACGTCGGCGCACTCCATGGTTAACCAGACCATGCGCACCTTCGAGACACGCTTCCGCAAGGCGACCACCAGCGAATCGCCAACGGAGCAGCCCCAGTCAAAGGCGGCGCCGGCCCCGAAGAAACCCGCTCAGTCCGGTCCCGTCGCGCGCACGCTTTCGAGTCTCTCGTCTGCTGGTCCTGCGCCTTCCGACAGCGAGCTGTACAAGCTAGCAGATCTCATCGCTCCGGGGAAGAAGGAGACTGCGGCTGAGTTCCGCCTTCGTACTCTGGAGAACGAGAAGCGCATGGCGGACAAGTTCACCCAGCTGGCTATGAAGGGTGAGGAGCGCGACGCGCTGCACATCCAGTACTACAAGGACATCATCCGCCGCCTCGCTGACACCCAGCTCGCGTCCCCCGCCGCCTCGACCGCGCTGGGAGCCAACACCGCCAGCGACGTCGCTCGGCTCAAGCGCGTCGCAGGTGATCATCGGGATGGCATCTCCAAGCTCACGGCTAGTGTCAACAACCTCGTCGACGTGCCCGGCGAGGTCGCTGCGATGCGCCGCACTCTCGCAGCTGTCCCCGGGGAATTTGCCGCCATGCGCCGCGAGATACGTGACCTCTCGCGCCATGCCGCCGCCGCCGCCGCCCCCAGCTCCCACAGCCAGGCCACGCTGCCTACGCACTCCGAGAACCCCTTCCATCAGGCTGTGTCGAGAGGCACCAAGCGCGGGCGGGACTCCTCGCCCGAGCGCGACACACCCGCCAAGCACGCGAAGACGGTGGTGCACGACGCATTCGACTCGTACGTCTGGACGGTGAACCTCGACAAGGTGTCCGCGACGACTATCGCAAAGCGCATGCTCCTCGAAGTGGGGATCGACCTCAACGTCTTTGTTAGCGCGCTGCACATCAAGCGCGCCAGGGACAAAGGGCTTATCAGCATCCGTCTCGCGAACCCCGTCGTCGGCCAACGCTTCCTTGACCGCCTCCGCTCGAACCCCCCCGTGGGCATGGAAGAGCTGCATGCTTGCGCCGCGACCGAGTACGGTAACCGTCGCGATGATTCCGACAACGTCCTCCTCCAGAAGAACCATAACTTTTGTCTCAATATTGTTGCTTGGAATGTCAATGGACGGCTCGCAGTCAAAATAACGGACCCGGAAATCATCAGCCTCATCAAGGCCCACGATATCATTATATTCCAAGAAACATTTCTTCGCATCGGGGAAGAACGAACACTGGCGCTCCCTCCGGGTTATGAGGTGCTCGCAATGGGCCGCCCGGATCGCCCTGGTCTTGTGCAGGCTTGGGGCGGGATTGCTGTGGTAATCAAAACCGGAATTCGATACAAGTTCGTCGCGAATCTGTCAGGGCCAGACCTCGTCGTCCTCGACTTGCACCATATGTTCGTCATCGGTGCCTACTTGCTACCAGTCGTGTCAGCATGGAAGGATTACACGGATGTGGACCCCGCCGTTCGCTTCGCCGAGGCCGTGACCGCGTGCTCCTTCTGCTTGGACAAGCCCCTTCTGGCAGCTGGCGACATCAACGGGCGAATTGGAGATCGCATACCGCGCGGTGCAGCCTTGTCCCGTAACTCTCACGACCCCATCGTGAATACGCGGGGCCGGTGGTTGCTCCGAGTTTGCGCCGATAATCGCCTCACAATCCTGAACGGGACCGTCAAAGAGTCGTCTTCCCCAGGGGCGTTCACATCTTTCCAGCCGCTCGGCTCAACAGTTATCGACTTCGTGATCGTGTCCCCCGGCCATCTCCCCCGAATTATGGATGGCTCGCTGCGTATCACGCAGATGATGGACTGGTCCGACCACGCTCAGCTGGCGGTCGAAATCTCTGATATTTCGCAAAGGTTATACGGGCCGGAGGTCGTAACGCGCAAACCTACCGTGGTCAAGTTTGGCCCGCCAACGGACCTTGACAAGCTCGCGGCCGACGCTCTCAGCGCGACGCTAACGCCGGGCGAAGCGGTACGCCGGCTGTACGGGCCTGTCACCACTGCGAGCGCCCCGATCTCTGTGTATTGCGCATCGTCGGCGAGCTCGAAAACTGGGCACACCTCATTTGCACTGTACTGGGGACAAGATTCCCCCAGGAACTGCGCGTACAGGCTCGAAGGGAAACAGTCCGATGCGCGGGCCTCCCTCTTTGCCGTGCTGAAAGCTGTGATGGAGAGTAAAGGGCACAGGACGCTGGTGATCTTCACGTCGTCGCAATTCGCGATACGGTCCTTCTGCTATTGGGCGGGAACGAACGCTAACCTTGGATGGTCTTGCGCGCACTCAGACGTGCTCAAGTGCGCGACTGATATGATACGCGAGCGTGAGGCACCCGTGGAGTTCCGATGTGTTTACTCCCAAACGGTGAATGCGTCAATGACCGCGGCGAAACAGCTAGCGAGGAATGCAAGCAGAGCGAACAGCAATGCACCTGTGATGCTGATCCCGGACGCCGGCGGCCAAGGTGCACCCATGCAAACTGACGCTGCTGAGATCGCGGGTGTGAAGAAGGTCTTCTCGACCCTGCCAGAAGTGCCGCCGCGCAAGGCGGCGGTGCTGCCGAAAGCGACAATTGAAGAGATCGTGGATCCCGATGATGGACATCGAGGACGACGAAGGGAACACGAAATGATGCGGGAGAATCTGATTCGGCTGTCATCTTGCCAAACGAACAAGGAGTACTGGGACATCCTGCGGGAATGGACGGACGACCGCCCCGTGCAGCCTGGAGTAACACCCGCCCAGCTTCATCAGTCATTCAAGGCCCGCCTGAACCCCCCCGATGTTATTCCTGAAGATTTCGATAAGGACCTTCACGACATCATCTCCGGTCTCGCGGACACTATCCCACGGTGCACGGCAGACCGCACTCCCCAGGGATTCTTCTCCCGTCGGATAACCGAGGCCGATATCACGAGAATCAAGGTCAAGCTTCGCAAGAAATCGTTCCGCAGCGCACAAGGGATTGACGCTGTGTCATACTCAAAAATTCTGACGATCCCGAACGATGTGCTCGTGAAGCTCTTCCACACCTGTCTCGACGACTGCGATGCACCTCAGCGCTGGCTGGTTAACACACTCATCGGGATATTAAAGCAGGGCAGAGACGTGTCTGACCCCGAGAGCTATCGCCTCGTGTCTCTCGAGTGCTGCTTGCTGAAAGTGTTGACCTTAATCTTCGACGAACGTCTCCGAGAATGGGCTGAAGCGAACAACATCATCCCTGACTCCCAGAATGGTTTTCGCGCTGGTCACCGCACGGAGGACAATTGCTTCATCCTGATTTGTGCCATTGCTCGCGCGCGCGCCGAAGGGAAGCCCTTGTTTGTGTTCTTTGGTGACATGACGAACGCATTCCCATACACGGACGTGGGGAGACTGTGGGTGGATATGTATGCCGCCGGCGTGTCCGGGCCGTTCTTCGACTTCATGCGCATGGTGTACGCCCGTATGCGATACGCGACGAAGTACAGTCGAACCCCTCCTAATCCATACGTCTGAAAACCCATAACTCCTTGAAACCCATGCTTTTTTCTTGGAACCGTGTCGGTAGGCGGGCGAAATCCATACATTCGCAGAAACCCATAACCCATAGGCAAATTCGGGGGCAAAACCCATAAAACAGACCCAAAAAAGGCAATTCCGTGATGGCCGGAGGACATAAACTGGCGGGAACACACCGGCCCGAGCACGGAGGGCACATAACCGTCTACATACCCTGCAAAATAACCCTAAATGACCGCAAAATGATCAAACTAAGTCAAGTGCGCGTTTGGACCACAAGAATTTGGCATGCTTGAACAAAATCAGCATGGTTTCCACCTCCTATGCAGCTCTCGCACAACATGATAAGCTTGCTATCGACAACTGGAGCCGATAGCGCTTGCGTTGTGCTCATTTTCCTTACTTCAAAACACTGGGAAAATATTGATTTATTTTTGGATTTTCCTCTTGACCCATACACCCCCAAAATCCATACCCTGGAGCTTCCACCGAAGGGTATGGATTATGAGGGGTTCGACTGTATGGCGACAAGAATTGCCTACCGTTCCGCTCCTTGATCGGACTTCTCACAGGCGACTCGGCTTCTCCCACTCTCTGGAATGTCTTCTTTGCAGACTTCCAGCTGCCGGAGCATCCTGATGATGTGCGACTGCACGGGCGGGCAGTTTCGCAGGCAGAACAAGCGGACGACAACATCATTATGTTGACATCCTTCCCCGCTTTCCAGCAGAAAGTGACGCTGTTCTTCCGGTGGTGCAAGAAGAAGCGGGTATTCATTAGCGTGCCCAAATCCAAGTGGATGATCTTCGGCCCCCTGCCTGCCATTCTGCCGGTGCTCCTTCTGGGCAACCTCATTGTAGAGCTGGTCTTCGAATTCAAGTACGTCGGTATATGGCTCACTTCCACAACCGCCAACATATTCTCGAAAAACTACGCAATCAAAGCCTCCAAAGCAAGGAACGCGAGTAACGCGGTGTTCGCCATGAAGCACCGAATTGGTTCTCTTCCTATGAAGGAGGGATTGACCATCTTCAACGGACGCATCGATTGTTACCTCTCCTCGAGTGCGGATGTCTGTCTGGACGTCGACAACGGTCTGGTGGCCGAGCTCGTCGATGCCCAACATCTGTTCCTGCGACGCCTTCTGGGCATCAACTCGCGCTCGATGATCGCGGTCCTGTTTACCGAAACCGGTGTGATGCCCCTTCGGGTGCGCCGTCTTCTTCTCGCTCTGGGTCGCCTTGAGTACATGGCGGACCTGACCGAGGAATCTGGTAGAGTTGTGCGCTCGGCACTTCTGGATTCCGTGGACTTACTGGCGTCGGGCCATGCGGGCTGGGCGGGTGACGTTGCAATCATGCTGAGTCGGCTGCCCACCCCCATTCGTATTGCCCCCGCCGACTTCGTCTCCGTGCCCAATATCAAGGCCATCATCGCCAAGGTCGCTGAAGCTGTCGACGCCGATCTGCAGTTCGACATAGACCACCTCCAGAAGACTCACCTGCTCCGTAACCGATTGGAATCTGTCGACGGGACTCTCTCGCTCGCAACTCGCCGACGCCGTCATTACCTCATGATGGTGTCTATCCCCGCTCATCGCAAAGCGCTCACACGTTGTCATGAGCCAAAAGTGTTTGGACTCAGAATGAAATTGATGATGGAAAAATCCGACTCCTCAGAAATGGACAAAATTAGTAAAACTGGAAACCGACTCATTTCGCCCTCTCTCGGAATCGCCAGAGGTTCTGCACTCGATGACGTCACCGTCGAAATGCGACATCACCGCTGGACGCAGTGATATCATCGCAGAGAACAATGGGATTATGCGCAATGATGTCATCATACAGAACAATGGCATTATACGGAATACGCTAGAACAATGACATCATAGATAGAATAACCCATACAGAACCGCACATATGACATCATTATTTACCTACAGTATAAATAGAGCTCGTAGTACCCCTGTAAAATATATACCAACCCACGCACGCACCTACGAATCGATCTACGTCTTACGCCCTACGCTTTTGTGTTTACTGTTGCGATCTCAGTATTCACCACGTTCTTGAATTTATAAGTGTCACTCGGATTCTTATAAGTTCCTACGCTCTCGAATAAGCTAGTAAACACGGTTTTACTTGTTTGTTCACCCTACGTCTACGCCTACGCCTCACGTCTACGTCTACGCCTCCGCCGCCGCCTCAGTTGATAGATATTCGATTTATCTGCTGAGACACCTTCGTCTACGCCTACGTCTACGTTTTGGAATTAGCTTGTGAACGATTCACTTGTTTGTTCCACCCCTACGCCGCTCCCCTCGAGTACACTTGTGGAATTTTGTCTACTTGTATACTCATTCTATCGTCTGCCTCCCTTGCGTTTTTCTTTCATTTGACAAAGCATTTATTCTCACCACCCAATCCTCGTGTCATTGCGACCTTGGACGAGAGCCTAGTCATTTATTGAAAGCCTTTCGAGCACACTTGTTAGTTCGTTTATACAAGTAAGCTCGTTCTACTCGCCGCACTCCCAGCTTCCTACTCGCCGACCTCCGCCCTCGTCAGATTCGTCCCTTGATACGCTTTCGCATTTCGAGGCATTTTAGAGACATTTTGACAACTTAGGGAAATTCGAACCTTTGGAGAAACACTCGGACAAAGTCAATCCCAGTGGACCTCCAGTATTAACCAATAATACACTTGACATCATTGGTGACCACCGCAGGGGGGATTATATTCATATAATTTCCCTAATTTTGTCAACTTCGAATCGCCCTCTCCTTAAATTCACTACTCGACCTACGCCACCATCATGCACATGAACAATCCCCCTCAGGGCCACGTGTATCCAGAAGCTTCGACCAGCAGGCTTCCAGATCTACAAATGCCTTCTCCCGACTCTGGGCCAGCACCGCCACCGATGACGCAGTTCGTTAATCCGGCGCGCAATGCCCACCTTCCTTTCCCCAATCTGACGTCATCCCACACACATCCCCATCCGTCTCATTTCCAAACAGGGAACCCTGACTCGGATCAGGATTCACAGGATGCCGCCTATTCATCCTCGGAAGACGATGCATCATCATCGCCTTCAGAACTTCCATCACCACCTCGCATGAAGAGTACTGTGCCTCTATTTGGTTCAGGCTCCACCCGCACTGTTTTGGATATGCCCTTACGAGGAACCAAGGACGCACCCAAACTATTCCGCGGGCATCATGCCGAAGTCGAATACTTCATTGCGCACTACGATCGGTTACTTGTGAAATTCCATGTGACTGATCCTAATGATCAATGTAAGTTGATTTTGGATTATTGCTCTACAGACGTACAAGGTTTCATTCGTGCTTCAAAATATTATCAACAAAGGAAGTGGCTCAAATTGCGTCGCGAAATTCTGCAAAGTTACGACGCAGACCGAGCAACTTCCAGATATAAGCCGAGTGATATTGCAACCTATACGTTGAAGACGCAAGCCAAGCCCTTCCAAAATCTCTCGCAATGGAAGAAATATTTCATCAAGTACAAAACAATGGCTGGAATTTTGCTGCAACAAGGTCACATCACCCAAGTCAATTACGACGTCTATTTCTGGTTGGGAATACAACTGGATTTACGTCGCACCTTGGAGCAGCGAATAAATCAGCTCAACCCCACGCGCAGCTTTAATCGCCAATATTCAGTACGCGAGATCAATGTCGCAGCTGAATGGTACTTCCGCAGGAATCGCGCGGAAGCCATGGTGGTTAATGCAGCAGACTACGGTGTGGATTTGGACAGTGATACTACGGATGTTGAATCTGAAGAGGAGTCGGAAGACAGTGATGACTCTGATTATGAAACATACCGTAGGAAACATCGAGCCAAAGCCCGCGCCAAGAAAGCCAAAGCCAAGAAGAAGGCGAAGAAGGCTTCCTCCAATTTAAACGGAACCAGTAAGGGTAAAACCCTACAGACCACTGGAACCGCGGAGGAGGTCACTAGCCTAATCCGCCAACTCAACAAGATGTCAATAAACGACCCGGAGTACCCACCGGTCTACTACAAGGTCCTTTCGTTGGACACGACTGGCATCGCAGCCAAATGTGTACAACCTCCCAGAATCACGCCAGCTTGGTTCGATTCAGGACCTAGAGGTCCGCCGAAGAATAAAGACCTAAAAAGTCCTGCACCAGAGAATACGGGGACAGGAACGGCATCACATATCCAAATAATATCCCCTTGGGAGCTTCAAGCGCTGCCAGGAATGACAACTTCGGATGTTATGGATGTGGACAGGACGGTCATCGCATTGGTGATTGTCCTGAAATCAAGGAACTCGTCGCCAAAGACATCGTATTTTACGACCCCGAAAACAGGAGAGTGCGAATGAAGAATGGAAGTTTCATTCGTCGCGGACAAGGCGAGACACTAGCACAAGCCGCTGCTCGACTTGCTGCTCCTCGTGTAATGTTCACTACTGCGAATAGGGGTTACGAATCGCAATACGAAACAAGACACACTGGGTACCAGAGCGCGTATATTGAAGTGCTGCCCTCTGAAAGTGAGTCAGAATACGACTCAGCTCAGGATCAGAGGGAAATAGACGCACATTGGTATGCCCAACCCTCCGATCCCGATGACGCAGTTGGTTCCGACCGAGAAGTCTACGTCACTGTTCCCCGCGGGTTGTGCGAAACCGATCAAGAAAACAACGTACATGCGGCGGAACGTTCCGTGCCGAGCACCCGAACGGCAAGACGCGAAGTCTTTGACGGGGTGCAGATGCCGAAAAGAGAGCGGTCTGGACCTCATCACGTGACTCCTCCAAATAATACCAACAATCATAATTTCGACAAGAAAGGAAAGATGAAGGATTCGGAAACTACGGCGCCACCCAAAAAGGTGCGCGACCTGCTGCCGGACTTAACGCCTGCGGATGTACGCACACCGAGGACAGATATTGACGTGGACATGGAGCCCGCGCCACGTGCTGAAGACGGTTCCCAAAAGGAGAAAAGATCCCCGTCCTTTGAACCTACTAAAAAGAGACAAGAAAGTTCAAAAAGGACGGAGGATAACACATCCAAGCCAGCTGCCAGACATTCAGACATCCAAGGAACTGTTCATGTTCCCTCCATAATCGAACGCATACTAGACCTAACCATTCCGATGACTGTTAGAGAAGCTTTCGTTTCTTCAAAAGAAATTCGCACCGGAATTATGGAGATTATTCGACTTAAAAACGTCAAGGCTGTTTTGCTTGGAAAGGCTCAAAACAACCCCATTGTGGCTAACTGGAACTGGCCGAGGTCGGAAGGAATTTTGATCAAGGTCGATGTCGAGACGAATGGAAAAATAGTGACTGCGATTATAGACACCGGCTCGCAACTGGACGTTGTACGAGCTGATGTTGCTGCTCTCAAAATACGACATCCAGTGGATATGTGTAAGGTAATGTCGATGAACGACGCTAATGGAGGCCGCGGAGAGTTGCGCGGTTATATTAGCGACGTGGATTTTAACTGTGGAGGAGTAATGACACGTACTGACCTGTGGGTAAGCCACCAAGCTCCTTTCGAGCTCCTTCTCGGGCGCCCTTGGCAACGAGGGAATTTGGTCACCATTGATGAACGAGACGAGGGAACGTACCTAGTGTTCAAAGACCCAGAAACCCGGCAGCCTCGATATGAGCTGCTCGCGATTCCCTACGAAGTTGCTAAGGACTCAACCGGAGGAGCTTCCACCGCAGGGACCCAATCGCTCATGTTCACCGCGGACCGCCCCATTCCTGTGCCCGTCACAATTAACTCTCGTCCTACGGAGTCGGAGGTTAGGTACGCACAATGTGCGGACCTGAACAATCCTTTGAGTCGGCGTCGGCTCCCAATTTTGACCTGGTGGCTCCGACTTTGTTTGGAGTTACTCCTGATTTGGCAGATTTGGATGGTAGCCGGCTCAAAAATACTACAGACAATGAAAACGCACCCTAATCGGGGAGGATCGACGGTGTCCGGAGCGGGGAAGTATAAAGGGCATCTGTACACGTTAACGGTCCAGTTATCACAAACGCTAACCCAAACCGAATTACTCTTACCTGTACACCCCGATATGCCCCCTTCCTCCACACTTAACCCGAACGCTCGACCCTTCCGTCCTTCCCCAAACTCCCTTGTTCCCGTTTTTCCCCCTACCCAACTTTCCGCCACTCGCCTCGTACCATTTCGACCTGCAGGCACTGCGCCCGTGAGTCGCATCCGAAACGAGACTGGTTCTCGTCCTCCCCCTCTTGCTCCTATTCCCTGCGACGTGCTCGACCGAAGGCGGACGCACTATTTTGGCGCCGAAACTCGTCTTCCTCACGCCGGAACCACCTTGACTCGAATACGGGCCGCATCCAACATCCCTTGGAAGCAGCATCGGCAAGGTCAACCGCCCGAAGTCCGCCCAGGGTCCGTCGTAGCGCCCCAAACGCTGTACACCGGACACGAGACCCGGCCTAACGGCCAGGAGCTTTTCCACGCCACCTTCCTCAACGCTCGAATGCTCATTCAGAACCCGCTCACCGGCCACCCCGGCATGGTAAACGGGCACGTACTCGCCACTCTCGTCGCCGCCCCCGCCGACGAAACCACGACTTGGCCTTTCGAAATCCCCTATCCCTCGCATTCCACTCTCCGCACCGCTCTCCCAAACATGAGTCGCGCTATCCATAACGAATTAGGACAGCAGCGCATGCGGGGGCAACATCAGCTCAACGTCGACCGCAGTATCACACGCCTGCCTGGCGCGAGGAACGCCATGCACACCACGCGCGGCATTCCTCCTGCTCCGGCGCTCCCACCAGTCCCTCTACCCCTCGTCCGCTCGCGTGTTCCCCAACGCGCACGAAGCACGCCCCCGGCGTCGGCGCCAGCCAACGATTCCCCATACACTACAGTTCCTCTCAACGTTGCCTTGCGGCAACTCGGGAACCAAAATATTCAATACTATCTCACTCACCCGCCGAATGTCTTGCCGCACTTCGATATAAGCCAGATGACGCGGATCGGGATCGATGCGAAGACGGGACATCACGTCCTCCGTCTGCCTCCACTCCCCCAGTTCGACGCGCCGTACGGAGAACTCAAGCGCCCCAGTACGCCGGGGCCGCCCTTTCGTCTCCTTACCGAGCGGCCCGTGTTGCTTGAAGACGCGGCGAGCGAGGACGAAAGCATGCCCCCGGCCTCACCAATTGCCGAGGGACCCCTTGTCGCCGAAGAAGAGAGAGGGCGGCGCCCTCGGATATGTTCCCCAGTTCCTCGAGGATGGGCCCAGTCGAACGCCAGACTCGAAAAACTCCAGGCGAGCGCGGGGCGCTGTGCTCCGTCGGCGAATCCAGCACAGACTTCAGGAGGGCTTCCGCCGTTTGTATTCAGTGTTTACAGGTCGTTGGCGGCACTAGCATCACCATCCGAGGCCCCAGCAGTTCCTAGCGTCGAGTCGGTGGGAGGCGATCACCCGATGGACATGGATGAGCCCGTCGTCGTGGAAAGCCACAACGAGGAAACGAAGGCCGCGATCGACTTCTCACGTCACGGATCGGAGGAAGACCCGGAGGCGGTGCGCGAATACGCCTCCAGCCCTTCTTCCCTCTCGTCTCTTTCCCTAATCAGCTCTAACTCACACACGTACGAGCACGTTCAGCCACCAGCCTCCGACAACGCCAGCTCGAATAACTCTACTAGCGACCGCGAGCGTCCCATTTCTCGGGCTTCGACTCCCTACCCGGCCGATTGTCGTTCGACGAACCAATCTCCGCAGCTTCGACCTTTATTTCTCAAGGGATCCGACACGGGTTCTCTTCCCTCATTGGTGGAAATCCCGTCGGAGGAAGGATCGTTGAGAGAGGAAGAGTCGGGGTGCGTTGCTCGCGACGTTCCGTTTCTTTTTGCTGACGACAAAGGCAGGGCGGCGCCAATTACCTCGGGGCATTCCGATCTCGCTGGTTCCGCCGTCTTGAACGAGCAGATCGGCAGGATTGCTCGGCCGCCGTCTACCCCCTTTAACCGCACCTGGCCGCATATTAAAGAGTGGACGCGCCACCAAGCAGAATTTGTATCGCACGTCCACAACTTGCAGCACGAAGACGCGCTCACTTTTATTCGCCAAGCCGACGCCTTGGCCGCGCAATCTCCCGAAATCTTGGACGAGGATAGCATGGCGGTCGATGCGCATGTTGATCACGACTTGGTTAACCAAGATGGAGTCAGCATCTCCGACGAGGAATGCCAGCGCTTTGCTGACCGCGTGCAATCTATTCGCGGCGCCGTTATGGATCACTCCCCAGACTTTGCGAGCGAGCCCAGATGCATTCCCAACCTCACCAGCGCCCCCGTATCCCAGGATGGATCACGTCATCGACTTTTTAGCAAACGCGCGCTCGAGCAACCTCTCGAGTACCGCTACACCATCTACATTCTGGCGCGTCTTCACCCGGATTGGATCGACGTGTACACCGTGCTTCGCTGCAAGGTGCTGGCGTTTAACCATTACTTCGAGGACCTCTTTAGGCGACGGGGATGGGTACCTGATGAAACGCTACTCCATCAGCCGGCCCCGATTCAGCCGCCCTACCTTAAGCCGCAAGAATACGCTCGTCTCCGGCTCTTCAAATACACCTTGGCGTTTCACGGCTATGACGAGGTGGTACGCGAGATCGATGAATTCCTCCAATACCGTTTTCGGGAGCCCGAAGTGGTGGCCCACTTCCTTCATTCCGGACTCTTCGAAACTCGCGACCTCTATTTGGACGGCGCCAGCGGTGAGACCTTCGTTACGCGTCGTACCGGACACAAGTCGCACAGGGCAAGTAGTGAATACTTGCGGTCCTTTCGGCGCACTAACGTGTCTCTTTAGAAGAGACATCGTATCGACCTGCGGACTAACGCTGAGAAGGGGCGCGCAGCCAAGATGTAGGAGGGCTGTTAGTAAGTTCGCAGCGAGATCGCTCCCCGCGGACGTGCTAACCTGTCTTTTCCTTAGCCTTGCAGGCTTCATAACTTCGCGTTCGCCTTACCGCGTCTCCAACGTTTTCCTCTCTCTTGCCTATTTTGTACATTCGGCTCTTGCCACGGACATCGTCGCGCCCGCTGCGCACACCCCCTTCTCGAACTCGCGCGTATTAAGCCTCTTTTTCTTGGACAAATTTTCATTTCCCTCTTTTTTGGACTTGTACGCGCTACGATCCCTTTTCTTGGGCACCTATTCCTTTTTCTTGGACTTGTATAATTGTTTAATGCGTTTTGTTTTCCGCTTACCTATCTCGTTTTTCACGACCACTTATGACTTTTTCTTGGAAACACTTTCTTGTTCATTGTACATACCTGTCTCGACATTAGCTATGGACTCATACTTGTACATTTCTGACTTACTACGATTACCTACGAACCGATACGGCTTTTTACTGTACTTATTGCTTCTTTGTTTACTTTTTACTTGCAGCTGTTCACGAGCAATAACATCGTTATGTTCCTGGTACTTCAAGAGTGAATCAGGCTCCAAAAGTACTGAGGAAAACATCTGGTGTTATTCGTTCGTTTCGACTTCGCCGATCACACCGGCCATCACCGGCATCAAGTCGGCATTGCCGGCCCGCTCGGCATCCTCGGGCATCTCGGTCGACGAACCACCCAAACCTGTCAAGTGTAAATTGAAGGGAAAAATATTCATGGAGTCTGATCGTCGGTTCCTGGAGCCCGATGACTCTTGCATATTTTACCCTGTCGATGTTCACACTAAACGGGGAAAATCTTATCAAGCCTTCACAATGTACAAGAGGGTAGATAAGAAAATCAAACCCGTCTCCACTACGTTTTCACCAGATTATGAAGTGAAGCGTACCATCCCCAAGGATCCATTATTAACTCTTTCACCACTTCCTACCCATCCTCCCGACTTCCAACCCACCGAACGACTTACGACGGAACGACTTAAGACCCTGGACCTCAATCCAGACGGTTTTCTGTCTGACGAAGAAGAAAAATTATTCGCGCACATTATGAAGGAAAACGAAGAAGCTCTGGCTTTTGAAGACATTGAGCGCGGAACTTTCAAGGACTCATACTTCAGTCCTTATAAAATTTCGACAGTTCCCCACACGCCCTGGGAACACAAAAATATTCCCATACCACCTGGAATCCTTTCAAAAGTGATTGAAGTGCTCAAGTTAAAAATGGACGCCGGTGTGTATGAACCTTGTCAATCTTCTTATCGCTCGCGCTGGTTCTGCGTGATGAAGAAGAGTGGCAAGTTACGCATTGTCCATGATCTTCAACCTTTGAACAAAGTCACCGTACGGGATGCAGGAATGCTTCCCATTCTGGACGACTTTGTGGAAGGATTTGCTGGACGCCAGTGCTATACTGTTTTTGACTTATATTGGGGATTCGACGCACGTCGAATGGAACCAGAAAGTCGTGACATGACAGCATTCATGACACCTCTTGGACTACTACGCATCACCTCCATGCCCACTGGATTCACCAACTCCCCCGCCGAATTTCAGAAGTGCATGGTATTCATCTTGCACGATGAAATCCCCCATGTCGCCAACATATTTATCGACGATCTGCCTATTAAAGGCCCTGCGACTCAGTATTTGGATTCAGAAGGAAAGCCTGAGACTATACCAGGCAACAGCAAGATTAGAAGGTTCATTTGGGGACACGCTCAGGATGTACACCGCATTATGCACAAAGTCAAGTGCGCCGGTGGCACATTCTCGGGTACCAAGACTCAGATATGCCGTCCCGAAGTTCTTATTGTTGGTCAGAAATGTAATCCGCAAGGACGCGTCCCTGACGATAAGAAGGCTTCAGCTATTCTGAACTGGCCTGCGCTCACTACGCCACAAGAAGTTCGTCGATTCTTGGGCTTGTGCGGAACAGTTCGCATCTGGATCATGAACTACTCCGCCATTATTCGACCTCTCACCGAACTTTATCGAAAGAATTTCGACTTCGATTGGGATCAACGGCGACAAGACGCTTTTGATTTCATAAAGAAGCTGGTAGCCAGCGCACCTGCGCTGAAACCCATCGACTATGAATCAGTGAATCCCGTAATCCTCTCGGTTGACTCGTCTCGAGATGCTACGGGAATGATCCTGGCTCAAAACGATGAACTTGGGAAACGGCGACCTGCGAGATACGGCTCAGTTCCTATGAGTGAACGTGAATCTCGCTATTCGCAGCCCAAGCTGGAACTGTTTGGATTATATTGTACGCTACGCAGTTGGCGTTTATACATAATCGGTGTCCGTAACTTCCAAGTTGAAGTTGACGCCCAGTTCATCAAGGGTTTCTTGAACAACCCTGACCTGCAGCCAGACGCTGCAGTGAACAGATGGATCCAAGGGATCCTTATGTTTCATTTCGAGCTTATCCACGTACCTGCAGTTCGCTTTCAAGGGCCTGACGCGCTATCACGCAGAGGACTCGGTGAAGGAGAAGTTGCAGAAGACGATGATGATAGTTGGCTCGACCGTGTGGCATTACTACACAGGACGTCGCTTAAGACCCAATCCATTTATGGAATGGATTCGGATCAAATTTCGAAACTTAAGCGAGACGGATACTATCAATTGCCCAAAGTGACATTTCGACAAGTCGACAAATCGCCTATAGGTGCCGATCAAAACTTATCCCCGTATAGGAAATTTCCTTACGCGGATAACACTATTGATACCGAGGTTACCATGGCAACCGACACTATTGCATCCGGGAATGCCGTAATTGTGGGTCCAGCAAAAAGTGCCTTTAGAGACCTTTGGAAATTTCCACGATATTTCAAGCAAACCTGGATGCCCTACGAAATCGAACGAATGTATGACCCAAATCGGTTACCTTCATGCCTCCTAGGACGAGCTGGACAGGAACTTCAGTTGACCCAAATTCAACAGTTCTTGAGAACGCTCGAAATGCCAGATCTAGGCACACCACAAAAACAACGCAGATTCATCGCTAAGGCCTCCGAGTTCTTCGAACGCGAAGGACGACTTTGGAAGAGGACGCGTTGTCAAGTGTATTATTGGTTAATACAGGAGGTCCACTGGGATTGACTTTGTCCGAGTGTTTCTCCAAAGGTTCGAATTTCCCTAAGTTGTCAAAATGTCTCTAGAATGCCTCGAAATGCGAAAGCGTATCAAGGGACGAATCTGACGAGGGCAGAGGTCGGCGAGTAGGAGGCTGGGAGTGCGGCGAGTAGAACGAGCTTACTTGTATAAACGAACTAACAAGTGTGCTCAAAAGGCTTTCAATAAAATGACAAGGCTCTCGTCCAAGGTCGCAATGACACGAGGATTGGGTGGTGAGAATAAATGCTTTGTCAAATGAAAGAAAACGCAAGGGAGGCAGACGATAGAAGGAGTATACAAGTGGACGTAATTCCACAAGTGTACTCGAGGAGAGCGGCGTAGGGGTGGAACAAACAAGTGAATCGTTCACAAGTTAATTCCAAAACGTAGACGAAGGTGTCTCAGCAGATAAATCGAATATCTATCAACTGAGGCGGCGGCGGAGGCGTAGACGTAGACGTGAGGCGTAGGCGTAGACGTAGGGTGAACAAACAAGTAAAACCGTGTTTACTAGCTTATTCGAGAGCGTAGGAACTTATAAGAATCCGAGTGACACTTATAAATTCAAAAACGTGGTGAATACTGAGATCGCAACAGTAATCACAAAAGCGTAGGGCGTAAGACGTAGATCGATTCGTAGGTGCGTGCGTGGGTTGGTTGGTATTTTTACAGGGGTACTACGAGCTCTATTTATACTGTAGGTAAATGATGATGTCATATGTGCGGTTCTGTGTAGGTTATTCTATCTATGATGTCATTGTTCTAGCGTATTCCGTTTAATGCCATTGTTCTACGTGATGACATCACTGCGTCCAGCGGTGATGTCATCGAATTTCGACGGTGATGTCATCGAGGGCGGAGCCTCTGGCGACACCGAGAATGAGCGTGATGGGTCGCTTTCCGGTTTTGTTAATTTTGTCCATTTCTGAGGAGTCGGATTTTTCCATCATCAATTTCATTCTGAGTCCAAACACTTTTGGCTCATGACATCCGCGGGGAACGATTAATTCAAACCGTCCTCGGTTTGCAATGATGGACAAATCCGCCGTCTTCAAGAAATGGATACAATTATACATTTTTAATCGGAGGCGTGGAGGAATGTCGGCTTCCTTTTCCTGAGACGCGAATACTGGCGAGGAACAGCCAAGATGGCGATGAGATGGTCCTGGCGTTCCTTGATTTGGATAATGTGAAATTCCCCGTGTTCGTCCAACTTCTTTTCCACTGTCCAGCGTCCACTTATATCACCAACAGTTCGAAGAATAGTTCCTCGCACTATCGCGAGGCGTGGCTGGGTGGTTACTGTGAAGACCAGTATCCGTTCTTCTACAAATATCATGGAGGATTCCACGTTTACTCGTATTGGATCGGCATAGATATCTTCAGCATATATCTTGACTGTAGACCGTTGGACGACGGGAGCAGGGTGGTATGGGCTCGTGTAGCGATATCCCGCTGGTGGGTCTCGAGGCATCCATTTCTGCACAAAATGCTGGTATCGCGCAAGTGGGTGCTCTGGCGCTGGAATCGGAGTAGGACTTTTGTCCCTAGGAGTAGGATTCAGAAGGGTTCGAAGTGATAGTGGCGCGACTGTGAGGCGGATGACAGGGAGCGAAGGTGATAGGTGCTCCACGTCAGGAGGGTCGATGCTGACGACCGGCACAGGAGGATACGTGTAGTAGTCTGAGAATGGATCTTGGATCATGGGCAGCTGTGGGTGTGATGATGCTGCCATGGCGAGTGGATGTGGGAGCTGAAGCGACGCCTAAATGAGGTCACGTGCTGTTTTGTGTTTGCTCATATTTGGAGGCTGATGGTCTTCCGACAATCAAACTGCCATTTTGAGAACAAAGACTTATTACACGTGACACCAAAACTAGAGGGAGTAGCTAGGAAGACTGTCCAGGGTCGAAAGGTGCCTTTCACTGCTGGTCTCAGCAGCGTCAGAACTCGAGTATGTTGGTGGCAGTTCCTTGAGCGTCGTAACTGGATGAAGCGATGGATGCAAATATCCTTGTGGAATCACAAGAACGGTTGCCAAGCGATGGCGATACTCCTTTACTCCGAATACGACTGATTTTCCTTGGTCGCGAATTCGTTCTTCGACTACCCAATGACCGTAAATTCGTCCATTGGCTTTCACGGTGTCTCCTATTTCAATGGGTCGTCCGTTTCCGTGGACCACGGAGAAGTAGTGGGAGTACTTCAATCTTGCCGCTACGACGTACACTTTTATGGTCCGATTTTCTGGCTCGTTTACTTCAGGCTGGAGCACTAGTTCTTCCATGAACATAGAGCTGGAACCCGGTATACGAGGCAAGTATGCGGAGATAAAGCGAAATTCTCCTGGACGAGGAGTGTAGGGCTTGGGGTCCCATAATGCTGGAGGTGGCGACAAAGGCCTGGCGTTGAATAGTTCCTCCATGGAAACATAGTGGCGACGAATAGGAGTTGGCGTGATATCGGGTGGAAGGGATAAGCAGGGTTCCCTCGTCACATAGGGGAGCATAGGAGGGAGCTTCAGCGTGCTAAAGTCGAGAGTATAGGGGTGCGAAGGAGTAATGATGGTCTCATGGCCGGGCCACGGAGTCGTGCTGTAGGCGGGGGCTGCCATGATTGATGCTGATAAGAGACAAGTCGTTGTAGCAGGTCGGATGATCCGTGTGGCGTCTTCTAAAGGCACGAGCCTTCATTCAGACATACTGCTATATTCCGACTCGCTATCGGACGTAGAAGTGGAGTATTCGGGTTCGTCTTCGGGTTCGGGGCCCATCCATCCAGTTCTCATGAACCAATGGTCGCGGGTGATGTACGGTAGCAGCCGGAAAGCTGCGACCGAATTTCCTTTGAACATGGATCCGTCGAGTTCTTTGAGAATGTAAGCACCTCCCTTGTTCTTGCGATGAACCTCGTAAGGTCCTGAGTATCGATCTTCTGTTTTTCGGTCGATGCTGACAGTCATTTCAAGTTTTGAGTTACGCAACAGCACAAGGTCGCCTGATTTGTAGTCAGACTTCTGTAGCTTATGCTTAAAACGTTTCTCGAATTGCAGCTTGGACTTGAATCGTGCCTGCTTCAGAGTTTCGGCGGCTTTGGCGATGTCCTGGGGATGCTTCTGCAGTTGTCGTACGCGCAATGCGAGCAATTCACTGGTACTCATTCCTGAATAGAATCCTTCTACCAAGAATGTCGACTCTGCTAAGTCGAAAGGTAGTACCGGCTGAGTTCCGTGGAGGAGTTGGAAAGGAGAGTAACCCGTAACACTGCTGACAGTAATGCGGTCTGCAAAGACTGCAGATTGCAATACTTTAGGCCAGCGCTTCAGGTTTCCGTTGCATGCTTTAACAATAGCTTCGCGAAGAGTGTAATGTCCTCGCTCGACTACTCCATTGGCATGTTTATTGTAAGTCGAAATGCGAATTTGAGGGATTCGGAGTCGTTTCATGAGGATTTCGAAGGCAGCCATAACTTCTTTGCCATTATCCGTCGTTACTTGGATGGGGCAACCGTAACGACAATAAATATATGTCCAGAAGAAGTCGGCTAATGCCTGGGCCGATTGAGCAGTCAAGGCTTTCGCCTCGCAGAATCCACTCAAGTCGTCCCGAGCGGCAACGATCATGTTGTATTTGCCGGATAATG
Source organism: Mycena polygramma (assembly GCA_029449255.1). Taxonomy (NCBI): domain Eukaryota; kingdom Fungi; phylum Basidiomycota; class Agaricomycetes; order Agaricales; family Mycenaceae; genus Mycena; species Mycena polygramma. The sequence continues at coordinate 1,313,892 of JARKID010000003.1, forward strand.
GCATGCGCATGATGTCGATGTAGATTTTACTGAATATGGTGGCGGGAGTGGATATAGTGGGTGGAATTTCCATCTTCTTGGTGCTCCGTACTTGGCACTGGGGACATGATGCGACATGGTGATTAATATCGGCTCTGAGATAGGGCCAGAAGAATCGAATGCGAAGATTCTTCCACATCGTTGTTCGTCCTTTATGTCCGAGGTTATCGTGGGCTTGAATGAGAATGTTGAGTCGGGATTGGGGTTCTAGGATCACCACAAGTGGAGGTCCATTCCGCGTCCGCTTCCAAAGTCGTCCTTCGCGTTCGAAGAACTCGGAAGCCTTGGCGATGAATCTGCGTTGTTTTTGTGGTGTGCCTAGATCTGGCATTTCGAGCGTTCTCAAGAACTGTTGAATTTGGGTCAACTGAAGTTCCTGTCCAGCTCGTCCTAGAAGGCACGAAGGTAACCGCTTTGGGTCATACATTCGTTCGATTTCGTAAGGCATCCAGGTTTGCTTGAAATATCGTGGAAATTTCCAAAGGTCTCTAAAGGCACTTTTTGCTGGACCCACAATTACGGCATTCCCGGATGCAATAGTGTCGGTTGCCATGGTAACCTCGGTATCAATAGTATTATCCGCGTAAGGAAATTTCCCATACGGGGATAAGTTTTGATCGGCACCTATAGGCGGTTTGTCGACTTGTCGAAATGTCACTTTGGGCAATTGATAGTATCCGTCTCGCTTAAGTTTCGAAACTTGATCCGAATCCATTCCATAAATGGATTGGGTCTTAAGCGATGTCCCGTGTAGCAATGCCACACGGTCGAGCCAACTATCATCATCGTCTTCTGCGACTTCTCCTTCACCGAGACCTCTACGTGATAACGCATCGGGCCCTTGAAATCGAACTGCAGGTACGTGGATAAGCTCGAAATGAAACATAAGGATCCCTTGGATCCATCTGTTCACTGCAGCGTCTGGCTGCAGGTCTGGGTTGTTCAAGAATCCCTTGATGAACTGGGCGTCAACTTCAACTTGGAAGTTATGGACACCGATTATGTATAAACGCCAGCTGCGTAGCGCACGATATAATCCAAACAGTTCCAACTTGGGCTGCGAATAGCGAGATTCACGCTCACTCATAGGGACTGAGCCGTATCTCGCAGGTCGCCGTTTCCCAAGTTCATCGTTTTGAGCCAGGATCATTCCCGTAGCATCTCGAGACGAGTCAACTGAAAGGATTACGGGATTCACTGATTCATAGTCGATGGGTTTCAGCGCAGGTGCGCTGGCTACCAGCTTCTTTATGAAATCAAAAGCGTCTTGTCGCCGTTGATCCCAATCGAAATCGAAATTCTTTCGATAAAGTTCGGTGAGAGGTCGAATAATGGCGGAATAGTTCATGATCCAGATGCGAACTGTTCCGCACAAGCCCAAGAATCGACGAACTTCTTGTGGCGTAGTGAGCGCAGGCCAATTCAGAATAGCTGAAGCCTTCTTATCGTCAGGGACGCGTCCTTGCGGATTACATTTCTGACCAACAATAAGAACTTCGGGACGGCATATCTGAGTCTTGGTGCCAGAGAATGTGCCACCGGCGCACTTGACTTTGTGCATAATGCGGTGTACATCCTGTGCGTGTTCCCAAATGAACCTTCTAATCTTGCTGTTGCCTGGTATAGTCTCAGGCTTTCCGTCTGAGTCCAAATACTGAGTCGCAGGGCCTTTAATAGGCAAATCGTCGATAAATATGTTGGCGACGTGGGGGATTTCGTCGTGCAAGATGAATACCATGCACTTCTGAAATTCGGCGGGAGAGTTGGTGAATCCGGTGGGCATGGAAGTGATGCGTAGTAGTCCAAGAGGGGTCATGAATGCTGTCATGTCACGACTTTCTGGTTCCATTCGACGTGCGTCAAATCCCCAGTATAAGTCGAAGACCGTGTAACACTGGCGTCCCGCAAATCCTTCCACAAAGTCGTCCAGAATGGGAAGCATTCCTGCATCCCGTACGGTGACTTTGTTCAAAGGTTGAAGATCATGGACAATGCGTAACTTGCCACTCTTCTTCATCACGCAGAACCAGCGCGAGCGATAAGAAGATTGACAAGGTTCATACACACCGGCGTCCATTTTTAACTTGAGCACTTCAATCACTTTTGAAAGGATTCCGGGTGGTATGGGAATATTTTTGTGTTCCCAGGGCGTGTGGGGAACTGTCGAAATTTTATAAGGACTGAAGTATGAGTCCTTGAAAGTTCCGCGCTCAATGTCTTCAAAAGCCAGAGCTTCTTCGTTTTCCTTCATAATGTGCGCGAATAATTTTTCTTCTTCGTCAGACAGAAAACCGTCTGGATTGAGGTCCAGGGTCTTAAGTCTTTCCGTCGTAAGTCGTTCGGTGGGTTGGAAGTCGGGAGGATGGGTCGGAAGTGGTGAAAGAGTTAACAATGGGTCCTCGGGGATGGTGCGCTTCACTTCGTAATCGGGTGAAAACGTAGTGGAAACCGGTTTGACTTTCTTATCTACCCTCTTGTACATTGTGAAGGCTTGATAAGATTTTCCCAATTTTGTGTGAACGTCAACAGGGTAGAATATGCAAGAGTCGTCGGGCTCCAAGAACCGACGATCAGACTCCAAGAATATTTTTCCCTTCAGTTTACACTTAACTGGTTTGGGTGGTTCGTCGACCGAGATGCCCGAGGATGCCGGGCGGGCCGACGATGCCGACTTGATGGCCGTGATGGCCGGCGTGATCAGGGGATCCGAAACAAACGAATAACACCAAATGTTTTCTTCAGTACTTTTCGAGGTCGTTTCACTCGTAAAGTACCGCGAACACAATCGTGTTATTGCAGTTGAACGGCGGTAAACAAAAAGTAAGTACAGAAAGAATAGGTACAGTAAAATGTAGTGTCCGTTCAAAGCAAGTCGAAGAAGATGAGAAATGTACAAAAAATTGTCCATAAGTCGAGTCCAAGAAATTAAGTACGTAGTCAAGGGTCGAGTCCAAAAAGACAAGTCGGGTATTGTTGGTAGGTACAACGGGCAGATTCGTAACTTCAAGAAAAAATTATCCAAGATCGTAAAGATGAAATTGAATGAATGGGAAAAGAGTCGCGGTAGGTAGGTATACAAGTCCAGAATTTGGTTCGAGATGTCCAAGAATGAGAAGCGCGATGTGCGCGAATCCAAGAAAGAGTCGCCCGACGTGGGCACGACGATGTCCATGGCAAAGGCCATATTTACAAAGGAGGTGAATAAAAGATACGCAGCATAAAGTCGGTGAGGCGTGCAGGAATTCAGGAGAACAATAGCGCTGTAGAGAGAGTGTGTTAGTACGTCCGCGGGGAGCGATTTCGCTGCGGACTTACTGACAACTTCTCTACGGCTGGATGGTGTGTCCCCCCTATGCGCGGCTGCGCATATCAACCCGTTGTCTTTTCTGGAAAGACAAGTTAGCCTTCCGAAAGGACCGCATGCGGGCACAACTTGCCCGGTGCGATTTGGGCGCAGTGCGACGCGTGATGAACTTGGCGCCGCCAGCTCCCGAAAGGTAGATGTCGTGGGGGTCAAACATGCCGGAGTGCAGGAAATGGGCCACGACTTCGGGCTCGCGAAAGCGATACCGAAGGAAGTCGTCAATAACTCGCGCCACGTCCAGGTACCCTTGCAACTCGAGGGTATACTTGAAGAGTCGCAGACGGGAGTACTCGGAGGGTTTAAGGTACGGGGGTAGAGGAGGCGCAGGTTGGTGAAGGAGAATCTCGTCGATGAACCACCCTCGGCGCTTAAAAAGATCCTCGAGGTAACGATTAAATCCCAAAATCTTGTTCCGTAGTAACGTATACAGTTCGATCCAATCGGGATGGTGTCGAGCCAAGATGTCGATGATGTACCTGTATGCAAACGGCTGCGAGAGGGCACGGTGGCTGAAGAGACGTTCGCGTTGCCCATCCAGGGAAACAGGAACGCTGGTGACGTTCTGGGCCGTGCGGCCTCCATTGTCGAGTTCGAGAGAGTAAGCCGCCAGCGTGTCGCGGATGTTCTGCACACGCTCGGTGAATTGAGTGCAGGCTTCCGAGGTGAGATTATCGTCCTCGGGATCCCGTGGCAAGTCGAGCTCGACGAATATATTGAGCTGCATGCCGGCGTAGTCAAGGACGTCGGGTGAACGTTCAATGAGGGCGGTGGCGTGCCGAATGAACGCCAGTGCGTCGGCGTGCTCGGCGCTATGGACATTCGACACAAAAGAAGCGTGATGGTGCGTCCACCCGATCGTAATAGGCCAGTTTCGATTGATGGGCGTAGACGGTGGTCGCGCGATGCGCAAGATCTGGGTGTCCAGTTCCGCTCGGTCGACGTTAGTCGTGTCATCCTCGGAACGCGGGGATGCACTACATAGGTCGTTAACGAGAACGGGATAAGGCAAATAAGAAACGCACGCCGCCTGCTGTTCCGGCAACGATTCATTGTCTGAAGAGATGGTTTGCAGCGAGGGAAGAGAGTCATGATCGGATTCGTCCAGAAAGAGAGGTTGAAGCTGGGGAGAAGGCAGGGTGGAACGACAGTCGAGCGGGTACGGAAAAGAAGTGTCGTGGCTGCCGCTATTGACGGAGGATTCCACGAGGGGTGAAGCAGGATCCGTCTCGCCAGTAGGAACCAGCGACGTGTCCTCATGACGGACAAAGTCGAACGAGCTAGAGAGGGAGGAGAGGGAAGAAGAACGACTGCGCACCGCCTCCCGTTCCGATCCTCCCGTGACGTCGTGCGAGAAATCGTTCGGGGCTGCGGGTCCGGTTGTCAGCAGGTACATTCGCCGATCACTAAAGACCCGCGGCTTACTTTCTCCTCCTTCGTCGTTGTTCACCACGGCGAAGGATTCGTCAGTATCCATGCGATCATCCTCATTGCTCCCAGCGTCGATCTCGGGAGTGCTTGTCCCCGCCGCTGCAGTCTCAGCCGTCTTCGGCACGTTTGCGACGTCTGCTAATGTCTTATACACGCCGAATACGAGGCCTTGAATCCCCGGTTGGTCTGGTGCTGCGCTGGTCGACAAAACGCCACGTTGAAGGCTGCCTTGCAATTTTTCAAGACGCGCATTAGAAGCTGCCCACCCTTGGGGCAAAGGTGAGCAGAAGGCCGTCGAGCGCTCGTTTTCTTCGATGCGTGCAAGCGGCGAGTTGTCGGCAAGGTCTGGGGAGTGGGGCGACGCGGGTGGCAGGCTGGCCGACCGGGGTGACGCAGATGGCATGCTCGCGTCTTCACCTGCTCGGTCGCCGTCTTCCAATAGCTCGGGGCGCTCGGTGAGCAACCGAAAGGGCGGCACGGGTGTATCTGGGCGTCTGCCCCTACCCCTTCGCGTGCGGATAGGGCGTAAGACGTGGTGGCCTGTCCGGGCCTCAGTGCCAAAGCGCACCATTGCGCGGGTATCACACTTCGGTGGCTCGTTGGGAGGATGGGTGAGGAAATATGGGGCGCGCCAGTTGTCGCGGTCCCCCTTCGAGTTCCGGCTCCTCATGACAACGTCAAGAGGAGTCGTGGTGTACGGCGACGTGGATGGACGCGTGGGATTGACGTTCCGACTCCTCATGACAACGTCAAGAGGAGTCGTGGTGAAGGGGGACGTGGTCGGGTGTGCGGGGGTCGAAATCAGCGCGGGCGGGGCTTCGAGAAGGCGTTGCGGAGCCGGGGCGTGCATCTGGGGAAGGGGGACGGTGGTCCAAATGGGCGCGGACGGGATTCCGTCAGCCACGTCCATCGCGTGTGCGGTCGAACGTTGGACGTGTTCGATCTGCCTGTCGATATGGAGGCGGTAAGGTCCTCCTGGACGCCGCTGGCGTCCCACTTCAGTGTGTACGGCGCGGCCGTAGTTGCCGAGAGAGTTACGAGTGTGGGGAGACGAGGGGAACGCGACCTCATACGGCCAGGGGCGTTCGTCCGTGGGGGCCGCGACGAGTGTTGCGAGAACGTGCCCGTTCACCATGCCAGGATGGCCTGTGAGCGGGTTATTGATAAGCATTCTCGCGTTGAGGAAGACGGCGTGGAAGAGTTCCTGACCGTTCGGTCGGGTCTCGTGTCCGGTGAAGAGGGTTTGGGGGGCGACAACAGAACCGGGACGGACTTCAGGCGGCTGGCCTTGTCGCTGGCGTCTCCACTGATGGTTAGAGGCTGCACGCACGCGCGTCAAGACGTTCCCTCCACGTGGAAGTCGAGTTTCGTGGCCGAAGTGGTGAGTACGTGTGCGGTCCAACACGTCGCAGGTGATGGGGGCGAGTGGAGAGATTCGAGCTCCGGGCTCGTGTCTCCGTGAGTTGTTTGGGTAAGTGCGATTGGGACGAGGGGTGGTAAAGTGAGGAGGGGGTAGTTGGGGTGTAAGAGGGTAAGAGGAAGGGTGAAAAGGCGGGGCGTTTGGGTTAAGTGGGGGCATTCCAGGGCGTATAGGTAAGTGCGATTCTTCTGAGCTTAGTGGAAAGGGGGGAGGAATTCCAGACGAGAACACCTGCCCTTTAAGCTCGCCAAATTCGGACACTAACGATCCCTTCCAAAAGGAGCGCGCTATCATTGTTGGGATGCGTTTCGCTCCAAAAGCGGTCCAAACTGTCCAGAGGAACAATAGTTCGAGGGCGACCCGCAATATTTTGGGCACCAAAGTTCCCCGGAGTTGGTGAGTCGAATTGTTCGAGTTTTTGCATTGTTCTCCGTTGTACCTAAGCTCCGGCGCCGCAGGACTGAAGTTATTCTTGTCCGCGTGCAGAAGTGGGGACTCCGCGGTGAACAGCAGAGACTGGGTCACCGCATTGTTGGCTCCTCCAGTATGCGGTTCCCTTGCGACTTCGTATGGAATAGCTAGAAGCTCATAACGCGGCTGCCTTGTTTCTGGGTCCTTAAAAACCAGGTAAGTGCCTTCGTCTCGTTCGTCAATGGTAACGAGGTTTCCTCGTTGCCATGGACGACCGAGTAGTAATTCAAATGGCGCCTGATGGCTCACCCATAGGTCGGTGCGTGTCATTACGCCGCCGCAGTTGAATTCCACATCACTAATATAGCCGCGGAGCTCTCCTCGACCACCATTGGCGTCATTCATCGACATCACTTTGCACATATCGACCGGGTGGCGGATTTTGAGGGCGGCAACGTCGGCGCGGACTACATCCAGCTGTGAGCCAGTATCTATTATGGCTGTAACGATTTTTCCGTTTGTCTCCACGTCTACCCTAATTAAAATTCCCTCCGTCCGAGGCCAATTCCAATTAGCGACTAGTGGATTGTTGTGTGATTTTCCCAGCAAGACTGCCTTGACATTCTTGAGACGAATCGTCTCCAGAATTCCAGTCCGTATTTCTTTTGATGATACGAACGCTTCTCGGACCGTCATGGGAATAGTTAAGTCCAAAATCCTTTCAATTATTGAAGGGACGTGAACTGTTCCTTGGATATCCGAGTGTCGTGCAGCCGGTTTCGGGGGATTTTCTTCTTGCCTATTCGAACCTTCTTGATGCTTCTTGGCAGGCGCGATTGATGATCTCTTTTCTTTAGGGAGATTTTCTTCGACACGTGTTGGTGGTTCCATTTCCACATCAATGTCAGTCCTGGGCACGCGGACGTCTGCGGGGGTTAACTCCGGCAGCAAGTCTCGCACCTTTTTGACGGACGACTTGATCTCAGGTGAATCCTTCACCTTTCCTTTCTGGTCCACGGCCTTTGCCGGGCTATTGTGCGGGCCGGTCACGTGATTGGGCCCAGACCGATCTCTTTTCGGCATCTGAACACCATCAAAGACCTCGCGCCGTGCCGTACGTGTGCTCGGCACGGAGCGTTCCGCTGCATGTACATTGTTCTTCTGATCCGGTTCGCATAGCCCGCGGGGAACGGTGACGTAGACCTCGCGGTCGGAACCAGATACGTCATCGGGGTCGGATGGCTGGGCGTACCAGTGTGCGTCTATCTCCCTCTGATCCTGAGCTGAGTCGTATTCTGACTCACTTTCAGAGGGCAGCACTTCAATATACGCGCTCTGGTACCCAGTGTGTCTTGTTTCGTATTGCGATTCGTAACCCCGATTAGCAGTAGTGAACATTACGCGAGGAGCAGCAAGTCGAGCAGCGGCTTGTGCTAGTGTCTCGCCTTGTCCGCGACGAATGAAACTTCCATTCTTCATTCGCACTCTTCTGTTCTCGGGGTCGTAAAATACGATGTCTTTGGCGACGAGTTCCTTGATTTCAGGGCAATCACCAATGCGATGACCGTCCTGTCCACATCCATAACATCCGAAGTTATCATTCCTGGCAGCGCTTGAAGCTCCCAAGGGGATATTATTTGGGTATGTCGATGCCGTTCCTGCCCCCGTATTCTCTGGTGCAGGACTTTTTAGGTCTTTATTCTTCGGCGGGCCTCTAGGTCCTGAATCGAGCCAGGCTGGTGCAATTCTGGGAGGTTGAACACATTTGGCTGCAATGCCAGTCGTGTCCAACGAAAGGACCTTGTAATAGACGGGTGGGTACTCTGGGTCGTTTATTGACATCTTGTTGAGTTGGCGGATTAGGCTAGTGACCTCCTCCGCGGTTCCAGTGGTCTGTAGGGTTTTGCCCTTACTGGTTCCGTTTAAATTGGAGGAAGCCTTCTTCGCCTTCTTCTTGGCTTTGACTTTCTTGGCGCGGGCTTTGGCTCGATGTTTCCTACGGTATGTTTCATAATCAGAGTCATCGCTGTCTTCCGACTCCTCTTCAGATTCAACATCCGTAGTGTCACTGTCCAAATCCACACCGTAGTCTGCTGCATTAACCACCATGGCTTCCGCGCGATTCCTGCGGAAGTACCATTCAGCTGCGACGTTGATCTCGCGTACTGAATATTGGCGATTAAAACTGCGCGTGGGGTTGAGCTGATTTATTCGCTGCTCCAAGGTGCGACGTAAGTCCAGTTGTATTCCCAACCAGAAATAGACGTCGTAATTGACTTGGGTGATGTGACCTTGTTGCAGCAAAATTCCAGCCATCGTTTTGTACTTGATAAAATATTTCTTCCATTGCGAAAGATTCTGGAAGGGCTTGGCTTGTGTCTTCAACGTATAGGTTGCAATGTCACTCGGCTTATATCTGGAAGTAGCTCGGTCTGCATCGTAGCTTTGCAGAATTTCGCGACGCAATTTGAGCCACTTCCTTTGTTGATAATATTTTGAAGCGCGAATGAAACCTTGTACGTCTGTGGAGCAATAATCCAAAATCAACTTACATTGATCATTAGGATCAGTCACATGAAATTTCACAAGTAACCGATCGTAGTGCGCAATGAAGTATTCGACTTCGGCATGATGCCCGCGGAATAGTTTGGGTGCGTCCTTGGTTCCTCGTAAGGGCATATCCAAAACCGTGCGGGTGGAGCCTGAGCCAAATAGAGGCACAGTACTCTTCATGCGAGGTGGTGATGGAAGTTCTGAAGGCGACGATGATGCATCGTCTTCAGAGGATGAATAGGCGGCATCCTGTGAATCCTGATCCGAGTCAGGGTTCCCTGTTTGGAAATGAGACGGATGGGGATATGTATTGGATGACGTCAAATTTGGGAAAGGAAGGTGGGCGTTGCGTGCCGGATTAACGAACTGCGTCATCGGTGGCGGTGCTGGCCCAGAGTCGGGAGAAGGCATTTGTAGATCTGGAAGCCTGCTGGTCGAGGCTTCTGGATACACGTGGCCCTGAGGGGGATTGTTCATGTGCATGATGGTGGCGTAGGTTGAGTAGTGAATTTAAGGAGAGGGCGGTTCGAAGTTGACAAAATTAGGGAAATTATATGAATATAATCCCCCCTGCGGTGGTCACCAATGATGTCAAGTGTATTATTGGTTAATACAGGAGGTCCACTGGGATTGACTTTGTCCGAGTGTTTCTCCAAAGGTTCGAATTTCCCTAAGTTGTCAAAATGTCTCTAGAATGCCTCGAAATGCGAAAGCGTATCAAGGGACGAATCTGACGAGGGCAGAGGTCGGCGAGTAGGAGGCTGGGAGTGCGGCGAGTAGAACGAGCTTACTTGTATAAACGAACTAACAAGTGTGCTCAAAAGGCTTTCAATAAAATGACAAGGCTCTCGTCCAAGGTCGCAATGACACGAGGATTGGGTGGTGAGAATAAATGCTTTGTCAAATGAAAGAAAACGCAAGGGAGGCAGACGATAGAAGGAGTATACAAGTGGACGTAATTCCACAAGTGTACTCGAGGAGAGCGGCGTAGGGGTGGAACAAACAAGTGAATCGTTCACAAGTTAATTCCAAAACGTAGACGAAGGTGTCTCAGCAGATAAATCGAATATCTATCAACTGAGGCGGCGGCGGAGGCGTAGACGTAGACGTGAGGCGTAGGCGTAGACGTAGGGTGAACAAACAAGTAAAACCGTGTTTACTAGCTTATTCGAGAGCGTAGGAACTTATAAGAATCCGAGTGACACTTATAAATTCAAAAACGTGGTGAATACTGAGATCGCAACAGTAATCACAAAAGCGTAGGGCGTAAGACGTAGATCGATTCGTAGGTGCGTGCGTGGGTTGGTTGGTATTTTTACAGGGGTACTACGAGCTCTATTTATACTGTAGGTAAATGATGATGTCATATGTGCGGTTCTGTGTAGGTTATTCTATCTATGATGTCATTGTTCTAGCGTATTCCGTTTAATGCCATTGTTCTACGTGATGACATCACTGCGTCCAGCGGTGATGTCATCGAATTTCGACGGTGATGTCATCGAGGGCGGAGCCTCTGGCGACACCGAGAATGAGCGTGATGGGTCGCTTTCCGGTTTTGTTAATTTTGTCCATTTCTGAGGAGTCGGATTTTTCCATCATCAATTTCATTCTGAGTCCAAACACTTTTGGCTCATGACAGCGTAATGGACCTCCACTCGTGGTGATTCTAGAACCCCAATCCCGACTCAACATTCTCATTCAAGCCCACGATAATCTCGGACATAAAGGACGAACAACGATGTGGAAGAATCTTCGTATTCGATTCTTCTGGCCCTATCTCAGAGCTGACATTAATCACCATGTCGCATCATGTCCTCAGTGTCAAGTACGAAGCACCAAGAAGATGGAAATTCCACCCACTATATCCACTCCCGCCACCATATTCAGTAAAATTTACATCGACATCATGCGCATGCCATTATCCGGCAAATACAACATGATCGTTGCCGCTCGGGACGACTTGAGTGGATTCTGCGAGGCGAAAGCCTTGACTGCTCAATCGGCCCAGGCATTAGCCGACTTCTTCTGGACATATATCTATTGTCGTTACGGTTGCCCCATCCAAGTAACGACGGATAATGGCAAAGAAGTTATGGCTGCCTTCGAAATCCTCATGAAACGACTCCGAATCCCTCAAATTCGCATTTCGACTTACAATAAACATGCCAATGGAGTAGTCGAGCGAGGACATTACACTCTTCGTGAAGCTATTGTCAAAGCGTGCAACGGAAACCTGAAGCGCTGGCCTAAAGTATTGCAAGCTGCGGTTTTTGCAGACCGCATTACTGTCAGCAGTGTTACAGGTTACTCTCCTTTCCAACTTCTCCACGGAACTCAGCCGGTACTACCTTTCGACTTAGCAGAGTCGACATTCTTGGTAGAAGGATTCTATTCAGGAATGAGTACCAGTGAATTGCTCGCATTGCGCGTACGACAACTGCAGAAGCATCCCCAGGACATCACTAAAGCCGCCGAAACTCTGAAGCAGGCACGATTCAAGTCCAAGCTGCAATTCGAGAAACGTTTTAAGCATAAGCTACAGAAGTCTGACTACAAATCAGGCGACCTTGTGCTGTTGCGTAATTCAAAACTCGAAATGACTGTCAGCATCGACCGAAAAACAGAAGATCGATACTCAGGACCTTACGAGGTTCATCGCAAGAACAAAGGAGGTGCTTACATTCTCAAAGAACTCGATGGATCCATGTTCAAAGGAAATTCGGTCGCAGCTTTTCGGCTGCTACCGTACATCACCCGCGACCATTGGTTCATGAGAACTGGATGGATGGGCCCCGAACCCGAAGACGAACCTGAATACTCCACCTCTACATCCGACAGCGAGTCAGAATATAGTAGTATGTCTGAATGAAGGCTCGTACTTTTAGAAGACGCCACACGGATCATCCGACCTGCTATAACGACTTGCCTCTTACCAGTATCAATCATGGCAGCCCCCGCCTACAGTACGACTCCGTGGCCCGGCCATGAGACCATCATTACTCCTTCGCACCCCTATACTCTCGACTTTAGCACGCTGAAGCTCCCTCCCATGCTCCCCTATGTGACGGGGGAACCCTGCTTATCCCTTCCACCCGTTATCACGCCAACTCCTATTCGTCGCCACTATGTTTCCATGGAGGAACTATCCAACGCCAGGCCTTTGTCGCCGCCTCCAGCATTATGGGATCCCAAGCCCTACACTCCTCGTCCAGGAGAATTTCGCTTTATCTCCGCATATTTGCCTCGTATACCGGGTTCCAGCTCTATGTTCATGGAAGAACTAGTGCTCCAGCCTGAAGTAAACGAGCCAGAAAATCGGACCATAAAAGTGTACGTCGTAGCGGCAAGATTGAAGTACTCCCACTACTTCTCTGTGGTCCACGGAAATGGACGACCCATTGAAATAGGAGACACCGTGAAAGCCAATGGACGAATTTACGGTCATTGGGTAGTCGAAGAACGAATTCGCGACCAAGGAAAATCAGTCGTATTCGGAGTAAAGGAGTATCGCCATCGCTTGGCAACCGTTCTTGTGATTCCACAAGGATATTTGCATCCATCGCTTCATCCAGTTACGACGCTCAAGGAACTGCCACCAACATACTCGAGTTCTGACGCTGCTGAGACCAGCAGTGAAAGGCACCTTTCGACCCTGGACAGTCTTCCTAGCTACTCCCTCTAGTTTTGGTGTCACGTGTAATAAGTCTTTGTTCTCAAAATGGCAGTTTGATTGTCGGAAGACCATCAGCCTCCAAATATGAGCAAACACAAAACAGCACGTGACCTCATTTAGGCGTCGCTTCAGCTCCCACACCCACCCGCCATGGCAGCATCATCACACCCGCAGATGCCCATGATACAGGACCCGTCCTCAGGCTACTATACATACCCTCCCGTGTCGGTTGTCTGTATTGACCCTCCTAACATGGAGCGCCTACCACCTTCGCCTCCTGCGATACGCATCACAGCCGCGCCACTATCGCTTCGAACCATCTTGAATCCTGCTCCCAGGGATAAAAGCCCTACTCTTATTCCAGCAACAGAGCACCCACTCGCGCGATATCAGCACTTTGTACAACAATGGATGCCAGGAGACCCACCAGCGGGATATCAATACACGAGCCCATACCACCCTTCCCCCGTCATTCAACGATCTACGGCCAAGATATACGCCGAAGATATTTATGCTGATCCCATACGAGTAAACGTGGTGTCCTCCATGATATTCGTAGAAGAACGGATATTGGTCTTCACCGTATCCACCCAGCCACGTCACATGATAGTGCGAGGATCTATTCTTCGAACCATTGGTGATATAAGTGGACGTTGGACAGTGGAAAAGAAGCTGGATGATTATGGAGAATTTCACATCGCCTGCATCAGGGAGCGGCAGGACCATTTTATCGCCATACTGGCTATCCCCCGCAAATATTCTCGCCTTCGTAAAGGAGGCCGGAGTGCCCCTATTTTGTCACCCCCGCCCGGTTCGATACGCAGGACATCGCGGCCAGTTCTTTGGAAAAGTGTGGGAAGCCCTGCCACCTTTAACCAGACAAGTGTATAATTGTATCCATTTCTTGAAGATTGCGGATTTGTCCATCATTGCAAACCGAGGACGGTTTGAATTAATCGTTCCCCGCGGATGTCATGAGCCAAAAGTGTTTGGACTCAGAATGAAATTGATGATGGAAAAATCCGACTCCTCAGAAATGGACAAAATTAGTAAAACTGGAAACCGACTCATTTCGCCCTCTCTCGGAATCGCCAGAGGTTCTGCACTCGATGACGTCACCGTCGAAATGCGACATCACCGCTGGACGCAGTGATATCATCGCAGAGAACAATGGGATTATGCGCAATGATGTCATCATACAGAACAATGGCATTATACGGAATACGCTAGAACAATGACATCATAGATAGAATAACCCATACAGAACCGCACATATGACATCATTATTTACCTACAGTATAAATAGAGCTCGTAGTACCCCTGTAAAATATATACCAACCCACGCACGCACCTACGAATCGATCTACGTCTTACGCCCTACGCTTTTGTGTTTACTGTTGCGATCTCAGTATTCACCACGTTCTTGAATTTATAAGTGTCACTCGGATTCTTATAAGTTCCTACGCTCTCGAATAAGCTAGTAAACACGGTTTTACTTGTTTGTTCACCCTACGTCTACGCCTACGCCTCACGTCTACGTCTACGCCTCCGCCGCCGCCTCAGTTGATAGATATTCGATTTATCTGCTGAGACACCTTCGTCTACGCCTACGTCTACGTTTTGGAATTAGCTTGTGAACGATTCACTTGTTTGTTCCACCCCTACGCCGCTCCCCTCGAGTACACTTGTGGAATTTTGTCTACTTGTATACTCATTCTATCGTCTGCCTCCCTTGCGTTTTTCTTTCATTTGACAAAGCATTTATTCTCACCACCCAATCCTCGTGTCATTGCGACCTTGGACGAGAGCCTAGTCATTTATTGAAAGCCTTTCGAGCACACTTGTTAGTTCGTTTATACAAGTAAGCTCGTTCTACTCGCCGCACTCCCAGCTTCCTACTCGCCGACCTCCGCCCTCGTCAGATTCGTCCCTTGATACGCTTTCGCATTTCGAGGCATTTTAGAGACATTTTGACAACTTAGGGAAATTCGAACCTTTGGAGAAACACTCGGACAAAGTCAATCCCAGTGGACCTCCAGTATTAACCAATAATACACTTGACAACGTCTACTCCTCGGGGATCATACTCTCAGTGTGGAGAGACTCCGCTATCCGGCAAGGTACAGGCTGCCAATCCCCCGGGAGGCGCGCCTGTGCCGTTTCTGCCAATCGGAGGTGGAAGATGAAGTGCATGCTCTCCTGATCTGTGACGCGTCCCCGCTTCTCAAGGATCTGAGAGACAAGTTCCTCCTGGGCGCCTTTCTTCGTGATGAGGAGCTTGAGCCGGCATTCGCCGAAATGGCTCGGTACGACTTCCTGCGTCGCCTGGTGTCCTCGAGGAAAGCGGTGGAATGGCTGGCGAGATATGTTTGCGATGTGTTCACTCTGTTTGATAGATTTCAGCGCTACGTTCCTGACGGGTATGGCATTCCGTAGGGTATCACACCCGTTATTCCCCATCTGTGACGGTCCGTTTCGTGAGAGGAGCTCAATGTTGGCTCTGTCGTATCGCTCGGGCGGCAGTGGACTGTAGCATACATTCGAGGCTGATGTGTGTAGGTACAGTAGCCGTACGTTCCTTGTAGGGACCACCGCGGTTAATATACTCCTCCTCCTCCTCCTCCGGGGACAGTAATAATTCACAAGGCAAAGAGATGAAATTGCGAAGGAGACCAGGAGGAAGGCGCAAGCGGACCCTTGAGGAGGAGGAAAGAAAGGAGGAAAATGGTCATGTGCTGGTCACGTGCACATCATCTCTTTCGCAACGCGACGTTGACGCTCGTTGACGCGACGCAAACGCGACGCCGCGACGGACTTGACCTTCGGATTCTTCACTTCCCTCTGTCTCACTTCCCTCTGTTGATGGAGCCCCGGGAGTCCGCCTTGAAATCCATTCGCAGCAAGGATGTATGCGCGCTGGTGCCAGCTTTTCTTAAGCGCCCGGGGGCACGGGTTTGTCCATGAACAATTCGCCTCCGATGGCTGGCGGGAGGACGCCGTGCAGACGTGTATGAACGCTATACAAGCCGGTCGCACTAGGCTGGCAGGCAGCCTCCAAAAAAAAAAAAAAAAAAAAAGGACGCGACTCGGCGCCAAATTTTGGTCGTCTGCCATACCCCGCAACGTGGGAAGAAGATATCTCACAAAATCGCCGCAGAACGCCCCCACTTGAAGGCTGAGGTTGACGATAAAGAGCTGAACGATTGTCCCGTGCAGACGTGTGCGTGCCATCCTCTTCAAACGCACCGCGCAACTTCTTAGATCGCACATTGCAGCTTCCTGATCGCGTACAAGATTGTACGACAAGCCCTTAAAGCCGTTATTTTGACCGACACCGAGGAATTCAAACCCCCGTCGTACGTCTGCACAACGTCCCCCGTTGTATTGTCTCTTGCTGACGTTCATCACTCCAGGCAAACCAATGCCCTGTTTTCGGGAGCACCTCTTGGCCTCCGAAAAGTCAGCATCAAACTACAACTGTATTTTCAAGTGCACCTGCTGTCTAAAATAATGCGCCAGAGACATGTTCTTCTTGAGACTGTCCAGGCGTGGCTCGATCGCGCAGGTAAGAGCAAAGGCTCCGTTTTGGCCTCTGCGATCTCACGGATTATGCAGCGGCTCGGAAGTCGAGTTTGGTATACTGGACGAGGAGCACGCCGGGAAGCACGGATGTTCGCTGGACTTGCGAAGGTCGATGCGAGGTATATACCACTGAAGGCGATGAATGCAGACCCTGAAACCACGGGTAGTTTGGTCCGTGAGCGGGAAATGGGCAAGTCATGCCTCTTCATGCGCTGCACGCCCACCGACGATCATTCAACAGCTGCCTTCGAGGCCGGAGAGTTCCCCGTCCTCCTCGTCCCTCGTGAGTCACATAATGATCGACCTTTCCACTGCTCAAAATATGATCAGCCATTACCCGCAACGTCGCGCCGGGCCACGCGACAGTTGGTGTTCCCCGGTTCGATTGCCTTCTCGTAGCGACCGTAAATCGCCAAGAGCTGTCTCACATGGCGCGTTCTTCCCCTGATGATATAGAACGCTTTCCCTATCGTATTCTAGATAATAGTCTGGCATGGAACCGTCGCCAAACAAGGAGTACCCTCTCATCATCGAAATCGTGGGCTTCAGTCAGAAACGCGGTCAGGCTTGCAGCTTTTCTAAACTGTTCCTGCTGGAACCGGACCAGATAGACGGTATTCGTGTGTCAGCCATACCCGCCCACTGATCAGATGTCTTTCTAGGTCAGCCCGCCGACGTCCTCCGACAGCGCGCCGAAGCTGCTGCTGAAGCAGCCCTCGTCAGGCTCAGGGAGCTCAGAGCTGCGTTAGAAAGCTCAGAGTGGCCTCAAGAAGAGGAAGAGGAAGGAGAAAAGAACTGTCTCCGTCGTATCTCGACGTAGAACAGGCTACCAGCCTCAGCGGCACTTGCTAGACGAGGTTCGTAC
The DNA here is from genome assembly GCA_029449255.1 of Mycena polygramma. Taxonomy (NCBI): domain Eukaryota; kingdom Fungi; phylum Basidiomycota; class Agaricomycetes; order Agaricales; family Mycenaceae; genus Mycena; species Mycena polygramma. The sequence continues at coordinate 1,331,227 of JARKID010000003.1, forward strand.
ATGAACGGCCGGTCTACAAGCGATCTCTGTCGCTAATGGTCGGACAGCTGAAGCCGAAGCAAATAAAAACCATAAACATACGCCCCACCAGACGCTTCTGGGTGCGATGTACGCGCGGCGTCTACCGCCATCATTAGAGAATTGAAGAGCGTGGAGAGTATGCCAAATCCACATCAGGATGGCTGTGGACGAGCAGACGGCGTCTCGAGGGCTTCTCGAGGGCGTGCGTGCATACAGCGAGCTCGACAAGAAAATTAATTCATTATAACGATATAGATAGATATAGGTAACGCTGCGTGCCATGCCAAGATATAATATAAAACTTTTCCCAACGCCATTCAAGAATACATTGCGCTCGTCGAATTCTCATTCTGTCGTATCATCCTGTCCTTGCGCGCACTGACGATAGCACAAAATCTACGACAGCGTCAAAACGAGGGGCGGAGAAGAGGCTACGCAATACTCACTTATCAGCCAGTCTCCGAAGAGTGCATTGTTGACATTCCGACGGCGTCGAGCACCCACAGCTATATAACTCGTACTGCACCTCAGAATAAAAATCGTATTGCACCTCAGAAGCCACGGAGAGCACGTTCATTGGGAGGTCCGCCACCTGGACCATGCGCGGAGGCGACCTCGACGGTTTCTCGATACGTCCCGAGGCCACTGTCGCACGCGATTTAGTCAACGCTCGGGGCATCATCTGCGCTGTCGCGTTCGGAGTCGTAGACGAAGTCAATGACCTTGGTTCCTTGGGTGGCGCCTTCGCATTCGCAGACATCGACATTGCCCGCGGCTGGGTGGGTGGCGCTGGTCTGGGCTTCAAGGGAGACACTTTCTTCACAGGCCGGACCACAACGCCTTTCGTCACCTCCTCAGGTTCGGGGGTGGCATCCTCGGCGTTCGGTGTAGTAACTGCAGGCATGAAACACGCCAATGTGCGGATGGAGCGCGCCTTCTGTTTCTGGGCATACACCTTGCATCGCGGTCGGATGACAATCTTCTCGCGCTTCATGTCGCTGAAGTTCATCAGGACAATGCATGAGATAGGGCGGTTCAGAATAAGAATTATACGGACTGAATATCAGGTCCGACTGGAAGCTCTGGCTCGACCTCTTTTCGTGGCCCATCACTCGATAATACTCGGGGCTCGGTTGGAGGCTTTCGCCGCACCATAGGAGTTTCAATGTCCAGTTCCATGATTGGTGCATCGAGGGTGGCAGACACACTCTGACAAATCATTCCAAGAAAGGTATCGGTATTCTGAAGTAGAAGGGGTGGTGCGTCGAGCATGATTATCGTGGTTTCTCAAACTAGTGTCAGATTCCAGTTAGATCCAATGCAGCTGGTGGAACAGGCGCCTTACACGTGGATGTTGGTGGTGAAAGTCAGGCGCCCTATTCTGGGCAACGGCGACTACAGATCCAGAGGTAAAATTAGGCAGCGGAGTGATTGAGCGTAAGGGGGGTCCAAGAGTTGTGCAAGACCAGTAGAAGGAGTGTGCGGCCCAAGCGTGCAAGCGAGACAAGACAGAACAAGGTGGAACGAGGACAATAAGAAAAAATTAGCGTAACCACGCTCGGTCACAGGCACGTGGTCCATCAAACGCGTTACTACGTGTGTCACATAGCTTGGTTGGAGACGCGTCTTAGGAGAACTCGGACAGTTCGCCAAGAGTGCGCGTGAAATGGTGGGAGTTCAAGTTCAAGTTGACTATCCGGTATTGAATGAACGCCGATCAATTCTAGAGTCCCACGTTCTGCCGTCTTCTGCCATCCATGATGGAGATGCCTGGAGGTGCAGCTTTACACTGCAGCGCGCCATCCGGGAAGTCTTCAACGCAAGCGGTTCCCCACCGATAGCCACTGTCACAGGGATCGTCACCCTGCCGGTCGCGTTCTTAGGAAATCAGCCAGAGTCTAATGACTCTCCTCAAAAAAGCTCCCGCCTACAGACGCTGCTTCAGCCACAACTTCTCGGACCCCTGCCAACTCAGGCTTCTCTTCTGGCGCTGGCATTTCTGATTGGACCAAGTGAATCCCCAAGAAAAAATGGTTTCCAGCGCTCCGACCGACGCCGTATATACACTGCCTCGGGCGCTGCTCCTCCCGAATCGCTATCCACCTCTACATGTGTCTAGATTCGTCAGTGTCACGACTCAAGACGTGCCATGGAGCTTCCTCCGTTGCTGGAAATCAATCTCATGATGCCCGACCCAAGCCCGACCAACAGGTTCAAATTTATGCAGGTGCATTTTCGGGGCCCTGCTTTTCGGGGCGCACCATAGCCCGCAAATTACCGACACATTTCATCAACAGCGCAGCACGGTGGGCGCGCCGCGAACTGACAACACAATGAGTAAGACCCAAACTGTTATCAAAAGTTGGTACTGACTTCAAACCGACTTAAAGTTCTTTGCGCAGCTCAGGCACCACAGATCCGAGCCGACGCTAACATATCCTACGCTAAACACGGAGACACCGTAAGTTTGAAAAATGCTGCGTCGTACACTGTCGTACACTGACGACGAGAGCAGGCTGATCTTGCACATGGTACGCGAATTTGTCTTGCGCGTTTATTTATTTTCCCTCGGGGACCTGAGAACCTCTGGAAATATTTTATAGCCTCCGAAATATTCAATGCACGAACGACCAAGGCACCAGGTTTAACTTGCCGGAATCATCGGTGCAAATAAGTGCGGCAGATATTTGATGGGATGTACTAAGTCCAATTCTTTCCCCGGATGGTCGCAATCTCCCATCTCTCTTGCGATGATAAGGCTAGTAACCGACGTGGGCGTGGAACAAGCCGCGTGACCAACTCATTGCAGGTTGACTACAGCCAATACTTGACTCAGAACCAGCAGTATCCCGACCGACGTTATCCTCTTTTCAGTTGCGGAACCCTAATTTAACGGCGTCATTTTGGGCCATCTTGTGCTTGTTTCTCGCCAAAGGCTTCAACGCGTTTCGCGTCTCAAAAATCGCGCACGTGGAAGTGTTGAACGCCGTGTATCAGAAGAGCTTTGTTAATTTCCTTGTGTCAGTCTCCATTTGCTAGACTGGAATCCGGGTCTTGCTAAACTGGCTCTTGTACAGGATCTTCATTGCGTACCTGCTATGTTGTGTGCTGTGGTTGAAGGGCGATGTGAGCACCCTTGGATGTCCGTTTATTGTTGTACAGAGTTGACCGACCGCGTCGTCTCTCCAGTTCTCTCAAGCCCAAATCCCCGTAGGATTCGCACTATCCTTTTCGATCACCGATTCGACTCGCCTTTTGATCAATATTCGCCACGCCTACTATTCACGAGAAGAGATCGACATAAACAGACCCATCAACATCTACGCAAATTCAGCACCCGCGGAACAGTGGCTGTTTGAGTTAAGGAATTTGAAATGATATTCTGTTGTATTGTATAGTACCAGCCAATGGCTTAGTATACCACTTTCGAATGGATGCATGTTGCCTTCTGGTTATTTTACAAGATCAAATGTTCAAAGAAGACTCGCAAGGCAAGTCGACTCGGAGAGAGAGGGGCGATTCTACTGTAGACTGGGCACTTGCATGAGCCAGCGCGGAGTACCAGTCACGAAGCAAATCGGCGATGTTGTCAGCCAGAATCGACATTGGAAACTTGCCAAAAAAAATACCAAAATCACCCGGTCTGGAAAGATGGTCAATTAATCTTCGTTCCGGTGGCTAAAGCTCTTACTGGCCTAGGAACCGAGTACTGGAACAGATAGGACCAAAGAAATAGGATGTTCAACATGCCGAATGTTTGAATCAGATGGCAATGATCGTTGAACAATGATCGACAAGTACAAACACTGTTTTTCCAAACGGTCACCATCGCAGAATAGCAAAGCCTGGACGGTTATCTGGAACGGCAATGACGACGCCGTCTGCGACGAACGCACGCTTTATCCAGTTCCATGTCCCATTGCGCGCCTTGTCCCGTCTTTCTTTGGAATTCTTTGGCGTCGACAAATCCAACTCTGGGCAGGGAATAGTCACCAATGCACCACTATGCCCCTCGCGCACGAAACCGTTCGCCACGAAGGCACCCAGAGGCGTAACCGCCAGTCTCCCATCCCCGAATACCACCACGAGTGTGTCTCCAGCCGGCGTCAAATCATAGTGCACGCCCCCACCGCTTGGTTTTCTACTGATAGGCTCTGCGCGCAACACAGCTCCTGTTGTGGCGTCCAGCACTATGACACCTGTGCCCTGCTCTATTCCCATCCATCCATAAGCCACCACACCATTTGTAGCTGCACTGTATTGCAGCCACTCCGTCTTCTGGTTGATCAACGTGTGCCAGCCAAGCGCGAGCGTTTTCGAGTCTATCCAGCGTAGCACAGTCTTGGGATGGTCCTCGTTGAAATCGCACACCTGCTCCACGTGTGCCATCACGAACGCAGAGGAGGAAACTGGGGTCGCGTCAACGAGCATCGAGTTCATGGTGTCGTCAGGAACGTCGTCGGGCGTCTCCCGCACGAGGCCGAAGTTTGCTTGTCGATGCAGACCACTCGATAGGCGGGTGAGGTAGACGGTGGGATCGGGGTAGCGAACTCGGGAGTGGATGTGGCTTTCCGCCGTGAGATAGACGCTGTCGGGGATATGGGATTCGAAGAGGCAGTCCACCCTCTCCTCAGGGCTGCTCAGATCCTTGAGTACGGTCAAGTTGCCGTTCTCTGCAAGACTGTACACCTCGCACTTTCCATGCTTGTCGTCCCACTTGGCAATCAAGCCCTGCCGCGAGATATGCACGGCGCCCTGTCCCAGCGCATGGGTGCCCAGAAGTTGTCCATCCGGCAGGGAGTGTACCAGGATGGTGCTCCCCCCCCTCCCATCTACTCTCTGCGTGACAATCCGATCCGGGGCAACCACGCAGGAATCCCGCAGCCGCGGGGTGGTCAACGCCTCTCCCTCGAGAGTTACGTACAGCTGAGGTGCCCCAATGCAGGTCCACAAGCTCAGAGCCTTGCTGGAGGTGTCGTTGCAGACAATGTATGGGTGCGCGTAAGCAATTGGGGTTGCGTCGGAGATCGTGGTCATGGTCGAACTTGTAGAAATCACGGAGTACCCTGCTGATGAATCTTGAATCTCGGAATGCGCAGACAGTGATGGGTGCGAGTCTTTTATTTTATTTCAAAAATCTTGAAACACGCTGTTCAACGCCGCTTACGATTTTCTGTGTTGCAGGTCGAAAGGCAATGCACTGATCGTGGTTTGTTCGTGTTCATTTTCAAGTGATGCGGACAAGTGAAAACCTTGAATCCGTCAACTAAGTCAGGTCTCCGCACGTTTGAGCTGAGATACTCAATGTTGGCACGCCGCATGTGGAACAGTAGAGGAAGGATGAATCAATGCCAAGAATTTGACGGAAACAATGCTGAGGCAGCTAAACGCCGTTGACTGTGTTGGGGAACCATAGCGAACCATTCGCCGATCTACTGTCGTTGAATATGGGATGTTCTTCCTCTTCAATTGAGCTACTCCGCGGTGCCTGCGGCTGGCTGGCTGTACACACTGCCAACAGTTGAGCAGACTTTCCCTTGATTTTTCTTGAAACCCGCTCAGAGTTCGGCCGCCCGATCTGTGTGCAACATCAGGTCGCAACCCCGGGATCTTGTTTTCCATTGGGCATTCACAACACGGGGCTGGCCTCACAGCTTCGATCGACAAAGTTGGGTGCGCCATGCAAGTCTAGAATAATGACCCCTAGACTTGCGATCCCGACGAATCGGAAAATAACCTTAGCCACGGAGATCCCAGCGAGGGCCTGATTTTTTTCGGATTGTGTTGGGGTTGAATTGTGTGGGAAGAAGCTACTGGTTTTGTTACAAAGTAGTTCCTCAGAAGTCATGAAGCAAGTCGGCGATGTTGTCAGCCAGAATCGCCGTTGAAAACTTGCCAAAATACCAAAATCACCCGATCTGGGAAGACAATGGTCGCGATATATCTTTGTTCTGGTGGCGAAAGTTGCGAGGGCACTTGCTAACCTAGGAACACTGGAAACGAGCAAATAGGAGGTTCAACTTGGGTTCAACAGTTCGGATCAGATGTTGATCAGATGGCAATGATCGTTGAACAATTATCGACAGGTACAAACACAGTTTTTCTAAACGTTGAACGTTAACCTTCGTTGACCATCGCTTGACCACCGGAATCGCAAAACCTGGAGGTTTCTCTTTGGACGACGATGAGGGTAACGGGAGAGGGCACATGGTGCAACGCGGCGGGCCGGTCATGGAAGGAAAGGAAGGAAGTTCAGGGAACTTCAGGGAACTTCAACGAAGGGCTTCGAAGTTCGGACGGAAATGCATTTAAACCGATGCGGTCCCAATAACGGGGTTGCGCGATGTCGATTGCGAACACCCCAGCACCCAATGCGCCGTTCTTCACTCCGGCACAGGTCCCGCCATCGGGGACCGCTCTCGTTCCTCAACCAGACGGACGACCGTTACCGAAGCTATTCGAGCCAATTACGATAAGGGGGTTAACCTTTCAGAACAGGATCTTCGTGCGTCTTTGGCTTCTCTGCAAGTTCTCTGCATGGTGCTCATTGACTTCTAGCTATCGCCGCTATGCCAATACTCTGCTGACGAAGGTCGTCTTACACCTTGGCACATCGCACACCGTACGTTGAAGATCACTTCATTTGATATCAGGAACTCATCCAATCGTGCATAGTGGGAGGTATCGCTTCGCGCGGGCCCGGCTTGACATTTGTGGAAGCGACCGCGGTCCTCCCCGAGGGCCGCATCACACCAGAGGACAGCGGGATCTGGAACGATTCTCACATTGCGCCTCTCCGCCAAGTTGTCGAGTTTATCCACTCGCAGGGGCAGAAGATCGGCATCCAGTTGGCTCACGCTGGCCGCAAGGCCTCGACCGTCGCGCCTTGGCTCTCGGGCGGCGCGACTGCCGGTGTGGAGGTCGGCGGCTGGCCGAATGATACGTGGGCACCTTCCGCTATTCCCTACAACGAAGTTTTCCCCAAGCCGAAGGCGTTGACGAGGGAAGGTATCAAGGAGATCGTGGATGCGTTTGTTGCGGGTGCGAAGAGGGCGTTGGACGCGGGGATTGATGTTATCGAGATTCACAACGCCCACGGGTACCTGCTGCATGAGTTCCTCAGCCCCGTCAGCAACCAGCGCACCGATGATTATGGCGGGAGCTTTGACAATCGGATTCGCCTCACCTTGGAAGTAGTCGACGCAGTGCGTGCGGTCATTCCCGACAGTATGCCGCTATTCCTTCGGTACGTTATATCTTATCTGAACGCAATGCACGAATGACTGAAACAATTGTACAGGATTTCTGCCACTGATTGGCTCGACGACGTCTTCCCTCGGGAGACATGGTGGACGCCCGAGGACACCGTCAAGCTCGCGGGCATTCTCGCCGAGCACGGCGTCGACCTCCTCGACGTCTCCACCGGGGGCTCGCACCCGAAGGCGAAGATCTCTCCGCTCAGCCACGAGCACGCTTACCAAGCACCGTTCGCTGAGATGGTCAAGCGCGCGCACGGCGACGCCATCCTCGTCGGCTGCGTCGGCGGCATCCGGGACGGCCACACTGCAAACGACGTCCTCAAGAGTGACCGCGCGGACGTTATTTTCATCGGCCGCCAGTTCCAGAAGGACCCTGCGACTGTGTGGACTTTCGCGGAGCAGTTGGGCGTGCAGATCAAGGTGGCCAATCAGATTGAATGGGGCTTCAAGGGCAGGGGTTCGAGCAAAGTACAAATGATGGAGACTACTTAGAAACTTATCTGTATGTAAATCAAATTACGAGTGTGTTTCGCAAGTAGTAGCTGATGAATACTTACACTTGACCAGAAAATGTCCAACTAACTCAAAATCGGATTTATGGAGCCACCAACCAGCCTCCCTCTGCAAGTTGTAGCCACCACTCCACGCACACCTGGCACTTTCGGTGCTTGTCGTCCCCAAGCCATACCGGTACCACCGCGAAATTTGCACGGTGCCCTGTCCGAGCGCACCAGAATTGCGGAGTCAGCGGGAGCCGTGCAAGTTACCCGGCCTCCAGAGTCGACATTCTGTACGCGTTTGTCTCCGCCGGGTATGCCGAAGAAACATAAGATAAATTGCGAGTACCATCCATAATTATATGACGAGGCCGTATTGGGTCTGTCAATGTCCGTAAAACAATTCACATGGGCTGTGGCCGGCGCCGCCTCAGGTCGTCATTGTCGTCTTCCTCCTCTTTTATCCCAGCCCGTACCGGCTCGGTCAGAACCGGCGTCGAGAAGTGTTCCCGGAGACGCGTGCTCGCCTGCCGCTGCACCTCGTTACCGATGGTCCGTGTGATCTGGAACAAGGGCCCCACCAGCCCAAGTTGCACGATAGCGTATCTGCGAGGATCGCGTCAACAAAAGGGGGAGAACGAGCGAGAAAGAACGTACGCCAATCCGAGCCCGAACAGCAGGAACGTGAAGTACAGCGGGTTGAAGAGCACGGCCATCGCCTCATTCCAGCCGAGCACGACAAGTATGCCGTACATCCAGTACGGGATCTGCGCAATGCTGGCGACCGTGCTCCGCTTCGCCTCCACGTAATACGCATCAGCCTCTCGCCGGAATTTTTGCGTCAGCTCGAGAGCCCTGGTCTCCGTGAACACAATCAGCGTCGCCGCAAAGTCGTAGTCCTCGCCCGATAATGAATCGCTTGGGAGCGCGATGGAGTCGGCCGGGAGGGTGTACTCGAGCGAGGGGTCCTCAGGCTGAATTTTGGAGTACAGCGGAATAAGGTCGAGGGTCTATGAGGGAATGAGGACGGTGCCAGGTGCGCAGATAGGCATACATACCTCGTCCTTGGCCTTCTTGAATGCACCGTCGATGTCGTCCTCGGGCTTCCACACCCGCGGCACGCCGGTCTCGTCATATCGGAACCGCTCCTCGAAATGTGTGCGCAGCTTGCCAAGGATGACAGGCTCCGCGGTTTGCTCGTCGATTTTGGTACGCAGAGCTTGCCAGGCGCGTTGCCGCAGTGCGGCGAGGGAGTGGGCGTTCTCTTCCTCCGTGCAATCGAAGCCTGTCAAGGGATTAGCAAAGGCAAATCTGGGAGAGAAGGATACAGACTGGTAGCTTTGGCCAGGTACGATGCCTCTGCCTTGTCCAACGTCTGTTTGAATGTGCGGAGAATATCATCCCACATGTCCGGGGCCGCCTTATTGAGTGCCAGATCAACAGGTTCCGATATTTGTTTCTTAAAATTCCGCTGCGGCACATCGTCAGCAAGAGCAGCTGCCTTGGAAGGAAACGTACCTCGATCAAATTAACCATCTTTTTCGTCTCGTCCTTCCTGCACTGGTCGGCAACGCTTCCGACCTCCTCCTTCAAAGAGATCATCTCGTCTTCCCAGGTCCAGTCCGTGTCCTCCACCAGGGCCTCCTTCGCCCCGGTCTCGAACCGTCCAAGGCAACGCTCCCGCGCTGCAGACACCACATGAGCGAAATTGTACCCCTCGCCCTTCAGCCCATCCAGCATTTCCTTCTTGAACGCGACAAGACAAGTCTTGTGGAGATTTTTCAGCTGGCCGAGGAAGAGAGGCGACAGCGCGGAGTCAAGCGCAGCGATGAGATCCGCGCGCTTGCGCTTGTATACAACCTGGTGATAGCGCGAAGCATCGCGATCGTACCGGGCTGGCGAAAACTGTGAGCACGCGATGAAGGATGGACCAACAAAATCGCTTACTTAGCGCGTCTGTTCGCCAATTGCGCATCATGCCCCCGAGGCCGTCGACGACGCGCCCAGCCTCAACAGGCCGCCGCTGCGACTTGGCCTGCTCATTGAACTCGGCGAGGGCGACAGTGGAGATTTCATCGCAGCGGAACTGTGCGAGCAACTCCTGCTGCGTCGGCAAATCGAGGTCCTTATTCGTCTGGACTTGTTCCTGAAATATACAAGTCAGTTATCAGCCGTGTGGCGGCAGAATGAGTGACGGACCCAGATGCCCTCCATGTAGAATGCCACGCCGTCGGCGGGGATACGTTTATGGTACGCCGGCTTGAAGAGGAAGTCTGGCGCATCCTTATTGACGAACCGCGTGCGCAGATTGAGGACCTCGGCCTCAAACTTGTCCGCAGCGAGAACCTTGTGGGGGAGCGCGGTGAACGCGAGGTCAAAGTAGTCTGACAGCTGGCGGTCCTGGAGCTCGGTGGGCTTGGAGAGACTCTCCCATATGCGGTTGAGGTCGGCAGTGAGTGTGGCCTGGAGGTTGGCGAGGGGGGTCTGGCCGATGTGGTCACGGATGACGAAGAGTAGAAGGGTGCGGCCATTGGTCGCGTTCTTGCCGAACAGACCGAGGTTCACCTCAAACACGGTTTTGAGGAGGCCCATGTTGGCGCCCTGGTACAGGCCGACCTGGTGCTCCCACAGATTGACGATGAGCACCTCCGAAGAAGCAAGGGAGAAGAGAGCGGATTTGCGCTCAAAGTCCTGATCCTCCCCGCGCTCCCGGCCATCCGTGCCTTCCACGTCCATGACCAAAACATCCATCTGCTTTCCACGGCACATCCAAATACCTGGACCAAATAAATCCACGAACTCCGAAGTCTGTGTTCTGCTCCTCACCTTTCGTAGTCTGCTGCCGCCGTGTCTCGTCCATTACATCGAAAGTGGTCCCAAAGAGACGGTTTAGAAGTGTACCTAGACAGTGGGTTAGCTGGAATACAGCAGGGCCAACTTGTGCGCTCACTCTTCCCAGTAGACTGCGAGCCAAAGACTGCCACGATATTATAGCCGAAACCAACGTCACGCAGACCCCATTTTTCGATCTGTGCACCTAGGTCCGGTCTGCAGACAGTCAGCGGTCGAAAGGCATTTCAGGCGGACACCGACGTGAATTTCTTTTCGTCGTTAATAATTTGGAGCCGTTCTGAAGCAACCGAAGGTGAATGTCCATTTGCGAGCGAATTTATCGGCGACTTTGAGAGACCATTGGGGTCCATTATAGAGTTGGGGTATGGGCCAGCGAGTGGTGTGGAAGGTAGGGGTCGTAGGGGCGTAAATTAAAGGGAACAGGAGGATTCGTGTCCGCAAGGAGGACGTGGGGTGGGAGGTCTATAACCTTCGTCTGACACACGCCCAAACAAAATGCACAGCCACATGGCGCCCGTTGAATGCGACTCCGAGCCAACCTCACTGCCCAGGTTCTTTCACTGCTCTTTCTGGCTTGTTTCAGTTCAACGCAATTCAAGCAGCTTCGTGTTGCTTCGTGTAACAGGCAAGTTAACCTTGATTTAGCTCTCCCTCCCCGCCCCGGATTAGCCTTGAGTACTTGAGTGCTGCAACCCAGTGGGTCCAGTGCGGCTTACACTGACGACTACTGATAATCATCCTCTACGTGAGAATGTGAGCCGGTGGTTTTAAAGTCTCGAAGCGTAAACTGACTCGCCTGGCCCCGCAACTGAAAACAATATGGCGTCCCAAGGAATCCCTCTATTCCATAGCATTTGGCGAGAGCGGGACATCCCCACAGCGCTTTTTGAGGCGCTCCTGGACGATAAAACCGATACTCTCTCTACCACCGAGCGCACTGAGGCCCTCACCCAATTGGCGCGCTGCCAAGGCCTTTCCTCTGAATATGACATCGCACACGCGACACTCGACTCAATCCCCACAGAGGACCATCCTGCTGGGTCAACCGCCCATGTTCGCTGGCTCCTTGAGAAGGGACGTGTCCTGCGCTCGTCGGGAAAGGGCCTGGATCCAGAGACCAAAGGCTGCTTTCTTGCCGCATACAACGAGGCGCAGGAAGACTTTTTTAAAGTTGACGCCGCGCATATGCTCGCCATTATTGATCCTGATGGGTCCCCTCACGATGCTGCCCCAGGCGAGAACTGGACAGCGGTTGCTCTCAAAATCGCGCGTGCGTCACCGAACCCGAACACGCAAATGTGGGCTGCGAGCCTGTTGCACAACTCGGCGTGGGATGCAATGGATCGAGGGAAGCCTCAGGACGCGCTTGCACAGTTCAGAGGGGCGTGTGATCTCAGACGGTGTGCGTTCGAGCAAGACCCGTCTGCGAAGAACAAGAAACTGTACCGCATTTCGCGCTGGGCTGTTGCGAGGGCTTTGCGTGAGTGCGGTGAGAACAAAGAGGCGTACGATCTGCAGCAGGCGCTTTGGGCCGAAGAAGAGACCGGCCCTGTTCAGGATGAACTTGTTATTCTCAAGCCGTTGCTTGGTATCAAGTCGGAATGAACCGTAGCGTCCTTTTTATAGCCAATGCAACTCGTTTTCTACGCTTTCTGAACCTCATCTTGCCCTTATGTTGGTGCCAGTGTCGTTTACTATACAGCCATTTTTCCTCGATACCAACTTGCGTTGAAGCACGGAATTTCACGATTTTATCTTGCTTCCCCGCCAATCGCGAAGGATGGTGCAGTCAACCGGCTAAACGTTGCTTCCCCTCTATCTCCACCCCCATTTGGGCAAGGTCAGCCGATCTTTGGCAGCTTCGGACGGAGAGTCCCACCCGCTCGTCCGATACTACCATGAGCTCCCACTTCGAGGATTCAGAACCTATATGGACGCCTGCTAATCCAAACTGGACTGCCGTAGAAAGATTGCGCCGGCTTATCAACAGCAAGCATGCGTTGAATCTAGGTGAGACCGCAACCTTGTTACCTTGCTGCATCCTGGATTTGGCTCAAGGCTTTCGACGGTCCTAGAGAATTACCATGATCTGCACAGATACTCTGTAGAATCGTTTGACTTCTGGCTTGATTTATGGGAGTTCCTCGGTATCATCTCCTCGGTCGCCCCGAAGAAGGTTGTTGTTTCGCCCAAATTAATAGTTTACTCGCGTTTTGACGCCATGCTAGGTCTTGCAGCCCGGTGCTACACCCGAAGTTCCGACATGGTTTCCCGAGGCACGGTTGAATTACGCGGAGAATCTTCTCTTCCGCAGGGACGATGCCATTGCTTGCACAACTGGAGGCGAATCCGGCGTCGTGCAGCACTATAGTTACCGCCAGCTCAACGAGTTGGTCAGGCAAATGGCCCGTGCTATGCGGCGCCATGGCTTGAAGAAGGGGGACAGAGTTGCAGGTGGGCGCGTTGTTTGGTACTTGTTTTATCTTTCTTTCCGCTTCTATAATTTACCCAAGCCGTCGTGAACAACACCGTCTCTGCTGTTGTGATCGCGCTTGCGACGGCTAGCATCGGCGGGATTTATTCAAGTACCATGACCGATATGGGAACACAGGTATCTGAATTTTGCCTTCCCACAACTTGCTTGCATTAAATCAACTCTACGTAGGGAATTTTGGACAGATACCGCCAGATTCAACCTAAATTCTTTTTCGCGGAAACGGAGGTCACTTATGCTGGAAAGGTCATCGACTTGGTTCCAAAAATGTCAGAAGTTTTCAGGGACCTCCGGAAACATGGCCTGCAACACGCTATAACACTCCCGAGCCTGGTCAGCGGCAAGGAGATCTCGATACCCAACAGGTCAGTTTGAACCTTCCCATTATCCAACTGACTCCCCGGCTCAGTTCCTTGTTATCTAAATTCCTGGCCAAGGACGACGGACACGAACTAATCTTTGAACAACTTCCATTCAACCAACCGCTTTTCATATTATACAGCTCTGGGACGTCGGGTCCTCCCAAATGCATTGTCCATTCCGCCGGCGTGAGTTGTTCCTCGTATATTGTTATTTCTGAAACCAATCTTGCCGTTAGGGTGTGCTGCTGCAAGGCAAAAAAGAGCTTACGATTAGCATTGGAATGTGTCCGGATGACACATTCTTCCAATACACAACGGTAATGTGTTTCTCTATCCATCCGATCTGTTTCTGAAACCCAGCCCGTACCAGACAGGGTGGATGATGTGGAATTTCATGCTGAATTGTCTGTCCACCGCACGAATCATCCTCTATGACGGCTCGCCGTTTCATCCCGATCTCCGCACTTATCTCAAGTTTATCAATGACCAACGGTACAAATTGTTATTTCAAAAGCTGCTTCCGGTTTAACAATGCTTTGTTAGAGTCTCCGGTCTTGGAACAAGCCCTCGCTTCATGGCAGAAGTTCAGGGCCAGGGCATCAACCCACGCACGTCGTTCAATCTGCCTCTAGAATAGCATACTTATTTTCTGCCGCAGTTCAATTGGCGCCCTTTCAAGCTCTCAAAGCGCTTATGATCACTGGGGCTGTCTTGACCAGCCCGCTGTTTAAATGGACGCAACAGGCATTTGGTGAGCGAGTACACGTAATTTCGACCTCGGGAGGAACGGACGTCTGTACTGCATGTGAGTGGGTTGAACTTACCCTCTGTCCCCCTCTCAACGTGAATAGTCGTCACTGGATGCCCCAGTCTTCCTGTGTATCCCGGAGGTTGGCCGATTTCCTTCATAAAACCGAGCCAACTTTGAACGACGCAATTTGATCAGAAATACAATGCAAGTCGCTGGGAATGAAGATCGAAGTGTTTGATCTCGAGGGAAAGAATATAGAGCACACTGGAACCGCAGGGGAGATGGTGAGTGGTCCGGTTTGAGATGTTCGATTATGTTTAAACCTTTAGGTTTGCACTCGGCCTCACCCCTCGCTCCCCGTTAAATTCTGGGGAGACGAGTCTGGGACCAAATTCCGAGACGCCTACTATAACATGTACCCGGGTACTTCATCTTATGCGTTGCCCGAAGAATATTGCTTACATGCGAAGGCATCTGGCGCCAGGGAGATTTCATCGTCGTGAACCCCAAGACCAAAGGTCTCATGATTCTCGGACGAAGGCGTGTTGTGCTTCATCCATTCCGGTCGAATTCGCTAACGCGACCTGTAGTGACGGCGTGCTCAACCCGTCCGGCGTGCGCTTCGGCTCTGCCGAGATATATTCTGTCCTCGAGCAGTTCTCGTCCGCGGTAGACGATTCCCTGTGCGTGGGCCAGCGCCGAGCGCAAGACAAGGACGAGCGCGTCCTCCTTTTCCTCAAGATGCGCAAGGGATACAAGTTCGACAACAGTCTCATCACCGAGATCAAGGGCGCTATTCGGAAAGCGCTTAGTCCGCGCCATGTTCCCGCGTTCGTGTTTGAGACTGAGGATATTCCGGTCCGTGACTTGCATGGTGTTGTGCTGCCAATACTAACCGTTAGCACTCGCAGTATACCGTCAATGGCAAGCGAATCGAGATCGCCGTAAAACAAATTGTCTCGGGGTCCAACTTGAAGCCGAGCGGGACTGTTGCCAATCCGGAGTCGCTTCAACTGTACTATAAGTATCGGGATCTTCCAGTTGAGGGTTCTCCTGCGGTCAAACCGAAGTTGTAATCTGTGCAGTTTCCGGTCGCTTGAGGTTATTACGAGTAACCTTTTCAAATTCAAATCAATGAGCGTTGGCTCTTCCGTAGCTTCATGTCCACCACGCGTTTGCGTATGAGCAGTGGCGAAAAGTTCAACCAGTCATGTGACCGTGTGGTTCAAATTTGCCCGGGACTCTGGGCTACTCTGGGGGAGCATTCGCTGAACGGGTTCCCAAGATTTACAGCCACAATGTTTAAATGAGTTATTTAATCCGCTATTCAAAGGTATGTATGCAGGAAGGTATATTCCGGGTATGATGGTCATGATAATCCAAACTAACTAAATTCCCGTAGCGCAGCACAGAGCTACCCTAATCCCTCATGAAGTACTAAACGATCGTGACCGTGAGCAGCTTGATGACCCCGTCCTGTGCAATCCCGTGGTTGACACCATCCGACCCAGGAGCAATAAGGCCAGTGAGGTTGGTCAGGACAGTGTTGTACGTCACAAACTCGAAATTGTTCGAGTCCCATGCGGTCTTCTTCCCAAGTGCGCCGGCGACGAGCAGGTCGCGGCCGATGTTGTACCCTTGGAGATCGGATAAGAAACAGAACAAAAGAAAAGAAAAAAGAAAACTAACCGTCCGGGACGATGTTGTGGGACTGACTGACATTCTCTTCCTTGGAGACACTGTCCAGAATTATTCAACGTGCTGTTCGGAATGAATGACGGCGAGTGGCGACTCACGCAAGGAAGAGAGCGCCGGTTCCGGCTTGGGGAAAGACCCTGAAGTGGTTGCCGCCTTCGAGACTTTCCAAGCACGTCCCTTGAAGGTCCCGCATCAGGACATGGCAAGCAGTATGAAATGATGAATAATGGCTCACCGACACCCGGAATGCCAAACGACTCCCGTAAAACCTCCGTTTCATTAACGTCGCCGCGCCCATCGCCAAGGTTGGCTGTTTGCGGGTTCCCAAGGTGCAGCCCCAGACATTCGACGTTGCTGAAAGTGGCGTAAATACGATGAAATAAAAAGTTCAAAAGGCTTACAATCCGATGGCCTGGGCATACTGGAGAAAGCCGTCGAGGGCGAGAACCTCCGGAGAGCTCTGGGCCGATATCACGACCTGCGGAAGAGTCAGTCGAGAACGCCAAAATATTCTGCGCTGCTAACGTTGAGAGGTTCCCCGAGACCTGCAGATTTGTCGAGCCATGATCCTCCGTTCAAGGAGGGATTGACAAAGTCCACCGCGCGCTTCTCGACGGGAGCGACTGGGGCGACGGGCGTCGCAGAAATCAAACTCGGCAGGGCGAGGGCGAGGACGGCAAAGAGGGTGGACGAATACATCTCAGCGGGAAGGGTGGAGGGGGGAAGGGGACCGGGTCGGGAGAAATGAGGGTGAAGAGACACAAGGAGTGTCTTGGACAATTCATTGGGAACAAGGTGCTATTTAAGAGAGCTACATTGGGTTCTTGGCGGGGATGCGGGGATGTGGGGATCTTGAGTTTGACATGTTCACATGCATAATTGTTCTCGGGTCTCTGGGCAGCACGTTGTAGCACGGAAGTGCGCCACTGGCTAGGGTGAAGACGCTGATGGTTGTGGTGCGCGTTGTGTCCGATATAGTCGAGCTCGGCGGCATCTCTGCCAACGATAAGCGTATCCGTCTCAACGTGTGACCCACCGCGCGGCGGTGACGAGAAACTGAATATACATAGACAAAACGGCGATAACCTAATAGCGGACTCACATGGGTTTCGGTTCATAAAGATAGCGGGTGAGCTCTCCTGAGCTTTGAGCAACCTGGACTTGCCTGAACTTACCATAAACCACGACGGAACGCATTGATTAGTAGGTCTCGTGGTATAGTCGCCAAGGTAAGGGACGGCGAACACGGAACAGCGGCGAACGCAGGACACGTTGCATTTGAACAGTTGCTGTCAGAGATCGGGAGAGCGTGATCAGAAAAGTCGGAGTGGCGGTACAGTCAGATTGATGGTCTAAGCGAGTTATCTCAAAAAAAGATCATCAGACCCCAGACGGTATTTTATTCGCACCGGCACATCGAGAGAGATATTGAAACCATACTCAACGCCACCCCGCCTTCCTCTGCATCCCAGTCCCTGTAATGACAGTGGGCGTCCCCGAGTCCGACGGGCGACGACATGGCCTGCCGGGCGACACAAACCCGCTTCCCAATTCCACAGACTTCTTCGCAGTCAAGCGCCCAGAGATGCGGCTCGGAGACGCAACCGGGGCACTCGCCCTCCGCGCCGTAGTAGAACAAACAGTCGGCGGACGTAGGCTTACGCGCGACTTGGCGGCTGGGGAGGGGTTGATGACAGGCGCGGGGTGCGGTGTGTCTTCCGCGGAGCTATCGCAGTCCGCCGACTGTGTCCCATCCGTCGTCGTTCCTAAAGAGCCAAAGCTTCCACTACTGAGATTAGCCAGTACATGTTGCAGGGAGGCAAGAGCTAGTTGACGGGAAAGGGGTGTATCGCTCTGAGGCGCGTCATCTGAGGGTCGCTCCTCCACCGCCTGCGTCGACGAAAAGCCAGCAGCGGCGCGAGTCTTGGGTGTCTTGGGCGTCCCGGCCTAAAACCCGAAAATGAGTGCCAGATATACGACCAAGGTCAGAACATACCTTGTTTGATCGATCAGGCAGTTGGCCGGTCCGAAAAGGTGGGCTGCGGTTGACATCGAGCTTCCCCAGTACACATCGCGCGGGAGAACCTGGAGACAGAAAGGCGCGGGAGGGCTTGACACGCAGCGGGCTGCTCTTTGAAGTTGACCGGTTACGAGCCGGGGAATCGTTGACCAGGACACGTTGCGACGCAGACCGATGCCGCCCAAAGGGAATGTTGCCGTTTTGCAGGTTCTTCAGCAGATCATCCACGGTAGATTGACGTCGCTCTTCACACATATCAGGAGCATCGGTCGGCACAGTCGTCGGAGTATCATCGAGAGGTGAATCGGCGGCGGAGAGGATGTCAGACCACGCCGATCCGGGTCTGGCAGCCGCATTCCGGATCGCCTCGACCAGCACCGGCTCGAAATCCGTCCCCGCCAATACCGATTCGTGCGCGCGCTTCAGAACCGGCTCATGCAGCCCAATCTCAATCATCAAGCCGACAAACTTCTTCAGTTGACAGAGCTGTTGTTCCTGGTTGTTCATGATCTCAGCATCTTGCTTGGATCTGACTCGCAGTTCGCGGATGGTGAGGAGGCCGGCATAGTACTCGGTGGAAAAGTATATAGCGCTGGAGCTGAGCATCTCCTTGTCCGTTCTGTGCGATTCGATGTGATGCTGGAGATTCTCCGCCTTCGTTCTGTGCGATTCGATGCAATGGTGAAGATCTTCGATACGAAGCAGGAAAGTCTCCGCGTCCGTTTTGTACGATTCGATGCGTTGCTGGAGACTCTCGACGTGATGCTGAAGACGCTCGTTTTCGGCTTCAAGGGCGAGCAGTGTTCCAGGGTGCCCGATGTGTTCTTTAGGCTCGCCCAGTACGATTTGTGGCGATGCGCTGCAAAATACGGTGTTCGGTCTTGGTCGATGCCAGTGTTGAAGTTTGCGTCGTAGAGAAATTGGGGCTGCCAACGCTGGAGGGTTGGAGTCGGATAGAGAATGCAATGTGAGCTCGGCAAGACCAGTGTGTGACTGTTCAGCGAAAGGCGGGAAGTCCGTGTCCTTGCGTCGAGGAACTGGCAGCGAGTTGTACCTGCGGTGAGAGGATCGAGAATGTTGCTCGCCGAAAAGCAAAGAAGGGCGGTTGAAGGAGTGTGTGGCTGGAGTCATTGCTCGTTGGGCGTTGGTACCGGATACAGGAGGAGGAAGGGAACAAGAAGGGTCCTGCCCTCAAATCAAAACAAGTGAAAACATGGTTTGACTCGGATTCGAAACTGCAAGTGCTTTACATCTCTACATCGCGCTCTATAAGTGTATCTAAAGACCGGGAACCACTATCTACGCTTTCGTTGCTTGGATTTGACCCCATCCGCAGTCTGTGCAAAACATGAACTCGTTCAGGCTGCGAAGTAATCCTCCAAATTTCTCACCTTCTTGGATGATTCGCCGTCCGTCTTGCGGGACTCGGGATCTACCTTTCGAGACGCCGCCGCCCTCTACTGCTGTGTGAGCAAAAGACTTCGAAGATGGCAATGCCGCTCACCAGACGCCGTGCAGGACGGTTCGGCTCATCGTCCGGGAGGGTCGGTGTCCTGGAGCGTTTACCAAGCTTCGCCGATATCGGCATATCATCGTCCGAGTCAGTGAGCGGCTCCTCCGCATCGAGGGCGGCGAACGTCTTGTGCGCACGATGCGTAGACGGCGATGGTTGTTGCATCTTCACGGCCGGCTTGGGTGCTTTGGAGCTTTTCTTGACCGGAGGTGTGTCGGGGACGAATACAGTCGGCGACGGCGGTTGGATGCGATTGGAGGTGGACGCAGCAGCCGGCTGCATGGCGGGCTGGAAAAAATTAGCACACAAGGGGGGTAAAAAGACTGTAAAAACCTTTTTATCGGCGGAGCGAGGGCTCGAAGACATCCACAGACTCAGATCGACCATAGACTTGGAGTTGGGACCGCCTTCCTTCCCTCTCTCCTTCAAGAGGCGGGCAAGGGTCGACTCCAGTGTGTCGATTCTCGTTTGGTGAGCCGTGATCATGTTCTCGCGCTGTGTGTCACGATGAGCGAAAGACAAGGTCAAAGTTACAGTGGGTGCTAACGCACCCTCCGGAGCTCAATCTCTTTAGCCACTATGTCCTGCTCGTGGATCGATTGAGACATCTGCATCAACGAGTTGACGAAACTCTTCTCCGAATCGCTCTGGAGTGTACATCAGCACCCGCGGAAACGAATCATGGCCCAGCGCACCAAATCCCCGTCCTTGTACCGCTGGTTCAAGATCCTCGCCCGATGTTGAAGCTTCGAATTCTCCCCTTCGACCTCCTCAAGCCGCGCGCGCAGAACGACCACCTCGCCGTCAATGTCCACACTCTCCCTTGACGCCGCCTCACGCGCCTTCAGCCTCACGTCCTCCAGTTCCGCCCTCCCGCTCTCGACCTGCCGCACGAGCTCATCCACCTGCCTCTTCGCGTCGGCAGCGTCCCTCTCAGCAGCCGCGGCCCTCCGTTCCTCCGCCAGCGCGAGCTTGGAGTGCGTCTCCTCCTGCTTGCTCAGCTTATTCTCGTAGTCGACCGACGCCCCAAGGAAGCCCGCCCGTTGCGTCGCAGCCTCCTCCGTCACTTGATTCAAAGTTGCTTGGAGGTTCGCCTTTTGCTCGCGAAGCACAGCAAGCTCGAGGTTCAGCTTGCCGACGGCGGACTCGAGCTTGGTCTGGAGGCGATCAGTCTAGGTTTCCTCAGGCGCCACATCCTGTACACTCACAGCATGGGAGCTCTCCGATACCAGCAGACGCTCCTGCTGAGGCGTTAACCAAGCAATCAGAAACGAATAGCATGCGTCCTACCTGAAGATCCCCGCTTTGTTCCTTCGCAAGCTTCAAAGTCAGGGCCTGCGAGTCGAACCGTTCCTGGAGAACAGAGCACTTGGTATTGACTTGTCTCAGCCTGGAGCGTCTCGTAAATAGCGATCAAGCCAAGCAGAGATATGCTTGAACAACGTACTCTTCCTCCCGATCTCCGCTTTGTTCCTTCGCAAGTTTCATAGCCAGTGCCTGCGTGTCGAACCGTTCTTGCAGGACGGAGCATCTTGTATTTGCTTGTTTCAGCCTCGAGCAGATTGTAAGTGTCAATCAAGCGCGAAGCTATACAGCGGCGTACTCTTCATCCCGACCTCCGCTTTCTTCCTTGGCAAGCTTCAAAGTCAGTGCCTGGGCATCGAACCGTTCTTGCAGGACGGAGCATTTGGTATTCACTTGTTTCAGCCTTGAGCAAATCGTAAATATCGATCAAGCGGAGATATGTCAGTGCAGCGACATACTCATCCTCTCGAGCCGACGCCTCGCTATTGAGCGTGCTAACCTGCGCAGCGAGCTCGCCTGACTTTTGCTGCAGAACCGCCTCCCTCTCTTGCAACACCGCCTCGCGAAGTGTCAACGAATTCACCTCCCGAGTCAAAGCGAGACTCTCTTGCGTCAGTCTGGTCTCAGTGGCCTGTGATGCCTCCAGCCTACGGCGTGATGAGTACGATCGTGGGGGTGAGAGAAGAGAAAGGAAAAACGTACGAGGAATGGAGCTGCTCTCTAACATTCTCGAGCGCCTTCACCTCGCCCCGCAGGTGCACGCATTGCTCCTGTGCGGTTTGAAGTTTCGCAGACGTCCTGCACGCACAATTTGTACTCGGTTAGGACCGCCAGGTGCGCAAAGCTTACACTCTCTGCAAATCCTCAAGGGCCGCCAGCTTGGAACGATTTTCCTTCGCCGCGCATTCCAAAGCGACATTCCTGTTCAGGATGAGCCAGACGGCCGCGACATTATCCGCATGTATACGTACTCGGCTCTCACAGCAACAAGCTCGGTCTGCGAAATCTGAAGCGCAGAAATCTTCGAGCGATCTTCCTTCGCCTGGCACTCGAGGACGATTTTCCTGTGCGAGATCAGTTGGCGGGATGCGATCAAGGGAGGCCGAGTCACCCACTCTTCTTTGATTTCCTTCACCTGACACTCCAACGTAATGTTCCTTGCAAAGTCATCAGCGTGGTGCAGATATGAAGAGAGGACGGAATCCTCACTCCTCCTTCAGAACGACGATATCCGCCGACAAGCTCTGCAACGAGGCTATCTTGGCGCATTTTTCCTTCATCTCCCATTCCCAAGCGACTTTCCTTCACACAAACAGTTGATTATCAGCGGCCACGGGAAGAACGAAACGTACTGCTGCCTAAACGATCCGAGTTCGACCTCTCGCTCTTCCAAGGCCTTTGAGACTCGTAACAACCTTCATGTTGTTGAGTTGACGAGTCAATCTGAGAGTAAGGAAATTTACCTTTCGTTAGTCTCGTGAAGGCGTGCTTGCAAGGCCTCGGCACTAGCCAACTCCCGGGCGCCTTCCTCCTCCTTCTTCACCAGCCTTTCCGTCAGCTCTTCCACTCTGGCCTCTGCAACGCGGAAGTGAACACAGCGCGTGCGAAAACATCACAACACGCACCAACTCGGTCGATCTTCCCCTCCCGAACAGCTTCCAGCTCCGCGACCCGTTCCCGCGCCTCCACGACCTGCGCGCTGAGGAGGTGCAGCTTGTCTCGGAGCATGTCGACGACTTGGTGCGCTGAGGGGAGGGTAAGCTGGGGGCAACGAGGACACGATGAAAGACAAACCGCTGGCACGATCGTTTTGAAGCTCCTCGATGAGGGCCCTGGTCTCCACGCTGCGTGTGGAGTCCTCGATCCCTGCAAAGGATTCGGAATCTCAGAAAAAGATGACGGGGAAGCACACCTTTGACGCTGTCCACCGTATCCTGTCGGATCTGCGCAAGCTCATCGGACAAGCGCGTGACAGCAGCCTGCGACGCATCGTACTCGGATTTGAGGTCCTGCAGCGCGGTGTAGCTGCGTGCAAGGTAAGCATCCGAAAGCGCCAACTGTCGAAGTACTCAACTTGCGCTGCGCGTCAGCCAACCCACTCTTTGCTGCCGTGCGGAGCTCATCCAGCCTCTTAGTCGCGTCTCGCAGCTTGCGTTCCGTGTCGTCGATCTGGGACCTGGCCCCGCGCAGCTCTTCACCCGACTTTGCCTCGCGGGCCTCGAGTTCCGCGATGCGCGTCTTCAAGGCGAGATCCGACGCGTCGCTGGCGGCGGTTTGGGCGGAGAGGCGGGACTCGAGGGCAGCGGTCGCGAGGCGCTGATCAAAAGGTGAATATATGCGCGTTTTACCAAGGTAAGTGTGCACAGACCTGCTCAGCGAGCTTGGATTTGATCAGCTTTGCTTCCCGCATGCGTTTGGTCATCAGTTGGGAGAGGTCCGCGTCTTCCGCGTCGAAATCTTGATCGAAGGCTAGAGAAGGAGACCTGGACTTTTGAACGGAAGGTTCTTGCGAGGGAGCAGAGCGCGTGTAGTCGTGGATTTCAGAGTGGACTTTGAAGGAAGGCTTCGGAGAAGAAAAGTATTGCGGGGGGTCGACTAGTAAAGAGGTCGAGAACGGCCTGAAAGAGAGCAAGAAACATACGCGACGAGTTCCGGTGCTCATCGTAGGCCATTGTAAACGCACGAAGCTTGTTAGATTGGGGTTTCGTTTCATTCCGAGGTTGAGGAATCAAGGTCGGTTGCTGCTGTCGAGCGTGAGGAAACATGGCATTGGACTCGTTCGGTTCTTGCTTCATGCGGAGAGATTCGACCTGGCGTCGACCAGAGGCAGAAGGTTGCGGCATTCGGGTCGTGGGCTGGTTCTCGGGGTTGTTTCTGCTTTGCGTCTGAATGAAAGAGAACGGTTTCCTCGAGTTTGGCGCGCGTTGAAGCATAGAGAAAGGAGGAGGGTTGGTCGGAGCAGTATTCATGCGGAGAGCGTTAAAGTCGAATCCATTTTGGTCCATCGCGTCGATATCCAAAGCAGGACGCGGTCCAAGAAAGAGCAAGGTGAAGGAAGAAGCCAAGACGCGTCAACGGACAAACAGGGGCACATTCGGCCTCATTCGGATTCTCACTTAGAATGTATGCCCCCCGATTTACAGCCAGCAATACAGCCGTATAGTTACACTGTTCATGGGTTTTCACCAAATAAAAGCGCACAAGAACGAATCGAATTGATTCACTGGAAAAGTAGTATAACTATGCCTTGTTCGCAGCGGCAGCAGCGAACTTGGCGTCCTCTGCAGCTGCGACGGCGGGGTTAACCTTCTTCCCATCCTTCCACCGGACACGCGGAGGCGGCGCACGGTTCCTCCGTCCCTCACGCGAACGCACACGGACGACTGAACAGAAAATACATGTCAATTTCGCAGTCGAAGGGAAACCGCGGCTATAACGCACTGTGGGCATGGATGGCGCAAGAAACGCAGTATGCGATTTTGTTGTAAAGCTTGGGGATAACGTATTCTGCACACGAACAAAGTGGTTAGCCGGTCGGACACCAAAAGAAAAAGACAAGAAAACGGACCTGCGTAGACGCTGGCTTCGCTGATGTCGCGGACAGCAGCACTCTCGACCATGTTCCTCACTGTGAACCTCTTGATAGCCTTGTCCTTTCCGACGCAGCGAGAGCAGTTGGAGCAGCGCATGAAGGTGACATGGCCGCGTCCCTTCTTGTTACGGCCGCCATTTCTTCTCTTTTTCGTCTGTGGGGAGAGGATATGAGTACACGGTGGACGTCCATGAGCCCGGCAGCCCTCGAGAGGCCACCGACGACACTGACCATTTTTTGTCGGGTGGTGGCTGACCGTTTGGGCTTTGTTTGTACGCACGATGGCTTTGGCTGCCTAGTTTACGTAATGCCATTGTATTCCTTTTCGGGCTTGCATTCGGAAGTTCCCTTTTGGGCCACAATGCAAAGTTCGAATGTGGGATCTATTGTACTCTCGGGCGACTATAAAGCTGGGCCTCATGTCTCTTGTCCCCTCAATCCCCTTCACGACCCTTGTCTTTGGCTGCTACCCTTGAGCCCGGAGCTCCTCACGCAAAACTTCACGCTCATCTGCCACCATTTACTTTCATTTCTCAACGAACATGTTCGGCCTCACGTCCCTTTATTTCATCCTTGCCTCCTCTTCTCTGGTGTACACCGCCCCAGTTCCCAGAGCCACTCCTGATGCTGCCACCCTCCTCAAGAACGGTCAAACCGCACAAAACCTCAACGCTGTGTTCCAGAACCTGACCGCGACTGACGCGTGCAATAGTGAGTCCCCATTAATTTTTGTTTGTTTGTTGCATATGTTGACGTTCTTCAGCTGGGGAGGTTGCCTGCATCAAAGGCGCCTCGGCCACTTGCGTCGACGACAAGTGGCAAACTGAAAGCTGCAAAAACAGCCTCTCATGCTTTGCCATCCCCTTCCTCAACCAGACTGGCGTGGTACGTTCAATTATTGCTTCTTCATTGGTGGCACATCTGACGCTGTCACAGACCGTCACTTGCAGCAGCGAGAAAAATGCGCTGTCCACGATCCAGTCCACCGGCGCGTCCGCCGACATCGCCGTGGCCAGCACCGATGACTCCGAGCCCGACTTGTGTGACCCAGACGACAACGGTGACGACAATGATAACGGTGACGACGGCGAGGACAGCTGCGAGAGCGATGGGGGCTCCTCCACCACCTCCGCCGCCGGCTCCAAGTCCACGAAGGGCTCCAGCGGCGCGACGACCACAGTCACAGCGGATGGCTCGGCCACAGTTACAGTGACCGTAACCACGTCCGACGCGTCCGACGCTCCCGCCACCACCACCGCACCGTCGTTCTCCCTCTCCGGTACGATCACCCTGGACCCACAGACGACCGTCGTCAGCGGCGCCGAGGCTTCGTCCATCCTCTCGAGCCTCGCCGCCGCAGGCGTCACCCCCGTTACGACCATCGTCAACCCGCCGTCCAGCTCCGCCTCCGCTGCGCCGTCCGTCGGAAACAACAACGGCAACGGCGCCAGCGCGTCGGCGTCCGCCAGCAGCACACGCTCCATCATCGACCTCAACGGCTCCACTGCCAGTTCCACCGCCCCCACACCGTCCGCCTCTGCGTCCGCCGCGAGCAACGCGAATGGCGCCGCCGCCGTGAGCGCTGGGAACGGGGCTGCCGCCGCTGGTACGCAGCCCATCCTCACGCTGCTCCCCGCCGTGGCCGCAGCTGCGAGCTCCCCTGCCGCTTCTGCGAACCCCTTCCCCTTCTCCGACTATTAGATGGTCTCTTACGATTTCACGAATGGACTTCGCATCTTTGGGTCTCACACTGTATCGTTTAGCCTATATTACCACTACTACTTCGTATTGTATACAATAAAATGTTCTTGTTTACTCGGGGCATGCGTGCAATTGCAACGGTCTGTCTGAGCTTCGAAACATCGACGGAAGCAAAAAAAAAAAAATGGATGAAAATCGAAGCCAGTTCTCGGTCATGTGATAAGGTGGCCGCCAAGCACGTGTACACAACGCGTGAAACCCCGCTCGGATCAAGTCGCGCACAGCCACTGCTTTCGACTCCGCACCCACCCCGGTCTACGGGAAGCGCCTCCCTCGCCTGGATGTACGACCAAAGAATCGGTATGCGTCATTGATTGCAACGACGCGCGTCTATTTCTGGCGGCTTGGTCTATTTCTGGTGTCTCGCTGCTACTCAGGACTCGGACGGTGTACCCTCCACTCGCTCGTCGTCAGTCGTCGTCCCGATCCCACGCACCCCTAGGGCAACATACAAGCTCCGGGCAACAGCGGAGATGCCAAAAGGTATGCCCGGGGTAAGCGAGAGGTGAGCGGACCACCGCACTTGTCAGGTGCATATCCAAGTAAGCTTCGAAGGCGATGTTATTCTGAGGTTCCCGATGCCCAATGAAATCCCAGTGTTCGTAGGCATCTTCAGGAGCATCGGACCTGAGCCAGCGGGTCAAAATCCAAGCACCAATCACGGGTGTCGCCTGGCATCGCTTGGGTTTTTCATTGAAAAAGGTGATGCCGCGTCGTAGATCTTACCAAAGAAATGCGCGCTTGAGCGCTTGCTTCTGACTGGGTTATATTACTGGTCGCCGCGGATTGGCCAGTGCGGAGGCACAAAAGCGCGCGTTGATTTCCACCGTGTTCTATGACTCACAACGCTGATGAATCTGTCGTTCAAGCTATAAAAACCTCATTTTGATGTGCATGGCCGCAAAACCCGACCCGCAGCAGTGGAAACGGTGCAAATATTGACGCTTATGGGTGCCAAGGTGCGCTTGGTCCTCTGCATTGCACGACGAGTCCGCTGAGCTGACGCGGCGATTTCTTGGAAGTATGCTGGGCGTGGTTGAACGTGAACGGAGCGTATTTTTATGGGTCCTTGTCTATCCTTGTCCCCTGAATTGATCCTATCACGCAACAATTGATGCGATAGGCTGTACCGCCGTTTATTCCTTCAAGATGTTGTTCCCTTTCTTTCAGGCTCTCTTTTCTCTTTGGTGTTTCTCGTCTGGACCTTCTCCTTTTCCCTGTTCTTCCAGCGCCGCGCGCCTTTTTTAATGTCCTTAATTCTTGCGCTGTCTCTCCTTGTCTCGTATACACTCGCTCTGCCCGCACCATTGTCCCGACGATTCTCTGCAAGACATCATGACGAACTGAACACGGTTGGGAGACGGGGGACCGTGGATGGCTCGATTGGTCTCGGAGACAACTCTGACCTGTGCGTACTCCAATTGTTCCGCGTTGTGCTCAAAACTAATGAAGCTAGGCTTTACACCGTTCCCTTGCAAATCGGGGACACCACCACTGTCGTTAATCTTGGTGCGCTTTGCCTCATGAGCCACTTGAGTCCAAGAACTCACGTCTCGCAGATACTGGCTCCTCTGATCTCTGGGTTATCTCGTCCGATTGCGTCGCTGACGCGTGCGCCAAATCGTCAACTATGCGTGTTCCTGCTGCAACACTCAGGAAGACTGGGGCGAATGTAACCATGCGCTATGGCGATTCTTCGACGGGAACCTTCGCGTCCGGCCCTATAGCAATGGACACTGTCTCGATCGCTGGCGTTGCAATCGACAATCAACTCTTCGCCGCCATTGATGACACAACTAACACAGGTATGACCGGATTCCTCTCCCATAAATGCTCTGAATAACGCGAATGAAAGTTGTGCAGTTCGGTGCTGCTGGTATATTTGGGCTCGGCTTCCCCAGTGAATCGTCAGCAGTGCCACTCGTCTTGACGGCCGTGTTACTCACCCCCCACCTAGCCAGATCCAAGGCCAAGCGGTCACACACCAGTTCGGGACAACCGCCACGACAGACCACTTGATCGCAGCCTCTTACGCTGCTGGCCCGCTCATTTCCCGGATCGCGCAATCCGGCGCTCTTCAGATGCCCATGTTCACGGCAAGTACCTCGTTATGCATCAGCCTTTATCATGCTTAATCCCTGCTAGATCTCCCTCCAGCGTTCGACGATAGACATCTCCGGGACCGGCGCGCTCACCCTGGGCACACTGCCCGCCGGTGTCGACAACTCCAGTCTGACGTGGGTTCCTGTGCGTCTGTACTCGGCCGCGGATGGCGGGCTTGCTCCTCCCACATTTGCACCCAATGAAACGTATCCGCTCCGGTACGCGGTGGCCGCCCTTGTCGTGTGTTCTTTCTGATTCCGGTTAGGTGGGAGATTGACCTCGATGGCGTGTTCTTGGACGGCGTCGAGCTCGCGCCATCCAAGGTCCCAACCAGCGGCGGCGTGAATGCCACGCGGATGTCCGCCCTAATTGATACCGTAATGCTCACCGGTCCTATTCCTGAGCGCTTTTGACGCTTGTTTCAGGGTAACTCCATCCTGCGGGGGCCGAGCGACGTCGTTTCAAGTATCCTCAGCACGATCTCGCCCAACTACCAAGCCACGGTCCCGAACAGCGCGACGCTGGCCTGCGCCAAGGCGCACAACCTGGCGTTCAAGATCGGTGGACAGGTGCGTATACCTCTCAGCACGGATATATTGAATTCTTATCCTGTGAAGATGTTCCCCATCGACCCACGCGATCTCCCTGGCCCCGCCTCGCCCAACGATGCCTCGACGTGCGTTATCGACAATGTTGTTGCGACGGACGCCCCGGGAATTGGCGCGCTGTTCCGATGGAGCTTGGGGGATCCCTTCATGAAGTCGTGCGTGGTGCTCTCTCATATTTCGCCTTTTTACTTAGCTTTACTGCAGCAACCTCGTCGCGTTCCACTACGGAAACCTCACCCACCCGTCGCAGGACCCGCCCCGAATCGGTTTCCTGTCGCAAGTGCCTGCCAACGCAGCGGCGTTGCTAACGCAAGCCGTCCAAGACGCGGTGGAAAACGGCGGCAATTTCGAGAGTAAGAAGCGCCACCTTTTATCCCATCCCTCAACCTAACCACCTCTTCAGATTCCATCGTCGTCGCGCCCACCGCTGCCGCGGAAGCGGAAGCTGAAGTCACCGTCGTCGCCGTCTCCGCATCGGAACAAGCCGCCGCGCTCACGGCGACGCACGCCCCCGCGGCCGCAGTCCCAACTGCTGCTGCTGCCGCGCCCTCGGGCAAGGTGGCCGCACCCGAGTCCGCACCCGCTGCTTTACCCTCCGGCAATACAGAGGGCAACAAGAGCAAGGTCAACGGCAACGCCGCGCACCGGCTGGGGGCCTGGGATCCCCGGCTCGTCGCGTTTAGCACTGCGGCACTGGTTGTGATGACTGGATATTAGCATGGTACATACTTATAGAGGGGCATTGATTAGCCTGGGTTTCATGGACTTTACATCGCACTTGTTTTATAATACACATCGCATTACTTTGGTA
Organism: Mycena polygramma; assembly: GCA_029449255.1. NCBI lineage: Eukaryota > Fungi > Basidiomycota > Agaricomycetes > Agaricales > Mycenaceae > Mycena > Mycena polygramma. The sequence continues at coordinate 1,360,875 of JARKID010000003.1, forward strand.
CAAACCTTGTGTCTCGTGTGATCGCTGCAATGAGCAGTAGCTACTCGCTTTTTTTCGAAAGGGAGGAAACGTTGTGGAGAGCGCTTCGTGTGACAAATATCCGAAAAGAGCTCGTAGACTACGCTTTGACCGCTGAGTCATCACACCGCCACATTCTTTTCCGCTTTCGCACCACAATGGCCTTTCAACAACTCAACTCAAGTCTCGACTTCCGCGTGACTCGCAGGCTCTTAGAGTTCCCTTGCCTCCGCAATGTTTGCCTCTAGCGGCGATGCCCGTCCTCCTCCTCCAGACATCGGCTCAGACGAAGAACTTGATTTGGATGCCACTTTCCCTGGCAGTACGTTCTTTCCGTTGGCGGCGATTGTCTGTAATAAATTTGTTGTAGAATCTCTTCCACCTCAGCCATTCAATCCTTCCACATCCACTGCCACTTTGAAGCGAACCCGATCATCGACAAGTTCCAGTACGTTGTCCCCTGTTTCCGTTTGTTCGTGGCTAACATCTTCCAGAACCCATCTCACCGAAGCCACCTACGGGCCTCAATCGCTCGAAACGCTGCTGGTTCTGGAGTGACGACGAGTTGGAAGGGGAGGAATGGATTACCCCGGATGAGCCCGACTATAAGCGGCCCAGGAAGAGCTCACCTTCACCCTCTAGTCCTGGCTCCTTGGATGTCAGTACTCCTCTATTTGATCTTTTTCGCGAATTTACCTGTCGCGCAGGTTCCTCCCCATCTACCTCGAAGCCGTGACAGCTTCCTCGACTTTTGCAATCGACCCGGGCCCATTTTTGTTGACAAAACACAATGCATCCTCGATTTACCCGTCAAATTTCAATTCCTCCTCCTCCGTCCTCCGCGATTCGGCAAAACCGCGTTTCTGTCGACTCTGTATCACTATTATGACATACAAGGAACTACGCAGTATATTGACCGTTTCGGATCTCTGGCGGTGGTATCCAAAGCCTCTGATTCCGCCTCACAACATAATCACCATCTTTGCCTCTCTTTCGATCTCTCGGAGATTTCTGTTTACTCGGATATGGAAGCCATTGCCTCCCAAGTCATTGACGATGTGCTGAATACGTTCCTCGTCAAATATACCACTGAATTACAAATCTCTGAACTGCAAGACTTCGATGATGAAAGTCTTGAAAACAAGTTCTCAAAGGTTTTTATGAGTTTATCCTCCCGATCCCATAACACGCTTTCTAACTTCACATAGGATCGGGTCCAAGAGTGTCACCACACACTGTTTGTTAGTGTCGATAATTACGATGCTCCCACTCGATCGCATTCTTTCCCTCATGACGACTTCTTCGAGGTCTTCGGGACCGCACGGGATATCGAGGATCTGCTGGATTCGTGTTTTTGGGCTCCGCTCATGGCCGGGAGTCATGTCATCGACAAACTGCTTGTAACCGGCTCTCTATATGTCAAGCACCCGGACCTCGAACAGCTCGACTGCATACCCAGTCTGCAAAGCGCATGCGGTTTCACCGAGCAGGAGGCTCTTCACTTCACTCAATCCTTCTTCGACGAAACTCCGGATATGGCTAATCTACGCCGTTTGTGCGGTGAATATACCTTTGCGTCGCGCGACACAGAGCGTGGTATGCCAGTCCTTCATCCACAACTGGTGATTAATTGGATCCGTGAACTATCCGGGTCCCTTCCCCATCTACACGTCGACACCGATCTTTTCCGGCTGTTAGTTGACCTAATCCCGCTCCTGCCAGAAAAATCGGACAATCTGGGGGCGATAACCGTCAACGACCTCATTCAGTTGCTGGCCACTGGTGCCGTAGAAGTTAGTATGGATACGAATTCCACTTTCGATGCCAACAAGACTATCACCTGGGGCACATTGTACTATGCCGGTGCGCTCACTTTCGCTCACCAGTCGACGGGTACTCTCCGTGTCGCAAATAGTGCGGCCCTTTCTGCGGTAATTGTTTCTTGATTTCAGCGAATCAATTTCTCAATTTTGCACCAGATACATTCTCGCGTGGACACTGAATTCGCCGACCGTCACCAACTTCAGTGGGAATTCGGCAGCGCCTGGGTCGCCTTCAGTGGAAGAGGGGGCCCGAAACTGTTACTGGAGCTGCTGACGGAGGTCCTTCGTGACCTGGCACAGAGATCCTTGGGCAAGAAACGCGAGCCTGACCTCCGCGGGGTCTTCGAGCTCGTCATGCGCAACAGCCACTGCTCAACGCCGAGCCGTCCCGTCGATCCCATTATTCTGCTCCCTGCCGATGTCGCCTGCGTACAAATCCCCGCACGCCAACCCGATGCCACCGTCACTGTGGAGCTGAAAACTCTGACACTTCGCGGGATGTGGCAGGCCACGAACTTGAATGACGGTGAGCCGCCCGCCGAGGCCCTTGAGACTCTGCACAGGGAGCTAGTCGAGCTCGACGAGGAGAGCCTCCTGGCGCGACCATACAGGGCGTGGTCGGCGACCCTCGATGCAACAGAGACGAAGCTGTTGGGAAGCTTCCTAGACTCGAACTCCCAAAACCCTCAGCTTTTGGCGGTTGGGGGTGCGCGTGTCTTGACATATCGCAAAGAACCATACCGTCGACCGTGCTGCAAGCATTGCAAGCGCCCATACAATTAGTTTCTCATCCACATACATTTCCAGTTCTCATCTATTCATCCTGATACGAGAACCCTGTGTATTTCTAGAATTTTTTCACGCACTTACTTACACTGGTATTAACCAATGTCCGAATTCTTTCAATGCACTATATGTACGCTCTCGATAATCGGTCAGTCTCATGTACACCACACAGCGTAATACCAAGCCGTGGCTCAAATTGCTACTCCAATTTTGCATCGGAACCTTGGAAAAGTTCGTAGCAAGGGGTGATAAATTGGTTCTGAACAGAAAATAAATCTCCGTCGACCCTGCAGCATGCACTTCCGCATGTCCCAATACTATGTATAAAGGAAATTCCAATTCAAGGCTTTGTGTGAGAGTGCGAGCTTAAGGATGCCGTGAAATGGGTGTTCACAATTGCCCGATCAAAAGTGGATCATACCACGAAGCAACATGGGTGATCTCCTTTTGATTTTCACATCATGGAGAACGTGCAGGCTATATTGAAGCTACGTACAGAATGAAACATGTGCCTGTATCACTTCTTCGAAGAATGAACAAAGGGTAATTACTCTGACAGGGTTGACAATGTTATGCGCGGCGAGGGTCAGGAAGAGAAAGATAGCATTCCAGCCTGTTACGTTCATTTCCTAGGACTCCCATTTTCACGGTTTTGAGGTGGATCCAGGCTGGCTCCTGCTGGAACACCTTGTGGTATGTGGGACAACATGAAGATTAATGTTCAAGTTCATTCAGCCAACTTGGTGTGACCCAAATGGATACAATTTCTTGTTTCCATCTTCGAATGGTTCACCGTTTCGACTCAACATGCATTGCCGAACACGCCGACGCGACAGGTCACGTGACCGCGAAACGGCATGTTCAATCTCTTTATCCCACCGTTCAACCTTATCGTTTGCGCCACATCTAAGATCAACGGTTCTTGAACGCAGTCAAATCAATATTTTGGCCGAGGCGCTTTGACAGGGGCCGCAGCAAGGCTTCAAAATGAGTTGGTCGAGCTTTGCTTTTGTTCCCTCAGTGCAATGCCGTGTTGCACGCACACATCGCCCGCCACCCTCACGCCCACGCTCCGTGCACCAAACTCCTTGGCCAGATCAATCAAGATGGAGTTTATACACCAAGTTCTCTCTCTAAGCCTGGATAGAAGATATACGGAGATTGAGGTAATGCAGCTGCTGGATCCGTATGCGCTCTCGCCGACAGCCTGAGTTCTCAACTGCAGGGCATGTTTGATGACAAGGTCGCCGCCTCCCGGGCCATGGGCAGTGTGCGCCTGCATGCAAGTTTTCAAGATCGGGTGGATCCATACCTAACTATGCTTGCAGTTGATCAAGACAGTAGGGAAACCGTTGGAGAACGTCTACAAGCAAACCGATGCAGACGCGCGACTGAGGCTGGCCTTGATTGTAAGTTTGAACTTGCTCCTTTTGATTATTCCGAGTCGATTATCTTGGTCATAACCAGCGGTGTTTCATTCGCGAAAAAAAGCTCACTCGTCAGAACGGCCACAAAGCCCGCCCATTCTGGGCCAAATTCGACGAGTGGATCCAGAAGAAGAGGCAAGAATTGGGGAATACCTTCGAGGCAGAGAATTGGCGAAGGTCAAATATCTTGCTGAGGTCTCGCTTTCGAATTAATGACGGCGCACCCAGATTCGTCGAGATAGTTACGAAGGAGGACGAGCAGCCTGCTCCTCCGGTACTGCCACTCTCGATGTTCAACTCATTCCCCTTAGATTTTATTCATACGTCAAGGTTTGTCATGTTCGCCGGGTTATCGTACTGTCCTCATGCTTTCAGCAGCTCTCCTGCGTCCTGTTCTCAAACTGACACTTGGACGGCCCAATCGCAGGGAAGTTTCTCACAAGTCGATAATGTCGGCGATGGCCCCGGAGACACTTCTTCGGCTCCCGGTGGCGGGTGTTGTGAAAAGCTCGCGTTGTCGTTCATCCTCAATGTATGAGAATGTTATGTTCGGGCGAATTTAATGCTGTAGATACAGGGTAGCATCGAAACAAGACACCATAAAAATTGTTGAACATCGAGCTTTGCGTATCACCTAATCCTAATAGCCATCCTTTAAAAGGGCGAAGTCAGATCTCGAGTGAATAGAAAAAAGAAAAGAAAGAAATCTGCCTGCCTTGCGTGAGGAACGGGAGCCCGTTGAGCCCATCGGTTCGATTTCCTGAGTGTATACGACATTCTGTTCGCAGACAGTTTCCGGAGTTTGCTGCATGCAAATGACCATGTCCTGATGGCAGTGGCCAGTGTTTATCTCGTTGAAAAGTCGGGGATAAGCAGAATAATCCTCACTGTGTCCTGTCCCCCTGGAGTAGCCGCATGGAAGGCTGATACATTTGACGCAGCAACACGGAAGCGTGTTCGTCCGTTCAACCTATGAGCAGATTCAACAAAGGATGTTGATACCTCGATGCTGACTCACGACGCGAGCATAGAATTCGAGAACACTGTTGTGCTCGTTAGCAGGATGGCAAACACGAATATCGGAGACGAACATTTTGTTTGGATCAGGAAGAAGACGAGCCAGGACACTGATAGACAGTCAGGAAATTGAATTGAAGACATCCCATATGATACTCACAATCGTGTCGCCGTGTTAGGAACTTGAAGACTTTCAGTCGGGTTTTTATTCGGATATACAAAGACTGACCAAAATCAGTTGCAAAACCCCCGATGCACTGTTGGTAGGTGAACAAAAACTCCGTCCATTGTGGTTGTATTTTACGTTGTCAGAAGGGTCGTTTCTGTGAAGATTGAAGAGCAGCCGTCAGACCTTTTCGCTTGAAACGAAATTCGACTCTCACCAACAGTCCAAATAATGATTGAATCTACCATGGACTTAGTCCTGCAAAAATCAGAACCCCGATCTTGGATACAGTATCATGACTTACTGCTTGAGCCCACTGCTTTTACGGTGCCACAAATAATAGACCAGGGAACCGGCGATGATGATGTCGACCGCAGGGCCTATTGTCGATACAAGAATGATCATCCAGTTGTATTTTGTTGTCAAGAGGGTGAAAACCAATTTCCCGTATAGCTCTCCAAAAAGGAGCATGTTGAACGCCAGGCGCACGAGATTCAGAGTACAGCAGAAGACCGGAATGAGCCATTTTCGAGACAACGCCCGAACCCGATACACGAAAAAGGTCTGAAAACTCAGGTCAAGGAGGCCGCAACGGACTATCGGTGCAACATACCTGTACCCCGATGGCAATAAGAGCATTGAATAGTATGGGAAAGACTAACGAGATCGGGGGAGAAAATATGTGTTGCGGTTGGCCGTAGAAAGTGACAGTGATGGTATACATCTAAGATGAGGTTCAGAAGTGCCGGATTTAATCAGGTTGTCTCGACCTACCGCGTGCCAGGCCACGATGGTATGTCCGAGCTCCAAAATCCTGCGCAGAGGCCAGTGAGCAACCACTCCCTGTGATTCAAGTCCACCCTGACCAAATCCCCCCGACCTGATCGATACGTTAAGGATATGTACCATGGAATCTCGTTCGGGAAGCGCACCAATCCCCGGATAGCCTTGAAGTCCCTCGGAAAGTTACGGTAATAATTGAATGTCTGAAGGGTCATGATGCCAAATAGCCATGTAGCCAGGACAAGAGCGATCTGAATGGCGCCAAGAGTACTGCCGAGGTCGAGCATTGGAGGAGCAGCTGCAGGAGGGACGGACATGGTGGGAGACAGGCTTACTTACTCAGGCGAGATATAGACTGGCAATGATCATGCTTGAATGTTTGTACCATTTTATCCTGTACGCACAGAATGGCATCGACCGTTGATAGACAGTGAACGTTTATCTGTCAAATGGTCAAGCATTGTCAATAATTGAGGAACTGCCAGCAGAAATGTATATTTAGGGCCCAATCAAAGTCGTCTTCAGTCCAAAATGAGAGAGGAATGAACTTACACGGTTGTAACCTGCGCGAGCTAGTTGTCTCGCAGCGCCTCTTGATCGAATAGGACCAGCGACAGTGTTCTTGTATAGCAACATCCTCTCGTATAGCAACATTCCAAAGATTTCGCAAAATAACTTGACAGCACCTAAGTATTGGCGGATGATGGATAGCGAAGTGCAATTACATGACCGATTCCGAAATACACGTTCCTGCTTCGATGAGCGCTCGAGTTTTCGAGTCAAGACAGCGTATTGACAGCATAAACTGAACAAAAATTGCGGCCGGTACTATGATGATCCAGCAACTCGGAGCACCCAATACTATGGGGCTGTTGTTGCGTCGCGGCGGGTGGCGGGTCTCGTGTGGAATTCGGGAGGTTTTTAGCTCTCACAGTGAATCTTGAAGGCAAGCTTGAAGGCGCCTTCGAAGTTTGTGGTAGAAGCAGCACAGCCATTCAAGTTCGGACAAAACAAAATGATGCCATCACTCTCCTGCTCTCTCCCTCTGTTGCAATTCGCTCGACGCACGAACCAAGGTCTTCCCTAAACCAACAGCACTTCTCTGCCTCAACTATGTGTTGATTCTTTTGCAACCTTCTGCTAACAGTACTTCCCTTTTTTGCAAACTCCGAGTCAACGCATACGACTAAGTTACTACGTGCTCTCCGAGTCTGGTTTTCCGGCTTTGCGCTCTCTATTACTGGTAATGCCTTTCTGTCACCCTTCGGCAACGTACGGTACCGCTCTCAAGTGGCAGAAGTGATTCGCACCCGGGCCGCCAACATTCAGAAATACACTACTTATCTCACCGGCAAGGCTTGTGGGTACCGGCGTAATATGAGCTCGTGGGCGACGTTGTAAAATTTCTCGGTCCTGAGGCTCAATTTTTCGGCCTGCTTTGCGTTCCAATACCCTGGTCCACTTCAAATTGAGCGGAATTCACATTCATGGAGATCGAGGAACCATGCTTTCACTGTCGTGCAGACGGTGCAGTTCTTTAGATGCGCACGGGTATGTTGTGCGACACGATCAGGGTCATCCGCAACTCGGAATGGAGCGAAAACCTTGAAGATATCGGCCCGCCGGATGAAGTCTCTTGCCGGCCCTCCACTATATTACCGCTGGCTTCCAGGGACCTGGTGCACTTTCGCTTCTCCACTGTGTCATGTCTTCCCCGCTTTCAAGCCTGCCTCTCGGGGTGAATCTTAGTCATCTCAGTGCTATTTGCTAGCTCATTTGTCGTTGTAGGTGAATATAGGGCCGTTCGGCGTCGACGCCATCTTCACCGGCATAATGGTTTCTACATTGTGTGTCAATTCAATTTGGTTTCGGTATCTTCTCTTCTCAAGGATCATCAGTCTTTGTGGTATAACCGTCGTGCAAACCTGGAATTACTTCAGTTCGAACAGCGTCAACGATGGATGGATGCTGAAATCTTTTGTACGTTTCGCTTTGTGACCGCTCGCGAATACAATTTTTTCAACGTTTATCGACGTTTAACAGGTGGTCATCCTCTTGTAGGTGCACAGATATGTGTCCTACATCCAACTTCAACGCCAAATCACAGTTTGCTGGACACGGTCACAGCGGGTTTGACTGTAGAGATAGTACATTTTTATCTGGTTAGTTTTTGTTCGAATCTCATGTCTCAGCTTTTCAACCTCCTTCATAGGTCGAAAACTTCGGCAATCTGGAAACGCTTGAGACTTTACCTCTGTGCTTACTTCGGTCGGTTACCGCCATAATGCACTAAAAACTGATTCACTAGCGCGGGTGTTTTCGAAGTTGGATGTAACGTCGTCACGGTCTTTCTGTGCGTGCAAATTCCATCCAGCAGGTTCCTGCTAATACGATTTGATCAAGGGTTGAATTGTTTTTTGCCCATCGAGTGTACCTGCGTGAGTGACCACGCACTTTCCCCTCTCACAATTCAACATATTACTCAGTCTTTCATCGACATCTTGTTATACCCGCCATCATCGTATGCCTCACAGTCTTTCACTCGTGTTCCTATCCTTCTGAGCAGCATTCCAGGTCACTTTTGCTGTTGCGGGCCTGGGTAAATCTGCACTCTACGGTTGAATGGAAAATAACCTCACCTTTCGCTTTCTCAAGTTGCCGGAATATGTGAGTGGTTCGATCCAGTTTCCGCTAACCCTACTCAACGCTATCAGTTATCGTTGTTAATATCTCCCACGATCTCACCGTTGCTGCCTTGGCTAAGCCGAGTATGAAGGTGCGCAATCGCTGATTTCCCTTGTTGACCGTCAGTTTAATCAAGTTCAAAGATCGAGACCGCTTTGTGCAACACCTTCCTGGCTTTATCGGATCTCACCGCTACCTTTGCCATGTCGTATGCTTTCTACACCTCGCGGGGGCCCATCAAATCGTACGTGTGGCCAGTATTCTCCCCCCCTCATCTCATTAAACATTGTGTGTGTCCTCAGGACCAATTCGCTTCTTGACAAGGTTCGTGCCTAGCTTGGTTTGAGAGACTTGCTCCTGGTTTACGACAAAATAGTTACTGGGATTCGTTGTTGCCCGCGGCGGCCTCGTCACCGCGACGCAGTTCCTGACCTTGGCTCTTTACGTCGCGCAACCAACGAAACTGAACTGGTTTCTGTTGGTTTTCTTTTTCTTCTTCAACTAGCTGACTCTGTTTAAGGATGCCGGTCCATTTCATGCTTGGGAAATTATCCCATATCACGATGGGTGAATTTCCTTATTTTCTCGGAACCAAACTTGTCTCAAATATCTCGCTAGTGACCATGTACGTTCTTCAACATGTCCAAGCGAAATGGGGATCCAACACCGGCGGCCCCGGTTTAATTTAGCCTCAACTCCCGCGAATCCCTGCGTCGTCCCGGTGGCTCCCTCGCCAATGACACCGGTCTGTCCGGCCGTGCAATTGGTACTTCCAGTACTCCCTTCCAACTTCGAGCTATGCCGGACGGCAAGAATGGAGGTCGTACGTGGTATCCCTTGTATGGTGGATGTTATTTGACTCTTTGGATTGATCTCAGTCGCAGGCATGCAAGTACACCACGAGCAAGTGATCGACTACGACTATTCGCCCGCTGTATGTTTCCCTTGGTTTAGGATCTACGGGTAATTCGCCTAAATCTTTCCTTTGGTCAGAAACACCACGCATAACCTCACTTCGCATTCCTTATCATCTGCGATCCGAGCGTTCTTAACTACACCCATGGTTCCACCGTCAAAACAATATTCAACGTGAATATAGCGGTTGCGCGATGGGAGGTTGTTGAAGCTTCGAAGAGATCTTGCAAATGCGATCAAATCGTTTCGGTTCAAACACCAAATGCGCTCGTGCAATTCCAATAAATAAAACAAACAAATACGTGACGTTTAATAAAAGAAGATAAAAAAACCCATCCGAAGTTGTTATCCAATGTTTCGTCTCAGACTCTACTTAAGAGTGATAGTCAGCAGCTTTACGACACCGTCTTGAGCAATGCCTGGCATCCGAGCTTAGTACAGACCCTTCGCATGAACATTTTACTCACCATGGTTAATACCGTCCGCGCCCGGAGGAAGCAGGCCGGTGAGGTTCGCAACGATGGTGTCGTATGTGTTAACTTTAAAGTTTGTCGCGTCGAATCCAGTATGTGTTCCAACGGCATTCGCGACCAGAAGGTCCCTTCCGACGTTATAACCATCTGTGGGTCGGACGCAGGGTGAGCAGGTGAACTGCAAGGATGCGGGCAAGGGGGAAGTTATACCTGGTACAATGGTGTGCGACTCCTCGGCGTCCTCTTCTTTGGGGACACTGTGATTTGGGAATTATTGGCACGCGGCGTCCGAGTCAACACAACGATGAGCTCACGCAAGGAAGAGTGCACCCGTCCCGGCCTGGGGGAACACTCTGAAATGGTTTCCGCCAGTAGCACTCTCTAGGCAGGTACCTTCAGATGTGTGGATTGAGTGCCGAACACAATATTGTTGAGTTATGGCTTACCGACACCGGGGATGCCAAACGATTGCCGCAACACCTCCTGGAAACAAAAATCAAGGTATGACCCGAGAAATGAGGTGTCCTCACAGTCTCGTTCACGTCCCCCCGTCCATCTCCCAGATTGGCGGATTGAGGGGTGCCGAGGTGGAGTCCCAAGCATTCGGTACTGAATCCAATCGTCTGCGCATATTGCAGGAAGCCAGGCAGTGTCAAGACTTCTGGCAAGCTGTTCGCCGAGATAATCACCTAGATAACTCGGTCATTCACTGCAAGTCTGGCTGCTCGAATGCGAGCGGCTCACGTTGAGAGGCTCACCGAGGCCAGCGGACTTGTCAAGGAAAGAACCACCGCCAGTCGTCGGGTTGAGGAAATCGTCCGCACGTTTAGCAACTGGGCTGGCGGTCAAGAGATTCGGGGCGGCCAGGACCATGGCAGCCAGTAGCATTGGAGCGCGCATCTTGGAGGGCGGGGCTGGAAAGTATGGGGAAAACTGACGAGCGCGAGGTAGCGAAACAAAGAAAGAAAACGAAGGGACAAATAGGGCACAGGCACGGCGTATGCTGGGCCACAATTCAATGCGATGAAGCTTTATTTAAACCCTGCCTGAACACCGGCGTACTCGGCGTAATCGCTTCAGCTTGACTGGAACATCACCGTCGCATTTTATGCCGCACCGTAGACGCCGCTCGATCTTTTGGTGATCCAGTGACGGTGATTCAGGGTTATCTGGATTCCGGGTACAGCCTTTGCTAAGGCTTGCCCGCTCACTTTGCCTGGAATTGGGTTCATGTTGATAAGACTGAGACTTGCATTGGAATTGTCCCTGGATATTAGTATCAGCAAAGTGGAATCTGCGGAGTGGTGTTTTGATTTCGGAGACCAGAAAACCCCGAATTTGCGTGTACTAGGTGTATTTGACTGGGAAAAAATTCCGATAAGTGCAGTGAGCTCTTGGGGGCTGCTAAAGAGCACAATATGGCACCCGCAATACTACCGGTCGCACTTGCGAAATCAGCAATGTCTAGGGGACCGGTAGGCGTCGGAGAAGCCAGCTGGTTGGTCGGCGTTTCTCACGAACAATGGAGTTCGTACGGAGCTGGGAAGCGGGAACGACGACTCAACAAAGAGAAACGAGTGCTTGCACAGTGTTGGGCAAGGACCCAGTGGGGCCGCGATGCCAAAAGCTGAGGGAAAAAGAGGCCGAGATGCAAGTCGCAGTCAAGGCGTGGGAAACGTTACGTGGTGGCGATAAACATTCATCAACATTAATTTCTTGGGTTGCTTTTCGACCAGCGCTCATGAAACAGCCCCGCAACGGCTGAGCAACATCAGTTCGAAAGACAGAATCCGGCTGCTCTGGTGCTGATTCTCCGACTCACGGGCTCATGTAGCCGTAAGTCCAAAAGTTGTCGCTTATGCAGTGGACCACGGTCATTGCAGGCTGCAGCGGTTGAACTCAGGCCAGGGTTGAACAAGCGCGCAAGAGTCTACTAAGGATTCGTAATTTGTCGAAAGCGCGTTGTATTTTTTGGGCCTAGCTGCATGTCTTACCGTGTACTGTACACAGCGCCCGACAACTTGAACTGCCGTCAAGTTTCAACGAAAACGAATCTGGCGACTCGGACTAATCCCACGAGGCCGTCTTAGCGTTCTAACTGGCGAACGGGCGAACGTAAATTTGTTCCTGACTTAGCGTGAGCACGCAGCCATATGGCAGGGCTGACCAGCGGCGCCGTTTGAAGTGGCCGTGGTTTCCCGTGGATACGAGCGTCGAGTACCGGTTCAATTTTGAACCAACGGAGATTTCCCTCATGGTTTTCGACATAGCAATCACATTTGTGTGGGCGACCTGCGTCACCGCTCTAAGCGTGGTGAGCTGGAACCTACACGGCCAACATGCGCGGATCTGATTTTGAACCTTGGGGCTCCAAGTCGGGCTCGGTCTCAAGCTCAAATCATAAGCAGAGGAGCTTACCTTTGAGAAAACTCTAATGGTCATTAGGATTTCACGGCCATGCAGACGGGTACAAGCACCCCAAGTCTTGCAAGTAGATGCCCGCGAATATTTGCCGCACGCTCTTCAAGTTTCCGCACTTCCCGAAGAGGCGCGGGCTTCTGCTTGTCAAAATTCGCGGAGGTTAACCAAGGTCAGTGTTTCTGATTTACTGTCAGGACGAGTCCGCTGACTTGTCCCATGGCGACTCGCGGTAAATGAACTCCAACACTGCCACACGTTGAACATACCATGCGACAATCAATCTCAACTCACCGAAGTCAGGAACGCGTTGCGCGAGCTCGATTTGGTTTTTGGTTTTTGGTTTTTGGTGGTGACAGCGAGGACCTGCAAAAATACGTTTTTCAGGATTCGACAAAGGAGTGTGATTGGTACGGTAAAACATTTTGGTTTTGGGTCATCCTTCAAGCCTCTGAATCTCCTTCAAGGGCCATCGTACTTTTTCTATTCCATTTATAGAAAAAAGGTGGTCGAGACGCAAGGAGGACCCGGGGATGAACGTTGCTATGTCTACGAATTTACTCCAGTCGCCGGCGGCCCATGGTAATTTACCGTGGGCCGCTGGTGACTGGTCCGATTGCCGTCCAAGTTTTTCTTCGAAATCAACCTCGGCCTCCTTATACCCGCCCGACCTCATTACCAACTATTTACCAACCAAAACTATACTTACACCACTCCGCCCGAAGACCGCCCGCGATCAAAGCCGGAAATCAGTCTCGGAAATTAAAGGTTGAACATAGCACCGCCACCGGTGCCGAACCGCGGCATGTTGAAATTCTGCTCCACGTGCGCCGGGCGGTGTGCGGGCGGGCGGCAGCCTGAAAGCCGAGATGGACTGTGACTGCTGACCCGGAACAGGATTACTTCGATCCGTCCGGATGCGCAATGGATCTAAGTCGTGTACCTCGCTCAGAGTCACGCCTTCGTGAATCAACGGTACATCATCTTCTTGATGTCCAGGAGTTTATTCGCGATTCAGAAGCTGCTGTGGGTTCGACTCCCACCCAGGGCATGTGCAAGAAGATGACCATTTTTTCGACGAATAACTACCGAGAACCGAGGCTTTTAAACCGCGGGAGCATCTCGTTTTATATTCGTGTATCAGTCGCTAGCCGAGGTTGAACTGTGGGAACTTTTTTAATCCGAGTCCGGTTGAACCGGGGGTGTTCGAATGAATAATTTTATGCCTCGCCCTCGCCTAAGAGAGCCAACAGTGCGAGAAGGTTGAACCCATAGCATGCACGCGCTACGCAGTGCACGCGGGGACCCATCGATAGGCTGTGTGCAGTGTGTGGGGGTTTTGACCATGGAAGTAAATTAAGAAGCAAAGGAAGCGAGCCGCATACAGTACGGAAGCTTTTTTTGGGGGGTGGACACGCGTCGTCGATCTTTCCATCCATATGCATGTATGTACCTAGGTAGTTACTTGTGCACGCGTAGTAGAACAAACCTGACAGGTGGGAGAAAATTAACTCCCTTGCCAATGTGTGCCTCGAACATGCCGACCATGGGGCAATAACTCCACATGGCCTTGAAACCTGGCACCGACTATCCAGACAGTCCATGGAGGTAAGATTCAAATCGCAGGCAAGGGTAAGTTTGGTTCCGTCGACGCGTGGGTGGAGGGTTCTTGGAGGGTCGAGGGAGGTAAACGCGTCACTGGATGGCCTATGGAAGTAAAGGAGTAAATGACAAGGAGTCGATGTGAAGCTGCGCCTACGATGTCACTGTAATTCAATCAATCCCGAGAAACCCGACCCAGATCATACGTGTGCCTCGAAAATGCCGACATGTTGGCGTCGATCGACGCCTAATTTTAATTGAGAGCAAGAATCTACGCGTAGCAGGCCCCCGGTCACTACCTATTAGGTGGCTCCGGAATAGAGTAAAAGTGACCCCAAAAATTTGTGTTTTTGGCTCCGCGAAAGAGAGTAAAAGTCGCTCTGAATGGGAGCCATCGGTCCGCCACAGAGTAAAACTGGCGGTGCCCGAGATTTTTTTTCGAGTGAAGTACGGGTCGGAGCAAATTTTTGCACCCCGCCGGCTGCTATGCCGCTGATTGTGCAGCCCGGAAAATGATGCCGCAATGCCTGGAACCGAGTCGGAACGGTGTTGCAGAGCGTCGGGGCTCGGAAAGAAGAGGGAGCATAGCGTGGGAGATTTTTTTTCGTTATTTACCGCTCCGAAATAGAGTAAAAGTCCCCCAGAAGGCCAATTTTCGTAGAGTAAAAGTCCCAAAATTTCTGAAAAAATCCGGAGCCACCTAATAGGTAGTGACCGGGGGCCTCGCGTAGCGATGTCCAAAATGCCGGCAGGGAAGGAACCCATTCAAGGACCCACATGGTGGTGGGCGTCGACTGGGTGCAAGTATGTAAGTTTGTAACTTACAGCACAAGGAAGAAGAACAAGCGTTTCACGGAGACTGGACCAGCGATATCGATCCATCGATAGTATGCGCGCCTCCCAGTCGGCGGGGAAAGAAAGAAAAAAGACCCGAATTCAACTCCACGTCGTTGAGAAAACGGCTGACAAGGGTTTGCATAATTTGCGGGAGCGGCTGGAACGCAACCAGTGATTGTCTGTCTTGAAGCTGTTGAAGAGGGTTACTAGTAAAACTCAACCTCAGTTTTGGCGGCGACTACGAAATAATGCATGTAACTTGTTTCATCGGCAACTTGACACAGCGTCGACGTCGCGCGGGGAGAAGAAGTTGAACTGGAGATCCGAGAAGAGAAGTTGAATCATGCGAGAAATTGCACAAGCGGTAGTGCCTGGAACAACGCAGCGGACTTGAGATGCCGACAGGAACGCACAACGTTGGCGTCAACGAGAAGCAAGTCCGGGGAGCATATGAAAAGGTTTCGTTGATCCAGATTCGTTGAACGCTGAAGGTTCCTTGGATCTCGAGACTGCCCATCGGACGGCAACTCAGATGGAGGTACCTAAGGAGCTCATTGAACTCGCCAGACTGTCAGTGTAAGTTAAAGAGGTAGTGAAACTGAAAGAGTATCACGTATTACGCACTGCGCACCGACCGACGTCGATGTTGAATTGCGACGGAGGAGTCGGACCGGTTTTGTCGAAACAACTCGACGTTGGTAAGTGTGTCTCCCTGTGTCTCCCTGTGTCGTACCTGCCGTACCGCATACCTCCGCATACCTCGAAAGATCGTAGTACGATCATTCAAGTGTCAACCAGTGTTATGCGGTCTAGGAGGGTATAGCCTTAGGTATGTATGCGGACACGTGCGGACCGGTTTGGTTTCGTCGGCTCCTTCGAACAAAGTGATGGTGTCGAAACCTTGAAAAATGCAACGGTGGAGCCCGCACCGGGGCGGAGCGGGATTTTGTGGATTTGTGATAGCGTATATTTGGATATTTGGATATCTGTGTTTTGTGCTTTGGCCGGCGGGCAAGGAAGAGAGCATCGAGCATCGGGCATCGATAAGGCTCTCCGTCAACTCTTCGTTGGAAATCGGCAACGGAAGGCAAATGGAAGGATATTAGGTTTTGCTTGGTTTCGCGTTTTGAGCCTTGCGTTCAATTCGGATTTCGGATTTCGGCGGCGCATGTGGCGGCCGCAGGTCGCAGGCACCCCGAACGTCGCCGCTTAATTTCAAAGAGTAATTGAGTCTTGCCTGTGGAACGTTCCTGAACGGAGCGGCGTCGGGCCCGTGTTGGTTGGCAATGACCGTTGCCCGTTGCGAGGGCGGGGATTAATAAGCGCGCGTCGTACATCTGACCGCTGAGCAGCGTGCAGTGATAGGTATCCCGCTTGCTCAGCGCCGATTGGGATACCCCGCGCCTGACTAGGGACTAGGCCGGCCTGGACACGGACGAGGAGGGGATCACTCAGCTGGCCGCGTTACAGATGGATTCGGATTTTTAATTGTTCGAGGGTTTTAGGCTGCGTTTGAGGTACCAACTTCAAGGGCTTGGAACGGGGCTGTCCCAGGACGTTCCTTGTTCTTTGCTTTGGAATTGGAATTGGATTTGAACGGCGACGGGGTGGGACGGAGTAGGGAGGCCGAGGTACCTCGGTGCCGGGTGCAGTTTAGTAACAGCCAAGCTAAGCTATAGGTGGTAGGCACCAGCGCGAGTCTGTCTGGCAGAGAGCAAAGATAATTAGTTGGTAAGGATGTGAATCCGTTTGAGAACAGTGAGCAAGGGTGACGGTGGCGAGAAAGTGGAGGAGACTAGTTTAGCGGGGCCGACGAGGGCGGGTTGCGAGGCGGGGGTGTCCTATGAAGGAGGGAGGGAGTCGGAGGTTGAACATGGATGATTGGCGTAGCTGACACGATATGTCAACACTGGTGTGATCCGGATGCATTTTGGGAATAAAGGCGTTGAGGGATCAGTGCGCCACGTGCGAGGGATCGCAGCTGCCCTTATTCCACTTCAAGCCTCAGTACAGTTACTACACTCACACCACCACAGAGCTCATCGTCCGGCACCGCCACACACAGCGAGCAGCCACCCCAGCTCGCCGTGTCGACCAGCGACCAACACCGCACCCATGCTGTGGGCGTCCAAGCGCAGGAAATCCCGCCCCGACGTCCTCCCATCCTCCTCCTCAAAGGCACCCGAGTCGTCGCCCGTGCCCCTCGTCCGCCGCTCGTCCCTGGGCAGCCCGCGTCTCCCCTTTGCCCCCCTCGACCCCCACCAGGCCCCAGACATGCCCGACGCCGCCCAAAATCTCTATGGCCGCCAGATCCTCACTCTCGACGAGCAGCAGCAGGTCGCACGCCAGCACTCCCCGTATGTCGCGTTTACCGTGTGCTGTATGTTTGTCTGACTCGAATAGATCCCCACCGCCCAACTTTTCGCTCCCCCGCAGGGACCCCAGCAGTTCCTCGTAAGTCCGATATCGATTGTCATTTTTCAACCTTTACACTATTCTACAGCTCGGGCTCGGGCTCGTCTTCCAGTCGACGGGACACTTCTGACCTCTACACCACAAACTCGCTCTCGACCTTTGCCTTTGGGCCAGCGGCTGAGCCTCCGTCGCCTGGACGGGGCATTGGTCCGCTGGACGAGGACGACGAGGACGACATACGCAGACGCGGCGCAGACGAGACCCCGCGGCAGTCCCTCGCCGATGCCACCCGCAACTCGAGCGCAGCCCGCAGAGACCCCCGCACCCCCGCCGCGTACTACACCCCCTCGCGCTCCGACGCCGCCTCCCACCACACATTCGGCGGCTCCTCCGCGTCGTCCCTCTCCAGCCCCAGCCGCTCCGGCTCCCGCAGCCGCACCACAAGCAGCACAACCCACACCTCGGTCGACGGCGACTACCTCGGCGGCGTCACCTTCAACCCGCTCCACCACCACCCCACCCTCCCCCCGGCCGACGTCGAATTCGACTCGGAGGAGGAAGAGTTCAGCGAGGAGTACGATCTGATCGAGGTGTCGTCCGCGCGCGGCGGCGGGAGCATCGAGGGCGCGCAGTTCGAGGCGGCGTTCGAGCGCCAGATGTACTCGGACCACCCGCTCACCGCGCGCCGGCCCAGCCTCCCCATGGCCATCCCCGGCATCTCCCCAGACGACCTCGCCGGCGCCAGCGGCAGCGGCCGCCGTGAGCGCGAGGGCAGCCTCGCCACGCTGCGCCGCCCCAGCCGCAGCCTCGACGACCAGGTCAGCGTGCGCAGCGGCAGCGTCGACGGCCCCAGCCCCACCACGCCCGTGCCCATCCCCGCCGCGCAGCCCGTCTCCGTCCCCGAAACCGACGGCGACTGGCGCTCCCTCTCCGCCCGCGCCGCCCGCGCCCCGTCGCCCATGCAGCCCACGCTCCCCACGTTCGCCGTCCCCGGTGGCGGGCCCGCGAGCGCCGGAGGCGGCTCCGCGAGCTTCGAGGGCTTCGGGTTCGACCTCGACTGGAGCGCGATGCAGGCGGGCATCACGGGGCTCGACATGAACGACGTCGCCGTGCACGCCGCCGCGCACGCGCGCGCCTCCACCTCCTCTGCGCGCCGGCCGAGCCAGCTGTCGCTCATGCTGCGCCGGCCGAGCACAGCGAGCGGGGGGAGCGTGATGTACGACCCGGATACGTTTAGCGCGGCGGTGCGCGGGTGGGGTGGGGAGGAGTACGAGCGGCAGCGGAAGTATTGGACGTTTAGGCGGGATGCGGCGGATGGGCGGGGTGGGACGGCCGCGGGCGGGGCGGGGGGTGCGGGGAAGGCAAGGGCGGGGGCGGCGTTGAGTCCTGTGAGGAGCATCACGAGTGGGCGCGTGGGGATGGGGAGCAGTATTTTGAGCGGGGTGGGCGGGGGCGGGCATGGGCATAGTGGGAGCAGTGCGCATGGGGAGAGGCCGAAGTATGCGCCGTGGCGCGGGATGGCGCTGAATGCGGAGGAGATCTGGAATAGCTCGCTTGTGGGCAGCTTTAAAGTGCGGCGAAGTGCGTCTTTTTCCCTTCGTTCCTTATTCCTTCCTCTCCCTTCCCTTCCCTCAGATTCCTGTTCATATTCCTTTCTCTCTCTCTCTCTCTCTCTCTATCAAATGTACTGATTGTACACTACAGTCGAGCTACGCCCCCAAAAACCCCAACAGCGCGTGACGATCGACCCCTTCCGCGGGCCGTACACGCTCGGCCCCAAGCCGCCGCACGACGGCGCGTACACGAACATCCACAAGCACTCCAAGGTCATGGCGTTCTCCATCCACCGGCACTACAAGCCCGCGCGCGCGCCGCCGCACGAGCACCACGTCCGCGGGAGCGGGAGCGTCAGCGTCAGCGGGCGCAGCGCCAGTGCAAGCATAAGTGGGCGCGGGAGTGTTAGTGGGACGGCGTCGCGCGGTGGTGGTGGAGGTCCAAGTGGAGCAGGTGCAGGCCCAGGGTACGAGGAGAGGAGGAGGCCGACGGCGATGATCCTGTTGGCGCCGCGGCATGTGCAGGAGGCGTATACGAGCACGAACACGACCAAGGGGTTGCGCTCGCATGGGCTGTTGGACGAGGGGCGCGAGCGGGACCGGGAGCATCATCATGGTTCGCGGGACCGCGAGCGGGAGAGGGAGCGGGACACGCGGAGCTCGGGGACGATACAGGGGACACGGAGTAAGGAGAAGGACCGAGATCGGCGTGAGAGGGAGCGGGAGAAAGAACGAGAGAAGGAGCGGGAGAGGGAAAAGAAGCTGAATGGGCGGAGCGGGAAGAGTGCCAGCGGGAGCAAGTCGCAACTGAACAGCACCGGGAGCGTCGTCAGCGCGTACCGGGACACCTTCCCCCCTCCGCCACCCTCCAGCGCCCCGCCGCCCGCCACACACACCTACCCCCCGCCCGGCAGCGACGCGCGCAACGACTTTATCGGGCCCAGCCTCGCCGCGACGCGTTCCGGCTCTGCGACACGGCGGCGGCGGCGCGACAGCCTCGACCTGGACGACGACGACGACTCGGACGCGGAGCAGCGCGCGGCGTCGTCGCGCACGACGCACAACGAGGCGTTCTCGACCATGGACGCGAGCTCGATCGACCAGATGGTCCTCGCGCAGGACGCGCGCTACGGCGAGCCCAACGGCGTCCTTTCGCGTGTCCTGCGGCGCGCGCCGGCCCACCCCGTCGGGCCTGCGGCGCCGCACCAGGTGTACATCCCGCCGTGGGTGACGCTGCAGAGCCGGGTGAAGCAGGAGGAGCGGCGGCGGCGGCACGACGTGCTGAGCAACTCGTTCGAGGACGTGGGGCTGCTGCCGCCGAAGAAGAGCACGGGCGGGATGCGCGCGAAGAAGGCGCCGGTGGTGGGGGTGGACATCTTCGCGCAGGTGCCGAGCGATGCGCTGTTCATGCTGCTGCCGCTGTGGCCTGGCCCGACGGATCCTGTGTCGGAGCGCAATGCCACGCGGGCGCCGCACGAGATCCCGACGGAGCAGCGGCAGTACCTGCTCGTGTCGTACAAGCCCACGGACGAGCGCGCGCCGCAGGGCGGGAGCGGGAAGGCGTCGAAGCACGACGGGGAGCGCAAGAAGGGGAGCTCGAAGGGGAGCTCGCACAGCAGCCCGACGAGTTCCGCGGACGGGGCGGGCGCGGGGCGCGGGTGCGACATTCTACTGACGTCGTACCACATCAGCGCGCGGCTCGTGTCGCACGCGGACCTGCAGGGCTCGGGCGTGCGCGTGCCGGACGAGGGGCTCGCGGTGCTGGGGCCGTGGCACGAGGCGTGGCTCAGCATGCCGCAGATCGCGACGCGCGACCACGGGCTGCTCGTCATCGGGACGTGTGCGTCGCGCGAGGCGGGCGTGGAGTTTGACCCCGAGGGGCTCGTCAAGATGGGTCTGTGCATACCCGTCCCGCCCGACGTCGCGGCGGACGACGGGCTGCAGGAGGAGCCCGTCGCGGAGTTGACGCCCATTGGCAAGGCCGTGCTGGAGATGGCGTGGATTGGGTGTGTCGCTGTGACGAGTTTTGGGCCCGCGGGGTCGTCTTGATTTTTTTGTTACTTATATTTCTTACCATCTATTCCATCTCTTACTCTCTCTTTTACCTTTCCATCTCCATACGCACATCTTCCCTTCATTTACGGATCCATATGTCTTGCTTTGTGGATGAGGACGGAGATGGATAGAATCGCAGCTATTGTACACCCGCGACAAGTCAAAAACGTATCTCTGCTTCAGCTTGTTCGACGGATGACAAAAATCGATGTAAGAAAACGAAAGAAACTCTTGGAATCTAGTCAGAGGTTCGTTCGATTTGAGTCGAATTGTAGCAGCTACCGTAGTTTAGAAGTGAACATGTAGGAGTAAAGGAAAATAAATCCAGAAATACATGGGAGGGCGTGGATGGAAAGGTAGAAACTATGAGTCCAGCCATGTATCATCGTCGTCCCCTTCCAGCTCCTCCTCCGCCTGCTGCGGAACGGGAATAAACCGACTCGCGGAAAGCAATCTCCACATCAGGGAAGTCGGCTTCAGCGAGTACGTTCTGACATCTAGCCGCTGCCACCTTGACCGCCTCAACCGAAAGAGAACCTGGAATAACTCCGATCCACAGGTGCAGCGGGCCTGGCTCCCCTCCTTTCTCGGCGAATCGGACAGGATCAATACTTGTCCAAAGGACGCCGAGCTCGTCCAGTGCTTCGAAGATCTGGACGCCTAGCGAGGGCCACACCAGTTTCATGGGGTGATTACATATGGGTCTGGTCTCGCGGATTATCGGCTGTGCGTCGTCGGGCTGTAACCACTCGGGGCCCGTGCGGTAAACACAGCGCGGGTTGGAAGGGAGGCCGAAGAAGTCTGTAGAAGCGCCCGCATAGGCTTCAGAGGGCTCGAGGGACTTGGGAAGAGAGGGCGGCGGAGAGGCTTCCATGCCCGTGTTGCCCATTAAAGTGGCGCCGCTGGCGAAAGGAGTTCGATATACCGGGGAACCCTCGGTTTCTCGGCGTGCCAATAGGACGCAGAATTGAAGGAAATCACTATACTTCTCCACTGAGAAAGAGCAAAATGAAAATGTGAGCAGGACAAGATGGCAAAAGACTGACTTTGGGGTTTCTGTAGGGCAAAGGAAGAGCCAAATTAGGGGAATTAGGGGCCGCACTGAATGTACATGTTTATTTCGTAGGCAAAGGTCTTTCGAAGATCTCGCCGCTCCGATTGCGCAGCCATCGTCTCCAAGCCTGTTCAGGGACAGACCAAGTTAGCCGCCCATTGAATCACACCACGGAAGAGTCGGGAAGCATTTTCTCCGTGATACATGACAGGTCTGCGGTTGAGATCCTCTTTCTCATAAACTGCCAGGGCCATATTGCAGAAGCTGCGGTCGATTCGAAAAGTTTATGCCGGTGCGATCGAGAGAAGACACCGACCCTTGGCGCGAACAACTTCAAATTGCCCATTGTATCCATTAAAAGCACATCCGATTCCCGGAGGGAACAAGCGATAGTAGCGGGCGTCGTACTTCAGTTCTACTTGCAAGAGTTGATTTCTAGCAAGGCAGGACAGGCACCAGGGCGAGAAGGCGCTGGGAGGCGCGAGTATGCGCAGGGCCGAATGGCTGATGTCGCGGACACGATCCGAGTGCCAGGCAGCGCATGAAAGACGTACTTGCGCGTCGTACAAGCCCATGCTCCGAGTCAGCCGTGGAGATCGTCAAGCACTGGCGGGGCTCAGGAACCCTTGTGTACTTGTGGACCAAAGATTCCTGCGGCGGAGGAATAGAGTCGTGTTTGAGGACTTGCAAGGACAATGCCAGTGGTCGTGGGGGAAAGCTAGGCTCGTTGTCCAGCCTCTCCAGTATAACGAAATCTGAAGATAGTCGTTCAGAAGATGTATACTGTAGAGGGGAAAGCAAGATTACTAAGATTGAGCGACTCGGATCGAGGCTCTTTACAGGCCCTCGGCATATGCGGGTGTATGTACGAAAGGCGAGAAGTCCCCGGTTCGATTTAAGTTGGACGGCCGGTCGAGCGTTCAATCCGGTCAATAGTCATTCTTTTCCACACCTTTGCGAGGCTTTGTACACCTTTTTACTGTCAATAAACTCAGTGTACAGTCTGCCTGCCAGAGGATTATAGGGCTTTCATTCAAATCCCGGCTAGGTACAAGTTATGTATGCATGTGTAGATACCTGTGCTACAAAGTCCCTCGGTCTATTGCGATAGTGATATATTATGTATAGAGTCTGCGGCTCTTGAGGAGGGAGGGAGAGGGATGCTGCCTCAACTCTCGACTCTTGCCATGATGCCCAGTGCCCGGTGATACGGCGAATCACGGTGGTGCAAGGCTGAATATTGTATATTGTTGTGATGAGGGACGAAAGGACGAGGGACGACGAGGGACGGGACGAGGGACGGACGGGACGACGGGAGTAAGGATGGGAGGAGGGCGGACAAGGGACGCGAGGACGAGGGCGGACGAGGGACGCGAAGGATAACAAGGGACGCGAGGGCGAGGGATAACGAGGCACGCGAGGGATAACGAGGGACGCGACGGACGAGGGACGCGACGGACGAGGGACGCGAGGGCGAGGGATAACAACGAGGGACGCGAGGGCGAGGGATAACGAGGGCGAGGGATAACTAGAGACGCGAGGGATAACGAGGGATGCGTAACGAGGGACGCGAGGGAGGGCGGACAAGGGACGTGCGAGGGCGGACGTGGGACGCGAGGGAGAACGAAAGATGAAAGACGTGAGGGCGAGGGAGAACGAGACGGAGGACGGACAAGGGAGAAGGGACGAGGGGCTGCATACACTGTGTAAGTAAGGTAAGGCATGTGCAGCTCCAAGTCGCTGGGTAAGATGTCAGTGCGTCCTTGCAGCACACAGACTTTGTAACTCACCACAAGTCAGTCAGGATCCGAGTCAAGGGTGGAGAGATGTGATTCAGTGCGGTGGTGTTGGCTACAAAGGGGTATACAGAGCTGCTGGTACATCGGGAAAGAGTGGAGAGCAGCGTAAGAGCCCTTGCTTAAGAGCCCTTGCTTAAGAGCCCTTGCTTGAGTGCTGCCGAGAACTGCAGGAAAGCCGCTCGTGAATGTAGCGTGATAGAGGGGACAGATTGAAGGAAAACGACAGAAGCAAGACGCGTGACACCGCTCCTAGCTGGGATAAGCACCAGCTAATGCTGGAGGATGAGGGAAAGCAGCAAAGACCCCGGATTTGACACGCTGCAGCAGATGAGATAAGCCTCCTGGTGCGCTGAAAAAGGCCGCCAGATAGGAGAGCGACCCAGGAATAGTAGCTCCACGGGCTGGATAGACCTGCTGGTCAGCCAGAGAGCAGTGGTGGTTCAGGTAGCGGGAAGACAAAGATATGGGTTCATAACATGTATAAACACTCCCGACGCGTCGTGATTTCTTGCTCCACTGCCATTAAATCTGGCTAAACCTGACTATGACTGCAATAAATGGCCCATGGTACAAGCAATTCTGCACAGTATTTTCATTAAAACTCATAATCTAATCCTAAGCTAACATCCCCAGCCAACCTAAGCTCCTCAATCTTGTCGACCATCAGCTTGAAAACAGCCCACCCGTTCTTTAGAGTGGGTTGAGGCGCACCCAAGTTTGCGTGAATCAGATCAGCGGTGAACTTGAACTCCTCAGATACAAAGCGGTAGGCCTTGTCCCTCGCCTCGTCCCCTCCGTATGCCTCTCTCAACTCAGCCACTGTCTCTGGATTGACCTTGATCTGGCAGTCCCTGGCTAATGCGCGTACAGAGGTGGGATTCAAGAACATGTTGTTGGGGCAGGAACGGCTCGGGTTTTTCTTGTTCTTGGAGCCGGTGATGGTGTGATTGTTCCAGTACTCCCTGAAGGTGTCCAAGCCCGCTTGGACAATCGGCACCCATAGCCAGTAGAAAACATTACTGCGGAGAATGCTTCAGAATATACCGGAGCAAAAATAACCAAATCTTACCGGTGAACAATATCATTAGGTATGAGATAGCCGTCAGCGCTGCCTTGCTGCAGCACTTGTTTGACTGATATACCCTCCCCTGTACGCAGCCACCGCCAGAAACCCTCTATAGGCGTGTTCTTGGTGCTCGCTTGCTTGACTCCGGGCGGGAACTCTGGCAGAGTATATTCAGGTGCGGCTTCAGTGCTGAGCACATAAGATGAATGAGGACTTGATAAGCAGGCACAGTCAGGCATACCGTAGAGCGTCGTGAACTTTGTGGACTTCATTGACCTCGCTGCCCATATCTGTTGTGATCTGAATAGAAATACGATCTTGGTTTATGTTAGGATAGCGTGTTGATACTGGATAAGAGAGACTCACACCCGCGATCTTCCACAAGATCCAAGTAGTAGTGCACAATAGCATTGCTGTTCCGGACGTTTGGCATGAGGATCAGCGAATGGAGGTATCCCGCAAACTGGTCTTTCAAGGCGTAGATTGGGAGATGAATCCCCTCGCCCATACGCAAACCTTGCTGCGCTAACTTCTCGTGGCCGTCGGAATGCTCTTGATGCCATGGGCCAAATGCCTGCAAAGGAGTACGATGTTGCTCTCTGCGTTTGCGTCCGACCAGTCGGTTATCGAATTCTTCATCATAGTGGTCGTGCAGAATTTCTCGCAAGTCATCCCTGGATGTTTAAGTACCGAGGGGAAAGGCAGTAACATGAAGAGTACCTTGGAACCAGAACACCCTGGTTAGCCAGTCGCCCTTTCACTTGAGTCACGCCCCACCCCCCTGCAACATCGCTTTCCTTGAGGTCTATAACTAGTTGTGCTGTTTCATTTCGAGTGCGTGTCTTCTTTGCCTTCCGCACTGAATCTGCTCCGACTTGGCGGCGCAGTTTATACAGCTTGTTTTTTCTGTCGATGGAGTCAATATGTGTAGAAGATAGATTGAAGCAGCTCACCCGATCGAGAGATTGAATTCAAGTTCAAGGCGGCTCCTCTGATCTTCTTGATTCAGTCCAGCGCCGCTGTTTTCACGCCCATACTTTGTGAAGGCGGCGAGAAGAATGTCGTCCGGCGGATCTAATGGCATAGGATTAGCGTGGGGTAGCGCAATTGTGTGAGAGCTCTGAGACATTCTTTGCTGCCTGAGCCATTCTTTCCCGAAAGATTAGGCATTCGAAGGGGGGAAATGAGGTAGTGGTGGTCGGCGGCCAAGCTCCATGATCGTATAGGCACTCAAATTTAATCTGCACAAACAAAGAGTCAGAATCTGAGACGGACGCAATGATAATTCATCCCCTCATCATGACCAGGAGCAGTGAATGATATACACCTTTCAAAGGTAATGGTCAACACGTTGAATTCGACACACGAAGAAAATCGTAAAGAAAATCGTAAAGAGTCAAAATCGTAAAGAGTCGTTAGTCGTAAAAAGTTGTTAGTTAGTCGTAAAGAGTGTTAGTCGTAAAGAGTCGTTAGAGTCGTAAGAAGAAAGAAGATCGTAAAGAGTCGTATGTAAAAAATCATTGTAAAAAGAGGCGAGAGGTACATCATAAACCGAAGGGAGTCAAGATTCACGCCGCCGCATAATCCCTCTTCTGTTTAGCGAGTGTGTCTTCCAGCACACCCTTCGTGCAAAGTCCAAGGGCTCGACAGAACAGATTGCACTCGTGATTGTCAATGGCGTCTGTGATCCCGATAAATCCAAAGTCACCGACACCACTGTCCCTGAGAGTTGGAGGCTGAGCGCCGTGGAAAATATGGGCAAGGAATAACTCACTCCGACGCCGTATGACTCATGGGATCAAAGAGAACCATGGTACGCAGAGTGCCGGGAACAGCATGCAAGGAGCCTGATAAGTATCCGTTATTTTCTTTCTTGACGTATGTTTTCAAAACACACCTTGTAAATCCACCATGGCCATAGTGCAAGCGGTGTGTTCCAAGACAAAGTGGGCAAAGGACAGCATGGTATTGGCTAACTTGTCTGTATCTGCTGTCGATCCCAGGGTACCACTGAATTTTCGGACCACACTGGATGAGCGAAAGGGTTCGACGAGATAGGTCGAGTTTGCGAAGCTGCCAGCCTCGTCATCCGAAGAACCCGTATCTGAATTGAATGTCAGTACAAGGCCTGCGAAGCGCACAGAAACTCACCTTTTATCGCTTCCGCAGCCTGTACGGAAATCAAGAACGCGTCCGAGACCTCGAAATCTAAAGTCAAAGCTCTCATTTAGGATGCGAGGAGCTTGAGATGAAATCACACGTACTGGCAATCTCCATGAAGTTCTTGATCGCCGCAAGCTCCATGTATTTCTCGCGAAACATGGCCAAGCGCTTGAGACGAGCAAGGTCCTTGGCAAGAGCGATGTCGTTGTCCTGCTTGGACACCACGGGAGTACCACCAACAGGTTCGTTGCCAGTATCGAAGAACTTCTTAGCGACGTAGACAGTGTCATCACCGTCGATGTAGCACTAAGTATGAAATCAGCGTGAGCTCTCGCAACAATACTATAGCATATACACCTCACCTTGTAGACGTTCTTGGACTTGCCGTGATCAGAAGGCGACAGAATCAATGTTCTGACTTCCATCTTCCCGTTTTGCATCTCAGCGGCTGGAATCAAGTTAGCGCTCTCCTCTGTAACTACAGCGTTCAGTCTCCTGAACGCGATGTTCAGCATAGGGACCTGGTCAGGCTGCGGGATGGTGTAGCCAAGAGCGTTCAAATTGTTGCTCAGCCTTACAGACGAGGCAAGAACTTGGAAACATACAAATCAGCCATTGCATTGGGATGAGATGAGATGCGCAAATGACTGACCACCGCTTTTACGCCTCTTTGGAGCTCCAGACAGCCCTTCAGCCCGTCGCTTGCGACCGTCGGAAACCAATGAGTCTGAACATTCATTGTCCTCGTCTTCGGGATAGAGGCGTTGGAGACGATCTACACGAGTGGTGTACTGCACGCCCGCCGCATAGGAGCATTAGCCGATTGAAAGTACATCTGTAACTAGGGCGCACCTTCTTGAGGTCGATTACGGTCTCGAATTTAAGATACTGGCCTTTTGCCAATCCCATGGTGTTCTTCGCCAGAACAAGCGCTTTATCCAGGCGCAAGACGTAAAAATTGTAGAGGCCTTTCAACGTAAGAGTGGAAGCCTGATCGTCGATAGAAATGTTCCCTGGGAACCGAAGGACACAGTCCTCTCTGTTTCCGTGTTAGCTAGTCAATAAGATCACAAAGTATAATGGGTCTCACATTTTGAGACTGAGAGGATGTGCGGCATCAGCGATCCAACCGATATCGGCATGAGCAACTGCATCAGCAAGAACCTCTAACAATCAGGAATGAGTATCTGAAGAACGTAGCAGGAAGAAGATACTGACTCTCCAGCGGTGTTTCCATCGCAAAGCTGAAGGTATGGCTGCCGATGCTCTTGTCGATGACACCCTTGACACGATAGAACATGTGAACAGAGACAGCCGTTGACGACTTCATGGTAGTACGTATCATTTCCAAGTCAGCGACCGTCGTGGTAGGCCCCATCACATGGTTTGTGAGAGTCTGGAGCGGCCCAGGAGGATTGGGATTACCCAGACGCTTGCGCATAAGCTCAGCACGAGCAGCCACGCCAGTGTCTTGGGCACTCGGTAGGCCACTCCCCTTTGCGTCTACCAAAATGTAATGCAAAGCAAAAAAAAGCCAGGTCACCACATACCTTCGCGTTTGCATGCGCCGCACTTTGGTGGCTCAAACTGGGTACTACACAATCCGCAGCCCTCGCATTTGATGAGTGTCTGTGAAAGAGTGAATAGAAGAATGAGATTAACAACAAAAACTTACATCTCTCAATGTAGCTTTTTCCTACGCTGAAGTGGCCGCACCCACTTTCTTGCACTTCATGCAAAGATCCCCAGGCACACCATCGAAGCGCGGGAATATCTCAAGGCAACCATTCTCGGTGCCTGGCAAAGTCCCACAACGTGCGGTGTTGAGTCCGTTTTCCGACATAGTGAAGCGTATGAAGGCATCAAATGACTCTGCCTTTTATACCAGCGCCGAGAGGACGTGCACGCATGCAGCACGTGCGAATTGGTGCGAATTGAGATTCGGAACCAAGGAGGAGTGGTTACCGGGCATTACCGCGAAGGCTCCGCAGGTCGCAAATCTCTGAAACTGGGACGAAAGCGGTAACACCATGAGGAGGTCGTGAGAGAATATAAAGGCAAGCTTGACAAGAAAAATAATTTTAGTATAGACAATGAGCTGGACAGTATATCAGAAGGATGTATACCCATTTTTTTGAGGAGGCAGAAGTCAATTGTGCTGAAAAACCAAAACACTTGATTTCGACGCGTGGTGTCACACATGTCACGGCGTGTCACGCTGGCCGTCACGATGCTCGCCAAAACATGGGGGGTCCCATGAAATTTTCTGGAGAAAATCTGATAAATCTGGATAAAATCCAAACAGTTCCTACCTACGGGGACTTGTCAAAAGGTGAAGAGCCCATTATTCTCCATGTTTTGTGTCCATTTCCGAATGCAGATTCATCACGTTTGATGCGACTTCCCGATTGAGAGCTGGGCAATCTCGACGAAGTCTTCATTCATCCAGACACTTTGTAGCATAATCAATGAATTCAGCCAGTTCTACCTACACAGATCTTGGCTTGAATACCCCTGGAAGGTGAGAGACATCAGTCACAGTGCTTAAAGAGTGTTACTTTATGTACTTGCCTGTACCTGTACTCTACCATACATCGAGCAACACATCTGGCATCTGGGGGGAGGAGAGAGCAATGGGAGGCCAAGGAGAGTATGGTGTGTTGGATGGATACTGGGATTAGAGTTGAGCCAACTCCATAGTCGTCAAAGTCGAGGGCAAGAGCAAGTGTGATCTGGAATCAACAGGTGCAAACAAGCTCCTATCTGGTCCGAAATCTCAATACTTGCACCATTTTATTGGATGGTTAAAGCCTTGAGTTTTATGCAATGGTTAAAGGCTTGATCAAATCTCAGTGGCTATATTTCCTTGACTTTGGTACAATGGTAGAATATATGGCTGATCTGCGCTCTTTCGGGCCATCCGACTTGAAATGATCGCACATTTCAAGTGCTGCATCCAGCAAGCTCCGTCCCTTTGCAAGCAATCCTTGCCTTTCTTTGGCCCTTCTGAGCCGTATCTGAACCCTGATTTGTGCTTCTGTTAAGTGAGTGTTTGCTTGTCGTATACTTGTTTGTCGACTTGTTCGCCATTGTTTCTCCGCTCCCAGAGAGGCATGTTCTAAATGCCTCATCCCAGAGGGATATTTGCTACGTGCAGTCCAGTTGGCTTTCATGAGAAGCTTCTGCTTGTCCGGCATATCCTGATGCCAGAAGCAAAGGCCTTTGGATCTGAACACATTAAATATGAATTTAGTTCAACGGTACACAGACTGAGGCGCAAAGACTTACCGTCCTCGAATCCCCTGGCCGATAACATGAGCATGTCCGCAGAAGTCGGCTGGCCCTACAGTCCAGCCCAAGCTGCGTTTCTTGACATGCTCCATTAGGTACTTTGACTCGTCAACATGCTTCCATTGACCCGTACCAATCATCTTGTTTTTGTTTCCGACCTTTACCCTGGAATACATAAATTTGAGAATGAATCACCGTGGTAGAACGAGACCTTACTTTTTAAGGACCTCGATCCAAGGGGGCTCTAATACCGTCCAAACCTTGCCTCTCTTCTCGTTTTTGACACGCAGTAGGATCACTGGCAATCGACTAGGGCGCTCGCTCTCAGGAAGCAGGGAGAGGGAGTCTGGGTCAAATTGGAATGGCAATTTCGGCTTGGTGCTCTCTGACCGCTTTGCGCCTGTTGGATGTTAAAGTTAGATACAGTGGCGGCTCAACCAGGGCAACATACCTTTCATGTTCTTCAAAATATTATGCCTCAACTCCTGGAAGTATTTTGTGATCGGGTTGACTGTTCCAAACTGAGCTTCAAGTAATTGAATTTCGTCCGCGGACAGACACGGAGTAGGAGTCAATGCAAGTCGCTGAAAAGGGGAGAGGCTATCGGGAAGCGTCTTCATAAACTGGTCGAGTGTCTGGCGTAATTTTTTCTGCGGCTTGGATAGGAATTTTGGTGAAACAGTCATGATGTTTTCGGGGATCTCATTGGCCAATAGGTTTGCCCACCGCTTTTTTTCGACCAGGGATCGGCCTCTGTATGAATCCAGGATTCGATCTCCGAGGTGGCCGAATTGGAGAAGAGCAGGAGCGATGTTTGACAGATCGAAGGGATGGATCGCTGTCGTGATGTCCGTTTTTTGAATGAAAATATTGGCGCGTGACAAATCTTGGGCTT
The DNA here is from genome assembly GCA_029449255.1 of Mycena polygramma. Lineage (NCBI taxonomy): Eukaryota > Fungi > Basidiomycota > Agaricomycetes > Agaricales > Mycenaceae > Mycena > Mycena polygramma. The sequence continues at coordinate 1,392,116 of JARKID010000003.1, forward strand.
CTTTTCGGGTGTTTATTGCAAGTTGCTGTACAAGCTATCAGAAAAAGGAGGAAGGTGCTTCAATCTGATCGCACATTGTATTCGCGAACCAGATTTGCGAGTCGTGGATTCACGTGCCACTCCTTCTGAGCATGGACGCGCAGATGTTTTCCATAACTTGAGGGATGTTAGATTTCAATGCAGTAACTCCAATTCTGGGAACCTACTCTAGCTGGTCCTTGACATTTGCACCCAGGGAAAAGTCGTCAGGTGCATTTCCCGCTAGCATTTTGTCGATCATGTCGCTGTAGTAGATACTAGGAATGAGCTCCGAGTCCGCAAGCTTGTAAGTTCAAATACACTCACTCAATAAGAAACCAGCGCTCCGAATGGAACTGGAAATCAGCCTCCGTTAAAATACAGTAAGCAGTCTCGTTCATGAGCACGTCGTAGACTGGAACCCAAGGTGGTATTCCCGCAAGAGCTAGAACTTCGGCTGAGCAGTAACGGCCGTTCCCTTGAAACGGATGTGGACCAGATGAAATCATCCACTGGTATATGGTAGTAGTTGTGCGAAACTTGGGGGCATATTTGCGTAGATGATTTGCATGGAATTCACACCATCCATGAAAGTCGAGAACAGAATCTGGGTTTGTGGTTCAAACACTTTCGGTCTCGCAGTAATGAGAAAAAGATACCAGGCACTCGGTCTCGTTGTAAGTCCAAAAACTCAACCGATGATCGCCAAAACACCTAGAATCATGGAAGACGAATGTAAGATCTTGAACTCACCCCCCACAGGTTGTCATGAGACAGCAGAGCTAGAACATGTGTTACCATCTTGAAAGCAATAGCGATTTTATATCCGCGTTCCTGGCTCAAAATGAGAAACGAGTGTTGACGTCAAGAAGTCAAAGGGACCTACCTCCTTTGGAACTTGACAAACACCTTCCCACTGAACGATAGTGAATATTTGTGGAGATGAATGAAGCAAGGGCTCCAACTGTTAGCGTCTCAACAAATGGAAAAAAATATCGAGAGGTAAGTATACTTCAACATGACAGGTCGTCAGATCGAGAACAAGCATGCGAGGATGATATGAGACCCCTTTTAACTGAAGTCCGGACGTCTTGAATGCTTCTGTGACGGTAGTCTTGGGATTAGAGAGGGCAGTCGAAATTTTGCGAGGATGTTGCGGCCAGAGATATCTGTTTCGGTCTGGAGTAGCGTCCGAGTTATCTGGACCAGCGTCGTCCGCATCTGGGGCATCTGGGTCTAGGTCCAAGTCTCCTCGGTAAATGGGAGGCATTTGACGTGTTAATCTGACAGCCAACCCAGATTTTGAGGGTGAACTTCCAATCTTGAACGGAAGTATAGAAGTCTTGTCAGCATCTTGAGAGCGATGCCAGGGCATAGAGACTGGGAATAAATGAGATGGCTGAGAGCTTGAAAAAAGCGAAGAGATACTTGGATCAGCGTCGGCATATTCACCAACTTCCAAGCAAGAGATTGCATCACAAAACTGATCCCAGTCAACGTGATTCTCGGATATCTGGCTACGAATGTTGAGGGGCAGCTTCAACCATACCTATTCAAGCAATGGATCGGAGTGATTCTGCAAAGACGGACACCCAAAGAGACATACGTCGTGAATCAGTAAGCCATGTGTATCGGGGATAGCAGCAGCCAAATTGCGCATAGTCTCGGCCCAAGCTCTATGAGTACCTTTCTCAAGGCTCTCAAAGTGCAGTGAGCATGAAAATTTGAGCAACTGGTCTTCTCTGGACTGCATTGAGGCAGCTTCATCTTCTATCATGTCGGCCCAAATCCCTTCAATCTTGGTGCAGTCGGGGTGGTCCTGGACCCACTGGGAGTCAAGATAGCGTTGAACATACTGGGAGAAGAATCTCCCAGCTTCAGGACGCTCAGGCATGGTACTAGTCAAGCCAGGCTGTCGATACAAGTGGAAGCTCGAGACAAAGAAGCTGATGATGTCATACCATCAACTATCGGAACATCGCGACCATCGGGACGTTGGATTCTAAATCCGCCATTAGCTGCAGAACGAGATAAATGTGCCTATTAGAGGTCCTACATGTGATACCGGTGCTACAAATACCTAAAACAAGGTGCAAAAGAATGACTATTGACCGGATTGAACGCTTGACCGGCCGTTCGATTCAAATCGAACCGGGGACTTCTCGCCTTTCGTAGTGTATGTCCGATCCGGGCGCTGACGGATTTGCCCCCAAAATGGCCTTTATGTCTCATCAGAATGCGGACATCTTTGGACAAAAAACGGCTGATGTCCGATCCAAATTGCGGACGAATCCAGCGGTCGGGCATGAGGTCCGATCTCGATGCGTACTGAGCGGGCGGGTTTTGAAAAATTGAAAAATATTTTTTGAACGCGGAAGAAGAGGGGAATTATTGGTCTCGAGAAAAGAGATGCGACGCGTCTCAAAAGGGAATAAGTCGCTGCGTTAATATTAATGAGTCGGTCGAATCGCTGACTAATTCGACCAAGTCGTTAACGCAGCCACTTATTCCCTATTTTGGACTGGCTAGTAAAATATTCACTGCGCATACATTCTGAGTCTGCCGTTGGTAACGGCACTCTAGTTACTGTTTTCATAGCATGTCCAATACATCCTCCAGGTTTCTCAAGCCTCTTAAAGTAGCCCTCGGCCGCTTTTCGGTTAAGCATTTCACGTCTTGTCACAAGTGTGACACGACGTGTTCTTCCTCAACTTGCGTCCTCCTGCACTCACTCCTCATAGTTTTGCGTCCATGCTCTAGGCGACAACCGACACCATGCCAGCCAGCTGTTTTGGCCCTCCTAGATGCTTGCAAGCAAGCTTCCGGCCCATGGTTGAGTGATTTGAGCACCGACTGCGCAACATGGTTGTGCACCTTACAATCCAACCGTCCACGCCGTTCATGTGCTCTGAACAACTCCGGCCCTCTTGTTATGTACGAATATAGAACCACCCGACCATCGGATTGAATAATAGACCTCGATATTTAACAGAGGATAACTTGTTGCTACGATGTTCACCAAGAGCACCATGCACGACTGGATCCCTTCGACTACTAGCGTGGGGACGCCCTCTTATGTCTACACCGCCGTTTATCAGCCATTCACTGACCGAATCTTCACCTCACTGGCTTGTCATTCCCTCGGATGTGGTACTACTCTCCAATTCCCCCGCACTCATATCATCTTCTCCCTCGCCTCGTTCGCGCCCTCAATCACCCGTCAGGACATCCGACAGTTGATGGCCACCCTCACACCCTCATCACGCTATGCGCGGACTCATACGACTTGCTGGAGACACTCCGCGCCAATCAGCCAATCTTGGCCTCAGCCGTCAACGATTTGACGTATCCGGCCAAGTCTAAGCAACGGGATGAGACTGGCTTCGACGAAGCCATGCCGGATGTAGTACATGATGCAGAGGACTCGGACTCGTAGAATATTTCCATGGACTCTTTCCCTCACGACTCCTTTCCTCACAGACTCTTTTACTTGACTCTTTCCCTTATTCCTCGTGTAGTTCAGTGCTGTGTAGTCCAGTAAGTCTTGGATTGCAGTAATACATCGATATGCAGGCCGTAGGACGCGTAGGGCTGGTTCTTGAAAATAATGCGGACGGAATCGCTCGCTCCAGATGTCCGATCCGCCGTGCTGACGGGTCCGGACTGGTGCCGCACAGACGTCCGATCACGAATGCGGACGATTCCCGACGAAAAGTGGTCCCGCCCGATCACAATGCGTACGAATGTGGGGGAAAAGAGCAGGTACGGAAACGGCCGATTCCTGGGAATTTGGATCGGACATGCAACCGCATATGCCGAGGGCCTCTCTTTACTTATTCAATCTCTCTTCCCCGTTCTATCTTCATCTTCCCTTCATGATTATTTACGCGACGTTGTGAAAATGATCTCTTGTCGAGGTTGAGAGGCACAATCGATGTAAGAAAACGAGGGAGAATCCAGGAATCGTTGAATCGATTTCGGTAGAATCGTGGCAGCTACATAGTTTAATAAGATGTAATCATCGACAGCAGATAGATGGCGTGTAGGAGGAAATCAATCTAGAAATACATGGGAGGTGTAGATGAAAGGTAAACCTATGAGTCCAGGCATATATCGTCGCCGTCCTGCCCCTCCTCCGAGTCCAGCTCCTCCTCTTCCTGCCCTTCAACCTCTTCCTCCTCCTCCTCCTCCTCAAACCGCTGGCGCATCAGAATGCGCACACCCCCAACCGCCAGAAACTGGGGAACTTCCGGTTTGGGGTCGAAAAAACTGGCGACCGGCACCGTCTCCATCGCGTTGAGCGTTGGCGACCACACTCTATACGGTCGCGCCAGAAGCTCGTCTTCATCGAGATCGACGAGCTCCCCATGGAGGGCTTCGAGGGCTTGGACCGTCGGCTCCTCGTCATTCAAGTTCGTGGCCTGCCACATCCCGCGGAGCGTCACGGTCTTGAGCTCCCAGACGTGGGCTTGGCCAGGTCGGTAAGCTGGTATTTCGACGCGAGTGACGTCAGGAGGGAGTAAGATGATGGGATTGGTCGGTTTCGCCCGCTTGTTCATGACCAGCTCGAGGACCCCGCGGAGGTTGGGCTCGTGTTTCTTACCAAAAGAGCGCTGGGTTAGGTCCTGGAGAACCGACGATATTAGATCCAGGAAGGGTTGCGGATTGCGATTGTAAGCGGCCAACGCATCGAGAAATGTCCATCGAAGCTGGTGACGGTCATCGAAAACGTTGTCCACGCGAGAGTGTATCTGATGATGGTTTGAGAAAACAATCGGAGAAAGATCGAGCGACATATTTACCAGCGATAAAGCCGCAGAGTTTGCGACACAGAGGGTATCCGCCAACTGCCGATCGTACGTCAGCGCACCGGCATGGTACAGAGTGCTCCAGGTGATCTTGCTACCATCGAAATCGAAAGGGGTGTCCAGTTTCCCAGCAATTTCGACAGCGCCAGTGGCCAGCAACTGGATCAGGTCGTTGATCACGAGTGCCCCTGGGATGTCTGAGTCCTCTGAAAGGAGGTCGAGAATATCAGACAAGAGGCGGAAGGGGTCGGTGTCCGTAGGTGCGCGATGCAACAACGAGGGCTGAAGCTTCACAGTCCGGTTGATAACGAGCTGGGGATGAAAAAGGGGCTCAACCCCACAACCTCCGGCGTCCTGGGACGAAAACGTATAATTTCCGCACGAACGACGGAGATCCTCGATGTTTAGCGGCTCGTCTGCTACCGAGCGGACCATCTCGAGGGCTTCCTGCTCGGTAAAGCCGCAAGCAGCCTGCAACGTAGGCGTGGCAGACAGGTTCTTGAGTGATGGATACTGGAGGAGTAGAGCCCCCGCTATGATGAGCTTGTCGACCATATTCCCGGCGAGCAGAGGCGCCCAAAAGTCTGAATCCATCAGAAGTTCGATATCGCGTGGGGTGGCGAATTTTTTGTGAATGATTGGGCAGTCGATATGAGCGCGAGAACGCGTTCGAACCGGGGCATCGTAATTATCGACGGCAACAAAAAGTGTGTGACCGCAATCCTTGACTAGTTTCTAACGAGGAAGTCAGAAATTGCAGTAGAGGGAGATGACCCGCCACTCACCAACACCTTGGAAAACCCACTGCTTAGCTCGCCGTCACCCAAGAAGTTTTCTGGTTTTGCGAGACCAAGCTCGGCAGCGTACTCGATGAGGAACTGGGACAAAACAGACGACATTCGCGTCCTCAATCGGGATTGTATGAGTGCTATGTTCGAATAGACGCGAACGTCCCTGAGGTCGAAATAGAGGCAGAGATGTTGGCTATGTGGGACGGCACGGGAAGGTTTGGTGACCACTGCAAGAGACCGAAAGCGGTCATCGAAATCATCGGCACCATGAACATCATAATAATGATACAAAACAGAGAGTAGCGTGGTCTTGCCAAACTGCGGTGGGCGCAGGAGGAGGTAGCAGAATTTTTCGGGTAAACCGAGGATGCATTGGGTCTTATCGACGTAGCGATGGCTTGGTGGATGGATGAAAACATCAATCTCTCGCAGCGAATGTAGACGACGCTGTTGAGCGTGAGGATTGGATGAAAAATCCACTAGACAAGACTTACCGAACCAGCTGCTGGAGACAACCGCTTTCTGGCGCGCTGGTGGTCAGATCCGCCGTCACTGCTCGACTCATCGACGTCGTCGTCGCTCCACCAGGAGCGCTTCGACCTGGGAGACCCTGAGGAAGGTGTAGAAGGCGGCGACGTAGTTTCTAAAACGAAATGTTAGTGTGTGAGCGTCAGGTTGAAAGTCTGCGTACCGGTATCCAATTCTGATGGGCGGACACAGGTGCAAATGCCGCCGATGTGGTTAATGTCAGTGCAATACGCGACGACTACAATTTTAGTACTATCGTGAGTGGCCATTGTGGTGGGAGAAAACAAGAGACTTAGTCACGCGCCACTGCTCACACGCTCACGGGGTGTGACTAACCGTGGTTGTCACGGTCACTGTGGGTCCGCATTTGTTCAAGTTTTTGTCCTGAACCACCATCCTCAGTCTGAGCCACTCGACGTTTTCCGGATGGCTTCCAGCTCCCCTGAGAAAGTTCTCATCTATGCCTACTTCCTGGATAACAGCCATAAATTGGAGGGTGACCCTCACTGCGTCAAAGAATTTGATGCCACCGAATTTAGGGGCATGCAGATATCACGTCTCTTACGTTCCAAGAAGCCCATCGAGATGACTGCAAACAAGGGAACTGCCCCGACTGTCCAGGCGCAATATTCGTCAAGACGGGGTGGCTCGTTAGCTCCCTTCCAGATGAAAGTACATTCAGCAGAACACTCGACCCGGTGCAACATGACGAGGTCGAAATAGACTTCCTGGAACCCGACTCCCCTATTTCGGACTACCCCGACTTAGGGTTTCACCCCATGACGACAAAGGGATTCTTCATACTAGTTCTAGAAACTACCTTCAATAGTGAGTGGCAATTACCCTCGCGTTATCATTTGGTATGCAGGAGCTAATGAGTATCTTAGGACGCATAGCAAACTATAATCAACCAGATCCTAAACCGGTTAAGCGACGAGCAGACCAGCTGGACGAAAACGAAAACGCCGAGCCTGAGCAGGAGCCCAAGAACGCGGCGGCAAAACTGGAACTCTCCTCTGACGAATACGAAGGCCTGTGCATAATAAAGTCTCAAAAGGACCCAGGCGCTCCGCTAAAACTCCTACCTCCGTCCTTTCTCTACCCTTCGTGCATCGATCACACCGGAGTTATTTGGGTTGATAAGACCCAGTTCATTGGCAAAGCCGACGCGCATCTCAGTGACCCCAAAATCCGCGGCTGCTTTGTCGCGCTCCCTCCGAACACCGGGAAGACCACTTTCCTCTTAGCATATGTCTCATGGGTCGATTGCGGGCTTGCGGAAGCGACTTTTGATCGTCTCTTTGGCCTGAATGCGCCGCATAACTCACGAATTCAGTTTCTGAGAGCAGAGCAGGCAATGCAGGCCGAAACCTTGGCAGAGGTGTTCCCAGATCCTGAGGCCACCACATCACCTCTCCCTCCTCTCTCATCTTCCCGACAATGTCTGTGTTTGATATTCGATCTCGGCGACATTCCAGTTGGCAAACACGACTTCGCGGAGGACGTGATACGTGCTATCGACCAGTATCTATTAGAGACGACAAAGAATTTCATCGTCAAGTATAGAACAATGCTCGGTACTATCGCAGTCTCGGCCAAAGCATCGCGGGACCCTAATCTAATGATCAGTAGCATTCTGGTACGCGCGCTTCACTCCGGGCCATACGAACTAATACTGATCTATGTTTCTGACCTAGGACCGTGCCTCTGGACTATGGACCACACGCAAGATCTTCATCGCTGTCGACCACTGGGATTCTCCCATCTTGAAATCACTGGAGAACATGGACGCTGCTTCGACCGCCGACATTGCCACCCATATCAGCGAATTCCTCGCCGACCTAAACTCCGATGCGGTTGCCAAATTGCTTGTATTGGGAAATTTCCCGCTGCTTGATTCCACATCTCTGGGATGGAAGAACATCTCTTCACATCCCGACATGAGTGGCGCGTTTGGAGTCACCTCCCAAGAACTCAAGATGTTGTTCTCCGCTCTTTCACGCAATCGGCGTTTAACATTATCGGACTCACCGGATGACGACTCGGAGTTGACGGAAAAACTCGGTTACTTCACACCCCCACCCTTGCTCTCCGATGATGCGCACGTGCCATCCAGCTTTTACAATTTTGCCCTCGTTCTCAATCATGTTGCAACGGTCCTCAACCTTAATAGTAACCATAAATGGTTGGAGCCGTTTCCTGGCCAGCGCTGGATTGCGTATCGTTGCCAACACTTATTGCAATACTCCGGCCTACGTCAAGGCCGCCGAATAAGCATCCCTCCAATCGGCAGGGTCACCCTCGCTATGGTCGTAGGGTGTATCAAGAACGAGGTAGATCTTCGAAGCGCACTCGTTTTCCTGGGTTGGATCAAAGTGGTCGATCCCGGAATGGGGCCTGATCCACAATGGACGACGGAGATGTCCAGTCGATCCGCTCGAGACCAGGTGCGTCTGATTACGAACCAAAAAATATCGTCTTAATCAAACACCTTATCCTTTCAAGCTCTTCGCGTTTTGCCAGACCGTTCCAGCTGACGAATCCTATCGGGATATGCAAGTTCGTGCGCTGGCTGACCGTGATCCTGTTCCCATGGCCAACGCGTTGACCTCCTTCGTCCGCGGTAAACCGTTGATGGATCTCTACGTGATGACGGAGGCATCCCTCCAAACGTTCTTGGACACCTGGATACTGTCCCATTCCAGATTCGATCCCAATAAAAAGGAGGAACCCAAATACCTACACAATTACTTTTCCCAGGTCGGTCTTTGCACAGACCCGACTAAAATAAAGGGAAAGAAAACACAGGGACAGCCTCGGGCCGTTAATCAATCCAAGTCGACGAAAGGGAAGGAGAAAGCACAAGCCCCAAAAAAATGTTCAAAGTGTGGGTGTGATTGTCGTGCAGCGAAAGCACCTGCCCAAGGGAAAGAATCCGGAAAACCGACGCGAAATGTACCGGCGCCCAAATTTTCAGCAGGACCGGACTTGAAGATCGCTGGTCTCGGCCCGTTTGGCTACGCCGACTCCGTATTCATGAACCTTGAACTCCACCGTGGACGTGTCATCGTTGTGGAACTGAAGTATCTGTGTATCCAGAATCTCATTCGCGCGGAGTATGATGATGATGATGAGTATCAAGTCGCCGCTGCGGATCGGGAGGGTTTTCGAGAACGGTGCCTGGTGAAGATCGAAGAAATGGAGGGGCTCTCGATTGAACAATTGGGCAAGCACGGGTACTGCTACTGGAGCCAGGAAGAAAACAGGTTGGTGAGGCTCACGATCCAGGATGTTTTCGACGGCGCCCCAGTACAGCTGCGCTCTTACATGGGCGCGATTGTCAATGGGGAGGCCGGAAATACGCCACTGACCAAAGGGGTTACAACGGCGGAGAAAAGGATCGAAGTCAAAAAGGTTACGAAACCCGCAGATGCGGACGAGGTCATTGGCTACATCTATTGTGGCATTGGGCGGCGTATTATCACGTTTGGGCCAGTGGATCCGGAAATACAAAACACCCAATACCAATTCAAGGCACGACCACTTTGGCAATCCAACTACGAAGCAAGATCGGCGGATTACGCGGCCCACTAATAGTTAGGCGTTATTGCAGGAACTATCGTATATATACCATTTAGAAATATACCATCTCGTTGTCCACGCATAAGTGTTGTATCATTGTGGCAACAAAGCGACGCTCAAAAGGAAGCCTTGTTCGTCTTATGCCAAGATCCTTTCGTGGTCATCGAACGCGTTTTCCCCGTTCACCTCTTGATAGGTCGTGTGTCTGCGCACAGGGGACCGGTCGACGAAGGCGGCCGTCGCACCCGGCTCGGTTCGCGGAATCAAGCCACTACCAAATAGCGCTTTATGTAATTATCTGCCCAGGATACTGTACACCATATTTATTCTTGTCGTTACCTAAAGTACATCTGAAAAACCGAATCAGCATCGCGCCATCACCAGTGCAAAAAAAAACACTCACAAATAAAATCCTCATTCGCCCTATCCGTCAAATCATCAAACGCATTCACGCCAAACTGCGCCCCGTTCGCCGCCTGCGCCGCCGCCGCGTCCTCCGTGCGCTCCAGCGACGCGTCGACGAGCGCGCCCGTTTTGCCCAGCGCCGTGCGGCGCGCCGCGTGCCCCCGGTTCAGCAAAGCGAGGTAGAGGGCGGTGGCGACGAAGACGGCGGCGAGGGCGGCGAAGCAGACGAGGCTCGATGTGAGGCCTTTGTGGTACAGTGGCGCCTGGTCAGTGGTATATAGGAAGGGACCGAGGATCTAGGGGAACCCTCTTCAGTGTCCTGCTCGTTTAATCCGCGCCACTGCGTACATTTCCTGCAGACTGCCCGACAAACAGGATCCCCGTCGTGAGCGTCTTCTTAGTGTGCCCCGCTGTGTTTTGCGAGGACCACGTATATATAAGCGGCGAGATACCCGGGTAGAACGAGATGCTGCCACCCTCTCATCAGTTTCAAAGTAACTGCAGGATGGAAGGATAATTAACGTACATGTAGTACGCGCCGAGCAGGGCGCCCCTGTGCGCGGCCCCGCGCGGAATGTGCAAGAGCGCAGCGGCCCCGGCGATCGGCGGCAGGGTCAGCGCGATGAGAACCGGGAACTTGAGCTTCCACCGCATGGCGGCGAACCCGCCTGAGAGCGTTGCGAGCACCTGTACCGCGCCGAATGGCATCTGCAGCAGGATTGTCTTGAGCTGGTCGAACCCAAACGACTGGACGATCAGCGGCCCGACTGTGCGGGCGAGATGAGTAAGTGGAATGGTCCGCTGAATACGAAGCTCGCACAGGTAGTGATGCCGCCGCTGGGGATGCTGGTGAATGGTAAGTGAGCAGGTTTGTTGCGAAGGAGAAAGAGGGGACGGACGAGATGAGGAAGATCATACTGAACCAGAGCCAGGTCTTGGGATCGAGCACACACTCGCGCGCCTGTGCCCATTTCCAGGTCTTGGTCTCAGTACCGGTGTTGTTCGCGCGAAGACGCTCGACGACCAGGATTTTTTCTTCGTGGGTGAGGAAACGGGCGGTCGTAGGTGAGTCGGGGAGGACCAGACTGGTAATATTTCGTTAAATGATTTGCCAGTCAATATGGAAAGAGCCTCACTATACGACGACGGAGAACGCAACGGTAAGGAGCCCGGTGAAGAGGAAGATGATCTAAATTGCGTAAGTTCAAGGAGGCATTGGCGGCATTGAAGAGACGAACCTGGTAAGGCCTGAGGCTGCTGTGTATATGGCCGAGGCCAAAAGACAAAATGGACCCAATCTACGCATTGATATAAGCGGATGATTAATGGAAAAATGGGGGACATACCACGGTAGTGAGGCCATTCATTGAATACCACAGAGTCGTCCGCTGGGTCTGTTCACGGCGGCGCCACCACATAGCAGTGATGGTGACGAACGTAGGCGCGACCGTGGCCTCGAAAAGGCCCAAGAAGAACCGAGCGGCGATCAACGTGGAGAAGTTGTGCGCGGAGGTCATGCAGCTAAGCGTTATCCCCTACATCGAATTCAATGGCGCGTTAGAATCGAGGAGCAAATGACGGACCCAGCAAAGTATGTTGAACGCAAGCCAGCGTCCGACGGGCAGCCGCACGAGCATGAATGATGAGACAGGCTGCCATATCAATTGTGCTGTAGGAGAGTATTAGTCTGACTCGTAAATCCAGAAACAAGGGAACAAACCGGCGTAGACAATGCTTCCAAGTGCGCTGTACTGGTAGCCAACGAGGTGCGTGTCCTTCGCAAGATTGAAAACAGACGCGTATGACAGAGTGCTCTTGTCTAGCTGCTGCAAGAAGTAAATTCTAAAGGACCAAAGGTAAGCGCGTCAAACGTCTGCAATAGCAACGAACGTACACTAGCATGACGGGGAGCAGCCACAGATCCGTCTTGCGCAGAATACGGGCGTTCTCCTCGGCTGAAACGATGATGGGGACGTGGGTGTCGCCCAAAATCTCCTGCGCCGCGTCGCCGAAATTTTGCGTTGCACCGTGCTTGGCGTCCACCGTGCTGTTAGACATGGTCTTCTCAAAGTGCGCCACGTCCGCCTTGTCGTCGTTCATTGCAGAGGTCATGAGGGTTCGAGCGGGCTCAACGTTCAACCTTCGACTGAGCGCGTTTCTCTTAAGTGATCAAGCCAAATTGAAATGGCGGGTCATGCGACTCAGGCAAGTCGGACCGCGGAGCCTGTGGATCATTTGGACCCATTCAAACACGTCGACGCCGACAGAGCGCAAAAGGAAAGAGAGAGGAGTTTTCTTGATCCTTTTGGGCGGGGACGACGTGCGACGGTGCGGGTGGTCGGAGGGACGGCGATCGCGGACGGCCGGTCCGTCACGGTTGTTCAATTGCTTCAGATACCTTCAGATACCTTCACGGGGAGAGAACCTCGACATCTTGGACCCTATTTCTTGTCGAGTATGGGTCAATGAAGAGGACAAGTCCAAGGTGCGCCATCGCAAAGTGATGCGAACATCCGAGTCGGCATTTGCCGATACGCCAAACGGGAATTTTCTCTCTTGTCTCCGACTCTCACTGGCGTCTCCACAAGTCCATTTCCAAGCTTTACGGACAATTCCCCGAACCTGGAAGTTCTCAGATCTCGTAGCTGGTCGTCGGACATGAATTGTACACCGCCCAGCACTTTTTTTGCCGTTTCCAGACGGTAGACCTCACTTGACGCGGTCCGAGTTCCTGTTCACTCCTGTCTACGCCTGGCGAAATTATTTTCCGCTGAATGTACCCCAGCGCGGGGCTGAATTTAACCTATGGTCGGAGCCCGGTCCGAGTAGACGGTCGGATGACTTGTTGCGGAACGCTCAACTGCAAATATAATGAAGCGACCCCTACGCCCACTTTGCTCTACCTGCTCCAATGCCTCGTATCCATATCCCCTCCTCTTTTACTGTGGCTGAGTTGACCGCGGGGTCCCCCGTCTTTGAGCTCCGTAACCCTCGCGGCCACATCTTCTCGATACAGCCCATTTCGGACACGGTTGTCCGCGTTGCTCACCAACTTCCGCTTCAAAAGTTTCCTCAGAAGACGAATGGAGGCATTTTATGGGAGCCGGCGGCACCCTCTGCCACCGTTGAAGTACGTTTCTTCAAACATTATCAATGTCCAACTGAAATCGGTCTTGAGATAAATGGCACGACTGGGAGCGTGAAAACGGGCGCATTGACCGTGAAAATAAACTTCGAGGCCTGCCCAAGGCTTGAATGGTTCACCAACGACGGCACCCCGTTCCATGCGGATAGCCATACCCGCGCGTACTCTTTCGATGCCGCGTCCGGCGCAGTTATGCATTATGTGGGTTCAGGTGTATTTTTGCTCGCCTTTGCTCACCCGAATTTACCCAGGTTGAAAGAGAGAAGAACGTCCCGACCTCAGAGGATGAGTTCGCAACGGAGTCGTACGTGCACCCGGAACGCAACGAGTATGTCTACGGACTTGGCGAGTCGCGGGGGAGCCTCATGAAGGCCGGTAAGAAATTCACTCTGGAAGGCCGCGACGCACTGTCGTATGATTGGGAACATGGTGATTATTATTGGATTAAATCTGGGTCTGTCTCCCTCATCCGTGGTGTCCAGGCGATCCACTGTATAAGCTCAACCCGTTCTACACCGTGTACAACAAAAAGACCAAGCTCTGGCATGGAATTTTCTATAACAATCTCAGTGACTCGACTATTGATCTAGGTACAATTTTCAGTTCCAAGTTCAAGTTCCGTTGCTGACCCATAATTCAAGGTGCGGAAAACGACTTCCTGTGGGGATCCTTCCGCACATATAGGGCCAATAGCGGACCGGTGCGTACTTCAAACATATGTACGAGCCACCAACGAACATCTTCCAGCTCGACTACTACGTGATCCTCGGCGACGGCACCCTTCCATCCGTCCTCACCGAGTACGCGCGTCTCGTTTCCCCGACAGGGCCGACATCCGCCTTCGCAGCGTCCCCGTCCCTCCCGCCGCTCTCGCAATTCGGCTACCTCTCCTCCAGCCTCGCCCTGGCCGCCGAACCGCAGGCTCAAGAAGCCGTCATCCAATTCCTCAAAGACTGCCGCACGCACGGCTTCCCCGTCGACGGCCTCTACCTCTCCTCCGGCTGGTGCCAAGGTGCGTACTCTCAGCCTCAAGAAATATCATATTAACGGATGCCAATAACCGCACCGATAACCGCACAGACGAAGCCACGGGCAACCGCAACTACTTCGAGTGGAACCGCGCACGCTACCCCTCACCCGCAGACTTTGGGCGCATCGTCGAAAAAGAGCTCGGCGTGCAGTTCATCACGAACATCAAGCCGTGGTTCCTCGCCGCGCACCCGCGTTACGCCGCCGCCCTCGCCCGCGGCGCGTACGTGCGCCCTGCACCCGACGCGGAGGAGGGTGCGGGTGCGGCGGCGATGAGCTGGGTGTGGGCCGCGGGGACGGCGTCGCACGAGCCCGGGTCGTATTTCGACTATTCGTCGCGCGCGGGGTGTGAGTTCTGGGGCGAGCAGATCCGCATGGAGCTCCTTGCGAACGGGCTCACTGGGATGTGGTGTGTTTCCCCGCTGCACCTCCGTGTACGTACTTGCACCGACTGAGGATATAGGATTGACAATAATGAGATCTCGGGTTTGACGGACGACGAGGAGCGCTTTGCGGGCGAGGTGGGCATGTTCGGCAGCAAGGGCGGGAATGTGGAGACGCGCATGGGGTGGGGCGGCGGGGAGATCCGCGTCGGGAGCGTGGGCAAGGCGGTGCAGACCATGGGCATGGCGCGGGTACTTATCTTGCTCCCCGTTGCCCCAGCCAGGTGCTCATACTCTTTTCTTCTCTTTCAGACAACGTACGAAACGGTCCTCGCCGCGCGACCCAACAACCGGCCCGTCATCGTGTCGCGCTCGGGCGTCCCGGGCATCCAGGCGTACGCGCACGGGACGTGGAGCGGGGACAACTCGACGACGTGGAAAGCGCTCAAATGGGGTACCAAAATGACCCTGAGCGTCGGGATGAGCTTCGGGCCTGGTTTATACGGGCATGACATTGGCGGTTCGTGCACTCCAACAAATTATTTGGAATCCCGCTGAATGCGGTTTAGGGTTCGCCGGCGTGCACCATCCGAGCCCCGAATTGCTTGTTCGTTGGTGCCAGAACGTCCGCTTCTTTCCCTCAACCACTTGTATTCTGGCTGACTCCCCGTTAACAGGGCGCATGGCACTCGCGGTTCACCGTTGTGCGTCCAGTTGCTGCTTTGTTCGTTTTTTCCGCAACGTCCTGACACTTCGCAGCATTCCTGGAAAGAGGTCTCCACCACGATGTGGATGTATGACGACGTCCCCGGGATCAGTGATAAAATCCGCACGGCACTGGCCTTCCGCTACCGCCTCGCGCCGAGCTTTTACTCGCTCTATGTGACGCACTACCAGCGGCACGGCTGGCCCATTCTCAAAGTCCGCTTTTCTCTCTGCATGCGACGATGTATAGCTGATTCAAATTGTGCAGCCGCTGCTGTGGCACCATTCGGTCGATCCCGCAACGCTGGAGCTGGACGAGGAGTTTTTGTTCGGGTCGCATGTGCTCGTCGCGCCGGTGACGACCAAGGGCGCGACCACGCGCCGCGTGTACCTCCCTGCGGAAGCAAACGACGGTGAGAAGGCACTGCAGTGGTGCGAGTTGGATACAGGCGTGTGGCATGTGGGGCAAGGCGCGTTTATCGAGCTCGGTGGGTCTCCTTTCCTTTCTCGTTCAAGTTTATGTATCTGAATGAACGGTTTCTTTTGGTTGGCAGATGCCCCGCTAGAGCGGACCCCAACGCTGGTGCGCGCGGGGGGCGTGCTCATCCTCGGCGGCGTGTGCGCGCGGAACATCTACGACGGCGTCGCCTCGCGCACCGCGCTCGTCTTCCCCGCCCCCACCGGCACATCTGCGGGGAGCTTCACGCTCATCGAGGACGACGGCGTGTCGAACGACCATACGGGCAAGGGCGTGTATACTGAGCTGGTCGTGTCGTTCAGCGCGACGGAAGCGGAGGTTGTGGTGGAGTACGAGGTCGTGCACGCGGCGTACGAGCTGCCGTACGATGTTATATGGGTTGAGTTGCCGGTGGGGGATAAAAGGAGGATTGTGGTGCAAGGAGGGAAGACGGAGCGTCGGGGGGAGAAGGGGGAGGTTGGGATTGCGGTGATTTTATAGATCTTTATAGACGAAGGTGTAATTTATCTGCGCCTTGTTCTCCTTTTTTTGTGCTTGACCATCGATATCGTTACTCATGAGTAAACTTGCGTTCTCATTCAGGCGCTTGCATATCGTCCTCGACGCGTCGGATCATTAGAGTATTCAGCACATCCCTGTGGTGTGGAGTCGGGGCTCGTTGAGTGTACATACAACATCTTCCAAAGATCCCCTCCGCTGACAGTCTCGCAACATCGTAAGGAGGAGGCTGAATGCCTCCTTTTGCTTGCAGGACCGAGTGAGACGTAGAGAGAGAAGGCGCAAACGCGAGAGAGTGTGGGAATTCCTGATCCATCGTCTTGCTTCCCTCCACGACCATCTCTAATCATCCGCTACATTTTGACCTGGTTCACAAGTTCATGGATGCTACCGTCTGCGCACGAGTTAATAATGAGAGCCTCGACTCCGTCTTCAAGAGCCTTAGGTCGGGCAACAATCCCGACAGCCAAGTACTTCCCTCCGCCAGTGTCTACACCGCCAAAGTGCCCATACGTAGCCACCAGGTGGTAAGTTCAGGTGGTGAACACTTGTTCTGAAAGCTGGGCTCAGCTTTTTCTCGGCTGGTGGCCAGCTGCCCGTGTCAGCTGAAATTTTAGCTGTCCAGCAGCTGGGGATTCGTATAGCACCCATCTTTCCCTCTTGCTGGAATCATGACTCGGAAAATAAATCAATTTTTGCTAATTATTTGAGCTCTTCGTAGTCTCAAAGATGGCATAAGAGTTTGCGTCAGTCAAGCCGACTGACGTTGAAATGGTCAAATTTACCGACGACCGTCCGTTCGATGAGGCGAGATGAATGAACTCAACAGTCCAAAGTTTGAACTATTGCGGTGAAATACTTATAGAATTCCGTCCTGCCAGCGGGGAGAGGTAACGAGCGGGCGGAGAGTCCGAACAAGACGCTGTCAGCGGTCCGTGCGTAATGTTTGTCTGTGTCGATGATCACGTGCATGTTGCTCTTGCGATCCTCGTCTCTTGTCTTCTCACCATTCATCGTCTCTTGTCTTTCCCCACCATTCAACACTCCTCGGCCGTCATTTCTAGTCCAAGTGACTCTTCACTCCGCGTCGCTGCTCCGCTGTTCTTATCCGTGGGTGTGTGGATCGTCAAAGCCAGACAGCGGCGCTCCCGTTTGATACCCCAAGCTGCAAAGAACTGGGTGTGAAGGGCCAGTGCTTCGCATAGCAGTACGAGTCCGGCACGTTTTGATCCGATCGCTGGTAAACCAAATTGTATGGAGAACTTGAACTTTTTGGAGTGATAAGTATGGAAAAATTTGTCGCCTCTCAATGTTCGCCCGGTCGACGCATGCGCGTCGACCAGCTCACATTGAGAGGGGGTGCCAGGGGGAACTTCGACTTGAACTTGACTTGAACCGAGAATTTCTGAACGGGCCGGTAGACTGTTGCACGTGCGCGCAAGCAAAAGTGCACTGAAAATGATGGGAAAAATGGGGGAGAATACACACGTGACTGCAAGGGAAACCGCACTGAAAATGATGGGAAAGTGAGGGAAAACATACACGTGATGAAAGCCAACAAATAACAAGTGCAACTTCAATCAAAAAACACTGAAAAGTTGCCAAAAAAGTGGCGGACAAGCCGCTGACAAGAACGAGTCTAAATAAATTTAGGACTCGTAACGCGTCGACCACCTTATCTGCGCGACTATCTTCGGATTACAGGAAGAGCTATGGGCCGGGATTCCGATCTCACCGCACCGGAGGCATCTCAAATCGCTCCTCACCCAGCCCTCAATCAGCCCTCAATCAGTGCTCCTTTGGAGCGATTTAACTCGCTTCCGACTCGGACGTTCTTCAATGAGGCAAAACTCGATTTCGAATCCATCGGACAACGTTGAATGCGTATCAACACGAGATCTAAAATTGGAGACGAATTATACAATTTTTTTGTAGTTTCCTACCGCACACGCAGTGCTTCCATCCTCATCGTCGTCCTGCTACACACCCCAAATGCGATGATTTTGTTGGTTTTTCGATGTTTTTGGTGTTTTCTGGTGGATGATCGGGACCGGAGAGAGGTCGAGTCGCGGGAAAAGAGGAGAAGAGAGGAGCCTGGATCATAAACCCAAGGGAAAGAGGAGCCCGGAAGACTAGAAACCCAAGGGAAAAAAAAGAAGAAACCCAGAAAAAAAAAGAGAGAATCGACGGGGAACGAGCGAGGGGCGGACGGGAGACAGGAGACGGACCAGAGAGGGACGAGCCCAGGATTTGAAACGGAGAGCCACGCTCAAACAATTGAATCATTGCGGCGCCGGCGGTCGATGTCGTCCGAGCGCGCGACGAGCCGGCGCCAACCCATGCCATTCATAGCCGCGTCGTAGCCGTCCAGAAGCTCGTCGACGGAGCGGGAGCTTGCATGGGCGAGGCCGGCCATTGAGCGCGAGGCCGAGATGGAGGAGATGAGGCGCGGGGGGGATGCGGGGTTGACGGTGGGAAGGACGCTGGCCGACACATCTTGACGCGCCTTGGCAATTGGGAGAAGGCGGCTGAGGGGGATGTCGTCCTCGTCCTCGTCGTCCTCGTCGTCCTCCTCATCGTCCGAGTCCTCACCGACCGTGAAAACCTCCCGGCCCTCCTCAAGCGCAGCGGCGCTGAACCTCCTGGCCTCCTCGATCGCGTCGCCGATTTCCGGTACTCCGTTACTGTTGATGCGCACGTCGCCTGTCTTCGTGTTGCTGACCTTCTCCTCGCCAAGTGCGGCGATGGTGTCGGTCGTTGCCGCAAGCAGCGCCGAGAGGCGGTCCTGCAGGGTCTTGCGCGGCGCGCCGAGCACAGGCGGAGCCGAGTGGCGCTTGAGGGGCTGGGGCACAAGGGCGGTGGCGGGGGCGGGGACGGGGATCCGGGCAGGAGCAGGAAGGGAGATCCGGCGCGACGTCTTGACGTGGTCGCTGAAGGTTCTCGCCTCCGCGAGGGCGGCAGATTTGGTTCTATCCCAGTCGGCAGGGCCAGGGGCGCGCGCGGTCTTGAGCGTGCTGACGGACTTAAGGACGGTGTCGAGCGCGGGGACGGACTGGAGGATGCAGACGGGCGTGGGGACGGGCTCGGAGACGGGCGCGGAGACGGACTCAAGGGCGGGCGCGGAGACGGACTCGAGGGCGGGCGAGGCGACAGACTTGGAGACGGGCGCTGAGACAGACTCGAGGACGGGCGCGGAGAAGGCCTTGAAGACGGGTGCAGCAACGGACTCGAGCGCAGGGATGGACGCGGGGATGGACTCCGAGATTGTGACGGGCGCGGCGACAGGGACGGTCTTCG
Organism: Mycena polygramma; assembly: GCA_029449255.1. NCBI lineage: Eukaryota > Fungi > Basidiomycota > Agaricomycetes > Agaricales > Mycenaceae > Mycena > Mycena polygramma. Next base: position 1,411,783 of record JARKID010000003.1, read on the forward strand.
GAACGGAAACAACCTCGACTGCACTGGTCGAATCTGGCGCGTCCGTATCCACCACAACGATGACGGGAACCTTCGCCTTCTTCGCCTTCGCCTTGTTCCTGACTTTGCGCGGCGGGAGGGCCGTGACCACAAGATTATCCAAACGCATAGGCTTCTGCTGGCCTCCGAAGCGCGGGAGGCTCAGGTTGGTAACGTTCCCGAAGGGCAGGCGGTGCTCGTAAAAGAGATTGGTCGGCGGACCAAAGTCCTGTTTCTGAGGTGCAGAAGGAGACGTCTCGGAAGGGGGGCGCGCCACGGGGGACTTGAGGATAGAGGGGAGGGAGGGGAGAGCGCTGAGGGAGGCGGCGACGGCGGCGGTGAAAAGTTCGGGTCCAGTGCGCTCGTCCTTCTCGGGCTCGGTGGCGGCAATCTCGACTTCGGGGGCGGGGGCGGGAATGACGAGGTCTAGGCGTTGATAAGCAAAGGTAATAGAACGAGGAAGGACGAGAAAGACGAACCGTGACCTTCAGCGGACTTCATATCGGTATCTTCACCTACGAGGAGGGATTGAGTTACGCGTTAAGCGAGTGAATGGAGCGACCCACCAGAGCCAACATCGGTCGAAGCGCGTTCCACATCGTCGACCTTGACACCCGCACGCGCAAACAGAGCCAAGAACCACCAAAGCGCGTAACCGAAGTAACCCTTAAGGACAGTGATAGTCTGGAAGACGCTGCACATCGTAGGTTGATGTGGTAGTGGGGTGGGGTGTGGGGTGTGGTGGGTGGGGGTAGGTGTGCTGATGGTGGTGGTACGAGAGAAAGAGAGAACGCTGAGTGGCTGACACGCCCTCCGCCTTTTTATTCGACAAGTGGCTGACCAGAACCCGGTTTGGAAATTTAGGGGACTCCGATCGATCGATCCAGCGCCAGCAAGTAAGAACCAGGACGAGGACATTTGAGTCTAGGCAGTCGGTGTGTAGAGAGCCATATCCCGAGAGCTGCAGCTTGTAGCCAAGGCCTAGAGGATCCGATTTCGACGAATCGTGTGGCAGCGGGCCGAGTTCAAATTGAACTGGGTAGTTTCAAGGAGCGAGCGAGTCCGTGTACTTGTCCATAATGCAGCGGCTCTGCGTGCTTTTGAGTAGATAGCGACCGCGGAGGCCCGAAACACTTTGAGAAAGGGTCGAAAAACGAGTCGGATCTCCTGAACGCGATGAATTTTGTGGTAAAGTAGACGCAGCCGGTGTTCTTTACATTGACTGTGTTTGTGGCAAATGCAATAAGCGCAGTGGACTCGATGGTAAAATCATCGTCGTGGTCGAAGACTCCAAGGCGTTGAAGGCTTCAAGCACGGCCATCACGCTTTGATCCGAGTCTTCTCACACGGTCTTCCCCAACCCCGTCCTGAACAGCTTGATTTCCTCCGAGTCTGTGTGTCTTGGAACGGCGCGATTGATGACTACGCACGACGACGACATTGGATAATCCTGGCATCGGGCAATCTCTTGGACCAAGGAAACCACCTAGACACGATTCCGAACCTACGCCAACGAACATTGGGAGGATACAGGTCCCAACACAGCATGAAGTACAGCGTGAAGAAGGAGCTCATCATGGGTATGCAGGGTATATCTTTGCACATATCCTTCACGTCGTACTCAGAATGTGCCTAAATTATCGGACCCAAGAAATTGAAGAATCGTCTTGCCCACTGCTTGCTCACGGCCGGCCCACTGTGAAGGTCGCAGCAATGTAATGGGTAGCTATGCACACGATTGAACGAGCCACAAAACCGGAAACCTGCCAAGGGGTTCCTCTTGTACCTGGATTAGTCACTACGCCCCACCGCCAGCACCGGAGGCCCTCTTTCGCCGCATCTCAAATCGTTCTTCGTTCTCAACCAGCCCCCAATCGACGAAATGCCTACGGCGTCTGATTTACAGTGCCTTGACTCTGATTTTGGCCCTCCAAGTCGACAATGTATCTCTGTTTGTGGCATATCCGTATACATTCTCTTCCGACGTTCTTCACACAGGCTTATGCTCACTCAAGATGGACGGTGTTCCGTCTATCTCACTCGCCCTGTACAGCATCAGTATTCGAATTGTCTTCCCCGACCAGCAGTTCCCATGCTGCGCTCCTTGATCAATCCTTACATGACGTGGTATGTGCGACATATGTTTAGGCCTTTTCTATACGAAAATTTTGCTCTGGATATGTTGGAACTGCGCAATCGACAGTGCACGAGGACGACGGGGCTTCAGAGCGATTTTCTGGAACAAGGCAACCATACGGACGCGAACGAAACATTGTGTTTGAATTAGAGGTGAAGGATACAGATCCCAACTGTTATAATACAGCATAAAATACAGCGCGAAGAAGATCATCATGGGTATGCAGGGTATATTTCATGCACCACAGGTCGTCCAAGTTCTCAGAGACCGTGTCTCCCAAGGCCGGACGCGCTCTTGCTGACGTCATTCGAAACAGCCTGTTTCTGTTTCGCGCGTTTGGCCCTGAAAGCATTCGTTAGCAAGGGCTACAGCGGGGAGAGAGGGAAGGGAAAGGAAGGAAAGGGAAAGGAAAGAAACGCACTCTTCCGCCGCCTCGCGCTCAAGGAACTGCACATGCTCCTTCGCCTCGCGCACCATATTGCGCGCCTGCAACAACGCCCGATCCGCCTCCGCCTCCGCGCGCTCCGCATGCGTCACCTTCTCCCTCGCAGCAATAATCGTCGGGTCCTTGTGCACGTCAAAGTTGTGGCTCTTGAAGAACCCGCCCCCGCCGCCGTTGCTGTTGCTCGTCGTGCCGCTGCGCACGCTGCCGGTGTCGCGGGCGTTGTTGTTGTTGGCGCTCGAGTCGACGGAGGAGCGCCCGCCGCCGAAGAAGCCGCGGCTCTTGGTCGCGGGCGGGGGCGTGGTCTCGGCTTGGTAGGAGCGGCGCCGCGAGAAGATTGAGCCCTTGCGGGCTGGGGGGTCCGCGGGTGCGGGTGCGGGAGGGGGCGCGCTTGATTTGAAAAGAGGCATGTCTGGTGGGTTTTGATTCGTGAAGGAATTTGTGGAGGCTTCTGGTGGAGGATGCGCTTTTAAAGGGAGCGCGCCTCCGACGTCATTTTCGGAATCTATTCTGAAAAAGTTGGATTTGAAGTCATTGTGGAGCGACTCGGCGGTTGCGGTTTGCACACGCTCCTCGAATACACGCGAGGGCACGCGTCACAGCGACGATCCATGCAAGGCAAGAAAGGTTAAAAGGAAAACATGTGCTTGCGGGCTGGGAACGCGCCATCGTCTCTCAGAGCAAAGTTACCTGGTCCAAACGGCGGTCATCCTCCGAGCGTTCTGCTCTGCGACTCAGCGCTTTCCCACCGAGTTATTGGGGCGTTTCGCGCCATTTTGATAATGGATGATTCCAGCGCCAGCTTTTATACAGGAGGGTCTCAGAACACGGTTCAGCACGGACATACACACGTCGTATGGTATGGCAACCCCGTCCTAGCCGCTCTTTGCTGCCTCCGCAGCCTCTATATTGCTCGCTCGATCCAACGCTCTCTTATGAAGGTAGTCCCGCTAGTGGAGCATGGGTACAGTGACTGGACGAAAATGAGAGAGGGCGTACCCATATTGTTGCGAGCTGCAATACAATCGTCAGAGTATGCACGATGAGGAGCAGAGCATAACAAACGCACCCGTCTCCGCTCCGTCGACTCGCCCGCCAGATCCGCCTGCGCACGAAGTTCCGGTAAGCCAACGCACTCCTACATCACCTCCCCACCTCCCCACGAAGCAAGGGGTAAGCGGTAAGGAAGGAATACAACGCACCTCCCTGTCCGCGACGCCCTTGATAATAGCGCCGCACGCGAGCGCGAGCCCACACGACGCGATGAACGTGTTCATCTTCCAGTTTGCGGGCTGGCCCCACCAGCCGCCGGCGGGGGACCATACGTGTTTTGGATACGGATATCTGCCGCCGCCGCCCTATATTGCGTGGTCCTCAGTAAAAGTTGGGTAGGGAGAGAGGGGCCCGGCGCGTACCATGATGAGAGATAGACCGTACGGTAGACGGGAGGAGCCAAGTGTTGTTTGTGCGCCGAGCTTTGATGCCGATGTCCGGCTTTGAGTCTTACCAACACCTGTTGCTCAAGCACTCTACGTCTGGTCGCCTGAGATGTTCTACTACGATGGCGCGCTGGTTTTGGCTTGCCGCTCCGCGCCTTGTATCTTCAATCCCTTCAAAGAAGGGCTGCCCCGCATTTTGCGATTACCTCGATGGCTTTTGAAGATTTCTGCGCCTGTAGCACATCCCCCTTGATATTACAAGGTCGAGCATTGGCTCTCGGCCAAGCAGGCAGCTTCCAACCTCTCAAGGCGCTCGGCGACTCAAATTCCTCGACGTCGAAACCGTCCTGCTGACACTTCCAATGTTTCATGAGCTCCTCTCCACCCGAACACAGCGCGCATACACGACGTCCAGGTGCTCGCAGGACTCTTGCAATTCGCTCGCATCGCGGGTGATCACAATCACAATCCCAATCTTCCTTCGGGGTCTCAACTCCTTCATGATGTACGACGCTCAGAACGGAGTCGAGCGCGCAATTCTCATGCCGCTGGTCTCCAGATTGCAAGCCAGCACGCCGCGCGCGCCACATCGCCTGGCGGTGAGCCATCGCCACCACCATAGGTGAAAGAGATGCTGGCTAGCTGTCGTCCATAAGATACCAGCTGTTTACTTCAAGTCCACGTATACGATGGAGCGCCTGCGCCTGCGCCAATATTACTCCAATTCCTTGGCCCCCTCGATATCTGTTTCTTTTCCCCTGTCCCCTTGTCCAGCGTCTGGTTATCACCCTCATTCAAAAAGACAACGCGGTGCCTCCTGTTTTTCTTTCGCACGCATGTTCAAGCTGCGCTGCCAGCCGTCCTCGGAGCGCCTCCGAATTGGGGGGTACGAAAGCTGCTCGACATGGTCTCATTTTACCTTCGGCGTTGGCGTGGGCTCGTCCAGCATCCCCCGGAAAACGACCCTTTCTCAACTTCTCGCCCGATGGTGCAAATGACATTCTCCCCGCAACTCAGCCCGCCGTCATGGCCTGGGGTGCCAGCCTCGCGAACATCTAGCCGTTCCTTCGAGACTGAAACCCCGTTCAACCCATAGCCTCCTACCCCCTCCCCCCATCCTGCTTGCCATCCTCGCGCAGCTTCGGACCATGTCTATACCCGCCTCCTTCGATCCGGCAAACTCACTGTTGGCAACGGCAAAAATACGAGCCTCAATTTGACCCAAATACATATCTCGGCGTCTACAAGCACTCCTCGCCTACATTTCCATGAGCTCCTCTCCTCTCGGACACAGCGCACACATGGCGTCGAGGTGTGCGACTCTCTCAACGCCGGGTCTCCGATCGCACGGCAGCGCGCCGCGACGTCACCCCACTTTACTTGCCGGCTCTGGCTCCCTCTGTCCGGTGTCTGTTTTTCGTCAAAAAAAACGTGATGCCTCGCGTACGTCCGCCCTCATGTCCTGGGTTCAAGGTTGTTATCCTCGCTTGCAGGGTCCTGCCGCAGACAATTCACGCATACCAAGGGATTGGACGGCAAACCCTCCGCCATAAAGTCTTCGTTGTAGGTTTGCGTACCGCGCTCGTAGTCGCCGGCGAATATCCCACTTGGATTAGCGGGCCACACCGTTCGTCACGGCGCCGCCTCGGAAGTCGCTGCCGCCGGTTACAGCGACTTCAAGACCCAATTTCTCGGCCGCTCCAAGTCGTACATCTTCCTCCTCTCAGGTTTTTTCTCATATCTATTTCCCTGTATCCCGTTGAAACCGCTTATAATCCTTGATGTTACATTCTGAATCGATGTTAACTTTGACTCCGCCCTCGGTCCCTTGGTCACTCAGTCCCTCTTTCACTTTAGCTCTTACACGTAGCTACCCGTTAAATACTGTCTCCTGTAGCTGGCTTGAGGCATGCCTCAGCTTCCAAATGCATCTGATTTGACTCTCGACCCGACTTCCGAAGCCGACACCTGAATTGGGAACGTGATATCCGGCTTGAGTCTTACCACCAAGCTCTGACTCTGCTGAAGCTCTGTCTGGCTGCTAATACTGGGCTTGTCTCTTACCACGTCTGTCTACTGACCAGCCGGCTTCAGGCTGCTCTCTGATACCGAAAAACTCGCGCGTACGACGTCTGCGCATTTCTTCGACAGCCACTCGTACCAAACTCGTGCTACTGAAGGCTCTTCTGGCTATAAACCATGTTTGACTCTCTCCGCGCCCGCATAAACCTCCCCAAGGTCGCTGGAATAGTCGGGACGGTGTACATGGTCCGCCGATACGTCTCCGACCGCCTCGAAGACGTCAAAGAGCAGATGGAGCAGGAACGCGTCGCGAAAGAAAAGTGCGCCCTGCACCTTACTTCTACTTCTACATACCCTCCTAGCTAACATAACCTTCCTTTGATTTGCAGCCTAAAACGCCGCTTCAGCCAAACGCAGTCGGACATCTCATACACGATCCTCATGCTCATCCCCGCGCTGGCGGAGCAGGTCCTGCGCGAGATGGACCTCGACGCCATCACGCAGGAGCTGCAGGCGCATTCAAGAGGCGCGCGCCTCGCGAGCTCGTCGTTGTCCGCTTCGGTCGAGCTCGTGCACACTCCGGAGAGCCGCGAGCGGAGCCAAGATGCCCGCTCGGAGCTCTCCGATGCGTCTGCCTCCTTTTCTGGCGCCTCGTCGCAGAGCTGGGTCGAGGCAGGCGGGAGTGGGGCCGGGCCAAGTGAGAGCCGGGAGATGATTCTTGGCGAATCGGTCGCGCCGGTGCAGCTGAGTGATTCGCTCATGACTACGACGTCCACCGACACGGACTCGAGCTCGAATGTCAGTGTGCAAGGGGTGACTCTGCCTTGAATTCCCTCCACTCATAAGCTGAATTTTTCCCAGTCCGCGGTAGACAGCACGAGCGGCTCCGAGTCGTCCTCGCGGCCCAGCAGAGCCGAGCTGTGGAACGAATTGAAGATGCTGAGTACGTCCCCATCTCCCTTCCCGACCCTTGTATTGACTCTGCCAGCCTTCACACGAACACTGACAACAGTATACACCGTAACCCTCCTCACGCTCCTCACCACCGTGCAGCTCACCCTCCTCGCGCGGGGCCGGTACGTCCGCTCCGTCGTGCAGCTCGAGAAGCAGCAGCGGCGGCAGCCCCTCGTGCCCGACCTCAGCATGCTGCTCGGCATGGGGCTCGGCTTCGGCAGCGGGATGGACGCGCTGCTGGGGGACGACGCGGAGGAGGAGGGCGATTTCGCCGCGGGGTTTGGGTGGCCCGAGCACGCGGAGGAGGACGCGGAGGAGGAGGAGGAGGTGGCGGCGGCGAAGTACTTGACGATGACGTGGTGGATTCTGCATGTTGGGTGGAAGGACGTGGGCGAACGGGTGAGGAGGGGGGTGGAGGAGGTGTTTAATGGGTGCGTTGCGTTGGTTTTTGTTTGATAAGGTACTGAGGACTTGCAGGGTGTCACTGAAAACGAAGCTCGCGCCGTCGGATCTGCACCGGCTGGTGCACGATGTGCGGAGGAGGGTGGAGCACGAGGTGACCTTTGAGGGGACTGAGCGGAAAGTCGAGTAAGGATGACGAATCCCCGACTTTACAAGTAACGCTAATCGGGCCACAGCTTCTACACAACCCTCCTCCCACAAACGCCCGAAACGACACAACACGTCCTCACGCAGGGCGGCTACGCCTCCACCTCGCAGCCCCCCTCACACCCCTCACACCCCGCCGACGAAACCGACCCATTCAGCGTGCTCCTCAGCGAAACGCGCGAGGTGCTCTCCTCGCCCGACTTTGCGTACACGTTCGAGGCGTGCCTCGACCGCGCGACGGAGGTGCTGCTCTCGTCTGTCGAGAGCGCGGTGTTCGCGAATGGGGAGGGGGCAGAGCCGGGGGAGGAGGTGCGGATACGGCTGGCGGGGCTGTTGCCGGGGCTGGCTCGGTGGAGCAACCTTGCGCTGAATGGGCTGCCGAACGAGCTTATTGATGTGCGTCGCCCGCGTTTTTCTTCGTTTTCTTCTCGGTAAACGAGCTGACACTGATTTATCTCGATGTAGAACATCTTGGACGTACGGCAGGTATCTGCCTTGAGCGCGATTGTGTTTGCGCGGTTCGAGGAAAAGTTCCAATAACACGAGATAAAGATAATATTATGTTGTGGTCTCGATATCTGTCTGCGGTGGGAGTGCGTTGCGCTGGCAGCAAGTAGGTTGTTACGCGGCACCATCGCACGTCGCGATTCGGGGGTTTTGAAACCCAGGAGACATCTTCCTGTATTCACGGGCGGTTTTTCTCATGCGACACCTGCCCCCTCTGAGTTGAGAATGCTCCCTCACGGTACTTGTTCGCTATCCTCTGAGTTAACAATGTGTACGATCATGATAGTCCCAGACAAGAAAAAAAAATAACAGTTCGTGGATTTGGAGACTATTCTGTATTCAGGCTTCGGCGAACGCTCCTTGACAGCAGAAGACAAAGCTTTTTGAAAACCCTTTGGCACGCGTCGGGTCTCGCCACTTGATGTGACGAAGCGTGTCTGTGACAGTCACAGTTGGTTCGCTCTCTTGCCCATCGTCCAGCACTTTTTCTTGGTTGTTTCTTGCTATCATGTCTGTGGTGGAATTACGTGCGTAGCAGCTGCTCGTTTTACACGCGTCCTTACGGCTTTCCAGCTGCAACTGACGCCACATACTTTGCCACTGGTTCCACTCGTCACGGTCTGACCGCGCTATCGAATCGAATCAAAAGCCGTCTTGCTCTCCGTCGTCTGTATTTTTCTCCAAATCCCGGTGGGAATAAAACCCCCCCGAACGACGATGAGGAGGATTCAGAGGACGAGGACCGGTCGTCCGACTCTGAATCATCTTCTTCCGATGTCGCGCCCAAGCCTGCCACCACCGCTTTCAGTCGGAGGACCTCTTCGAATTTATACTACTGGAACCGCCATAAGCCTCAGATCACCCTTCTCGACCTTCCGCTAGAGATCATCGAGTATATCGCGGAGAAGATAGGCGACCCCAAATGCCCCCAGTTAATGGACGCGGCGGCCTTCTACATCTCCGAGAAATACTCGGACTTTTCCGAGGCGCGTTTCGCACTCAGCGCGCTGAGCCAAGTCTCCGCGGGCTTGCGACACGCCGTCGAGCGAATTTTATATCGCAATATCCAACTCGACTTTACCGGGTGGAAGGGGCGAAAACACACGGGATGGCCTGCAGGCTCTCTCCGTCTGCTCCTCAGAACGTTGAAAGAACGGCCCGAGCTCGGACGATTCATTCACGTCGCGGCGTTGGACTATCAACTGTCCTCCACCGATTCCGAAGCGCTCGAGCAGGGCCTCGAAGAATTCCTCCTGCGCACCCCCAAACTCACCCACCTCTTCCTCTCCCAGTGTCCTGTGGCCTTGTGGGATCTACCCGCCAAGCATCTCACCGGCTTTGCCACGACCTTTGCCCCTGGCATCCTGCTCTCCCTCCTCGAGCATCTCCCCGCCCTGCAGGACCTCCACCTGCGCGACTGCCACGTAATGGCGCTCGTCGGCGACCTCCCGTCGCACAACCTCCGCCGCCTCCGCCTGGACAGCAGCCACGAGTACGCGTCCGCGCACTTTGCGCGCGTGCTCACCATCTGCGGCGCCTCCGTGCACGACCTCGACGTGCGCTTCATCGGCGGGCTGCAGCTCCCCGCGCCGTGCTTCCTTGCAGAAGCTCCGTTCGCGCACACAGGGGGCGGCGCCGTGCGCACGCTGCGCCTCGACAACATCAGCGTGCTCAGCCACCTGTCGTCCGGCTACGCGCACCTCCTGCGCGACCTCCCCGCGCTCGAGCACCTGCACGTGTCCCACCACGCCGTGTTCGCGCCCGGGGCGTTCCGCATGCTGCCTGCGTCGCTGCGCTCCCTCACGGCGTCGGAGTACTACGGCCTGTGGAGCCCCGAGCCGGCGAAGAAGGGGTTCGTCGCGGCGCTCGCGTCGTGCATCTCGATGAGCACCAAGGAGATCGCGCGCGTGGAGGGGTCGAGCGGGAGGAAGCTGGATGAGCGCTGGGATTTACTGCCCGTCGTCGAGGTGTGCAAGACGGACCGGATATTGTGCGAGGAGGTTGTGGATCCCTACCACTTCGTCACCATCTTGTGTAAGTCTCCGAGTTGTCTCATTTCTTTGTGCCATGCTTACCGGCGTATTTCAAGTCGGACCGAAAGTGGTGTGCGAGAATGACGAAGAGGCGCCGGAGGGGGAGGACAAGGAGAACGACGAGGACGCCGGCGACGCCGATGACGAAGCGTCGTTCCAGGATGTGATAGCTGCGATACCCACCCGCCTCCAAAGACTAAACCCACGCGACTCTCCAGACGACGACGTTTTCACGTAGTTTATCGTAAATGCAATTAATGCTCTCTTCGAACTGACCTTGCTGTAGAGAGATTTTGACGGAGGCAATGCGCGCCGCCTTCAGCGCTCGAGTGAAATCCCATGTGGGCGAGGACGAGATTGGCGAGCAAGATACCCTCGAGTTTGTTATACAGGTTCTGCGTCTGATGTCTGCACAAAATCGAAACAAGGCGATTGTAGAGGGGGCGAGAGGAACATGGTGAGGAGCGAGTGAATCAACTTTCGGAACAGGACGTTCGCTTCACAAGTTCATTGTTCTGTCAGACCCAACAATAAGGTGGAAAGCGACCCGACGCATGTCGAGTGATACGCGAGGTACTAGTAGGGCTACACGGTAAAGGTAGGTAAGGTAAATACAGGTAAGGTATTAGTGAGTAGGATTATGGGAAGTTATAGCAAGAAGTTGTATGACACAGCGCGTGAATGAGAATTAAATTCGTGAATGTGTTTTGGGAAACGAGCAGGTTGACCGGCACCAGGTCTAAACGGCGCTGGACTTCTCCCAGAGGAGCATCACCAGTCCATCCTCGTCGTCGGACTCCACAATGTAGCTGTGGTCGTATCCCGCAAGCTGCTTCTTGATCAGCAGCGCAGGCGGCGCGTTCGCGCGGAGGCGTGCCCAGCCCTTGGGGGAATCCCGGCCCTTGTGAGCAAGTGGGGAACGATCCTCGTCGTCGGTGAGGTCGCTCGAGTCGCATGGGGAGCTGAGGGACGAGTGGCTCGAGACGGGGCTGGAAAACACGCTCGTGGCGGAGCTGCATGACGGCGAAGTGGGAGGCGTGTAGTAGACACTCGCGGATGAAAAGTTGCTGCGGGACGAGGAGGCGCTGGACGGGGAGGGAGGGGAGAGGGACGGGGGCCACGAAAGCACGTAGGCCTTGGTTTCATCCCGGCCATGACTGGGCGGCTGGAAGTATACAGTGCCCGCTCGTGAAGGCCGAGGAAGAGGTTCTGAGCCCTGGTGAAGCTCGTGGCACCAGTTTCTCGTCCGCGCTGGGGAAGGGGGGTTGCCGAGACTGAGGTGAAATGGACGCCAGTATGCGTTTGGCGCCGATGAGACGCGTGGGCAACAGTGCTACACGTCTGTGAGACCTTTGACACGAGAGATGAACCAAATAACTCACCGTAGCAGCGTTGTGGAAATACATAATGATTGAGAGAAAGGGAAGAACGTAAATGGGGTCGTGAGCAAGGATACGAGTCTGAAAGCGTCTTTGGGGTTGTGCAATCGAGGATCGGACGGGTCGAAAAAGAGCTTTCGACTGCAGGGAAGAGAAGGGGGGAAAGAGTTGAGAATGGGGCCGAAACAAATAGTCGGGCCTTTTATTCTCGACCCTCCTGTTACACCCTCGCCACGAGTCGCCAGTTCTTTGTGCTGGGCTTTGTCTCAGGTTGCTTTGTCTCTTTCTTTGACTCCATGGTCACGTTTCTTCATCAGACTTGGCGGGGAACGTGTCTTAAGGGTCGAAATCGCGATATTCGAGGAGGTCAAAAGACGCCATTGAGACTGAGACCAAGAGCAGATGAAGAGAGGGAGAGAGATCGTGGAGGCCGTCGACAAGCAGAGACAAATGAATGGCCTAATTTGGATCCAAAACCTCCAGGTCCTAAAAGGGGATATAAATGTCCAAAACACGTTCCAAAATACTTGCATACACACGACTCCGAGTGGGAAATGGGTGGAGTTGGATTGAATGGAAAATCCAGGCTGCTCTATCACTCGACGGCTTTCATCAAATTTTGGAAGACAATCAACGTACAATGCTGTGTGTTCCAACTTCTCGTCTGTGCATTCTTGACAGAGAGCGCAGGACACGAGCTGGATGTATACATATAAGTTCTTCTTCTCTTGTCAAGTACCTCAAAGTCTCACAGACATCCAGAGATTATATCATAAGTACTTGGTCCATAACATATCGCAACTCCAACGCCGAGAAGTTGAAAACAAACAGGAGCCTGAAATAAATACCTGAGGCAGAGTTAAGAGGATAAGTCATCTGCTCGTGTATGGCGGCGGATAGCCAGCAACAATCGGACGTCGCCCGGCCATCATATCATGAGCAGTTCCCCAGGATGGCATCGCGTGAGGCAGGATCTCGTCGAAGTCCCGTGCCGCATTCCCGTCGGAAAGATCTGTGGTGTGCGACTGCTCCTCCACGATGGCAGTGGAAGGACTAGACGGCTCAGCGTGATACGTGTCGGTCATAGACTTGGGGACTGCGCCGTGGCCGCGCCGGTGAGAGGTGGGGTCGTTCCGATCGATTGAGGAAGACGAGGCTGTATGCCCAGGAATAAACGCGGCTTGATAGCGCGACTCAATAGTGCCATATCCGGCTTCCCACATTGGCTGGCCCTCAGAGCTGCCAGCACCCGCGGGCGTAAGAGCGCGCTCGTCGAGATCACCGCGGTTTCCCCAGGACGAAAAATTACTTGCGGGGTAGCCTGATCTTCCGGACATCTCTCGACGAACTGCGGCTTCTATGGGTTTCGAAATAAGATGGAGCACTTCGCTGCGTATACACATAACACACCTGTATCGCCCATGCTGAACGGATATGACAATCTGTCTGGTGCGTCGGGGCGCCGCCGGCGGCACCTACGTAGAACACAGAAGGCAGCCAGTAATACGCAGACAATGGCCGCTATTACCCCTCCAATAATTGGCCCGGATTTGACAGTCTTCTTTGCAGCGTTGTCAGATAGTCCAGTCTGTTCGGTGCCAGAACTGAGATATTCATGTGAAGATAATCATCGAAGGTTGATTTCTGTTGGAAATACCTTGAAACTCCACTTTGAAGGACGCTTGTGGCAGGCTGTATTTGACCACCGGGCCCGGCGAGACTTTCTGGCAAGGTGAACGTGGGTGAGGCCAGAGAGTCAATAGCCTCGTTCGAATTGGAAGATCCCGAAGCGGAACTGTTTTTGATGGCGCGTCAAATGATGCGATCATCGGGGTGGTAAACTCACTTCGAGTTGGAGGCAGAAGCGGATTGACCAGAAGATTGGGCGAAGGAGGTGGGCAATGAAGTGGAAGACGAGGGATCTGACGCAGGACTAACAGGAGAAAGGTTGTGGCCAGACGGGACGGACGACGAATCTGAACCTTGAGAAGGTGTAGGTTGGGAACCTCCATGGGCTTCAGGCGACGACGCCTGTGAACCGCCCTGTGATGGCGATGCTTGCGAGCCTCCTGGAGATGACGACGTATCTGAAATTCCTTGCGTTCCACTGTCGCCCGCACCACTATCCCCCGCACCACTATCCCCCGCATTGCCGTCACCGCCATTTGTACCTGTCGAATTGCCGCTACCGATTTTAACAGGCCCCCCATTCGGCGGGGCAACAGTAGTGGTGCCGTTACCACCGCCAGTGCCCTGTGAGGTTCCGTCGCAGGAGCCGCCACCCAACGTAGCTGATATCGTTAGCTGGGTTACTACACGAAACCAGAAAATCTTACCTCTAGCGTGTATGCTGAACGTAGAAGACTGTCCGGAATCTCCGGTGCTATCCTGCACCGAAAGAATGACGCTGGTTCCTAGAATTTGCAGTGATCAGCCTCGGCTGAGAGTGGCAATATGATTGTAACGCACCTGGCGAGAGATCAATAATCCAGGTCGTTGAAGGTTCGTTTGACGGCTCAAGATTGACGAGCGCAGGATTTGGGGACGCCGCAGAAAGAATGCTTGAGCACATAAAAAATGAGGATTCGTCACAGGAGAGACATACGAACGAACCTCTAACAACAATTAAAATTCCGGCCAGTAATTATGAACAGTACATACCAATGACCATGGTGCTGGGGTGTGATGTCGGTCATCATATCTCTGGCCAAAACATGTGCTCACCTATTCCGCCTTGCCAGGAAAGCTGAGTAGCTGCACAAACTATAGCGTTGGCTCTGGGCGAACGGCTTGATAAGTAGGACTAAAAACAGAACCAAGAGTTACACACGGTGTGTCGACGGATATCGTCGCAAAGGAAAGTGGGATAAAGAACGCAGAAATGGCGACGATGCAGCAGAGAGGATGCATCGTGGTGGAAAGAGAACAGAACTGAGGCCGTTCAGCGGCTCGCTCGGTATCATCATAAATGTAACGATGACAGAGAAGCACTTTGGTGGAGACAGAATGGCAACAAGATTACCATCGCCTGCCGGCCAGGATATCTGTAAGTGGATGATGGTCAGAAACAGATGAAACCGCCGAGTTGAGGCCGGCTGATTCGGAAGCTCATGATGCGTCAAGTCCAGAGATTGTGCATTATCCAGGTCAGCGTTCAGCGTTCGACCTGTTCTATAAACGTATATGTGCAAATATCAGTGGCTGAAAAAACCAAGATCTCGGCAGAAATTGAAAAGGCCTAAACATCTATCACAGAGACAGCACATGCCACGTCGGAGGATTGATCAAGGAGCCCAGCATGGGAACTGGTTAAAGGACAATTCGAATACTGATGCTGTACAGGGCAAATGACCGAGTGAGATAGACGGAACGCCGTCCATCTTGAACATAAGCCTGCATAAAGAACGTCGGAAGAGAATGTATATGGCACAAACATAAATACATCGTCGACTCGGAGGGCCAAAATCAGACTCAAGGCGCTGTAAGTCTGACGCCGTAAGCATTTTGTCGATTGGGGGCTGGTTGAGGAACGATTTGAGGTGCGGCGGAAGAGGGCCTCCGGTGCTACGCTGGCGGTGAGGTCATAATCCAGGTACAAGGAGAGCTCCTTGGCAGGTTTCCGGTTTTGTGGCTTGCTCGATCGTGTCCATAGGTACCCGTTACAACGCACAAGTTGCTGCGCAACCTTCGCATTGGGCCGGCCGACAAGATGATTCTTGGATTCCGTTAGACGGAATAAGACGCTGTCTCTGAGAACGACGTGAATGGCATGTGCACTGCATACCCATGATGAGCTCCTGCGCGCTGTATTGTATGCCGTGTGCGGACCTCACCTCCAACCAAGAAATAATGTTTCGTTCGCGTCTATATGGTTTCCTTGGTCCAAGAAACTGCCCGATACCAGGATCATGCAATTTCGTCGTCGTGCATTGTCAAGGATTGTCAATTGCGCCGTTCCAAGACATACGGACTCGGAGTAAAACCGTCTCAAAGATGGTCGGGAAGACCGCGTCTGGCGTGAGAAGACTCGGATCACAGCATGATCGTTCACTGCAAGCTTTCAAGCCTTGAACGCCTTCGACCACGACCATAATTTTACCTTCGCTTAATGCAATTGCCAAAAACGCAGCTAATGTAAAGAATACCGGCTGGGTCTACTCTACAACAAAATCCATCGCGTTCAAGAAATCCGACCCGACTCGTTTTTCGACCTTTTCGTGGGGTTGCTCAATGTGTTGTGGGCCTCGGCGGTCATTCTCGAAATCTGGTACTCAAGAGTCCTTCGTATGCATGCACGGATCCGCTCGCTCCTCGAAACTACTGAGTCCAATTTACACTCGACCCGCTGCCACACGATTCGTCGGATTCGGATCCTCTGGGCCTTCGCTACAAGCTACGGCTCTCGGGATACGGCTCTCTACACACCGACTGCGTAGACTCCAATGTCCTTTTCCTTTTCCTGTTCCTCACTTTCTGGCGCTGGATCGATCGATCGGTGTCCCCTAAATCTCCAAACCGGGTTATGGTCAGCCACTTGGTGAATAAAAAGGCGGTGGGCGTGTCAGCCACTCAGCGTTCTCTCTCTTCTCCCTACCACCACCACCACCAGCACATCTACCCCCACCAGCCTACCCCCCACCCACACCCCACACCCACACCCCACCCCACTACCACATCATATCCATGATGTTCACCGTCTCCCAGACGTTCACGCTCCTTCAGGCTTGGTTCGGCGACGCGGTCTTGTGGTTCTTGTCTCTCTTCAGCCGCGGTGGTGTCAAGGTCGACGATGCGGAAAGTGCCTCGACAGTCGTTGGTTCTGGTGAGCGCGATTCATCCATTCTTTCAACGCGTAGCTCAACCCCTCCTCGCAGATGTCGATATGAAGTCAGCTGAATGTGACGGTTCGTCTCTCTCGTCGTCGCTCGTTCTATTGCCTTTGCTTATCAACGCCTAGACGTTGCCCTTCCCGCCCCCGTTCCCGAAGTCGAGTCGATCGCCACCGAGCCCGAGAAGGACGAGCCTACCGGACCCGAACTCATAAGCGCCGCCGTCGCCGCCTCCCTCGCCACTCTCCCCTCCCTCCCGTCGATCCTCAAGACCCCCGAGGCACGCCCCCCGCCCCCGACGTCCTCAAACGCTGTCTCGGAGAAGCAGGACTTCGGTCCGCCGACCAATCTCTTTTACGAGCACCGCCTGCCATTCGGGAACGTTACCAACCTCCCGCGCTTCGGAGCGGAGCAGAAGGGGATGAGGGTGAACAACTTCGAGGTCAAGCCTCTCGCGCCGCGGGTCAAGAGCAGGAAGTCGCGCGCCAAGAAGTCTCGGGCTTTCCAGGTTCCCGCTGTCGTTGTGGTGGATACGGACGCGCCAGAGGTTTCGAGCAGTGCCGCTGCCGAGGTTCTTTCCACTCCGGCCCTCAAGTCCATTCTCACACCGGTCGCTACGCTGGATTCTGTTGCTCCCTCTGTCTTCGCGTCCATCCTCGCGCCGGTCAAGGTCTTGGAGGAGTCCGTCCCCGCGCTCGTCAACGTCCTCGAATCAGTCACCGCGCCCGTCAAGGTCATGCAATCCGTCTCTACGCCTGTCACCGAGCCCATCGCCGTCCTCGAGCCCACCACCGCGTCCGTCAAGGTTTTCGACTCCGCTGCCACCGCCGCCCCTGGCTCCGCCGACTGGGAGAGGAGCAAGGCTGCCGCCCTCGCGCAGGCACAGGCCTTCAGCACCCATGTCAAGTTGTCCCGCCGGATTTCTCTGCCCAGCCCAGCCCCGATCCCTGTCCCCGCTGCCGTCGACACCATCGTGCTGCCGCCCTCGAAGCGCCACTCGGCTCCGCCTGTCCTCTGCGCACCCCGCAAGACTCTGCAGGACCGCCTCTCCGCGCTGCTTGCGGCCACGACCGACACGATCGCCGCCCTCGAGACGGAGAAGGTCAGCAGCGTGAAGGGCGGGGTAAACGGCGTACCGGAAATCGGTGACGCGATCAAGGAGGCGAAGAGGTTTAGCGCCGCTGCGCTCGAGGAAGGACGGCAGCTTTTTACGGTCGGTGTAGACTCCGACGACGAGGACAACGACGACGAGAAGGACAACGAGGACGAGGACGACATCCCCCTCGGCCAGCTTCTCCTCACCGGCAAGGCGCGTCAAGTTCAGTCGGCCAGTGTCCTTCCCACCGTCAACCCCGCATCCCCCCGGCGCCTCATCTCGTCAATCTCGGCCTCGCGCTCCATGGCCGACCTCGCCAACGCAAGCTCGCGCTCCATCAACGAGCTCTGCAATGGGTACGACCAGGCGATGAGTAGCCCGGTTTGGCAGCGGCTCCTCGCGCGCTCGGACGACATCAACCGCCGGCGTCGCAACGATTCGATCGTTTGAGTGTGACTCTCCGTTTCAAGTCCTGGGCTCATCCTTCTCTGGTCCGTCTCCCGCCTCCCTCCTCCCGCCCGCCCCTCGTTCGTTCCCCGTCGATTCCCTTTTTATTTTCTGGGTTTCTTCTTTCTTTCCTTGGGTCTCTTGGGTTTTCAGTCTCGTGTTCCTCTTTTCTTGGGTTTGCGGTCCCGGTCTCTTCCCTCCTTCCCTCCCTTTTTCCTCGACTCGGCCTCTCTCCGGTCCCGGTCATCCACCAGAAAACACCAAAAACATCGAAAAACCAACAAAAGCATCGCATTTGGGTGTGTAGCAGGACGAGGACGAGGATGGACTTTAGTCCTGCGTGGGCGCTTAGAAACACCAAAAAAATTGTATAATCCGTCTCCAATCCTAGATCCCGTGCTGTGATACGCATTCAACGTTGTGCGATGGACTCGAATTCGAGTTTCGCCTCATTGAAGAACGTCTGAGTCGGAGAGCTGAGTTCATAATGGCTCTACAGGCTCTGCACTGATTGAGGGCTGGGTGAGGGACGATTTGAGACGTTTCCGGTGCTACGCTCGCGGTGAGGTCGGAATACAGACCCATTAATTCTGTAACCGGGATAGTTCGAAGATGGTCGCGCCGACGCTAAAATATAAGGTGACCCTGGTCAACGCGTCCTGTTGTGTCTTGTTGTGTCCTTCACGTGAGCGCATCCTATTGTCTAACTATTTCAAGCGCCACCACCGTTTTCAAACGTTCTCGAGGAGGCTCTCTTTTTGGTTTCCTGGGCCAGTTCAGAAAACCTTGACCTCGAGTATAAAAGAAAGCCAGATTGAAAGCAAGCGACCTTTCTGCTACGCTCCTCCGACAGTTCATCTCTCATATCTCTTTCCTCGATTAACACGCCGCAATGGACATATGGAGCGTGGATGAAATCGTGCGTCTTCACTTTGGTAACGACGGTATATCAGCCTCCGGAGGATCGCGGTGACGCCGATGTTTTGTATTCTCAGCTGGCGCACACCTTGGTAAGAATGAATTCCACGGTGGAATCGCCACTTGCCGGCTGAATAGAACCCTTAGTCGAATTACCGCGAGCTTTCTCGAGACTTCGAGCAGGTCAAGGAGGAAAATGCTCACCTTAAACAGGCCAACTACGTCCTTTCCGTAAAACTGGGGGTGAGTCGCACAAATTATACGGGGTCGTCGATAATTTATGACACAGACATGCTGCCATTGTGCTGAGCTGCCTCCGGAGATTTTGCTCATGATTTTTCGTTATGCGTTAGCGCCCGCATGGATGCTTCGCGGCACGAAGTCGATGGTGCCATATCCACAGGACCTCTCTTCTGCTGATCTACGCATGAAGCTCAGCATCCTCGCCGTTTGCAAGTCGTGGCACCGCATCGGTACCGAACTTCTCTACCAAACGGTCACCCTGCGTCGAATTACCCAACTGCCGATCTTCGTTCGCGCGCTTGAGGGTAGAGAAGAGCTCGGCTCCCTCGTGAAGCGCCTGGATATCGACTGCTTCGTTCCTCGTGGATACTCTAAATTGCACGAGACAGAAAACAGACGGATCTTCAAGCTATGTCCGAATCTTTCGCACGTCGGATTTTCCCCGCCTTTTTGGATCCCAGGAAAGCCATTCCCGTTGCCAGCTATGAATTCATCCATCACGTCGCTGGAGTTTGCTAGCGACATCCCGTACTCTGCTGTCCTGCCTGCTCTGACGCAGCTTTGCCACACCCTGAAGTCTCTCGTCATCACCCTCCCGGCCGCATACGACGATGACCATCCAATCCTTACTTTCGGCAGCTTGCAAGACTTGAGTGTGACACTCGAGCCTTACTCGGTGATTTCGGTATCGAAATGGCTAATACCCAACCTGCGACGATTGTGGTTAGCTCGGAAATGGTGCCTACATGAAATCGCCGAAATGCGGAAGTGCGAGGAGGTCCTAGACGCATACGGGGGCACCACCACATTCCTCGAGCTTCTGGGTTTGTGCCCGGTCCCTGAGGTTCAGCAATTGCTAAACCGATGCCCTGTACTGGAGCATGTCGTCTTGCACCTCTCTTCACAAGTCCCTTCTCTCCAATTGGCCCACCGCACCCTCAAATTCGTTGATATTTACGTGCCCGCTGAGGCCCTCAATATACCCTTTTCCCGCGCTGGGCTTCCGTCTTTGCAAAGCTACCGATATCTCGACTTTGCAACAAGCCTCCTTCGAGATATTCCGTTGAGCCTCGACACTTGTGCCGAGGGAGAGAACGACGATGAAGAGGTGAAAGCAGCGAGGGGGCCCGATGTGCAAAACAACGTACCCAAGAACATGCTTGTCATTCTGGGGTTCAGCGACGGTGGTATGAATGGCCCGGTCGGCCACTGGCCCGACCACAGCGATGATTATGTCCCGGACTCCTACGATGAGGACGAAGGCTCTGTGCAAACCTCCGATGACGAGGATTCAGACTCCGACTCCGAGTCCGATGCGGTTACGGCCAGCGAAGACGGTGGATGTCTGAAAGACGAGTTCTATGATGAGGACTACTGGGAGATTGGTCGCGATGAAGCGATAGCGATGTTTTATGCGACGCATGATGAAGAATAAATGGGCATCGAGATGTGCTCAAGCCGGGGAGCCTTAGCTGCAGGACTGCGGAGGATCTAGGTCTCAAGGGTGCACATTGGAGTTTCAAGAACACCGACATGCTGTTTTTTCGACATCCGAGTCACGCAAGAGCGCGTTTGGGCTTGGCGACACGGTCGAAGAACTTGAGAGACATGACACGAAACACGCCATGGTTTCCCTCTGAATCTCTGCGCTGGATTTTATGCTGGATTATAGTTGGGACTTGTATCGAGCGAGCTGCATCATTTGCTTCTAATTGAAAATAATGTTTCGCTCGCGTCCCTATGGTCCCCTTGGTCCAGAGATTGCCCAGTGCCAGGATAGTCCAATACCGTCGTCGTTCTATACCATCTTGCACCGTAAACGCGTCTCAAGACATCCAATTTTCACAAAGCAAAATTCCCGTCGCGTTGGGACATTCGGAAGACCCGTGAGAATACTCGGATCAAGAGGTGATCGCCGCGCTGCAACCCTCAACAGCGCTCAACGCCTTTGACCACCGCGTCCATTGCGCTCGTTGCTCGTTGAAAGCCGCAACTGCAACAAATGCAGTCAAGACCGACTCACGACACTCGAGGACTATTCAATGACGTGGTCAAGAAATACAGCTTATTTTTCGACTTTGTCGGGTTGTTCAAGCGACGAAAGAACAGATCGCGGTTTGACGGTCCTCTTGCGCAAGTCCTTGGAATCCGGTACTCAATAGTTTGCAGAGGCTGTATTATTATGCCCTCAAGGATTCCTTGGCCCTCTCTGTAAAACTACCGAATGAAATTTAGACACGACGTGCTGTCACGGTTCGGATGCTCCAAGGTTTTCGCTGCAAGGTCTCTCTATAAACGCCCACTGCATACTGCAATGCCCTCGAACTCACTTCCTAGCCCTCGATCGATCGGTGTCCCCTAATTTCCAAACCGGGTTGTGGTCAGCCACTTGTCAAATAAAAAGGCGGAGGGCGTGTCAGCCACTCAGCGTTTTCTCTTGTTCTCGTACCACCACCTCCGCACACCACACCACACCCCACCCCACCACCGCATCATTCAAAGATGCTTACAGTCCACCAGACTATCACTCTCTTTCAAGCGTTCTTCGGAGACGCGCTCCCGCGGTTCTTCGCTCTCTTCGGTCGCGGCGGGGTTAGGGTAGATGATGTGGAAAGGGTTTCGACACTTGTTGGCTCTGGTGAGCGCGTTTCATTCGTTAGTTTAACGCCTAACTCGATCCCTCCTCACAGATGCAGACATAGATGCCAAATCCGTTAATGGTCACGGTTCGTCTTTCTCGTTGTTCCTCGTTCTATTGCCTTTACTTATCAACGCCTAGAGCTCGTCATTCCCGCCCCCGTCCTAGAACTCGAGTCCACCCTCGCCGAGCTTACCGGATCCGAACTCATAAGCGCGGCCGTCGCCGCCGACCTCTGCTCGCTCCCCTCCCTTCCCTCCATTCTCAAGTCCCCCAAGGCGCGTCTCCCGCCCACGACGTCAACATTAGTCCATGAGAAGCAGGAATTTGGGCAGCCCAGCAAGGTTTTCTACGAGCACCGTCTTCCCTTCGGGAACGTGACCAACCTCCCGCGGTTCGGAGCGGAGCAGAAGGGGATGAAGCTCGACAACCTCCAAGTCAAGGCCCTCGCGCCGCGGGTCAAGAGCAGGTCGCGCGCGAAGAAGGCTCGCCCCGTCCAAATCCCGGTTATCATCGTCGTGGATACGGATGCTGTCAGTGCTGCCCAGTCCCTCAAATCCGACCCCGCGTGCGGCATCGTCAATGTCTTCGAGTCCCTCCCCGCGCCCGCCAGCATCCTTAATCTCGTCCCCGCGCCCGACACCGTCCCCAAGTTCGTCAACACTCCCAAGGCCGCGCCCGCTCCTGGATCTCCCGAGTGGAACGACACCAAGGCTGCGGTCCTCGCGCAGGCACAGACCTGGACCGACCACATCAAGGCATCGCGCCGGATTTCCCTTCCCGCTCCCGCCCCGATCCCCGTCCCCGCCCCCGTCAAGAACCTCGTGCCCCAGGCTTCCAAGCGTCACTCGGCCCCGCCTGTGCTCGGCACGCCCCGCAAGACCCTGCAGGACCGTCTCTCTGCGCTGCTTGCGCGCACCACGGACACTATTGCGGCGCTCGACAAGGACTCGGAGAAGATTTACAAGGGCAAGAAGGGCGAGATACGCATCAACCATAACGGCGTACCGGAGATAGGGGAGGCTATCAAGGAGGCCCGGAGGTACAGCGCTGTCGCGCTAGAGGAGGGCCGGCAGCTTTTTTCGATCGGCGAGGACCCGGACGACGAGGACGAGGACGACACCCCCCTGGGCGAGCTTTTCGAGGCGAGGCGCCGCCGGAACGATTCAATTGTTTAGGGTTTCTGTTTTCTTTTCTTCTCTGGGTCTTTGGGTTTTTCTCTTTGGGTCTTTTTGTCTTTTCTCTCTTTCTTTCCTCTCTTCCTTTCCTCTTTTTCGCCCCCGACTCTCTCCTGCCTCGAGGATTCCCAGAACTACCAAAAAAACTGTATAACGGATCAGACTAGTAAACCAAAAAAAATTGTATAACGCGTTCCTTGTAAAGCTAGACCTCTTGTTGCGATAAAACGTTTCTAACTCGTAGGCGTCGGATTTCGAGCCCAATTATCTGCTTGGAGGTTCAGAAATTCTCAGTGATCTTAGCCATACATACACTTCGAGTGAAAAACAGGGTCCTGCGCTCTCGACCGTCACAACGCGTCGGTGGTCGGATTCCCCGTCGTCTTTCGACCGCAGCTTGCTCCACTGAGTCCCCGAGACCGCTATCTCGGGATCATCCCATCTAACCCGTTCCCGTCTTCGTCTCGCTTCGTTCTTGTACTTATAACAACCACCACTCACGCCCTGCATGCCTCACTATGACCCTGGCAAATGGATGGAGCAGCTCATGGAGTGCACGCACCTCCCTGAGGCGGACATGAAGATGCTCTGCGAGCACGTCCGGGCTTTGTTGATGGAGGAGAGCAACATTCAGCCCGTCGCGAGCCCCGTCACTATCTGCGGCGACATCCACGGGCAGTTCTGGGACCTGCTCGAGCTGTTAAGGAGGGGCGGGCCTGTGCCGGAGACGAGCTATATCTTTATGGTGCGTCGCCGCGGCGAGGGGGGAAATCGACGACGCTGAGCGGGCGTGGTTTTAGGGCGACTTTGTGGATCGCGGACACTATAGCTTGGAGACGGTGTCGCTGCTATTGGCGATGAAAGCTCGGTGCGTCCGCGTCCCGCCCGGATTCACCCCAATACTCGATACTAATCGACATTCGCGGCGCAGGTACCCCGACCGAGTGACGCTGCTGCGAGGGAACCACGAGAGCCGACAAATCACGCAGGTGTACGGATTCTATGGTGCGTGCACGCTGCGCGCGCTCATTTTCTGTAACAACAGCGAAACGATAATGCAGCTTTTTGGCTGAAAAACAGACGAATGCCAACAAAAGTACGGCAGTGCGACGGTATGGAAGGCGTGCTGCAATGTCTTTGATTTTCTGAATATCGCGGCGGTGCGTGCACTTCCCTGTGTACTCGGCGGAGAACTCACAACGGACACAGATAATCGACGGCGAGACGCTCTGCGTGCACGGCGGCCTCTCACCCGACATCCGTACGCTGGACCAGATCCGCGTCCTCTCGCGCGCGCAGGAGATTCCGCACGAAGGCGCGTTCTGTGACCTCATGTGGTCCGACCCGGACGACGTCGCGGACAACTGGGCCGTCTCGCCGCGCGGCGCTGGCTGGCTCTTCGGCGGCAGCGTCACGCGCGAGTTTAACCACATCAACCAGCTGAAGCTCATCGCGCGCGCACACCAGCTCGTGAACGAGGGCTATAAGCATATGTTTGACGGGCAGCTGGTCACGGTGTGGAGCGCGCCGAATTATTGTGCGTCTCCTTCGTTTTTTTTCTGGATGTGACACTGACAGCGGACGGGCAGGTTATCGGTGTGGGAATATGGCCGCGATACTGACCATCACCGACATCGGGGAGAGCGAGTTCACGGTGTACGGTGCGGCGGAGGAGAACGAGCGGGACAAGGGGATGCAGACAAGGCGGATGGTAGGTGGCTCTTTTCTTCAAAAGCCGTTGCTCACCCAATGTTTCCACCGTGCAGAGTACGGTACCTTATTTTGTGTAGACTATTATATTTTTATCGACGCGCGCGACAATCTGTATCTAAACGAAACGCACTTGGCCGACCTCACCAGACGAAACCGACTGCGCAAGAAATTCCTCGGACGCCATGGTCGCTTTCTTTTATACATCGATTCTTTCCTAACCGAACCCGTCCACTGTTCTCCCGCAAGCCATAGTGAACTATTCTCTGCTCACCAGTTCGGGAAATCCAAAAGAGCCTCACAGAGTACGCTTTGACCGATGAGTCACCACTGCCACCGCCACATCAATCTTCCTACAATGGGCTTTGAAACTTGCTGTCGTGACTCTCGTTCTCTTTCACCTCCACGATGGGCGTACTTGGAATTGTCGGCAATACATGCCACTCTATAGACAGTACGTTCCTTTACATTTGCGACGTTCACAGGTGACGATCTTACGCAGAAATTGAATGTACGCTATCCCAACCGGCTGCTCTTGCAGGATCCCCCAGCTCGAAACGTCACTGGTGGGAAGACCTCGAGGAAACTAGTAGCGACAGCGAATCTGACTACAAGCGCGCCAGAATACGGTCGCTTTCGCCCATATCCAGAGGCTCTTCGATTGTGAGTTTAGCTCTATCTGGTGCTTGTTCCGGCTTATCATGTGTCGCAGGGTCTCCACCGTCTGCCCCGAAGCGGTGATGACTTTCTGAAATTTTGCAGTCGACCAGGCACCGTTTTTGTCGACAAGACCCATTGCATCCTCGGTCTCCCCCCCAAATTCCAGCACCTTCTCACTCGCCCGCCGCGCTTCGGCAAAACAAGCTTTCTCTCCACTCTGTATCATTATTATGATATTCGAGGGGAGAAGTATTTCACCCGCTGTTTTGGTTCGCTTGCAGTTGCCAAAGCGTCCGAACATGTCCCTACTCACAGCCAGCATCTCTGCCTGTCCTTTGATCTGTCGCACCTCAGCACTTGTCCGGATCCCACCGACATTACCTCTGGACTCATCGGCCGAGTTTCGGGTACATTGAGCACGTTCCTTGACAAATATGCTGCCGAGCTGCATGTTTCTGACCCGGACAATTACCTTGATTACGAAACCGAAACAAGTGATATGTTTCGCATGGTATTCGTGAGTGCTTTCTTCCGTGCAACTTTTCTACACTTCTGACGTTGCAGTAGAATCTCGTCGGCGAACACGGTTTCACACTTTTCGTTGGAGTCGATAATTACGATGCTTCTACTCGCCCTCGTTCTTCCACCGATCGTAAATTATTCGGCGACAGTTTTACGACACCACACGACATCGAGCTTGTACTGGATTCAGAATTTTGGCTGCCTCTGCTCGCCGGAACTCATGTCATCGACAAGCTACTTGTAATTGGGTCTCTACCGGTCAAGTCACCAGCTCTCAGGAACCTATCCGCTAGCCCTGCTCTGCAGGCCGCTTGCGGCTTCACCGAGCAAGAGACCATCGATCTGGTGCGACCCCTACTTGACAAGAGCCCAGACATGGTCGATCTCCATCATTCATGCGGGGATTATAGCTTCTCATCCCAGGAATCTGAAGGTGGCATGACCGAGTCTTTTCTACACCCACAACTGCTGTTCAACCGTGTCGGCGCGCTATCCATACACCCCCCGCATGCCGACGAAGATCCTTTCAGACTACTTTCTACCATTCTCTCGTTAGTCCCAGAGCAGTCAGACGTTCCGGGGGCGGTAGCTATCATTGACCTGATCTGTCTGCTGGCCGCTGGCGCCGTCGAGATTAAGGGGGAATTGGATACTTTTCATGCCCTCAAGGCTATCACCTGGAGCACCCTGTACGATGCCGGTGCCCTCACTTACGATCGCCGGCTCGCCGGTGCCCTCCGCGTTGTGAACAATGCCGTGTTATCTCTGGTATTTCTTCTGCTCGATGCGCTTCAACTTCTTTCTCAACTCCCTTCAGTTACACTCTCGCTTGGACACCTTTTTCGCGGACCGCTACGGCCTTGCTCGGGCATTCCCCGATGCGTGGTACCGGTACCACATACTAGGCAATCCTCGACCTCTCCTGCGTTCGATGTCGGAAATCCTTCGTGATCTGGCTCAGCGTTCATTCGGAGAGAGGCGCGAAGTGGATCTGCGTGGGATCTTCGAGCTCGTCATGCGCAATCCTAGCTGTGTGGCATCCTCCAGGGCGCCTGGCCCTTTAAGCTTGCTGCCCGCCGATGTCGTCCGAGTTGAGATTCCAGCCTACCGACCCGGCGACCAGATGCTTGTTTGGGAGCTCAAGACCGTGTCACTCCGTGGAATGTGGCAGGCGACGAACTTGAATGATGACGAGCCGACCGCTGAAGCCCTCGAGATTCTGCACAAGGAGCTAGTCAAGCTGGACGAAAAGGCCCTCTTGGCGCGACCGTACAGGGTGTGGTCGCCGGAGCGTAATGCGATGGAGACGGTGCTCGTTGGAAGCTTTTTCGACCCCGAACTGGAGGTTCCACAGTTCCTGGCGGTTGGGGGTGCGCGGATCTTGATGCACCAACGGGATATATGCCAGCCGGAGCCGGAGGAGGATGAGGCGGAAGACGAATGTATATGGCTCGGATTGTAGTTGTATCCTTCTTTAATACCCTGTCATGTAAATTCATTTCTTTAAAAATTCAGTCCTACACCGAGCGACGTTTTGCTTAGGCTACTGTATCGGAGTGCTATCGGGGGCGATGGAACGGCAAATTCGTGGCAAAGTGTCACTATTTTTCTAGTATCTTTACCACAAAAAATGCATTCTCTATTTTTATGCCTAGAGTGCAGCTAATTATGTGTACTCTGCAGGATGTGAAATCAAGCTGCATAGAGAATGAGCTATAAAGGCAACCTCAAGGCCCGAGAGTACTCAAGAGTGCTGAGGACCTCCCCGATCAAAAGGGGTGGATCCTGCAACATGGTGATTGATTTCACCACGTTCCTTGCCTAATTAGTGCAGCTTCCACATCATTTATGTGCCTGAAGACTTTTGCTTCGAGACTAGGACAAAAGGAGAGATAGCTTCCCACATATTTACTATTAGGCAGGGACGCACAAAGGACACTTACACGTCATGGACCCACAAACCTGGAAGCCTGTCTTGTGTGCTAACCAATTAACTCAATCAACCTCATGGTCAGGGTTGCCCTTGCCAGGAGCTCATATATCATCTCTACATAGAGCAGCACTTGCACTTGCTAGAAATTATGAAGAGCCTTATGTCTATAATTATTTCTGAGGACCTACATGGCTTTCAATTTTGACGCGTAGAGGTTGACGCGTTCGGAAGCGGTGCCAAGTCTTACGCGATCACGTGACCGCGAAGCGGACTTTTGACCGAATGAGAATCTCAGATATTACCGCCTTGATGTCGGAATGGATACAGGGGGGCTGCTTGAAGGTTATTTAAGCCACCAATATGTGTCCTTTATGTAGTTTTTGTTTCCTCCATCCCTCGTTCACTCATGCCGAAGTCCTCACGGCCTCACACACAACGCAGCTCGTTCCCCAAAGCCGCAAGGAAAGCTGCAATTCTGCAGCAAGTACTTTATTCAGACCCGTTCAGCACTCGGTACAGCGATATCCCCGTATGTGTTCGGTTAAAACTGTTTCTTGACTGATCTCATTTCTGGGCAATGAAGGCCAGCAACTGGCCCCGCAGCGACCAATCAGAGAGAACGGACGTCTTGAATTATCTTCGAAGCAAGGCGAGCCGCTCATACAGACAGGATGTGCATTGAGGATCTTCACGAACGTCCGTAGGTTATCCAGACGATTTGGAGTCCGCTGGTCACCGTGTGTGACCAACTCCCAGAAACGCCGCAGTTGGAGGTCAAAATTGCGGTCCTGGTACTTCTTGATCATCGCTTGGACCGGCACAGGTTTGCTGAGTCTGAGTCTTGACAGCGCCAGTACGTCCGTGAGCACGACTTGGACGTCAAAGACGGGCGCGGCCACCGCTCGTTCTGGAAGGGTGTCGATAGGTTTTACGACGAGAAGATAGAGGAACTGGGGAGGAGCTTCGATAGCCTGGGTTGGAGGAGGTTCGCTGTATCTTCTTCACTTTAGGATGCGCTGACGAACGTTGGAAGATATCTGCGAGCTACGATTGAGTTGGATGAGCGATTGGCGCCTCCTCCTGCCGCCCAATACATCGAGCCGCTGTTCACATATACTCCATTCGTCATGAAGATCTGTTGTATTCTGAATTAGCAGTTATACTGTGAAGTCGTAGATACCTGTGCCGTTGTATTGATGTGAGCTCGAGACGAATAACAAAAGAGTGTACATACTATGGATCAGCTAGTTGGCGGTATCCCTAGAAGAAAGGATTGGAGTGAATTCAAAACTGTGACGAGGAGCAGCCTACGCGGTCGCGCCAGGACGTTTCATCATCGAGGCTCCTGGGAAAGACACCGTTCAGACAACTCGGAAGAACCCGCCGAGCTGAATACACCGTTCTTTGGGGGCTGGTACACTACAACCTGCGAAGCTGCTGGCTCCGAAAGAGACACGCCGAGCGGCACGTATGCACACAAAAAGTGCGGGCCTCGAGTTGATAGCTGGCCCTGGGGAGTGAAGACTCGGCGCAAGGCGGTAGAAAGACTGCTGCCGCGCGGAGATTGCTCATCGGAATCCATACATCTTGTTGCCTCGCGGAGGAAGATACAAATTGCACACAACGGCAAGGCAGAGGGAAGTGGGCCGTGCTATTGAAAACGTAGGTTAGGGCGAAGGATTGGCGAGCCGGCGGTGCCAGTGAACAGGCGACTCGCATGCTCAAGAAGACCCAAAGACCCTCCACAGAAAGACCGTGCGTAGACTGTTGAAGCCGTGCCCAGGTGGACCCAAAGCTGATCCAGGCGGCCACGGTCATCTTGTTCCACTGTGGCGCTTCACGCGTTGTGTAGGATGCGTATGTATGTCCCGCACGCCAACGCGCGGGGCGCGCCACGGATATGCGCAAGACGGCCGCGACACGAGATAGCGAGACCGCGAGACCTTTTGCGCAGACTGCAGAACGTTGAAAATAAGAGCGTTTGGGAGAAAGGTCAGTCATGTTGCACAGTGAATGTCGGATTGGGAGAGCGTCGGACCAAGTGGCTGTGCAAACACCAGCCTGTTCACGACCGCTATGTCGTTCATCGACATCCTTGGTTGAGCGCTTTCAGCTGCCAACTGTTCTTTGGAACACGGAACTCGTTCGATCTAGTCCTCTCGAGCAGCATGACTCAGGAAAACTTCGCCGCGTCTGTGGTTTCGACGCGCTATTCATCAGCTATTTCAAGTTGCCGAACCGCCTCTCACAAGCTGCTGCGCCATCCCTTTTCCAGTCCCTACTTTGTCCTCAAGCTGACCTCGACGCGCTCGTAGCCAAGCGAGACGACGCTCTGCCGCCGCGGTCAGCAAGCCCCGCCACGCGTTCCTCGACCTCCTCCGCTCCTCGGGCTTCTAGGACTAGTCGACCTTGACCTTGCCAAGTGTCCACCTTTCGTCCACCCCTCTCATTGAAACAGCTCTGAGGGCGATCGTCCAGCACGAGCCTGTCCTGAAAAGGTCGAACCGGGGAAGGTCGCATGGGATCCATGATGAGGCATTGTCAATTGAGGGATGCCGGTCGCTACAAGTCGCTAACCATTACAGTACATGTATAATTAAACTGTACAACTTTGCATAAGTACGGATTACTTCTGGGAGGTATACTGGTATCTGGTATTCTGCTTGTCCGGTTCGACGACGCTCGAGATGATCCTCGAACCAATGCCGACGATGAGGTAGCCAATGAGCTTGTCCGGTGAGTCGGTCGGATCCCTCGAGACTTTGACCCGACCGTCAGCTGCAGTAAGGCCCTCCAGTCCGCTCCCATCGTAGGTATCGAGGGCTTCTCCGTTGACGATCGCGTTCAGATATTTCTTCAATTGGTTTGTCCCGGCATCTAGAATGAGACCGAATTTGACCGTGTGCGATACGGCTTTCCCTCCCGCCTTGGGATAAGACCAAAAGTGGTAGTCCACTTCCCGCAGCTCTTTTATCGACATCTTGTCAAGCTCCTTCTGCTTCTCCTCGCATTTTTTCTTGAACGTGGACGGTAATTCAGATGAGCCATAGACCATGGAATGGCAATCCTTTTCGGATTTACACTGTGCGCGAAAGATGCCATGGAGGTTGAGATACTTGAGCTCAATGGCAATGGCAACTCCGGGGTGGAGTTTTCGGAACGCGCAAAGGAAGATATCGAGGTAGCCGAAGCGATTTAAACCGGCAGTGAGTATGTTACCACTCCAGTGGGAATATGTGTCGACCTTCTTTATCTTGGAGTCCGTCAAGAGGCCCAACTGGGGAAAGATGTTGTTTGTGTACGCGAGACTGCCATCCGACTCGCGAGAAGTCTTGACGAGCTGGTGGTCGGCTGCTATGAATACCTCCCACATGGCTTGGAAGACGGCCTCGCCCATCTTGTAGAGATCGAGCCAAGGTTTCATACGTAGCAGGCTCGCTACCGCGTCCGAGATACGATACGGGTCACGTTCCAGTAGTGCCATGAGTTGTATATCCCGAATGCTTTCTTGGTCTGGGATAGCGGGGAGCTTGCAGAAGAGCTTGAATCAACCATATTAATACCCGAGAAACGGAGGTTTACCACAATTTCGACGTACCTGTTTCACCGCAAAGGGGCTCGACATCCCGAGGTATATCACGCCTTTCACCACAACTACTTGCACGGCGCCAAGATAAACGAGCAGCGCATGAAGATATTTGTCTTCGTTGACATGCGCAAGGAGCGTTTCAAGCGTGAATCCCCGTATCGTATCGGTATTTTGGATTCTTAGCCATCGTGTCCGACGCAGGTTGGAATATTGTAGCAAAGTATCACATCGCTCTGAGATACCTGGAAGCCACGGGGAGTCCGCCAGCGTCGTGTGCGAACCGCTGAGACCCAGCTTCGTTGCTACATAATTCAGAACGAGGCTGATATTGAGCATGAGGGGCGGAGCGGGAGCGGGAGCAGCGGAAATCTGGGCAGGAGCACCAGGAATCGGAGCAATAAGGGCGGGAGGAGGAGGAGGAGGATAGGGCTTTACGATGGGCCCAAATATCCAGTGCTTTAAGGCATGCCAATTCTGTGTGCTTGTGTCCATTCTTAGATGCCGATTGTGACAGAGAACGGAGACAAAGTTCTGCAGTTCGGTTTCGCCCATTCCAAAGGCACCTTCCAGGCTTTTGTCCCAGGATACGTCCTCTATGACACAATGAGGTCCGGCGTCCGTACTCAACTTGAAGAGGGGAAGGTTGCCTAGTATGAGCAGTTTTGCTACTTTTTGGCTTCTTTCGGGGTCACTCGATGCGGTGATGAAGTCGGTGATGTAGCGTGCGATATATCTTGTCCTTGCATCATCATCGTAGGCAAGGGAGCTTAGAATGGGCGCGTCCCAATGATCTATAGCGATGAAAAGCTCGAGGTTGCGGGACGCTGCGTGTCTCTGGCGAAAGGTACGTCAGCCATATACTTGATCCTTCAAAGAGTGCTTACAAGGATTTTCTTGATCAGTCCGACGGCATCGGTCCAATCCCGAGTGGTCGCATTGAAAGAGTCCATACCAAACCCGCTTTCATATTTGGTGATAAAGGCTTTGATGACTTCCACGAGATAGGTGTTTATCGGATAATGGACAGGTCCTACGCCGAGTATCTTTATCTTTGCCAGGTCAAAAACCAAGCAGAGGCATTCCCCTGCCGACCAGAAATCGTCCCGCCTAATGTGAAGTTTTGTGCGAGCTTGTCTTTCCCTGGCCACTGCTGCAAGGATAGCGGTATCTTCCCACAGTTTTTCGTTGGCATTCCGAGCGGCGGCGATATCAACCCAGGCAGAATACATACCCAAGAATCCACTTTTCCCTACGCCGGGAGGTAGCGTCACGACGCATCCGCTCGTTTCAGGATTATTAAGTAGCGCATCCATTTTCAGAATGTACTCTGATTTGTCGAGCCGAAGAACGCCTCCCGGGTGATCCTTCCAACGGGCGAACGGTATATCAGAGGATAGAAGGTTTACTGGAGCGGTTGGGTCTTGCGACGAACGGATTACACATATACCTTTGGGGGAGGGCAAGTCCACATTTGGTCTCTTCTTCACGATATCGCTATCAGGGTCGCCGGCTGGATGCGGGCGCTTCTGACCGAGTACACTGCTTTTAGGCGGTCCGAACGCGGGCAGCGGCTTCTTTGCTGCTGACTCGTGAGCGGTGGCATGGTGAAGCTGGAGACGAAGAGGACTAACCATCAAACGCGCACTCCAGGACCAGAATCACCACAGCCGGAGATTGACCCTCATGAGGCTGGAGGTACTTCGAAATGCTAAAGGCGGAAACCATATATTGGTTTCCGTTGTTCGAGGAGATTGCGTTGAACGTAGTGGCATCTGGAGTTTTATCCAGCAGCCACCCCGACTTAACGAGAATTGCACCAAAAGCCTGACAGCTATCGCAGCATTCCTGAACACACTCGGAGCGATGTTGTTCTTGAATCTCAAACAAGACCTCCCAAACTTGTTTGCCCCTAAACGCGGTGGCATCATCCTCCCGGATGAGATTGGGGGCATGGCCAAACGGGTGATGGTAGTCGCGGAAGTATGCGTGAACAAGAACTCTCTGAGAAACATCGGAAGCCATGGAGTGTAGTACGTCGAGTGGCTCAAGACGGACGTTATGAACAAGAAAGAACAAGGGACCCACAGTGACCGTGACAACCACGGTTAGTCACACCGCGTGATCACCTTGCCTTTCTCCCACCACAATGGCCACTCGCGACGCTCTCGAAATTGTGATTGTCGACTCTTGCAGTGAACACACTGGTGATACCTATGACTCAATCCGTGAATATTTCTCAGAAGCGGGCATTGGATTGGATGCCAGTACGTTGTGCTCAGTTTCCTCTTGTTCGCCTGTAACATCGCCTTGTAGAATATTCACGCCAAAGATCCATTCGATCTGTGCGCACTAAACCCTCGAAACGCTCCTGGCTGTCTAGAGACGACGAGGACGATGATTCTCGTAGCGACGAATCTGAACCCAAACGCGTCAAAACTGCCCCGCGTTTGGGCTCACTTTCGCCCATTAGTTCGGGACGGTCGTCTGTCAGATCTTTGGATGTGAGTCCGGTCCTATTCGCTCGTCTTCCCAGATTTACGTCCCATAGGCTCCGCCCCATTTACCTCGAAGTGGCGACGACTTCCTCGACTTTCGCCGTCGACCTGGTACCGCTTTTGTTGATAAGACACAGTGTATCCTCGGTCTCCCCTCCAAATTCCGGTGCCTTCTCCTTCGACCGCCGCGGTTCGGCAAAACCACCTTTCTCTCCA
Source organism: Mycena polygramma (assembly GCA_029449255.1). Classification (NCBI taxonomy): domain Eukaryota; kingdom Fungi; phylum Basidiomycota; class Agaricomycetes; order Agaricales; family Mycenaceae; genus Mycena; species Mycena polygramma. The sequence continues at coordinate 1,445,797 of JARKID010000003.1, forward strand.
CTCTGTACCATTATTATGATATCCACGGAGCCCCGCATTTCACCCACCGTTTTGGCTCTCTTGCGGTGGTCACCGAAGCCTCGGATTCCGCTCTACCTCATAGCCAGCATCTCTGCCTGTCTTTCAATCTGGCGCATATTCTCGTTGTCTACTCGGATGTCGCTCAGATAACCTCTGGAATCACTGGCCAAGTTTTGCATATATTGGCCTTGTTCCTCATCGAATATGCTACAGAGCTGGGGCTTTCTCACCCAAATTCCTTCCTCGACGACGAAACCGAAACAACGGGTATGTTTCGCAGGGTCTTTGTAAGTGCTTTCTGCCATTTCCTCGCAATTTCTGAGATTCCAGTAGGACCTTGTCACGGAACATGGCTACACGCTCTTCGTTGGAGTAGACAATTACGACGGACCCAGCCGTTCGTGCTTTGTCGCTGGTGTCGAGGGTGCCAGCTCTGAGGGCTTTGCCACACCACGGCAAATCGAGCAACTCCTGGATTTGCTCTTTTGGGGTCCGCTGCTGGCCGGAGGATGTGTCATCGACAAGTTGTTGGTGACGGGAACTCTGCTGCTCAAATACGCGAACCTCGAGGGTCTCACTGTTCACCCCGGCCTCCAGAATGCCTGCGGCTTCACGGAGCAGGAGGCCCTCCGCTTGACTCGCTCCCTCCTCGACGAAAACGCGGACATGCCTGATCTACTCCGCCTGTGTGGCGAATATGCCTTCTCATCCGCCAACGCAGAGGGCAGAGGGTCTGTCTTTCATCCCCAGCTGCTGATCGACCGGATCCGGGAACTTTCCGTACACCAGCCATGTGTCGACGGGCATTCATTCAAGCTATTCTCTGACCTTCTCCTGCTTCTGCCTGAGGAGTCGGATAGCTCCGATTCTTTAACAAGCAGCGACCTGATCGAGTTGCTGGCAACTGGCGCCATTAATGTTAGTGGGAAAATGGATTCCCCCTTCGATTTCGACGCCACCGGGATGATCACCTGGAGGGCGCTATGCTCCGCTGGAGCTCTCACCTACGATCTCGAATTAACCGATACTCTCCGAGTAGCAAGCAGTTCGGTTCTATCTTTGGTGATTATCTCATGTTATCTTTACGACTTGTTCTCAATGACGACCAGATACACTCTCGCGTGGATACCCTCTTTGCTGATCGACACCAACTACAGTGGATCTTTCTCGATGCTTGGATCGCATTCAGCAAATTGGGTCGTCCTCGGCTGTTATTGGAGCTGCTGACGGAGGTGCTTCGCGACCTTGCACAGAGGTCCTTTGGCAAAAAACACGAGCCCAGTCTCCGCGGCATCTTCGAGCTCGTCATGCGCAACAGCCACTGCTCAAACCCCAGTCGCCCCATCCATCCCATTATCCTACTCCCTGCTGATGTCGGCTGCGTCGAAATCCCCGCGTACCAACCCGATGCCACTGTCACTGTGGAGCTGAAAACCCTGACACTTCGCGGGATGTGGCAGGCCACGAACTTGAATGATGATGAACCGCCCGTCGAAGCCCTTGAGACTCTGCACAAGGAGCTAGTCGAGCTCGACGAGGAGAGCCTGCTGGCGCGACCATACAGGGTGTGGTCGCCGGAGCGCAATGCGATGGAGACGGTGCTGGTCCGAAGCTTTTTCGATCCCGAACCGAAAATTTCCCAATTGCTGGCGGTTGGGGGTGCGCAGATTTTAATGCGCAAGCAGCGTGCAAGCCAGCCAGAGGAGGCCGATGCTGCTCACGCCGATGCTGATAATGAGGCCGACGATGAGGCCGAAGTCGACGAGGACGAAGTCGATGATGAGGACGAGGACCCATACATGTAGTTTTTATCTTATCCCCTGCCATGCTGCGACGCTTGTGCCTAAATCTTCTGTACTACTACATACCCGTACACGCTATCTATCTGCTATCGACGATTACATTATTATCATTCCATGGTGTATACAGAGTTTAGATGCTTGTTTGGTCCAAATTTGTCTGCGGCCTTGAGATCCTCGTTTTTCCCAATCCGGAATTTTTGTGCACAACAGCCATGGTAGATGGCCAGGCTCACTCCCACCGACCCACGTTGAAGCAGGTAAGCAGCAGGCTTAAACAGAGCTCGACGGACTACGGACCCCTGTACAGCAAAATAAACGCTTCAAATCCAAGCACGCGACAAAATCTTCGCTCAAGGAGGCAGCCAAGGGTGCGCATCGGATAGCGCAACATCGGGAGCCCAGCTTGATTTTTTATACCAAGGCCGTATCTCGCGTGAATCTCCTAAGGCCAATGTTGGCTCTAAAATCGCCGCACAGACGCGGCTTAACAGACGGAACAACGCAAAGCAGGCACAGGCGCTGAAACGAAATGCATTGGTCTCGGCGACGCGTCTGTTCAATGGCGTGGATGGCGCGCCGCGGATAGTCGCTGTTATTCCGCTCACGGAAGACATTAGCACGCGGAGTGCGGTTTCTTCTCTTGCAGAAGCTTTAGATGTCGCAACAGACGACTGTCCCGAGCACGGACTATGGAAAATGAGGTGCGTGCGCTGAACGATTGCCATACATAATTCTAGATCTACTCAGGGCGGACCGCTTCAAAACATCGCTCCAATTCCTGAGCGTCCCCTACAAAAACATGTACGCCGCCCTCGACGCCTGCAAAGCCGCCGATTACGTCCTCTTCGTGCTCTCGTCCACCGTCGAGGTGGATCCCTGGGGCGACACCCTCCTGCGCACCCTCCAGGCGCAGGGCCTCCCCGAGGTCGTCACCGTCCTCGCGCCAAACGACGCGCTCGACGCCAAGAGCCGCACAGGCGTGCTCAAAAGCCTGCTCTCGTTCATGCAGTACTTCGTCCCCAGCCAGCCGCGTGTGTTCGACCTGCACGCCGCCGCGGACCGGCTCAACGCGCTGCGCGCGCTCGCGGAGGGCAAGCCCGCGGACGTGCGATGGCGCGAGGGGCGCGCGTGGGTGCTCGGCGAGAGCGCCGAATGGGAGGACGGGGTGCTCAAGGTGACCGGCGTCGTCCGCGGCGCGCCCCTCTCCGCCAACCGCCTCGTGCACATCCCGAATTACGGCGACTTCCAGATATCCAAGGTTTGTTCGTCTATATAAAATCCTACACGTGTTTTATAAAACATCCAGATCATGAGTGCGCCTCTGGGTAAAGCGGGAAAGATGGAGGTGGAACCGGCGGTGCTGTGCGAGGCGGGCGACGACGCGGACTCGCTCGTCTCGAGCAACGACCCGGATGACATGGCGAATGAACAGACGTGGCCCACGGAAGAGGAGATGCAGGGCGCTGACACCGCTGTACCGGCCGACCCGGTATTACCTGACGCCACGCAAGGAACGACGCCCAAGGTCGTCCGGCGCATACCGAAGGGCATGAGCGAGTACCAGGCCGCGTGGATCATCGATGAGGAGGATGACGACGGGGATGACGAGGAGAAAGGCAGCGGGGATGAGATGATGGACGATGCAGGGCAGGAGGAGGAGGAGGAGATGCAGGACATGCCCGTGGAGGAGGATCACGAGATGGAGACCGACAGCCGCAGAAGCGTCGCCTTCCAGGACCTAGATAACGAGGAAGAAGCCAAACAGTACGGTTGCAGTCGTCCGTCCGTTGCGCGCCACTAACTCTGAGAATCCGCAGGTTGGAGACCTGGCGAAGTCGCAAGCGCGAAGAAGAGGATGATCTCATCTTCCCAGATGAGATTGACACGCCCAAGGACATTCCTGCGCAGACGCGCTTCCAGCGCTTCAGGGGAATGCGCTCCTTCCGGACGAGCCCATGGGACCCGTACGAGAACCTGCCGCGCGACTATGCGCGAATCTTCCAGTTCGAGGACTTCAAGCGCACGGAGCGGGGCGTCCGGCGCCGGGCGGATGAGGAGGCGGGTGTAGTAGAGGTAAGCGCGCGATCCACACAATCCACAGTGACGTCTATGAGCTAATAAAATCGATTGCGCCTTCACAGCCTGGGACCAGGGTGGTGGTTTTCTTGCAGGGCGTTCCACAAGAAGCAGCAGGCGCCGCGCCCTTGGTTCTTTTTGCTCTTCTGCAACACGAGCACAAGGTCTCCGTGCTAAATTTCACGGTACAACGCAATACAGAATACGACGGATCTGTCCGGTCGAAGGTGGGCCGCATGCTAAGCCAAGTAAGTGTATCTGCGACTGAAGATCTGGTGCAGGACCCGCTCATCCTGTGCGTCGGCCCGCGGCGGCTGCGCGTGAACCCGGTGTACAGCCAGCACACGCGCGGGGGCGGGAAGGGCGCGAACAACGTGCACAAGTTCGAGCGCTTCCTGCGGCATGGCGTCACGAGCGTCGCGACGACCTACGGGCCCGTCGTCTTTGGCAAGCAGCCGTGCGTGTGGCTCAGGGAGACCGACGATCCTCAAGGTGAGAAAATTCGACAAGTACGCAGTTGCGGAGTCTGATGGTCGCGCTTGCTTTCCTCCTTGTTTCGCGCATTCCGTATAGCTCCACATCTTGTGGCCACGGGAACCTTTCTCAATCCGGACACGACCAGGATCGTCGCCAAGCGCGTCGTACTAACGGGGCATCCCTTCAAGGTGCACAAAAAAACTGCGACTGTGCGGTACATGTTCTTCAACGCCGGTGGGTCTCCCTTCTTGTTATCGTTTGTAAGAGTAACAGTGCTGAAGACGAAACTACACAGACGACGTGGCGTACTTCAAGCCGATCGCGCTCCACACGAAGCACGGGCGCACGGGGCACATCCGCGAGTCGCTGGGCACGCACGGCTACCTCAAGGCGCACTTCGACGGGCCGATAAACCAGATGGACACGGTCTGCATGTCGCTCTACAAGCGCGTCTTTCCCAAATGGGCGCAGCTGTGGACGCAGCCTCAGGGTGCCGCGGCGTCGGATACCATGGCGATGGAGGAGTAAGTAGCTGCATCCGCGTCGGAGTTGAGGCTCGCTCGCGTGTACATTTTAGCGAGCGATGGATAATTGAAAACTCGTCATTCCGCAATCGCGACGACGTCACTGTCGTTCAGAATCTTGGCAGAAACAGCTGCAGAAACCCTTTCTGTTCGACGGCGCCGTCAGCCCCCACCGCTCCACTTGTTGTCAAAGTGGAGTTCGCGTGCAACCTTGATTCTCTGATTCTCTGATTCTCTGATTTGCCGATTCCGAGAACTGTGCGTCCCAAAAGTAGTTGCGAAACGCCTCGATGCCGCATTTGCGAGCCAGCAGGCAGTGTATTATTAGCGTTTTAGGTGATTTGCGACGCGGATTAATTTTCTTGCGGTTGTACTTCGTTACGCGTAAAGAACAGAACGCCAGCGTAGTTTCGACATCAAGAGTCTAAACCGTTTCCGAGAGAAACCTTGATTTGCGAACAACATGCGAACAAGAGAAGCACAAGTTCGCCTGTCTTGAGTGGAGCTGCGGGAAGAAAGCTTGGCCAAGATTTCACAAATTCGCCCACGAACGATCGGGAAAAGGGATCCAATGAAAGCAAAGCATTGATACGGGCTACAGGTGTTATACAGATGATGGCAGGAATCTACAGAATGCGGGATATTAAGGTGGACGACGCGGGGCGGCCAATGCAGGTGAGAGCGCGAGGATCAAAAACAACTGTGGCGGCGGCCGTAAGTAGCCGACCCAAAGGAAGGGCGAGCGAGACTCACGTAGACGAGCGGCGCAGAGCTGCAGAATGGAAAGGCACTATGTGGGGACCGCTGTCTGTTCTGCGGGTAGCTGCAGGTCTGCAATAAGGTCAGGCTGGGTCACATTGGCAACTGAGGCGTACAAACCTTTATTATGGACCATAGAGCCGTCGCGGGCGGCATGCAGTGCGGGTAGCTTGGCAGCGGCAGCCTTGTGGTTATCCAGAGTTTTGCGAGCAGCGGTAAACTGGCGCATGGTGTACTCTGCGAGTTCGCGGGAGTAGCGCTCTCTATCTTCAGTAGTGATGGGCATGATCGTGGTAGGAAAAAAAATGAGGATGAGGTGGTTGATAAAGTGTGGGTGGTGGTGGGCGTCAGGAGAGAGCAGTGCAGAAGCACAAGAGACGGGCGCCGACTTTATAGCCTTCGGAATTGTTGTTGTCATTTGTTGTTGGTCGGAATTGTTGCGACGTCATCGCTGGGTTCCCAATCGGGCGATCGTTTCTCGTCATCATCGCCTTCGATTGAAGAGGGTCGCGCTCCACGACAAGATCGGTGAGAACCACGTCCACACCTCCTCCAGCATCCCATCCAGCCCCCCTCGCTCGTCCCACGACGGCTCCCGTTCCGGCTTCTCCACTGCAATCCACCGCAGCACATCCTTGACTGTAACAAGTCCCACAAGCACTCCGTGGTCTTCTACCAGGATCACCCGCGGTCTAGAACAACTCGTCATTAATGTACATGAAACGATAACAACCCCAGGGATGGGATAGGATGGGACGCGAAACGTACCCCATTCTCTTGAACAATTGCATCACGATTTCCAGCGGCAGTTGCGGCGACACCGTAAGCGGAGTCTAATCGAGATGCCGCGTCAGTAAAAAGTATATGCGTACATAGACACCGTAACTCACCTGGTTCACCCATGGCCAGAATTTAATCTGCTGATGCCCCGACGCCGTGTTCTCAAAGACGGGCTCGCCAAAGTCCTCCTCAATCCCGACAGCAAGCCCGCCGTCGTCCAGATCCCCGTCGCTCTCGTCCGCCTTGAACAGGCACAGCGTGTCGGGCACAATGTCCTGCGTCTTCCGCGAACGTTCTTCCGATATCCGTCAGCGTCGGCGAATTGAATCTGTCCATGCGCGGCGTACCTAGCACGTACATCAGCTCTGTTCGGCCGATGTACCCTCCCAGCATGCGCGTGCCGTCTTCAGAAACGAGGGGGAAACCCTTGAATTCTGTGGCACCTAGCGTCGCTTCCACGTCCTTGACGCGCATCCCAGATTCGTTCAACGTAGATAGATCCTTGCGCATGACGGCCGATACTGCTCGGTCCATCGTAAATAGCTCGCCCAGACAGAACCGACCCTCAAACGCACCAGTCACATTGAAAGCGTGGTCTTCCTTCTCCAGGAAGGGGAAGCCGTTAAACCGGATCATCTCGTCGGCGATTCCATTCGTGCCTAGGAAGTCCCCGACAGCCTTGGTGACCAGTAGAACGATCTAAGACAAAGGTTATCGAAATGGGGCGCGCACAATTAAGCGGACGAACCATGGTGGGCAGAATATAGGTTAAGGCCCCGGTTAGCTCGAACATTATCACGACAACAGTAACCGTTATCCGCATGACCCCGCTGCGTTAAAGTGCGGTACCTTAGCATGACCGCGAAAAGAGCGCAATGAGGCAAATAGCGTACCTGAGGGCCGCCGCAGCGCCGAGGAAAGCATACGTCCCCGGGGTGATACACGGCGCATCCGGAACGCACACCGCAAATATTCCAGACCTAGGGTAGGCTCTGCGAACCGCACACGAGATGAGACCGTCGGTAACGAGAGAAGGAAGGTGATTGACTGACTGGTACATTGCTTTGACCATTATGCCAATCATGCGGCCAAAGGTCGCGCCGATCGCCATCGAGGGTACAAAGATCCCCGCTGGCACCTTGCACCCGTACGACACGACAACGAGCCCGATGCGAATAACGGTGGCAAGCAGCAGCGAGTTCGAGATACGCCACTGCAGCGACGATCTAGATAAAAATTCAGAGAAGCATCTTGGGCGGGGCCGAGACCGGGTGGCGTGTGCAAGGTAAGGTTACGCACTGGCACACATTATTAACGTTCCCGCCATTGTCGCACTCGCGGAAGAGGATGGACATGCTTTCCGTCATGTCGATGCGCAGGAACTGGTTCGAGTATCCAATCATCGCGGTCAGGGTGGCGAGTATGACAGCCTCCGCGACGGCGTGCTTTGCGAGGAACTTTCGCCGGAACGCTGCGACCTGCAGATTGAATTTGACGACGAAGGCGCCGTACAGTCCCTAGGTCCGCTCGTCAGAACGACAGGAATCGAAAGGTGGAGGATTCGTACACCAAATATCCCGAGAATGACGAAGAATAATATTTCGAAAAAGTGCCAGTCGCGGTCGTACGTGACTTGGAACAGCACGAGCTTTCCTGTGCGGAACGGGTTCATCGCCTACGGGCAAAGTTCTCAGAAACAGTTTTGAGAGCAGCACCAAGTAGAACGCACAGATAGCGTTACCGTCGCCATAAGCGCGCAGAAAAAACTTCGCCACATCGTCTTGATGCTGAAGGTATGGCTCATTTCCTTGCACAATGTTAACACGTGTATCAACGGGCATTTGCAGCCCTGCGCACCTCTATCGAAAACAGCACACCGCCGATTGGAGCACCGAACGCAACGGCCACGCCTGCCGCACTGGCCGCTGTCACAATTTCGCGCATTTTTCCTATTCTTTAGTTAAAAGGTGAAGAGAGTCTATGTGTGAGAGAAGTACCCTCGCTGCGCCGAAATTTCGCAAACATGCCTGCCACGAGGGAGCCAATGCAGCACGCGACGTGCACTGACGGCCCTTCCTTGCCAACAGAAAGCCCTGAAGCAATTACCAATGGCTGCACAACCTCAGCACACTGAACACACAAATTGGAACGGACTCACTAGTGTTATACTTTTGATGAAAAATGTCGCGAATCCCAAAAAGCCCTGCATCACAAACCCTGCCAATATACATTTAATCTCAGAGATTCCCGAGCCTGCAGCATACTTCGCCAACGACTTAACCAAGTGCGCCGCGACGAACGAAAACATTGCCTACAGACGCGTCAGAGGTGTGCAACGGTAAGAAGGGCATGACAAGCGTACCGCAAAGATAACATAGATAAACCACCGCGCGACGCCCACGTCACTCCAGGGATGCCAGGAGTCGCACCCGTCTGCGTCCTCGCCGTCTATTTCCCAGCAGCAGAACTGTTGGTTGAGCCACCACCCGTCGTGGCAGTACCCCATCTTGATGTCCGAGAGCCATTCCGTGATGATAGATATTATAGCAGCGTTGAGCCCGATGCATACGCCTGCAATATACGCACGCAATCGGTGCCGCGGAACACAGGGGGATGCTGAACACTCACCGACGAGCGAGACGACGAACCACGTCTGTCCGGTGTCGAGCGCCTTGCGGAACTGCGTCCAGAGCCACGAAACGGTGACTTCACCATGCGGCCCACGGTTCGACGCGTAAAGCGTGCGCGAGTCCCGTATCCTGCGGTTCCGCTCCAGTATAGAGTCTTGGATCCAGTCTGACAGAGCCAACAAGCTCGAGAGATGCCACCTACACGAAATATGGCGGTCTACGAACCTATTGTGCGGAAATCCTCATATCGGCTGCGCAAGGTGTGAGTTCGCTGTCCAAGGCGCAGCAGGGAGACAAACCGAATCTGCTCGAGCTCGTCGTCGTCGAGCGCGTCGTTGTGCAGCAGGCTGCGCCGCCGTCCGCTCTCATGGGTCATACGGTGAACAACTTCAAGTCTAGAGTTCGGTATCACGCTGTCACTCAACGACTGATCGCAGGCCAAATTTCGGGTACAAAAATAGCAAGGGCGAGATTGAATATAACAGTCAGTAAGGACAGTATGTAGCAAGGGTATAGACATCCACTCCTTCCACCCACCTAGAGTTCGGATAATAGCATCCTTTAGATTACCATACAGAAAAAAATGTGAGTCCGAGAAACTCAGTAGGAGTTGTCCATTCCCATGCCCTGAGCAGCCAGCCGGCTTTCCAAGTTGCTAGAATTTCGAGGTTAAGAAAGGCTGAGTATGTATCGTTATGGATAGGGACTGACCGGAGAGACTCCTCCTTGGCAAGCAGCTCTTGCCTCTTTTCGTTGATCTCGCGCTGGACCTTGAGCTCGATCTCGCGGAGCTGGGACAGTCGTAAGCAAATGCCAGTCAAAGTGTGAGGGTAAGCGAACCTTTTCCTCGTCGCGGCGGAGCTGTTCCTCCTTGAGGCGAACACTCTGGTTGGCCAGTTCCTCCGGGAGAATGGTGGAATCCCTGGAGTCGTAATTAGCCCATGAAAACTGTTTGCCTGAGATGGACACCAACCGTATGTCGGAGTGCACGCTCCTCGAGAGCTTCTCGGTACGGTAAGTCTCGTACAGGACATCCTCCGTCAACATCTTCAGGTCCGCGAGGTGAGAGCTCAGGATAGCGCTCCGCAGCCGACCGAAGTCAGAGTGGTCGGGGTTATCGACCTCGGCCACACCCCAAGGATAGATACGAGCGCGGACGGGTTCTCCACCAATGTCGATTTCCTCCTCGGAACCGATGACCGCAAAAGGAAGGAGAGCCTAATGACATAGAAATTAAAGCTGTGTTATGCAAAAGCGAGAGTACTCACCCGCAGCTCCATGTTTTCCTGGATGGTCTCCTCGTCATCCTCCTCCACGTCGTACGGGAAGTTGTAGACGGGGATATCGTAATGGTCGATATCTTCCATGACCTGCACACGTTGAGTATTGCTCGCTGCCTAAACGTGCATCAGACATACCCGCTTCTTGAAGGCGCGCAGCTCGCTGGTGGTGAGCGAGTCGGCTCTGCCAATGACGGGGATGACATTGACGCGGGGGGACAGACGGCGCATTAATTCAATGTCGATCTCACGAAGGCTGCACCATTGTTAGCGGAAAACTAGCTTCAGCTGTATGAAACGCACTGGTGGCCCGTGGGAGCAATGAAATACAGCAAAGCGTGCACTCTGTTGTCCCTGAATCGAGGGTTACGCTTGATACGAGACTGCTCCGCCAAAATGTCGTCGTATTGGCGCTCCAGGTAGTTGACAATCTCTTGGAAGCTACACAGCAGTATGAGCGCCGTGACGTTGAGACCGGTATACTGCGCCCTTACGAAAATTCGTTGTCAACGTTGTCCCCGAATCCAGGGGTGTCGACTATTGTTAACGCGATACGAACACCTTCCTCCTCGAGCTCTGTGAGTAGCATAGAGTGAGAAGTGACCCAGAATGAAGCACTGAAGGTCTCACCGACGTTGACGGGCTTGATCTTGATTTTCTCCTCTAAATGAGCGTTGTCGGGGGTGTCCAAGACTCTATGGGCCAGCACTTCTGATTCACAAAGGGTGTTCACGAAGGTCGTGCGTCCATTCCCGGAGGCACCTAAGTGGTACCGTGAGCCCTCATAGAGACTTGAAATGCAGGTGTACACCGACCGACGACCATCACGGTGAACTGGACTCCCTTCACCTTGTTCCCTCTCCGCTTGGTTGGCAAAGGCATCCTGAGTGTGATGCGAGTTTTTTGAAGGGTTCCCGGTGGAAAGGATAGGGCGGTACGGGATCGAGGAAGCTGGCAGGGCGCAAGCAAACTGATCGTTCGACTAAATTTCCCCACGAGCCACGGCAACGGCTTCTAGATCTCACTGGCACAAACAACCGCTTTATGCCGAGTCAGGCAATTTCCTCGAGATGCTTGAACCTTTTTTTGGAAGGGTCCAATCTCGTTTAGATGGACGCTACAACTAGGTTCTTCTCATCCGCTGTACAAATCTGCCAAAAGATGTGCTTTCACGTGGATTATATATGTTTCATCGTAATTATTGTAGATCGAGTTTCCCAAAGTCCAGTTATTCAACAACCTTAGCCGTACATCGCTCAGCAGTTGTAATCTTTGTAGATATCCATTCCCATGCACTGGCATCAATTCTATCAGCCACTGCGATAGAGACAGATATCAAAGATGTGACTTACGCGGTAGTTGTCGGCATTCGCCTTCTTGTCGCCAACTGACAGTGACGCGCAGGCCGTGCAACCGTACGCGATGTCGTCAGTTCCGGCAACTGCGTGCGAGAGCTAGATGCAATATAATCAGCCGCTGGACTTCTTCGCGGGGACAGTGGTGTGTACCTCATGGAGCAGCACGCCTCCCCGGCTGGACTGAGGGAGGATGTAGTCGTCTGAAAGAATGGTCAATTTGAGGTAATCGAAGCTGATGGAATGTAGAACTCACCCGAGCAGACCCCTGTGTTCACCGAGATGCTAGAGAAGAAATATTCGCAGAGATAGATCTAGAAACTGGTTAGATTAGTTGAAGCGGGTGAATGCACTTTGCTTACGTCGCTTCCAACGATGGCGCCACCGCTGGTGACGACGAGCGTGTACCTGAAGCTCTGGCGTCAATATCCGAATCGTAAGCGACACAAGTAAAACATACGCGATGACACCTCCGCTTCCGCCACAGAGGTTGGCGGGATCTCCGGTGCAGTAGATGCTGCAAAGACAATTTGTAAGTAACAGCAAAAGTCACAGCACTTGAACGACGACATACTTGCGGGTGCCCGAGCTCGCCAAATCGCCTGCAATGCGGTCCATGGTGAACCAGATGTCGTCCTGCGAGTTCCCGCCAAAGTACGTGTTCCATTCGGGGCCATTCGGGTGGGTCCGAATGTCAGACGCCGCGCCACCCGCGAGGGAGCGCGCTGACGCCAGCGAGTCCCGGATGATCTGCAGGCGGTTGCCGTCCGCGCATGTGGGGTTGGACAGACGGCGCTCAAGGGGAATGAGCTCGCGCTTGCCCACGTCCTTGGTGACATCGACAGCAACTGCGTCGGTCTTGACTTGCAATGGCGCGAGGTCCGGGCCGGTTTGGAAAGTGGTGACAGGGGCGAAGGTGAACGTCCCCGTGCCGGCGGTCTGGAAATCGTACAGAGGGCCGAGGCCGGTGTGGTTGACGGCAATGGAGGAGCCGGCGGGGATGGTTACGTAGCACCCATCCTCCGACAAGTCCAGAGTCGTCTGCAAGCAGCGTCAGCCATTTTATTATGTGCCCAGAGCGTCAAGAACATACCCGTACGCCAGTGAACAAGACCGATTTGTCGTCCTTGTTCACAGCAAAAGAGCTGGTCGCCGAAGCGTCGAGCACATTGTTCTTCGCAATGACCCGGATATCAGCATCGGTCGGGTTCGACACAACTGCGGTCAAGATGATGTCGTCGACAGACTGCACCGACTTGGAGACGGCCTTCACGGAGACATGCAAATCACCCGATGAGAGGCCAAGCGCAAGGGCGGTGAGGCTGAGGACGACTGCGGCGCGAAACATCCTGAGGTATTGGGTGCTGGTGGCGCTTCATCCTAAGGTCCATGAGCTTTATAGGAAAAGAGCGCCCTTGTGCTTTCCCGCGAGACTCAATCATCACGAGGGACCATCTCGGTATTTGCTGACAGTGAGGCCCAGGGGTACGTTTCTCACGTTCCCACGCGGAGGACTAGTCAGCAGCCGGTTGAAGACGGGGCGTCTATGATTCATGAATGGATTTTGAGGATGAGTACCAGTGTGCCGCATGGAGAAGGGTTTCGAATAGACAGTTCCTTGTTCAACGGGGGAGAACTGAATGCACTGCGAAGGGGGATCCAAGAAGCAGAACGAACGAGATAGCACCAGACAAGCCCCAGGCGGCGGCAAGACTCCGCTACTTGGCAAACGAGACCGCGACCGTCAAGCCGATCGTCGATCCGTCGGAAACAAAATTGTCAGGGCTGCGTTGCTTCCTATGGGCCGAGATGCATGCGAATCGGCTTTGAACAGCTTTGAGGATTAGTTTACTGATACGAATTGCACAGCGCGGCCGTCCCGAGGTTTCAATACAGACTATTACACTGCGCCAAGCACTGCGCAGCACAAGCGCAGCAGTTCTGACGGTGACGAAAGGAGGATCTGAGGCTGAGCGCTCAGCCTCAGATGCTCAGCGCTGAGCTGCTCTTCAGGCTCTTGACGACGATTAAGCTTGGCGTTCAACACGGGACGACGGTGCAGTGTGCAAGAGAGGGCCGTGGGCCCGGGATCGTCGACTTGTCCGACAATCACATTGATCCGTTGCCTGCATGTTGCGATCAAGGAAATCCAACTCGGCCCACTTCGGCCGAGCCACAAAAAGTTCAGGCAAACTCAACGTACAATCTCCAAAAAAATTCAACCACTGATCTACTCATCCTCTTCATCTTCCGCCTTCACGATCTTCTGCTTTTTGGCCGATTTCCGGCCCTTGGTCTCCTTGGTTTGGTTTTCATCGGGTGGCCGAAGTGACGCTGGAGAATTCCCACTGGTTCAACTCGGTCCATAGTCTCGCTTTGACGGGAACAACGTACCGTAGGTCACTGGGTGCAATCCGTACATTCGATACAAATGCAGAACGGCCTGTTCTTTATCCTTGGCCTATAAAATTTGAGTCGCTTCGCTGCTTTGAAAGTGTCGAGCTACCTCAATCATGAGGTCTGAGTTACGGGCCGTGAGTCCAAGATTTTGAGACAGGATTTCTTCACTCACCCATATCATCCGGAAGGTCAATCGGCAAGCTTTCGCATCGGTCAGAATGCGCTCTACGTTCCATGAGGGTTATTGCACCGGGCCGCGCTTCGCTGAGATGTTGTTTCGGCTTGATTCCTCGGCGTGCCCAGATCACATTGGCTCTCTTGATAATTTCACTGGGAGAGATCGAGGACGGGAAGAGAGCGTCATGATGATAATCTGGGAGGTCAAGTTCAACGTTTGCGAGAGCCCATGTAGGAAGAGGTACCAAAAACGAAAGGGACGTCAAGTTCCTCGCAGAGAGGCAGAAGGTCTTCAGCGTTGTAGCACATCTTAAGCAAATGTGTCAATGAATAGAGCCAAGAAAATAGCTCTAGCATACCTCATCGTTTTCGAGGACCAGACGTGCTCTGACATTTGGGGAAAGAACCTCCGTGATGGATTTCTTGACGCGAAGGAGGGCCGCAGTTTTGTCGCCATACACACCACCTGCAAAATTCACGGTTTCAGAGAAAATTAACAGGAGGAAATAAAGCCTCTCTGTGCCATACCGCCATGAATAATCATAACACTGTCCGCGCCCAGTCCCATTCTTTCCATCATCTCGCAGTGATACTCAAGTTCTCGAACAGACGACGTAACAACTTCAGGTTTGGGGCTGCCGAGTTGCGTGAACTGGCCCGGATGCGTGGTGAGTCTGTGGCCCAGCTTTGTCGCGAGTTCACCGACACGCGCGAGGAGCGGTGCACAATATTCCAAGGAGTAGCCGTGCACTCCGTGGGACGCGAAAGGAAACATCTCTGAGGACATGCGCATAAATCTGATGTTCTAACGAGGAAATGAGAAGGCGATATGGTGGCAGGACAGGAACAAAACATACATTGTCGTCGTTCCACTGGATTATCGTCAACAAGTCTTCGACGTTCTTACGGCCGAGTTCTTGAACCCATTCGATGCCGTTCTTCTTGATACTTTCCAGACTACGAAAATTTTTGTCAAAACTGCAAAGATGGGTGAAAAAGGATGGAGCTCACCGACAAGTTCGCGAACAAAATATGGCGTCTTTGGCGGGTTTCTTGTTTCGCAACACAGTATTCAAGCATGCGTATCCTGAAAATAGCAGTTATAAGTGGGCGAGACACAACGAAAGACACAACGAACCTAATCGACCTTTAAACGTCGTTTCTTTCTTCAATACATCTGGGATAATGTAGGTAGGCTCAGGTTTAGGCTGGCGCGTCTTTCTGGGCGTGTCTTTCCCGCCCTTCTTATCGGCGGGCTCGTCAACCTCAGGAGTGTGTTCTGCACTCTCCACAGCCCGTTTTCGCTTCTGGCCCGTGAGGACAGTGTCTGGGACCTGCGCAAGAGTCGGACTGAGCGCAGTCGCCTCCCGAGCTTGAAAACGCGAGCTTCGCCGCGTGGGCGTTGCCATGAGGAGAGTTCGAGAGATATTCCGCACAGTGGGGTGAAAGGAAAGACCACGAAGCATGAGACAGGGGGGTCCATTTTCGCGATTTATGGCGAGGAATAGCGATCGACGATCGCGGTGCCAAAAGCTGGACGTCATAAGGCCGAAAATTAGGTAAGAAATGGTGAAATCGACCTGCAAACGAACTTGGTACGGTGCGGTGATTTCTGAAAGTGGGTTAGAGAAAATTTACCCTATATGGTGAGCAACTCACTGTGATTGTAAAGGAAGGTTCAAGTTCAAGTTCAAGTTCCAACAGATCAGATTGGCTACAGGTACAAATAATACTTTTCTCCGACGTTCACCATCGCAGAATCCCGAAATCGGTCCCTCTGTTTGGAACGACGACGACGAAGCCATCCGCGACGAACACACGCTTTATCCATTTCCATGCCCCATCGTGCGCCTTGTCCCGTCTTTCTCTGGAATTCTTCGGTGTCGACAGCGCAAACTCTGGGCAAGGGATAGTCACCAGCGCACCACTATCACCCTCGCGCGCGAACCCCTTTGCCACGAAAGTGTCCAGTGGCGCAACCGCGAGCTGCCCATCCTCGAATACCACCACCAGTTCGTCTCCGGACGGCGTCAAATCACAATGCACGTTTCCACTGCACTTCTTCTTGGGCATTCCAATCGACTCTGTGCGCAAAATGGCTCCCGTGGTCGCATCCAGCACGACGATGCCTTTGCCCATGGGGACCTCTGTGTCCTGTTTCATCCCCATCCATCCATAAGCCACCACAATACCAGAAGCGGCACTGTATCGCAGCCACTCTGTCTGTTGGGTAATCAACGTGCACCAGCCAAGTACGAGGGTCTGCGGGTCTATCGAGCGTAGCGCAGTCTTGGGATAATACTCGTTGAACCCCCATACCCGTTCCACGTGTGCCATCACGAACGCAGAGGATGTGGAAGAGGAAATTGGTACTGCATCAATGAGCTCCGAGCTCATGACGACGCCGAGCATATCGTCGGGGATTTCGCGTGCGAGGCCGAAGCTTGTTCGCCGAGGCGTACCGGCCGAAATGCGGGTGAGGTGGACAGTGGGATCGGGATGGCGTACTTGCGACTGGATGAAGGTTTCCGACGTAAGATAGACGCTGTCGGGAATATGGGATTCGGAGAGGTTGGAATGCCTCTCCTCTGCAGGGCTGCTCAGTTCCTCGACTACGGTCAACTTGCCATTCTCTGCAAGAGTATAAACCTGCCACTTTCCCCGCTCGTTTTCCCACTTGGCGATCAAGCCTTGCCGCGAGATAGACACCGCGCCTGGTCCTAGTGCGTATGCATCCAGAAGTTGTCCGTCTGACAGGGAGTACACCAGGATGGTGACTGCCATGTCATCTACTCTCTGCATGATAACCCGATCTGGCGCAACCACATACGATTCTCGCAGCCGCGGGGTGGTCGAGGTCTCTCCTTCGAGAATTACATGCAGTTTGGGATCTCCAGTGCATGTCCACAGGCTCAGAGTCTTGCTCGATGTGTCGTGGCAGACAAGGTATGGGCGCGCCCAGGCAATTGGGGTTGCGTCGGAGATTGTGGTCATGGTGGTACAGCGTGAAAAATCACGGAGTATACTCGATGCGCTGATGACCCGAATCTCGGATCCTGAATCTCGGAGCGTGTAGACAGGTGTGTCCGTTTTCATTCCCTCTTTTGCCTGTGAAACCCGTGTTCGCCGCCGCTTACATCTTATTGAAGGCTATAGACGGACGGGCGCAGTTTCAGGTCGAAATTGGGTCGAAGTACTCTGCCCTGATCGTGAATTGTTCAACAAGCGAAAAACCCTGAATATAGGAATTGAATCAGGTATGCATCCTTCCTCTGTATGTTCAATATGTTCAAGCCTCGATGACAAGCCGCACGCCGAACAAGAGTGTTCAGTACGCTTCCGATAACGAAGGATGAATCAACGCCAAGAATTTGACGGAAACCAATGCTGAGGCAGCTAAACGCCGTTGACTGTTGGGGAACCATAGCGAACCATTCGCCGATCTATTGTCATTGAATTTCCGATCTTCTTCCTCTTCAGATGGGCTACTCCGCGGTGCTTGCGGCCTGGCTGTACACATTTCGAACAGTTTTGACAGACTTTCCCTTGATTTGCCTTGGAGCCCGCTGCTTGCAACCGCGTACAGGATTGTTCAAAAGGTCAGTCGAAGCCGAGCAATTCTTATCGCCAGTCGCTCACTCTTCCCTCTTCTTTCCCGTTCCTTTCTTCTTCGCTGGTCGCCCAATTTTTCATCCTTTCTCTCCTTGCTTTTTGTTAAATTTCTTCTTTGAACACGCTTTCCCCATTCCTATCATGAAATTCGCTACCCTCCTCTGCTTGTTTGTTGCCTCCTTGACCGTGTCAGGATTGCCTATCGAAGACCGAGAGTGCGTTTTGCCAGCCTTGACCTTGACCCGGTTAACCCCTTCTCCGCAGTACCAGTAGTCTTGCAATACGTGCAAAGAAGGCTCCCGTGAAATCCAAGCCATCAGCGTCCAGTGGCAAGCCGGTGGCGGCGAAGAAGCCAGCTGTAGTCAAGCCAGCTGCAGCCAAACCGGTCGCGGCAAAGCCAGGTCCAGTCAAACCAGTAGCAGCAAAGCCAGCTGCGGTCAAACCGGTAGGAGCCAAGCCAGCTCCAGTTAAACCGGCAGCAGTGAAGCCAGCTGCGAAGGCTGTCAAGCCAAACGCTCGAGTCTGTGGTGGCATCAGTTCATGCCTTGCCTGCAGTGAGTATCCATCTTCAAGTTCCAATAACTTCAATAAATGGGTTCCTTCTTTAGCCAAAAATAAGGCCTGCGCTTTCGATTCTACCACACTAAAGTGCGGCCAAAGGACATCGAACGCCGCGAACTTTGTTACCAACCCGCAACTTTGCCCACCACTCAAACAGGCCGCCCAGATCGCGCCGTCGGCTGCTCAAGCGGAGTCAGCGCAGAACGTGTTTGCTGCCATGAGAAATCACATCTTCAACGGTGAAAAGAGTAACCCTAGTAGTGGCAGACATACTTCCAGCAGTTGGACGAGCGCGAACAAGGATGCTGGCCGCTGTGATACTGAGAGTAAGCTCTGCGTTTTCAAGGTACGATTTCGAATGTTGAATACTCAGCCATTGACACTAATCTTCATTCTCGGCGTCTTTGCCAGCTCAACAACACTCCCCCAAAAACCGTGTTTGACGATCGCGCGGGAGGCTTTACACAGTCTGACATCCAGCAAATGTGTACCACCGCCATAACGCTCAACCTCAAGTCAGCCACCGCCACCGGTAAGCTTGAGAACGGGGCGTTCGTCGTGCAGACCAAGTTCGGCCGCCCGATCTGTGTGGAACACCTTGTCGCAGACCCCGGATCGTGTTTTCCGTTGGGCATCCACCCTGTTCGCGGCGCCAAACTGAACGAGCTGTGCGGGTCCTCTGGCAACAATGAGATTAAAGGAAAGACCACGGAGATCGCAGCGAGGCCCTAGATAAGTTAACAGAACGTTAGCTTGTGCAGCTATCTACGCTACGTAGTACTATACCAATTAACTAATTCTAATCTAATTTACTGGATTGTCCCATCCCGCTTGCACGACCATAAGCGGAGCATTTGGGTCTTAATATTACAACTAGTACCATCCTGTACCATCCGACAGAAAAGTTCGTATGCCAACCAACATCGGATGGTTCAACTTACATAATCTTGGTTCGAATTCAGATGGCTGTGCTGCCAGAGATCTCGGAACGCAGGAGTGCGTTCTTGTTTAAGTTTCTTTTTTGTTGGGTTGATGAAACACTGGTGGTAGTTTCTATACGATGGACGGGAATAATATCGAGCAATGTCCGGTATTTGACCGATTCCGAAAAGGACAAGAAAACAAAGAATATAATAATACTAACATCCACGTCAGGTCCAAGATTTAGCACTTCACTTCCGTCTGGTGAGGCGGAGGGGAACTCTGCCGACACCGAGGGTCATGAGACTCACGCCCTTCATAACTCGTGCGCGCCACTGGGCCCGCGTTTCGCCAGGATCGAGGACAACGTGTAGTTGCCAATCAAGGAGCAAGTTGCTCAGGAAAGCAATACCCTCAGTTAGGGCGAATCGGCGGCCAATGCCTGGGGAAACACGGGAGCTCGGTCAGTTCATGGAGTGAGGTAAAGGGAAAAGGCACTAACATGCACGAGGGCCCAGAGAAAACATAGACATCTCACTCTCGGAAGCATTGTACCATCGGGAGGGGCGGAATTCCTCCGGCTCAGGGAAATACTTGGCGTTGTAGTCTATCGGGCAACGTCAGCCCTAGAAACAAGGCAATTTGGAGACATACGAAGCCCGACAACATCGACTGCAACTCGGGTACCAGGCTCCAGAATAATCTGGCCGTCGTGCCCGTCTTCTTCGTCAGTTTTCAGAACGACGGTCTCAGTTGTGTCCCTCAGCATCATAAATACCGCAGCTGCATGGGATTGCGTCAATGTGGGGAGAGAGAAAGCGGGATGGTAACTTGCGGAAAAGTCGGGCACCCTCCAAGAAACAAGCCTGAACCTTAGCAAGTTTCGGAATGTCCGCGAAGCTCTGAAGACGACGAGTGGGTTGAACATCGCATTTCGTTCGTACTAACCAATTTGCCGTCCTTGGCGACCTCGCGGATCTCTTGGTAGACTTCTCCTTGGATATCTTCGTACAACGCAAGGAATCCCATAGTTGCGTCGAGGGCCCTCGCCGTAGTTTCTGTTGGGTATGCCGGTTCTAGATTTAAGATACCATGAGTACGAAACTTGAACATACCGTGCCCCGCAAAAAGTATGACAAAGGTGTTGCCGCTCTAGGATTTCAAGTTGAACTTGAGCGGACTAAAATTTTTACGATGCGACCCACCAGTTCGTCGTCACTCATTCTCAAGGTACCCTCTCCTTCACTTGCGCGCAACATGACACGGAAGAGATCATTGCGGCCGTCATTCGCTTCTCCAGCGGATAGCTCCTCGCGCCGCGTCTTGATCAAGTTCTGCATGAAATAGGCTAGGGACGAATACGCGGTTTCGACGTTGTGCAGCCTAAGGACACAGGCATGAGTTCGAGATCAACACTAGTGAGGGGCAGCATTTGAACCTTTTGATGGGAAGCTTATACATCCACCGGGGCGTTATAAGGCGGAGGACCGAGTTGCTTGAGACGATGGAGAGCGCCTGATCGAAGGGAATCACGGATGACTCGGATTTATCCTCTGTCTGCCAGGCTATGTGTGTGCCGAAACCACATCGCGATATGAGTAGCAGCGCAACCTGGCTTGGTGTCAGATAGAAGTTGGCGGTGACCGAGAGATGGAACCTTGGTGGTAATATCATGGGTTGCATGAAGCATCAGCTCTGCCTTACCCGTCCAACCCTCAGCTTCCATCATTTCCCGGTAAAGACTACCAGTTTCGTCCCAGACCAGTTTATAGCTACATCCAGACGTCAGAAATGCTGGAATTTTGAAGGAAAAAGCATTACGCTGCTGGACCAAAGGCAGGGTTCATAATGCGGCGGTGTCGACTCCAGTCGCTTCCATCCTCGGCAAAAATGTTTCGACCCCACAGTCTGGTGTAAGAATGAGTGAATACCCGGATTGTGCGAGGAGCAAACCCACAGCGTGATGGCCGTGGTTTCTGCTGGCTTATCGAACTGGCCCTTTACGGAGAGCACTTGGCGCGCCACCTCCATCGAACGAGTGTACAACGTGGGACGACCGCTCAAGTAAGGCAGAACTGACATGGTATGAACACCATACTTTTCGTAAACTATTATACATCAGCGCCAACAAATAAAACGACGAGGGTATTATAATCACCTTTGTTCCTCCAGTTCCACTGCCAGCTTAGCCCTGGGTTGATCGAAGACGTAGGAAGGAGTGAGCCGAAGAGTGAAACTGGCGAAACTAGAGACCGAAGGCCAGGTAAATTGGCCAATTTCTGAGGACATTCAGTCTTGTCTGCTGAGCGATGCAGCATGATGACCTACTCGCGCGTTTGACCTGAACTCGAGCACTTTGCGGGCGACGAAGATGGCAAGCAGGCTGAGGACGTATCTCCAGATTGTGGGCATGGTGGTGGTTCAGCCGTGAAAGAAAAACGGAGCACTGGATGTGTGGCCGTTGATGACCCTTGCGGATCCTATACAAAGCGTAGACAGGTTGTGGGTCCAGTGTGTGGGTCCTTTTCTGTACCTCATTGAAACCCCCTCGAAACCCGAGCTGACCGCCGCTTGGACTTTTATTTTATTTTCCCCTACTGCTGGCGTGATGATCCCCCCGAGCGGCTTTCAGCGATGCGGTCAAAGTGAAACCGAACTCATGGTTCAACCCAAGTTCAACCTTGGTTCAAATCAGATGGCTGTGCTATCAGCGATCAATGTTGGGGGATCACAGACCGTTGGCTCGGAGCCGGCTTGAGGCCAATTCTCAGCCACTTCTGTTTCCAGCCACACCAGTCTGTTCAACGAGGAGCTTAAAGAGTCTCCTTCGATGGGTTAGGCAAGTAATTCCTGTCCATCGCAGGGTGGCTGGAGGGCATAGTCTCATTCCGAGTCTTCCACGTTCCTCAAGGTCATGTCCATTGTCTAGCGGGCTTGAAAATGACACCGAAATGCAAGTCATGCAAGACCTACTGCAGATGTTATGGGCCAATATCCTTCGCGATACGCGTGTTTTGCACACGTTCGAGTCTTTCGCGGACCTTCCCCAGTTATCATCCCGAACTAGTTGGGCTTGGCCTGAGGACGCAGTATTTCGCAAACGAGGAGACGTCCCCAATTCCATTCCGGCTTATTTCCAAACTTACTTTCCCGCCTTGAAATTCTTTCCAAGGGATTATGTCGCCACTATTGACGATAAGTCGATAACATCGTCGGGCTGGATTTGCCTGTCCACTATGCTATAGCTGTCGCTCTTACACAAAGCAGCGAGGATCCGCTCCTGCGGTTCCTGGTTGTCGTTGCGGCAATCCATAACCTGGACCACACTGTACGAAAATCCTTTTGGGCTTTCCCCAGCCAAGCAACGAGCATGGAAACATATCCTTTCTACGGTGAAGAGTGTACATCCGGCAACATATATGTGGAGAGCGGCTTTGCTGCCGAAATAGCGCTGTTCGGTGGTGTCATCGGGGTGGTAATTCGGGACGAAAAGCCATCGAAATTCGAGTTTTTCGACCTGGACTATACTCGCATTGCATATTTTTGCATTACTCCTCCGAGCGGTGTTACATACAAAATTGGTAAGGTCACCTTATTCTATGCCCGCCTGAGCATTCTTTGATATGCCTTGAATAGACAAGGAGATCATCGCTATCCTCGTCTTGGCTTGACGCCTTTGATGTCTCCACCTTGCACGTAATCGAGACCCCACTCTTTTTCCGGCACCGACTATGTGCTGTCCTCAACTCGACTCACCTGGCACGTCCGGATGCGGACGTTCTCGCTCCCAAGGGCCAGAGTGTGAGCTCGCTTAGCAAGGCCAGAATCCAACAGCTAGGGCTGCTTCCCGAAGCTTTCTTTGTCCGGCGGCGTCGCTGTGTCACTGTGCCCGACTTTGAAGTGCGTGCGTGCGGGTCACCTCCCAGCGATCAATACAATCTCCCGGAACTCTTCTCGTGGCGGTCACCCCCTTGGCTGGTGTTTGCGCCCATATTACTCTGGATTTGTATCTGCCACTGTTCTGTGTGTATCATTCTTTTCTGAATATATTCTGATATTCGGTCTGCACTTCGTATCAGTCTCGTTTGAATGCTGACTGCTACAAGCGTAGAAAAGGAAACTTCAGAGACTCGGACTGCGATTGCCTGAGCTCCTTGAATGCACTGCTGGGATATATATATATATATATATTGAGCATTAAGATAATGAGACAGTCTGCGGAAGCAGCCCAAGATCCTCCGCTTAGAGCTCTATCCAAATTCAAAAGGTCTTCCGCTTCCTAACTTTCGAGTGCAACGGGCAGTAGTTATAAATTTCGTGCGCCCAGTTGTTGAACATCTATGCTATTATAAGGGCATCGAATCAACAAAAATGAGCATGCGCTCCAGCAGAAACACAAAGTATGGACAAGTCAACTACCGGGTCATTGCTAGCTAGTCGTGGACCTCAAGCAGGGACTCGTTATCTGACTCCTCACCCTGAGCATACTCTCTCCGTCCTTCGCTTTCAAGAAGACTCAATTTCAAACCAACCCCGCCAATGTTTGCCCCGAAACTCTCTCCTAGCGAGCTGACCGTTGTAACCGCCGCATCAAGGACTGACTCGACCCTCTTCCTAAGCGCTTCATCCGCACTCGTTACTGCCTACGTCCCGTCGAAATCAATACCAGCAAGCACACATAGGAGAAACAACTTGCCAGCGACGCGAGATTTACTTCCGCTGTAACTCCATCCAAGCGGACGACAAGTGTAGGCTCCGGATTCTCCTCGCCCAACTCCGTAACAGACTCGTCGTCTCGCATATGGAGCTCTGCAACCTGCCCGAAATGCGCCTCGATAAACCACTTGATGCGTTTTATCCTCGTGGCTACATCTTGACAGTCTGCGTGCGGGTGAGAATGCCCTGAGTCTCCATTCTCGTGTGTATGTGGCTGGGATGTGACTTAAAGATGAACAGGCAGATAAGCACAATTATTCGAGGAAGATCGCCGCCTGCAACGTACGTTTAACGGATGCGGGGCTCCTGTCGATGCCTGCGATGAGGGCCATAGTCGAGTCGGCCAGCATATCGTTGCTCGCGCTCGAGTCCCACTCCAACGTCAACTCGTGCTCTTGCGTGTGCTTGACGTCCACGGCGCCCATAACCTGGCTGAAAATCAGGTTCACTGTCGACAAGCATGGTGACGGTACGCACCCGCATAACCGGAATTCCATCCGCACCCACTCCCTCTTCGACTCCTCCATACATCCCCTCGAGGTGCCATCTAACGAGCTGCCAGCGCACGCCGAGGACCATCTTCTGCCGCTGCGTCACCGAGCACGTCGACAAGCCCGCGAAGTCCTTCAGGTCGCGCGGGTGCAGCAGCGTGTACGAGAAATCCTTCGAAATCAGTAGGCCAGACAGCACGTCGTTGGCCCGCGGCGTGACGTCCGCAAGCGTTCCGATAGCCTTGGCAAACCCTTAGCTCGAGCTTCCAAGAGAAAGTCAAACGGTGCGCTCACCTTGGCCACACGCTCGCCGCTGAATGAGAGCTGCAATGTCTCGAGGTTGCGCGGCGCGTGGATCTTGACGTCCTCGTTCCGCTCTTTGTACCTAGACGTCATCGCCGCTTTCAGGCGCGACATGGCCGTCTGCTCCCCGTGAACCAGGACCTGCATGGATGGATGGTGAGGCTCTCGGTACGAAAACAAATGGAACAATGCTTACAATGTGCTGAGCCCTGACGGCCTCGATGAATTCGGCGTTCTGCGCAAAGTCGACATGCGCGCTGAATGATATCTCTGCGACCGACATTCTGCGCGGGATCTTCCCGCCGCCCTTCAGGGACTCGATTTCGTCGGGTTCTGAGATGATGTCCTGGAAAGACGATGAGCATGTGTGAAGAAGAAAGAAGAGGAGAGAGAGAGAGAGAAATGGACGGAGGGTCGCACAATCACACACGCGCAGAGAAAAACAGATATGACATTGATCACGTAGTATACATGTTGGTACTCGACACTTGCATCACTCACCCTGGCCAAAGTCCCCTCAATTGAATAGCCCGTGATGATGAGGCCATTGCGCGCATCCGGCGCCCACAGCTCGAACAGCTCGCGGCTGGGGCCGCTGTGCATGAACGCGGGGCTGGCGAGGACGACACACGGCGGACCCTCGGCGATCTTCTTCTCCCATCCGCGTGTCCCGGGCTGGTGCGAGATGTATCTGCCAAGCAGTCAGTCCAACTTTCCTCGGGGAGTAGTGGATAGTGGACCGCACTTGAAGACCCACGGATTGTCGCGTTTCGCGAAGCGGTTTCGAATATTGGCGTTCATGGTGTGAATGTATGTTTGATAGACGGACATGGACTTGCGCGCGAGGCCGGATGCATAGTAGATCGGCACATTGTGGAGGTCCGGGTGGTCCTTCCAGTACTCGTCGAGGATGAGTAGGAGCTCCTGGGCGCGGCCGAGAGCAAAGGTCGGCAGCAAGACGTGTCCCCCGCGGCGTATGATGGAATGGACGAGTGTCGTGAATCGCAGCTCCTTCTCGGGCCGGCCTTCGAGGTTGTGCACGCCGAATGTGCTTTCGACGATGAGGACGTCCGGGCGTATGGGCGGTAGCTCGGCTTTGACCAAATGGCGATCTTCTTCGCGGGAGTAGTCACCTGTGTACAAAATCTTGAGACCGGCGATGTCGATGAGGAACATACAGGCGCCTAGGACGTGGCCAGCATGATACGGGGTGAAGGAGATGCCCGGGCAGGGCGTGATGAGCTGGTGAACGGAAACAGGGATGATGATGGCTAGAGACATCTCCATGTCCAAAGGCGAGAAGAGAGCGTCGGATGAACTGCCAGTCAAAGGTCAACAGTGCAGGAGGGGATGAGGGGATGAGGGACCTTGCGCTTGTACGGACAAAGTCCTGCATCATGAACTTGTGAAGAGATTTTGTTGGATGCGTCATATACACCTTGCCCTTGCCTTCCCTGAAATTAGTCTACCCAATGGTCAGAAGTGTCGAACACAGCGGAGCGCCGCTCACCTTCTCGGTAATATATGTCAGAGATGCGGCATGGTCAAGATGAAAACTGCAGGCACAAATGAGAGCTTGAAAATAGGCGTGGTACGAACATATTCACTGAGTAATCAGCAACGCGTCGACCGTTGACCAGTCCATTTCGTCGATGAAGGGGAGGGATGCGATGCCGCTATACGCAGGGTGGATGCCAGCATCGCAAACGATTGTCTTGCCTCGGTACTGCAGAACACAGCAGGATCTACCGACCTCTTGGCCTGCTCCCAGCATAGTGACACTCAGTTTTGGTGATTCAGACATGGGGATCGTCAGGGAAAGCCAATGTGAACTGGGCAAGGAATTTGTGCACGAAAGTTCACGTCAAAGCCGGGTCACTTGCTGTGACCGTCACATTCGGATTTAGTCCAGTGGACAAATTTGAATGGGTGCTCAAAATCCGACGCCTACGAGTTAGAAACGTTTTATCGCAACAAGAGATCTGGTTTTATAAGGAACGCGTTGTACAATTTTTTTTGGTATAGAGTCTAATCCGTTATACAATTTTTTTGGTATTTCTGGGAATCCTCGAGGCAGATCTAGTCGGAGGCGAAAAAGAGGAAAGAAAGAGAGAAAAGAAAAAAAAGACCCAAAGAGAAAAACCTAAAGACTGAGAGAGGAAAAGAAAAGAGAAAAACGAAACCCTAAACAATGGAATCACTGCGACGGCGCCTCGCCTCGAAAAGCTCGCCGAGGGGGATGTCCTCGTCGTCCTCGTCGTCGGAATCTTCGCCAATGCTAAACATCTGCCGGCCCTCCTCGAGCGCAATGGCGCTGAACCGCCGGGCCTCCTTGATAGCCTCGCCTATCTCCGGTACGCCCCCATTCTTGATGCGTACGTCGCCCTTCTTCGCCTTGCTGGTCTTCTCCGAGTCCTTGTCGAGCGCGGCGATAGTCTCCGTCGTTGCCGCAAGCAGCGCGGAGAGGCGATCTTGCAGGCTCTTGCGCGGCACGTAGAGAACAGGCGGGGCAGAGTGGCGCTTGGAAGGGAGGACGTCGACGGGATCGGGGACGGGGATCGGGGCAGGGGCTGGCAGAGAAACCCGGCGGGACGTCTTGACGTGGTCGGTCCAGGTCTGTGCCTGCGCGAGGGCGGCAGCCTTTTCTCTCTCCCACTCGACGGAACCAAGGGCGGGCGCGAGAACGGGCGTGCTGACGCGCTTGAGACGGGTGTCGAGCGCGGGGACGGAATCGAGCACAACGACGGGCGCGGGGCCGGACTTGAAGATGCTGAGGGGCGCGGCAACGGACTCGAGGACAGGCGCGGCGACGGGCTTGAAGACAGTGACGGAATCGGCATTGCCCAAAGACTGCTGCACATCCGTGTCGACGACAACGATGACCGGGATTTGGACGGGGCGAGCCTTCTTCGCCTTCGGCTTGACCCTGTTCTTGCGCGGCGCGAGGTGCTTGACTTGGAGGTTATCTAGCCTCATCCCCTTAGGCTCGCCTCGCGGGAGATTGGTGACGTTGCCGAAAGGAAGCCGATGCTCGTAGTAGAGGTTGCTGGGCTGCCTGAACTCCTGCTTCTCAGGGACCGAATTCGACGTCGCGGGCGAGGGGCGTGCCGGGGGCGACTTGAGGAGGGAGGGGAGGGAGGGGAGAGCGCAGAGGGAGGCGGCGACGGCCGCGCTGAGGGTTTCTGGACTGGTGCGCTCGGCGGGCTCGACGGTGGCGGACTCGACGTCGGGGACAGCGGCGGGGACGGCGACGGGAACCACTACGTATGGGTGTTGATAAGCAACGGGCAGGGAACGATGAGCGTTGAACAGGACGAACCGTTATGAAGACCGGTACTCTCAATAGCTTTGGCATCGGAGGGAAGGTCTGCGAGGAGGGATTAAGTTACGCGTTAAACGAATGAATAGATCGCACTCACTGCCGACTTCGACGTCGCACTCCTTCACACTGCCACGAGAGAATAACGCCAGGAAACGGGAGAGAGCGTCACCGAATGCGGCTTCAAGGAAAGTGAGCGTCTGATAGACGGTGTACATCTTGAGATGATGTGGTGGTGGTGGTGGTGAGAGGGAAAGAGAGAACGATGAGTGGCTGACACGGCCTCCGCCTTTTTATTCGACAAGTGGCTGACCACAACCCGGTTTGGAAATTCAGGGGACACCGATCGAGCGCCAGGAATTGGGTGCAAAGGCCAGGATTTGAGTGCAAAGGACATCCGAATCAATGGGTACATAGCAAAACCCCGCGATCTTGAGGTAAGTATGAGAGCTCGACTTTTGCTTTCTTCCAAGCGTGTCCCTCGGCGGCCAAAACGCAAGGTAGGTAAGCGGAGCGGGAGCTCGGAACGAACGGGCCATTCGAAGGACGCAGACGCAGAGACACGATCTAGCAGACACGATGTCTGTTCTTAGTCTTGTCATGTCACTTGCAGGCTTGTACATATTCAACTCGTAACGGTTGGCGAACCGCACGGCAAGAACAAGTGGTGTTTCTTGCCATTTTTTTGCCTTGTGAGTGCAGGTTGCCGATGTTCGCAGCATATGTGCTGTCGCCGCGACTCGAGTCGTACCGGAGAGAAATAGGAATGTCGGTCAACCGCTGGGACCAACTTCCGACCAAGTCGAAACGGTGCAAATAATAATTCATGTTGCGAGGGTCCAGGTTCAGCCTAAGTTACTGACGGAGGGGACGGCAAATGGATACCGGCGAGTTGGAGGGGCCTGCGTGGCTTGGGCTAGCGAGGGCTTCAGACCCCAAAGTGCGTAATGGCCAAGTAATGGCAGCCAGCAAGTTGCAGATCTGATCTCCGGTGGCATGAGATCACAACCGGACCAAACATGGTTCATTTCTTCCTAAGCCATTATCTCGCTCTTTGACGGACTCCAACTTCCACAAACCCGGCCAGTTATTCATTCAACGCAGAAGAACTTTCGCATGGCCTTTTTTGAGTCAGAGTCGTCTTGCAAGTTGCGCAACTCAAACTTCGCACTTTGGCAGCAGCGTGGGCCTGGCGGTTTTAATCTTCCTTGCGATGGTCTGAAAGAAGACAGCTCAATGGGCCGACCTGACTGGCGCTGCTATATGTGGTGCATATTTGACGACTTCTCTGATAGACACAACCTCGGCACTTGCTCGTAATTGTGTTGGACGCCCACAGTATTACCCTCCTATCCAATCCTAGTGCCGATGACTCGCTCTTTATCTTGCTTCGTTTATTCTTCTCACGAGTTTACGCTCCAACCACCAGGATTTCGTCCTGAATGTCGCCGGGCAAGCGGTTGGAGCTGCTCGCGGCTCAAGCAATGCGGGCACTGTTATTGGCATCGCGTTTGTGAACGGAGCGCCGGCGAGTCTCTTTGACCTATTCGCTCTCTCGCTAATGCTCTCTCATTTAGCTCAATAGTCGATGTCGAGCTGTTCTTGTGGTTTGCAATCCTACACGATTGAAAGATCGAAATGAACCCTCAAACCTAGCTCGGGGGGCCGCGCCACCGATGAAATTTCGACGTTCCCGTCAGTCCAGTCTTCACGTCTCATTTCAAGAGCAAGGCGAAGTTGACAATCTACTCAACGAAACATCCAGATAGTAGTGTAAACTGGCGATCAGTTGAGGATGAAGGCCAATCCTTGTTTTTCGCTACGCGCGCCACCCGAAGACGACGAACCCCCCGGAACATCACCGACACTCTCAGCCTCCGAAGAAGATTCGTCCTGCGATGTGGGTCCAGATTCGGGCGGAGACCAAGCTACGAAAAGCCTGTTGGAAGAATGGTTGACAACACGATAACGAAGCGGCTAGAACAAACCTCGGTGTGTGGATAAAGTGGAGGGGCACAGAGAAAATGGTGGAGGGCAGAGGAGGAGCGTAACGCTGCTCTTCTCGCATCGCCCAACCGATAAAACTGCGTGCGTGGTCAGCCTAGACATCCAGCATTGTCGAACCCCCTACCGTTGCCACGCCTCCGTCGCGAAAGTTTCCCCAAGTTCATATCGCTTGTTCTCAAACCAAGTGTCGAGCTTGCCCCAGAATGGGCGGGTCTTTTGGCCGTTTTGCTTAGCCATTTCACGCTCTCTAACGAAAACGCGCTAGGTAAAAACGAACCGGTTCAGTTGTACTTCCAATGAAAACCAAAAGAAATCAAAGCTTACTATTAGAATCAGCACCACTCGTCCTTCAGCGCAGGGCAGCCCAAAGACTTGTTCGACAGGTCTTGTTCTCGTATCTTTCAACTGGAAGCAAAAGTTGGGAATCTGGCCGTCACCGAAACTGAGCAACTTACGCGTTTGCGAGCCCGGTCAAGGCCGCGTGTCGCCAAAACTGTATCAGTAAAACCATCCTGGAGAAATTCAGACACGGCCCACAAAGGAGGAAAATATTACCTTGATGTTGTCGAATTTCTGTCCTAGTAGCGGATGCAACATCATGATTTTGCCAACCACAGCTCTGTAAGTTTCGGCGGATAGTTCGCGACGCGAACTTGCAATTGAGTCGCGGGTAGGCATTAAGTGGTGGCAGGGAGAAGGATTGGGCAGCGGTTTTTGGGTAGTATTCGAAGGCAGTATACAGGGAGAGGGCAGATAGTGGACAGAGTGCCAAAGTCTCGAAGTTCAACCATGGCTGAGGTTAAATACATTTTAAAAGAAAAGAGCCCTTCGATCCCTGGCATTTTGGGTCTCTGGCGGATTTAGTATCTGAGAACCGTAGGATTGGCGAGAATGTTAAGGTTCGGCGGCGGGGCTTGAAAGTTGAATAACACAGGTTGAACATGCCGCTTTTCCGCGGTCACGTGGCTTATCGTGTCGGTGTTCGCCTCCAGCTTCAACTTTGAACGCGGTGGATTTGTTCGTGTCTCACACAGTGAATCAAAAGCAGGAGATGTATACAGTAACATCCTATCTGCATGGGAGGGTAGTGGACCCAGAGAAATAAATAGGGAAAGGGATATCCTAATTCAACCACAATATCATACACGTGTAAAATGGGTCGCAAATAGAAGAATCTCACCAAAGCACCCTGAATAAGGCTTAGTCCACATCCGGGGGATTATCCCAAGAGAGCCTAAGCAGCCCTGAAGGCCGCTCAAAAACCGTGAAAATGGGTACCCACAAAACCACGTAATAAGAACGGGCATTTTTGTCCCTCATATAAGATTTCCTTCCATTTTTCCATCATGTTCTAGCCCGAGCTAACAACACTGATAAGGGAATCAGTTTGCCTATTAACCTTGTTGTGCAAATCAAAATCAAAAGCAGCAATCACACACGTTGCTTCATGGCAGGATCCACTTTTGATTAGCAGGATTGTGGACACCCTTGTTCGCGGTATTTTAAGCTCGCACCTCACACTAACATCCCAAATAATATATTTCTCTTCTACATAGAGCGGCGGGGCACGCGAGTGGAGGTGCATGCAGCTAGGGACGACAGTGATTTCAGCTTTCACATTCACACCTTACAGCCAGCTTATGCTTTTCGGCGTTCGGATGAAAATTTAAAACCAATGTCGGTATTATAATACAGGCCGTAACAAATCTATGTATGTATACGTAGGATATCCAATTTGTACGAGGCACCTGATGACGGGAAGAAGTACGAAATTCAGAACCCACGCGGCACAGATTACGATGGAATGAGGGGAGGGGCCTCTGCCCGCGTCAAACCCACCGGCGCGCTCCAGGGAAGTAAACATACGGGGCAAAACGGATGCAACGCGCGCGCGTAATAAGCTGTATATTTTGAGCTGTGTGGGCTTTGTCTGTGAGGTTGGCATGCAGCGGCGCAGCATGGGCAGGGATAACAGATGCGTACTGGAGTTGCTTTCAGGCCGCCAGAGGAGGGTATAGAAACTGAGTGGTGAAAAGCGTGCAGGAAAAAATCGACTTCAGTGTTCCTTGACGCTGGCGGGCACACTGAAGCAAGACGGGGCCAGTACAGCAGCGGGGTAGAGATGGGCTCGACTGCGGTGTTCCTTGACCGTCACCGGCGTTATAAACCAAGAAAGGGCCCCGCTGTTGGACACCAGCGCGGGCATGAAGTCGAGGGCGCTGTGGTGCATATCTGGCGATCGTCGCAATGGGAATGCGCCGCCTCTGTGCTGCGGCTCCTAAGAATATCCGTGATCTTGTTATGGCTGCGAAGAGCTCTCCCTTAAGTGGACCAGCGTGAAAGGGATGGGCTTCTCTCCAGGGTCGGTCGCGGTCATTTGGCGGCATCTCCCTTCATAATTGGAAATCAGCCTAAGCGATTTGTCCCTCAGATGTCGGATGGATGGGATACAGGTGCTTGTTATTATATGTTGCAATACACCAGCGGGGGCTTTAAGAAGTATTGCTTGAGCACCGGACGAGGGAGAAAGGAGGGAGAAAGGAAGAGCCGGGGGATGGGGGCACAGGGAAGGAGGATAAAGACGAGGGAAAGAAGGAAGAGGGGTTAGGCAAGGATAAAACCGACTGGGACGTCGCTGTGCGTCCGGGGGAGCAATTCGCGCCGGATTCTCAGCACTAGTGGCAGCCTGAGTGTTTTCATGCGATGGCCCATTGATCGGCGCTACCCCTGCCTTGGCCGCAGTGCACGTAGACGAGTAACACATCGGGACGGACGGAGGTGGTGGGGTTGGGTGTCTTGCAAATACGGAATAAGGCTAGATCATACACGGACGACAAGGTCTAACCATTAGGGAAGGTGTGGAGGGGTCGAGACCACTGGATTAGGAGGCCGGGTGAGGAGCGCGCAGAAAGAGGGATGTGGCGACGATGAGGAGAGTTCGCAGAGCGGCGGCGGTCGGGGAGATACGTCCTCGGGAGTCGGAACGCGGTTAGTGCGCTGCGCGACCCGACAGATCCAGGCAAGGCTTCAATCATCTTCGTTTTTTTTTTGGCGCGTGCTGCTGCTGCTTGAGGACCACGACTTTGTTGGCGTATGCAGACAATGAGACAGCGAGTCGCAGCACAGATTCCGCCTCTTCGGAAGACAAGCAGTATTTCTTGAGCAGTCCTGGAAAGGCGCCGTCCCCAGTCTTGAGCAGTTGCCGTAGTATTTGTCGCCGTGCCACGATTCGGGCCAAAACGGACAGAAGACATCGAGAGAGGGATGACGGCCATCCCTGTCTCGGTAACCCAGACGTTCTAGGTGACAATTCGGACCGCATGATCCGTGATTGACATTCGGAGTTTGAAAATGGAGTGCAGAACTGTCACCTAGAACGTCTGGGGCATTTGGGGCGCCATGCCTACCATCGAGTCACAAAACGTGACATTTGGGTGGGGCATTGATGCGATTTGGCGGGTGACGTGACTCGATGGTAGGGCTGCCGTACGAGATGCCCCAGACGTTCCGGTGTGAT
Source organism: Mycena polygramma (assembly GCA_029449255.1). NCBI lineage: Eukaryota > Fungi > Basidiomycota > Agaricomycetes > Agaricales > Mycenaceae > Mycena > Mycena polygramma. Next base: position 1,479,525 of record JARKID010000003.1, read on the forward strand.
CTCTGCGCTTCTTTTTCAATGTCCGAATGTCAATCACGGATCACGCCGGAACGTCTGGGTTACCGAGACAGCGGCCATCCCAGAAGCAAGGTGTGTCGTCTTCGCCTCAGCTCTAAGCTCAATCCCCGAAACCGTTCATGGTGATATGGGTGGGGAGTTGACGTCGTGGTAAGCGCAAATTGTGGTTTACCGACGGATCAGCTGGGCCACATAACGTCGTTATTTGTCACAGCTACTGATGGCACATAACGGCGGCGCTCGTTCTCCCATTCAACGGTCACTAAAAACACCCAGAATATTCCTGTGAACAAAGGACTTATAGTTGTGTTAAAGGATGAGAAAAAAATGCCACAATGAATGTTGAAGTCATTCCTCCTCCCAAATGTTATGTGTGACGAAGTGACTGTGACATCACACATAACATGTTCTCCCCGTTCGTCTCATCGTCAATGGCCGCACGGTTGCTCTTTGAGCGTGAAAATATTTGGACACATTTCAAGAGCTTACAAGCACGTTATCCAGCAATCAAAACACGAAAAGACGCGCTCTTCATGCGTCAAATCAGTGCCTTTGTCCGCTTCCTTGCAGGACCTTCCCGTCACCAAATACACCCCAGCCAATGTCTGTAGCAACGCAACTAACTCAGTTTCATACCGAAAATCTTTTGTTAAGCTCAAAAGATGTTGAAAAGCACCGTGGGGGTGTAATTAGCATATGAACCGCACCTTATCCAGTTCACATTCACTCTCACTTTGTTTCCTCCTACTTCACGGCAATGTGTGTCCACTACCTTTTGTCCGGATGATTACAGGCTGCACTTCTTCATCCACATCTTTTTTCCCTCTCACTATTGAATGCCGCGGGGCTGCTACAAAGCCTATTCTCGAGCCTGGCGACGCCGGGGGCACTTCATGGCAATTTTTGCCAGTGTGGATATACTTTTGTGCATTTACCAGTGTACCTGCAGATTCTTGGACGGAATCAAACCACAGTATTCCCCCAACAGCTTCTTCTTTCCGACACATTGGTTCAATTCGGATTGAATCCGCAGCTGAATTTATGCTGGGAAGAAGTTTTCAGCCATCTTTTACTTGCCTAGTAAAGCTCCAGGTGAAATGTCTTGAATCTCTCCTTTCTTCTTTCTTTTTCTCTTTTTTTCCCCCTTTTTCCCCTTTTGGCGACCCAGCACAATGGTCGGTAAACCCAAATTGTCTCAAGCGCCATGCCAGCGTCCAAGACCCCAAAGATTCGTCAACAGCGACACCGTCTCCAAGCTGCGATGCCCGCGATCCACGAAGTCGCCCTAAAACCACGTCCGCTCAGCATCGTCAGTTTCCTCCCTCGCCGCGGCGACGTACCATAAAGATATAGCTCGTCTCCGGCACGGGCCCGCCTCTCCTTAACAGCTCCAGCAGGTCCCAGAACTGCCCGTGGATGCCGCTGCATAGTGACGGCCCGGGGGGTCGCGACGGGCTGAATGTTTCTCTCCTCCATCAACAAAGCCCGGACGTGCTCGCAGGGCAGGTGCGTGCACTCCATGAGCTGCCCCATCCGTTTGCCGGGGTCATAGTGAGGCATGCGGGCGTGTGTGGTGGTTATGGTATAAGTACAAGAACGACTCGGAGAACGAAGCGAGACGAAGACGGGAACGGGTTATAGATGGGATGATCCCGAGATAGCGGTCTCGGGGACTCAGTGGAGCAAGCTGCGGTCGAAAGACGACGGGGAATCCGACCACCGACGCGTTGTGACGGTCGAGAGCGCAGGACCCTGTTTTTCACTCGAAGTGTAAGTATGGCTAAGATCACTGAGAATTTCTGAACCTCCAAGCAGATAATTGGGCTCGACACCTACGAGTTAGAAACGTTTTATCGCAACAAGAGGTCTAGCTTTGCAAGGAACGCGTTATACATTTTTTTTTTGGTTTACTAGTCTGATCCGTTATACAGTTTTTTTTTGTAGTTCTGGGAATCCTCGAGGCAGGAGAGAGTCGGGGGCGAAAAAGAGGAAAGGAAGAGAGGAAAGAAAGAGAGAAAAGACAAAAAGACCCAAAGAGAAAAACCCAAAGACCCAGAGAAGAAAAGAAAACAGAAACCCTAAACAATTGAATCGTTCCGGCGGCGCCTCGCCTCGAAAAGCTCGCCCAGGGGGGTGTCGTCCTCGTCCTCGTCGTCCGGGTCCTCGCCGATCGAAAAAACCTCCCGGCCCTCCTCGAGCGCGACAGCGCTGAATCTCCGAGCCTCCTTGAGGACCTCGCCTATCTCCGGGACGCCGCCATTCTTGATGCGCATCTCGCCCTTCTTGCTCTGGTCAATCTTCTCCGAGTCCTTGTCGAGCGCGGCGATTGTGTCGGTCGTGGCCGCAAGCAGCGCCGAGAGACGGTCCTGCAAGCTCTTGCGGGGTGCGCAGAGGACAGGCGGGGCCGAGTGGCGCTTGGGAGGCCGGAGCACGAGGCTGTTGACGGGGGCAGGGACGGGGATCGGGGCGGGAGCGGGAGGGGAGATCCGGCGGGACGCCTTGACCTGGTCGCTGAAGGTCTGTGCCTGCGCAAGGACGGCAGCCTTCTTGTTTTCCCATTCGACAGATCCAGGAGCGGCGTTGCGGGCTTCGCACGCGAGAACGGGTGCAGGGATGGGCGAGGCGACGAACTTGCGGACGGGCGCGGGGACGGACTCGGGAGCGGCGACGGAGGACTTGACAATGACAGGCGCGGCAACTGACTCGGGGACTGGCGCGGCGATGGGCTTGAGGACGGTGACGGACTCGGCAGCAGTGGCCGAAGGCTCTTGCACGGCCGTGTCGACGACGACGATGAGCGGGATTTGGACAGGGCGAGACTTCTTCGCGCGCGACTTGCTCTTGCCCTTGCGCGGCGCGAGAGGCTTGACTTGAAAGCTATCCAAACGCATGCCCTTCTGCTCTCCTCCGAATCGCGGGAGGTTGGAGACGTTACCGAGCGGAAGACGGTGCTCATAAAACAAGTTGCTCGGAGTGCCGAAATCCTGTCTTTCCGAATGAGAGGGAGCCGTCTGGGGCGGGAGGCGCGCCTTAGGGGACTTGAGGACGGAGGGGAGCGAGGGGAGCGAGCAGAGGTCGGCGGCGACGGCCGCGCTGAAGAGTTCGGGTCCAGTACGCACGTCCTTCTCGGGCTCGGTGGGAGTGTACTCGACTTCGGGGGCGGAGGCGGGAACGAGAGCGACTACATCTAAGCGTCGATAAGCAACAGGAATACAATAAGGTGCGATGAGAAAGACTAACCGTTATAGAGGACGCTGCTATCGGTGGACCTGGCTTCAGCGTCGCTCGAAAGGTCTACGAGGAGGGATTGAGTTGAGCATTGAACGAACGGGTAGATCACACTCACCGCCAACTTCGACATCGCACTCCTTCACACCACGCCGCGCGAACAGAGACAGGAAACGCGAGAGAGCGTCACCGATATAGACCTTAAGGAACGTAATCGTCTGAAAGACGGTGAACATCTGGGCTGATGTGGTGGTGGGTGTGGTGTGTGGTGGTGGTGGTGAGAGGGAAAGAGAGAACGCTGAGTGGCTGACACGCCCTCCGCCTTTTTATTCGGCAAGTGGCTGACCGCAACCCGGTTTGGAAATTCAGGGGAGACACCGATCGATCGAGCGCCAGAAAGTGAGGACGAGGACATCCGAGCTCGAGCTTCAGAGTTTCTTTTTCAAGTCGGTCGATGCGCAAGCGTAATGTGGTCTGAGATAAAAATTGACGTGTCCGGCTGTCGCGCGCTCGCGACCTGGGCAGACAATACGACTCCTCGTCGATAGCGCGTCGGGATCGGGAGAGGCGCGTCGCGGAGGAAAGAAGAACGCAAGGGGGAGAGGATTCAGAGGAAGGCGAACCGGACAGGCAAGGCACCAGGTAAAGGACACGGGTTAACTGAACCCTAATTACAATATTAGCAGAGCCTAGTAGGAAGTCCTAGGGCACTGTATTTAGCCTCTGAAGACTGTTGGGTGGCGCATTTCCGACCAGGAGGACCCAGAGGCAATCCGTTCTTTTGTCGCCGTTGAGCACACCCCGAGTCGTATCGCCGTCTACTGAGTCTGCACGAGCCGGGCAACAAACGTTGTTTGTTGAACGCAATAGAACGCAATGGATGTTTTCCTGAGTAGTCCTCGAGCGTCCGAGTAGTTTTCGTGTTTACAGAGACCACATTTGTTGCCCTTGCCACGGTTCGGGTTGTAGACGGCGAGAGGGGTATGAAGGACTGTTTAAGAAGGTAAGATGGGTCATTTGTGCCACAGCTCGACCCAGGAAACCGCTCTTGGAGTTGGGACCAAGTTGGAACGGGACAAGGAGGTGATTGATCGCAAAACTCTCGTCCTGCTCTCATCACGCTTGCCTCAAGCGCCATGCCAGCGTCCAGGACCCCAAAGTTCGCGAATACGGAGACCGTGACGCCGACCACGATGCCCCAAACACCGACCAAGACCAGAAAACCGCGGTCAGCGCCCTCGACTCCGTCCAAGAAAAAAAAATCCAAACCCGATCCTGAACCCGAATCGCAATGTCGCGCCTCCACCATCGACCCAAACCAGACGGTGTGCTGCCCGCTCCGGGTGTCTATGCCTGCAAAAGGCTGATGTACCGTACTACGTCTCGCAAGATTATTAATAACAAGTCGGCCATCAAGTCTCACTACCGACTTGACCTCCCCAAGGACTCGGATTTGAAGCCTACAAAAGTAAGCTACGCGGCGCTTATCCCCGCCCTGTTGGCATTTCTAACCTAATGCGCAGGAGGGTAATCACTTCAAATGAGAAAGATATCACTGTAAAAATGCAGTTATACAAAGAACGAGATATCGAGTACGTGGCGTGGAAAAAGCACGGGGGACCAGCGAGATTCGAGACCTAGTACGTCGATGGGTGTCGAATAGAGCGCACTGAGCTGACCCACTCCTCACAGTCTGGCCGGTCTTCAAGAAGCCCACGAGAGGAAGAACACAGGCAAACCGTTCAATAAACCGGCGGCTTACGGCGGAGAATGGGCTGCACCATCTCCCACCCTGCCGCTGGTGCTGGTGGATCGCCGGGCCCCTGACCCGTATCTAATCCACGTAAAGCAGCAGCTGGTCGACATGGGCCAGGGATGGCTCTGGGAGGCCGCGAACAGGGGCACCCCGCATCTGTACATGAAGGAAGGATCTCCTTCGTTGCTCATGATTGCGTGCAGCTATCCCCGGCGGCCCGAGACATCTCAGATCCTGTTCTCCGACTCGTTCACCAGGTTGATCAATGTTCTCGAGCGTGGGGGAGACGAATCGATGCAATGTGAGAACGGATGCAAGGGTTATAAGTATTGGGATGAGCATTACCTAGAGGTGTTGTTTGAGGCCCTCATCACCGTGATACGCGTGCATGGCGAGGACGGGTGGAAGAGCGCACGTTGGGAGGTTTACGACACGGTGCGCACTTTTCTTTGCATGCATCCATATATGCTGATTTGGTGTCGCAGTATTCTGGATGCTTCCCGGGGTACAAGCTGCAATACAAGAACAATACCTGGAGTGACCAGGCGAAAGACTGGCTGCAGGGCAAGATGGTGCTCCTCGACCGTCACATCATCACCACGCGAAGAGACAATGCTGTCGAATTGGGCAGGGTGTATAACGAAATGTTGCCTACGATATCGTACTAGTCTGTCCAAAGAGACGCGGCACGCGAGATAGTACACGAGACGGCGACATGCAAGACAGGCAACGGCCAAGAAAGACGGGATGAACCCAAGACTCCCCGTCAACCCCCCCGTGAATAAATTCAGAGAGCGAGCGCGCGCAGTGGTGAGGACCGGAGCAGAGAGATAAGAGCGAGCGAGATGGGAGCCTTTGCGCGTGAGACTCTGAGAGACGAGGAGCGCGAGAGATGAGGCGACAATACATCTACATTTGCTTGAACCGTGTCTAGATGGACTGGAAGAGCTAAGGCCTTGAGGAAGCGACGAATGTGCTCAGGAAGTGGAAGGCGGAACAAATACCGATGAGAGTCAAGTCCTCAAATTTGGTGCCCAAAAAAAAGATCGAGACAGGTTATACAAGTTTTTTGGTATTTTCTACGCGCACACAGCTAAACTATATCCTCGTCCTCCTCAGACACATCCCGAATGCGATAGTTTTCGTAGGTTATGCGATGTTTTTGGTGTTTTCTGGGGTGGATTATGGGGACCAGAGAGAGGTCGAGTCGAAGAAGAAGGGAGGGAAAGAGGAGACGATAAACCCAAGGAGAAAAAGGAACACGACCATAAACCCAAAGGAAAGAGGAACACGAGGGAAGAGGCACCGACACCAGAAACCCAAGACACCCAAGAAAGAAAAAGAAATCCTCAAACAATCGAATCGTTACGACGCCGGCGGTCGATGTCGTCCGAGCGCGCGAGGAGCCGCCGCCACCGGGGGCTGTCAATCGCCTGGTCGTACGCATTGAATAGCTCGTTGAGGGACCGAGAGCTTGCGTTGACGAGGTCGGCCGACGCTGAGATGGAGGAGATGAGGCGCGGGGGGGATGCGGGGTCGACGGTGGGAAGGATGCTGACCGGCGGATCTTGACGCGCCTTGCCAATTGGGATGAGCTGGCTGAGGGGGATGTCATCCTCGTCGTCCTCCTCGTCGTCCTCGTCGTCGGAGTCTTCACCGACCGTAAAAACCTCCCGTCCTTCCTCGAGCGCAAGGGCGCTGCATCTCCGAGCCTCCTTGATAACCTCCCCAATCTCCGGTACGCCGCCATTCTTGATGCGCATCTCGCCCTTCTTGCTCTGGTCAATCTTCTCCGAGTCCTTGTCGAGCGCGGCGATAGTGTCTGTCGTCGCCGCAAGCAGCGCCGAGAGGCGGTCCTGGATGCTCTTTCGGGGCGTGCCGAGCACAGGCGGGGCCGAGTGGCGCTTCGGAGGCGGAGGCACGAGGACGCTGACGGGGGCGGGGACGGGGATCGGGGCGGGAGCGGGAAGGGAGATCCGGCGCGATGCCTTGAGGTGGTCGCTGAAGGTCTGTGCCTGCGCGAGGGCGGCAGCCTTGCTTCTATCCCAGTCGGTGGAGCCAGGGGCGGGGGCGGGGGCGGGGACGGCCTTGAGGATGCTGGCGGGCGCGGGGACGAGCTTGAGGATGCTGGCGGGCGCGGGGAGGGACTCGAGGACGATGACAGGCGCTACGGCGGACTCAATGGGCGCGGCGACGGGCTCGAAGACGTTGACGATGCCGCACGCGGGGTCGGACTTGAGGGACTGGGCAGCACTGACAGCATCCGTGTCGACGACGACGATGAGCGGGATTTGGACGGGGCGAGACTTCTTCGCGCGCGACTTGCTCTTGCCCTTGCGCGGCGCGAGAGGCTTGACCTCGAGGTTGTCGAGCCGCATGCCTTTCTGCTGGCCTCCGAATCGCGGAAGATTGGTAACGTTACCGAATGGGAGACGGTGCTCATAGAAGAGGTTGCTCGGAGTGCCGAAATCCTGTCTTTCCGAATCAGAGCTCGGAGCCGTTGCGGACGGGGGGCGCGCCTCGGGGGTCTTGAGGATAGAGGGGAGGGAGGGGAGAGCGCTGAGGGAGGCGGCGACGGCCGCGCGGAGAAGTTCGGGTCCAGTGCGCTGGTCCTGCTCGGGCTCGGTGGGGGTGGACTCGACTTCCGGGACGGGGGCGGGAGTGACTATGTCTAGGCGTTGATAAGTAAAGGTAATAGAACGAGGAACGACTAGAAAGACGAACCGTGACCTTCAGCGGACTTCATATCGGTATCTACATCTGCGAAGAGGGATTGAGTTACGCGTTAAAAGAATGGATGGATCGCACTCACCAGAATCGATATCGCTCGAGGCACGTTCAACGTCATCTACCTTAACCCCACCGCGACTAAAGAGAGCCAAGAACAGACCGAGAACGTCGCCGAAGTAACCCTTAAGGAAAGTGAGAGTCTGGGAGACCATGGGCATCGTAGGTTGATGTGGTAGTGGGATGGGGTGTGGGTGTGGGGTGCGGTGGGTGTGGGTAGTTGGTGGTGGTGGTGGTGCGAGAAAGAGGGAGAACGCTGGGTGGCTGACACGACGACCGCCCTTTTATTCGACGAGTGGCTGACTGTAACCCGACTTTGGAAATTCAGGGGAAACAAATCGATCGAGCGCCAGGAATCGAGTGCAAAAGACGTCCGAGCCAATATGCACCCCGAATTCCAAGGAAGTCCCTGTACGCAGGACTGTAAAATCTTGGGGGGCGATGAAACACGATTTGTTCGTTGCTGATTTCAATGAGCACCCGCACTCATGCAAAGCCAGGACAACAAGCTGAAAAACAGCTCGTGTTTCCTGAGCGCGAGAGAGATTTGTTGTCGAGCAGTCCGCGAGCATCGCCAGTCATTCTTCTTAGCTGCAAGAAAAACGCCTTGGCCTTGATGTCGCGGCTTGGACGTGCCGTCTTCGTCTATGGAATGCCAGAACCCGGGACCTTGTAGGAAAAACCTATATCCAAGGATTGTGACACTACATGCATGTCGTTTGACGCGATCTTTTCTTTGGACGCACAACGAGTCAATTGAGCACCTCTAGCAAGCCCCGCACAAGGAGTATAGCTCGGACGTGCCAGAGATTTTCTTGAGCAGTCCTCCAGCGTCGCCAGGCTGCGTGTTCCAGTATTCGTTGCCATTCCCGCGATTGCAATAAAGCGCAGTGGGGGGCGGTAGTCAAGGATGATCGTCACTCCCCGTCACATCTAATATCCTTCTTTGCTTTCCACCACCACACTACTGCTAGCTATGGCCGACACGACACCAGAAGAGGTCCCTAAACCTGCCCCAGAGGCTGAGCCGGTGCAAGCGAATGTGGAGGCAACACCTACGCCGCCGGCGATTGCAGAGACTGAAGTTCCCGCTGCGGATACGGCGATTGCGTCTGCACCGACTCCAGCGCCTGCCCCCGTGCCCGCTGCAACGGAACCACCCGCACCGACACCGGCGGAAGCAACGCCCGCGCCAACAGAGCCCGCCGCCGCTGCTGCCCCGCCGCGAGAACGCGAACTCGTTGCCGATCCACGACTGAGCGTCCTGCGCGCCATGTTCCCCGACTTTGACGACTCTCTGCTGTGCGCGCCGTTCCCTCATACATTCTTATTCTCTGTGCTGACTGGTAATGGTATCGCGTGCACAGCCAATCAGTACTGGACTCGGTGCAAGGCAACACGGACCGTGCGATCGACGCTCTGCTCGGGATGAGCGACCCGGATTATACGAGCGAGCAGCCGGGCGCGCAGCAGCAGGCGCCCCAGACGCAGGAGGATCTCGACGAGCAGCTTGCCCGTACTCTGATGCTCGAGGACGAGCGCCAAGAACACGTCTGGCGCGCGCAGCAGCCCCCGCAGCAGCAGCAGCAGGGTCAGCGCCCGCAGGCGCGGAGACAGGAATCGACCGGCCAGGATAAGGATACGATGCAGGAGTTCCAGGAGCAGTTTAACAAGTTTGCCGAGAGTGAGTTCGCGTCCATATTCAAACTTCCTCTTTCATATTCCGTGTAATCGTTTTCTCTATACCTATTTTCCCCTTCATCCCGCTGTCCTTCCATTCTTACTCCCACTCACGCGTCTATCCCACAGCCGGCAAGAAAACCCTCGGCACCCTCTTCTCCAAAGTCAAAGCCAAGATCCAAGAGTTCGACACCCCGCCCCAAGGCGCCGCCTCGTCCTCGTCCTCCTCTGCCGGCGGCGTGGGCGGCGACACGTACCCGTACGACGCGCACCAGGGGCGGCACGAGGTTACGCAGCGGGTGAGGGAGCAGGCGGGGATGCCGGCGTATTATGATCCGAATGGGGGCGGGGGCGCGGATGGTGGGGTTGGGGGTCCGACGGGTGGGGGCGGGGGGTATGATGCGACGCCGCGGGAGATGAGCACGGTGGGTGCGGGGACGGGGACGACGATGAGTCCGCCGAGTACGAATGCGGGGGCGCCGGCGATTGATGGGGGTAGGTCGTTTGCTTGATTTTCGTTTGGTTTTGTCCACCTCGGCGCTCATTCCCTTCTTGCCTACGATCGTGGTCCACGCTTTTTTCGCTACACTTCTCATTTTTGTTTGGACTCCTTGCTTATCTCCCTCCCTCGTCTATCTCTTCTCGTCTATCTCTTTCCCCTCTTACTTTCTCCATCTGCCTCTCAACTTCATTTATCTCGCTCGCTCTTCTTCCTATCACCGCGCCCATCCACTCAATCGCTCCTCCTTCCTCTCCCCGTCCCCCCTCCCTCCCTCTCCCTCTCCCCTCTCCCTCCTTCTCCCTCTCCCCTCTCCCTCCTTCTCCCTCTCCCTCTCCCTCTCCCTCCCTCTCCCTCTCCCCTCTCCCTCCCTCTCCCCCTCCCCCCTCCCCCTCTCCTCTCTCCCATCTCGCTCTCCCCCTCCCTCTCCCTCCCTCTCCCTCCCCCTCTCCTTCCTCCCCACTCCTCTCATCCTCGATCATCCTTACTCACGCACCACAGGAAAACTCGGCATGCTCCCCAAACGCCCCGTCTCTCTCTTGCGCACCAACTCCCCGCCTGCGGGCGGCGCGCCGCCCAGCAGCGACAGCGACGAGCTCGAGTATGCGGAGAACCCGTTTGAGGAGGGGAAGAAGTAGCGTTTGGCGGGTGCGTGTCGAGGTCGGGGTATCTTTATAGGCGGGAGGGCGGCGTTTAAGCACAAGGTTATGAACTGACGACGGACTGTAATTTAAATTTATGGCAATGTACGGGTGTAACGGTTGTAACTGTTAAATATATGTGCAGTACGCAGTCGCTGGGTTGTAACAGTGGCCTGCTTGATTTTTTTGAGGGAGACGACTCGCTTTTCGGACGCGGACAGCCCGGCTTGCTTACGAAAGCATGGCCTACCTTCGTGCCTCCGCCACCACAGCTTGACCACAGCGCGAACCAGATCGCGAGCGTTGCACTCTCCGAGTCTGTTGGCTCGACGATAGCACCATCCCTTTCGGTTTTCGTGGAACGACTCGACGCACTTTCGACTTTCGACCGATTTTTCGTTACAGCTACGTTTCTCGTGTTCCCTACGACGACATGTACACCTTGCCATCCTCCGTCCGCCCGGTGCCGCACGCTCCAAGTGTAGGCTTCTCCGAGTCGCAGTCGACAGTGACCACCCAAAGATTTGGAGACGAGTGCGGATTCGAATCGGAAGGGGGCGCCAGCGCCCTATACCTGCGCTCCTCCTTTCGCTCAAGCCCTGGAGTCCTTCCGAACCTCGTTCCCGCCGCCCAGTGGCAGGTCGACGCACTGCGTCCGTGCTCAAGACGAAGCTCCTCTCCGGTGGCCTCATACGTGTTCGCCGCCCCCACACGCATCAAGACCTTGAGACCTCAGTACCTCAATACATAGACGGATGGTTTCACCTCGTCTGCTCCGTCGTGCTGCTCACTCTCCTCACACCGGCATCCACTACCGCGCTACAGACGCGTTGAGCCCACTAGTCCGCATCTTTCTCCTGGATCCTCTGCTTCGCCTCCTTGCGCGACCGTCAGCGCTTGAACAAAACTCCTTACTGGTGCATTGCCTGGGAAAGGGAATGGTGTGCGAGATACAAAGACTCCGCACGCCTCAGGGCCGTGTCTGCCGCATCGGAGCGCCACTACGTCCAATGACCGCCGTTCCAGCACCCCACCTTCCGAGCACTGTCTATCGTCAAACTCGACCCGCAAACCAAAAGGTAATGCGCTGCAATTCTTCCGGGTCCTCGAACTGTCAAGCGATCCCACTTGCTGCGTTCCTCAGCCCTGTCGCTCAACTTGCCAAGTAAGCCGGCGCGAATGCGTTGCCAGCCGCAAGTACAGCAGGGTCTCGGTCCCTCTCATCACCACCTCTCTTTCCTCTGCACCTCCGCCCATCTCTCTCGCTTGTCCCCTCCCCCTCCTTCTCCTCCTTTTCTGGTACTCAAGCACTACCTCTCCCTCAAGCCCTCGCTGGTGTACTGCGACGTATAACAAGCAAAGCTTGTTCTATTCCATCTGACGCCGAGCGACGATCGCGTAGACTGGTCCCGAATTTCCCAGCGAAAGCCCGCGAATCGACCGCGACCGATGTCCCTGCAGAGTAGTCCCTCCCCGCAGTCTACTCAAGACGGAGCTTGTCCCAGCCATAGCGATATCGCGGATATTCAACATCTCTCCGACTTGCTCTTTCATACGCACAAGCCAGTGATCTCTGAATTGACGCAATGCGTCTCAATCGAAGCCCTTCGGAAAGACCTCCGCGCGCGCGCCTTCGCCGCCCGCTATCCCCACCCATTTTCGATTGAACCCGCCTCCTCGTGCGACCATGAAGAACTCTCCATGTTTCGTGTTCTGCGATGCTGACGCCGGATACCCCAGCGGCTGTGGCACAGACAGCTCAACGTGCAATTAGACGAAGCAGATGCATCTGCTACACCGGGGCGCCGTGTTCGTGCGACTGCTTTCCTACCGCGCGCGCGCGCGGCGCGTCCGTTTTGCTCCGCGGGTGTCCTGTACTTTACTTTCTGGGAGGAGCGCGCTTAGGCACATCATTCCATCGTAGTCGGTGCCGCACGCGTTCTGGAATCCATACTTATTCTCGTCGCATACAAATTAGATATGCATATGCGTACACATATGCGTACATGGATTTGTTTCGCCCGTGTCAATATAGCCCCACCAGCATTATAATTTTTCATCCAGAAAAGCTAAGAAAAGTCAAGTAATAAGACGTGAAAACAGGGGAGAAAATTGATCTATTCGAATGGCCGTCGTCCCTAGCTGCATGCACTGTTCTAAGTAGAAGAAAATATATTATTCAGGGCGTTAGCGTGAGGTTTGAGTTTAAATATGCCGTGAAATGGGGTGTCCACAATTCCCCGATCAAAGGTGGATATGCCACGAAGCAACGTGGGTGATCAATCTGCTTTTGATTGCACGACACTGGGAATCAAGAGGCAGATACTTAGGCAAACTGAGCTTCCTGTATCAGTGTTTTTAGCTCGGGGCTAGAACTCAAAGGAAAATGGAAGGAAATCTTATTTGAGGGACCAAGGATGCCGGTTGTTATTACGTGGTTTTGTGGACACTCATTTTCACGGTTTTTGGGCGGCCTTCAGGGCTGCTGAGGTTCTCCTGGAATAATCTCTAGGATAATGGAACTAACCTTTATCAAGCATGCTCTGATGAGCAACTCTTCTATTTGCAAGTCATTCTACATGTGTATTAGAGCTTATTAGGTGCCCCCACGAAATTCACTTTTAAGTCGAAGAAAATAATTCCTTAGGTCGAAGATCTTTTTGATTAATCGAAGTGTCCGAGCTTGCCGACCGGATTTGGTGAGTGGAGCGAGACTTGGAGCGCTGAATCCGAGCGCCGTGAGCTACGGAAGGTGGTGGTCAAGTTCGTCGCAAGCTGGCCGCACGTCGTGTTGAAGTATTGCGTTGGTACGAGTCGGGCACACGCTGTCGCCGGGACATGCTAAATAATAAGTCTGCGCAGAAGCTCCACAAAAAAACTGGAGTTTTCAGTCCGAAATCGAACTATGGCTCCACGAAATCGATTTGGGGGGTGCACCTAATAAGCTCTATTGTGGGTCAAATCTTGGTTAAATAAATCCTTTATCTATTTATTTCTTGTGCTCAATACCCACCCAGGCAATTAGGCCCTTGTTGTACACATATTCTGCTTTTGATTCACTATGTGAGACACGGACGAACCTACCGCGTTCAAAGTCGAAGTTGGAGGGAAATGCCGAATTCGGAGCATGCCGACGCCATCAGTCACGTGACCGCGAAACGGCATGTTCAACGTCTTTTATTCAAGCCCCGCCGAACCTTATCGCTCGCGCCAACCCTACGGTTCTCATGCACCAAATTCGCCGGAGACACAAAATGACAGGGGCGCAGCAAGCACTTTTATTTCAAAATGTATTTAACCTCAACCGTAGTTGAACTCAACGTTGAACTGAAGTTCAACTCCCTCCATCCGTCCCACTTCGCAGTATGTCCCCGAGCAGAAGATCTTCCCGTCAGCCCCGCACCCCGAAGCCATCGTCTACCTCCGCCAATCGTACGCGCGGGCCTGCAAACCCACATACATACTACGCAGCCAAAGCAAGAGCTCTCAGCATAAATCCACTGCAGAATGAAAGATACTGGAAGCTTGAGGTACGACTGCCTCGTTATAAAGGTCTTTGTGTTTGTGTTAACAAATTTCTTCAGGCCGCATTCGACGACACACGTACGGCGTCACAGGCCATGACCGACACACGCAAAAGGGTGAGTGGTTCGGCAGGCTGCAAATTTACCATACCGCATCAACGTTCCTTGCAGTTCATTGCGACAATAACAAAACCGGTTGAAGATGTCTTTGGGCCAATTGACGCCGGAACTCGAGTCAAGATACTGTGCATAGTGAGTTTATACTTCGTTTCTCAGTTCAATCGAACACGCGAGTCATACTTGATCAGCGTCGTTTCATTCGGGAGCATCGCCTCCACAAGACGGATGGTCGCAAAGCTCGCCCGTTCTGGCGCAAGCTGGACGAGTGGTATGCTGAGAGGAGGCGAGAGTTCGGGGAGACATTCGAGACGGTGGCCTGGCAACGGTACGCCACGCCGGATATCTCGACGATGCTTCAGGAGTTATTGACGAGCACACAGGTTTGTCACAAAGGCGACGGAAGACGACGAGTACCACGCTCCTCCAGTACCGACCCCCGGCGTGTTTAGGCTCCATTTTATTTCAGCTCCAGGGTTTGTTAGGTCCCTTCGTTGTCGGGCTAGCACTCATTCTTCCAGCAGGTCTTGCGCGGTGACCTGCTCTCCGCCCAATTCTGTACCCACGTCGAGTGAAAATTCTTCGGAAGTTGATTATGTTCCAGGAGTTTCGTCCCCTAGCGAGAAGCTAGGGTTGGCGTACATCCTGAACTGAGGCGAAGTTGACCATCCGTTATACAAAACGACCTTCGCCTTGTAGATAAAATGTAAGATGCTGACTTGTGCTTTATGCTGGTCACTGAGATATACCACGTTCATTGTATTGCGGCCACTGAGCGCCGGTTTCAACTGTGTACAATTTCAAACCACAAGAACAGCTCGCCATCGAGTACTGAACTAACTGAGAGGGCATCAGCGAGAGACTCGGAGTGGAATACGTCGAAGACGCTCACCGGTGCTCCGTTCACAATCTCGATGCAAATACGGTCGGGTCTCCCGCATTGTTGTCCGCTTAAGTAGCGAGCGGCCGCGCGAGGGAGCGTGAGCGCATGCGTATGAGTGAAGCAGTCACGGACGATGCCACCTAGCACTAGGATCGGATACGACTGGGCGTAGTAGCCTCGGACATAATTCTAAGTACTGAGTACCAAGAGGTTTTGTCAGGGAGAAATATGCGCCACGGGTGTTGGCGCCAGTCACATGCCGGGCCTGTGAATTGAACTGCAGTCCTTCAGAGCATCCCAAGGAAAATTAAAACCGTCTACCGGCGCCGCCACGTCGCGGTCGCGGAACTTGGGCCACAACCTGGAGGACGATTCCGATTCAGACTTGAGCGCTTAGGCAGCGGAAACGGAAGTACGGGATAAGTCGTCGAGTTTGTGGAACGGGACGTTGGAGTCCGCCGGCCGGCCAAAAAGCGAGATAATGGCTTGGGAAGAAATGAACATGTTTGGTCTGGTCGTGATCTCCTGCCACCGGAGATCAGATCTCTTGATAGTTGCCGCAGCCATGAAAGCTGTTTCCCTCACGCACTCATGATGGAGATAGCGCCGCCCTCCTACGATGGTTTCGGGTATGAAGCCCTCATTAGCTCAAGCCACGCAGCGCCCTCCGACTTGCCGGTATACACTCGGCGTCCTACGCCCCCTCCGGCAGCAACTCAGGTTGAACGCCAAGAATTCCCGTACCATATCAAGAACCGTAGCGGCGTTCCATGGGCAACGATTACGATCCAGGGAGATGCGAGACTCACCCGGAGGCTCCCAACTATCAGACAAGGCTCGAGCCTGGTCGGTTCGGTTAAATTGAACCTGCGAAGTGCGGAAACAATCCAGGCTGTTTGCATTTTGGTTAGTGTTCCGCTCAAAGGAAGCAGGACGCTAGACGTTTCTCGTCAGGTCAAGGGCGAAATTCTAGACGGGGGACCTACTTCTGCGCCCATCAATCTTCTCGAAATTAAACATACGCTGTGGTCGGCTGCTGAAGGAGACCCGAATGCTCCTGCTGAGAATTCCAATGGGAAAGGAGTCTTGAAACTCAAAGGAGACTACCAATGGCAGTACACAATCCCAATTCCAACAACCGTGACAAAAGACGGCGAAACATTTCGGCTTCCGCACACATTTTTGGACCGGCATGGATCGTTCAGTGTGCGATACTCAGCAGAGCTGCGCATAGTACGCGGTAAGCTTCGGTCGGACGACAAGTGAGCATCAGAGCTGTTCTACGAATGTCCGGTGTTGATTTTGGGTAGACTCAACTGTCCGTTTGCATATTTCTCGATGAAACAACCGGGTCCTCCTTCAGCATTGAGGCAGGTGGGTCTGTCGAACCGTCTGTTTTATTCAAGTTTCTTACTCCTCGTTCCCAGCTCGCATACCAAGAAAATTCCCCTCTGTTTGGCCCAGAGGCAGACCCTGAAGGCTGGCATACTCTGAGGTCTTCTGTCAAGGGCACAGTTTTTTCTTCCCACATGATCGATGTAAAGTTAACGGTGCGTTTTCCATCTACGGCGTCTCGGCCACAACTCAGTTCACAACGAATAGTTCTCGCTAGCAAATCCAGTCTGTCATCTCATTTCTCATTCCTAGCCCTTCCTCATCGAACATCAATCAGCTTTCTTACACGCGCTCGGCGTCCATTCCCTGCGCCTTGACAATCGAGTCACCAGATCGGCAAGCCCTGGACTTGTTGTCGGCGCCTTCATCGTGCATGGTTTACCTTGAGCGCCAGATCCACGAGAATAAGGAAGCGTGGCGGAACACAGTCGAAGCCTGCGGTCAAGCAGTGTTCTGGCCCTCAACGGAAGGCGCCTCGTCAGATTCATCTCACCGACGCCATCTCATGGGTGAAATTCACTTACGCGCGAGTCTCTACCCGTCATCCTCTGCGCTTGGGTTTGCCGTTGAGGTCCGTTTTTTGTTACTCGTCTGATCAACTGTTGATTTCTGTCGCAGTACGCTGTGGTTGTCTTCCCCTTCCAAGCGGCCGGGTTCAAACCTCTGGACTACTCTCCGGTTCTACGGCATGGCGTGGAGCTCACGACGCGATACGCTCCGGGGCCGCGGCAGAGAACATATACCCCTCCGACATACGAAACACGGAATGTGATCATCGACCACTATTATTACTCGATGGTAATCGAGAACGCAGTGGTGGGTCGTTCGATCCGGGGTCGCGGTGGCAGATAGTGTAAGAGTTTGGTTTGGTTCGGGAGGAGAATTTGTAGTATCTGGTTATTTTCTTCTTGTGTACAACTTGTATAAAACATTCGGATTGTTGAGATCCAGATCGGCAACAGATCGGCTGTCCGTTCCGTCGTTCCGACAAGTGTTACGCGGTGCCGGCGTGACGTGACTCGACGCGTTTCCAGCCACTCCTCCTATTTTCTCTTCGCCGATTCGTTGTGCTTCTCCTCGCTCCAGCGCGGCTGAACATGCTCCAAAGCGATGGCTTTTCAGCATGGATCACAATTGACGGCGCAGAAGTCTCGGAGCTGGACGTCCGAACCGCCAGGAAAAATGTGACGTGCTGGATCCCTTCTGAAGTCGGGAAGGTACGGATGAGTGCGGACACCTAGGCTTTCTGACTACACAGGCAATCTTTAGAGATTCTCAGTCCATTGGTCGAACCATTCGGTCCCGGGGCTCACCGGAGGGCGAGTGCTGGTGGACGGACGCAATTGCGACGGACAGGTCCTAGCCCGAAAGCGACGCCCGACCAGCACATCCATGGACGGAATTAACGAGGCGACTACGTCTGTGCGGCCATTTGTGTTTGGATCCTTGGATGTAACAGGTCCGTCCAACCCGTCTTTTTTTTCAAAAGACCTTGCCGACATCAACTGACTTTACGAGACGACGACGCGGTTCCAGAATCAAACCAAGACGACAGGCTTGGGACAATAGATCTAGAGATCTGGAAAGTCGAGAAGAAGGACGATAGGGGATGGTTGGGCATAGCTGCTCCCACTCCGAAGAAAGTCCACGAGCGGTCGAAGAAAGCCGTCACTCAACAAATCGAGTTCGTGGCGATCTGCAGAATTCAGGGTCATGCTCAATCTATAAACCCACAGCTTCTGCGATCCCGTTCCGCGGCAACCCGCCAGGGTCGTTTCATGCCGATGGACGGAACGAATCGTCAGTTTCTCGTTCAAGTATCGGTCTCTTGGTTTGTCGCTCCAGGCCTTTCAAACCTACCGCTTGTTCCTTACCTGCTCGTTCCAGATCTACTTCGTGCGAACGGGATAGCATCTCCCCTGCGAGATAAAGGGAAACGGAAGGCGTCCCCCATTCCCGAGTGTGCTTTGAGCGACGAGGACGACTCTGATGCCGAGGAAGCCCGGAAGTTGGAAGTAAGTTAAACAATTCGTCCTGGTGGTCTTGATCTCACGTATTGACGTCGTTTACCTCCTTAGATGAGACTGAGCGAAATACGCGCCAAACGGGCTCTGAAAAATCCGAAGAAGCGTAAAATCAAGGACGAGGACGAAGCGGAGCTCATCGACTTGACGCGGCCGAGGAAAAGGATAAAGATCGAAGACAGCAAGGTTAAACTGGAGGGCAAAGCAGAACTCGTCGACTTAACGCGACGGGAGAAGCGGATGAAGCTTGAAGATAAAGGACTCGTATTTATTCCTGGGCAAGTGATTGATTTGACATGATACCTGTAACGTTGCAGTATTCTTTTTTAATCATGGGGATTGGGCTGTTTGTTAACACATCGTTTTCTGTAGAGTTGTACAAGTACATGTAGCTTTAATATCACCACGTCGCTTGCGCCATCCCCGGTTTTTCGCACCTGCTCTCACCGGAGTTTGAGGCAAAATCGCGCCGTCCAATATGTGGCCAATACCGGGTGTATTGGCTAAATATTGGCAGAATATTGACGACATATTCTCCGAGCGATATTTCGAAGAAACGGGGTATTTTCCCGGAATATTGGCCGAATATTGCGGCGAATATTGGCCGCATATTGGCCAGGTTTTTTTTACAACCATGTACTTCCACTTTGCGCAATTGAAGAAGGATAAAGATAAATCAATTGAACAGACTACTACTGGCACAAGCAATTGTATCGACAGCTACGTTACCCCGCTAGCGCCGACCTAGGAATAACAAATAAGCAACACTCTGCTTATAAAACACAATTCTCACCGTGCGCACCGAATGTTCGAGGGGCGCTGCACGCTTGTCCGACGTCCTATCTGCTTCCGCAACCCTCAATCAGAACGATATTTACTCTCGCAACTAGGAAAAACATACCTGAACGGAGTCCTACGAGCATGTGGAGAGTATTTGTCAATGGAGCTGAGGCGCCGATGGACAAGGGTTGCGTGTATGCGTGGGTGCGCGCGCGCGCGACGGGCGGGTCGAAGAGCGGGCATGCGAGACAAAGAATGGGTCGAAGAGCTGCAACCCAGCTGAGCATTCGCAAGGAGGCGCCTTCCGGAATACATTCAGTAATAGTCTGACTGAGTTCGTCTGATACAAGAGAGGGAGGGGACACACCGTTCTGCGAGGTTCACGCCGCCGGGATCCTTGTGCTCGCGGACCTGGTCGTCCGAGTCGACGCCGGCAGCGGCGACAGGGAGGTAGAGGGGTGGGAAGGTGAGTTTACGCTGGCGCGGACTGCTAATCGGAATAGATACGTGCCCGAGTTACTCGTGATACGCGAGTGAGCTGGAGCTGCGGGAGGCGAAGACATGGAGTTGCGAGTATCTACACCAGCGTCAGTGCATTACACGAGGATAAGACAAGAAAAATGCACCAGATGTACGGGATTGCTTGCGGTCGACTCTTAGCCGCCGTCCGACTCCCTTGAATAACTAGCGAAGAATAGGATAGGTGGCACTGGAAGGAGCGTAAGACAATGGCAGTCTCGTGAGCAAGAGGTGTGTACACGAACGGCGACGTAACACACCAGCTTCGAAGCCTGTGCAGACGGGCCAGCAGAATAGCATCCTCTCAGTGGACGAGATGCACCACCGATTGTCTCCGTTGTGATTTTCCGAGTGGAGCGAGAGACGGGTTCCCGGAGAGTCCGCGGACTGGGGGGCCGTGAGGCGACCGCTAAAAAGCGCTACTTAGCGTTAATTTGGGCCAGAAACTGTGTCCGCGAGGAGATATGCGATAAAGGATCCAAAACAGGACTGGGGTGGGAGATAATGAAGTGTTAGGAACACTGAAGTGCGCGATGTTGGTGGGAAACAAGATTTGCTTACTGCGCGTGCAATTCCGACCAAAGTCTAATGAAACCTGGGTCCCGATGAGAGAAAGATGAGGAGATGGAGATGCCAGAATTTGAGGGAAATCTGGTGAGCTGTCGAGGAGCAATGGAGGCCGCGTCACCGCGGACGATGAAGGCAAAAGCAGAAGAGGCTGTGATTATGTAAGCGGCTGTCGGCTCAAATTTGCTAAGTCGCGCGCAGAGGTAAATTTGACGAGAAAGACATATTGGGTAGCGAGGTAATATGCGGTCAATATGTGGCCAATATGTGCTGTATTGGCCAAATAATGTTCAGTGAATATTTCCAACTATATTTGGCCTATATTCACCCAATACACCTAGTATTGGCCACATATTGGACGGCGCGATTTTGCCTCAAACTCCGGTGTCTGGAGTATGCGCGCGACGGTCAAGAAAAACCAATTCATATCCACCAGAATCGAATCTCCTGGGTCAAAGTTGTTGAGTCCCGTCATTACGCCCCCTCCTCAGCCTCTCCACGAAGATAAAAGTGATCTGTTGGTTGTTGATCAAAGAACAGGGAATAGAGAGGGATCCCCACCATTATTTCATCCACCATGTGTTCAAAAGGTGGAAATATCTCCAAGTATGGATCCCTTCTCTGCGAAAGGAGCCCAACACTCTTGCAGCCATATTCGGCTACAGGAGTATCCGAGCCATCATCCAGCTTGAGCTACAAAGTACGCGTCAATCTATTTTGCTCTGAATTGAACGAGAAATTTAACCTTGGTGTAGTGGGGGCTTGCGGTCCACTTGTACTGCTTCCCATCGTTCGCAGTGAATATACGTTGCCTTTAATCCGTCGTCAGTTTCCTTCTCAATGTAGGGAAGCAATTGCAACTGACGGGTATCCATACCAGGGCGTCCGAATCTTTTGGAAGAAAGTGGCCGGATCGATATCCTGGCCTCCGAATCGCATCACACTCGAGCCACGCATGCGCCATGAAAGTTGCGCGAGCAGGCCAAATCTTGCGCTGTTGGTCGTACTCGAGTCGCCTTCCGACTCGGAGCCAGAATTGTGCCGTGGAATATCAGTGTCGATGCGGCGAGTAATGGTCGAGATGAGCTCGTGGACCTTGATGGGCGACCGCACTTTGTATTGCACGACACCAGTCTCTGCATCCCTGTAGGAAGCATTTATGGGCTTGTGGGTGGAGAGGATGAAGCGCATTGACGTTGTAGGCACGTAGCAGATCACAAGCTTAAGTACTTTGCAATCCTTACAGCAGGTGCCATGACTTTTGACGTTGGACTTGAAGTGCCATTGTGCCGTTTCCGCAGCTCCTGTTCAGATCTTTATCTGAGCCACGTTCGTAACAGTTCAGTTCAGAGCTAGAGCTGCTTGAGGCCTTGAGGTCAGAGACAGCTTAAACCCCGCGAGCTCACCAATTTCGACAAGTTCCAGTTGAACCAGTGGAACCGGCAAGCTCGGAATCATCTGCCGAAGGATGTCCTTCGGCAGATGATCCGGGATCGTTCGTATTTAGTGACAGATCCGCACGTGGCGTGACCAAACGCGCTTTCTTTCTTTCTTTCCACCATGGTCCACTACGGCGGCATCTCGTGCTGGATAGAAATCGAAGATTCGTCGACGACGGAGTATCATGTTCAGACTTTCAACGACGAGAGAATCGTCACATGTTGGATCGCATCCGAAGTTGGAAAGGTTAGGCCTAATTTTCGAGTGTCCCTTCGCGCTGTAATCTGACGCCAACCGACGACAGTCATTCTCTGTTGGGTGGAGAAACTCCGCTTTGCCTGCTCCCACAGCTGGCCATGTATTTATGGATGGAAACGATTGTGGCGGCCGCGTTCTTTATGGTCCATCGGTCGCGTGTGCTAGGCATGAAGGAGTCACAGACGCAAGGACGGTCAAACAGTTTACATTCTCTCCTTTGACTTTGACAGGTGAGGTTTCTACCTCTTCTCCGCCCGCTCTTCTGACCGCTCGAGTAGATGACGATGCTTTCTTGGGAGATTCACCCAAACACCAGAAACTTGGGTTGATAGAAGTTGCCATCTACCCTGTGGAGATCTTTGGTTTCGTTCAAGTGATGTCGAATTCATCCCCATACAACCTCCCGGACATCAAACTGCATGAGCGATCCAAGAAATCGGTCAACCACCAAATAAAGTGAGCATCGTCTCTTTGCGTCGTCTTCGATGACAGCTCTGACAGTACCTGGCTTTCAGACTCGCCGAACCAAAACTTCTCCCCGTCCCTCAGAACGCAGTCTCGCACCGCATCATCGGCCCGCCTCTCGTCACGTTCGTCTTCCGATATCGTCCACTGGGTATGTTTTGGAGGCCCATCTCGATCTCCCTAACCTGACCTCTCCTAGACATCCTTCAAGCGAGTGGAATCGCGCCTCCCCCGCCTCAACCAAAGAGAAAGCTCACAGTAGCTTTCCCGCGTGAACTCCCTTCGGATGACGACCTCTCAGATGATGACGAGATCCGAGCTCTACGTGTAAGCAACATCGTTCATCTACCGCCGCGCGTTACTGATCATGATTCTAGGCGAAATTGACCGCACTCGAGGCCAAGCGTGCAACGAAAATACGCGTCAAGGAGGAAGAAGAAAACATCCCCCCTGTAACTGGTCAGCTGGTTGGTTCGAGCCGAAAGAAAGCGAAGCTATACTAGAGCTGAGTCGCCTGGTATGTCGACATCACTCCTCGTTTCATATCGAAGGCTCTCCAGTCTCACCGATTAACTACAGCCCGTGTTTGATTCTTGTTCTCGGACTCCTCTGCACTTGGTTCCTTTCTTGTCCTGTAATTTTGCCTCATGCCGCGAAGAAGAAGATTCCATACAATTCTCGATAAGTGTAATGTACATGCCTCGTCTCGTCGATTAACTAGCTTTACGTTCGTACCCCTTCTTGCCTCTTAACTAGCTTAACATTTGTAGTATAAAATGTGCCTATCAAACAACCACGGACAAGTTGAGCGCCATTCGCTGTCTGGACATGCCTCGCCATGTATCTTACCCGGGACTGCCGACAACCGCTCGACCCCGTTCCTAATTCCGCTCTAGATGGTTATGAGATCCTGGGCTTGGGTCGGAGCCAGTCTTGACCTGAAGCCGGGATGGACGGTATAAGTTTTAGAGCGTTCGACGGAAAATGCAGCAGATTTCACAAAAGATCACGCAATCCTTATCCGAGCCCCAACGTTAACGCAATCCCCGGTGGTATATGCTAGAGCCTAGCACCGAACGTCCGAAGTTCCAAAATTCTCACTTCGAATCTCGAGTCGCCCTGGCTTCTACCTAGACCCTAAATCTAATGGGGCTTGGACTACTAATGTCGG
This sequence comes from Mycena polygramma, assembly GCA_029449255.1. NCBI lineage: Eukaryota > Fungi > Basidiomycota > Agaricomycetes > Agaricales > Mycenaceae > Mycena > Mycena polygramma. The sequence continues at coordinate 1,503,277 of JARKID010000003.1, forward strand.
GCTCCCTGGATTTGGGTTTCATGCTATTGACTCGGAGACCAAGTCTCGGAGGCGGACTGTTTTTTCCTCCGTCGAATTGAATCGTTAGAATCCGAATGAACAGCGCGCATTGAACATGGATCATTCGGAGGCCGTGCGAAGATCGAACCAGTTTGAGCCTTTGAGGTTTACATCTTTGGCGTTATCCCCGACAATACGAGTACGACTGCACAGTGTACATGGGAGTCTGGACAACAACGCCAGGAGTCGGGACAAGGCTGTAATCGGGTTATAGCTTTCAAGTTGCATCTCTGACCGGTATCTTTCACTTCACCGCGGTGCTCTCGACTTCAGCCAAGTTTCCAGGCTTTGTTCCTGGCTGGATCTGGATCAGCATTAGCCATTCTCGGCGGGCTTTCGCATTACTCAGCTCCCGATTTGCAAGCTGGTTTGGTCATAGCTTGACCAATATTCCACATTTAAAAGCCTTTAACTTGAAGCCTGCTACATGGCAGCCTCAAATTTCATACAACAGAATCCTCGATGAACATACTTCTCATAGCTTGTCTCGTCGTCGTTAATGCTTTCACGGCAGCCGCGGGTGCAATCTCCGACAGCTTCGATGTGAAGCCCTTCAAGATAGACCTTACCGCCGGGATTCCTCGCCTGAAATCTCTGGTAGAAAACACTCGTCTCCCGGATAAGGCTCTGTATCCCGACGTCGGCGGTGAACATGGGATTGAACCGGATGTGCTCCGTGAGCTACGGAGCGATTGGTTGACATCCTTCGACTGGGAGGCGCAACAAGCAGAATTGAACCAGTAAATGTCGTTGGCTTTGACTTGGATTTATCTGACATGCCTTCAAATTATAGGTTCAAACAATTTACTGCAGTCATTGAAGGACTGACCGTGCATTTTATGCACGAGAATTCAACGGACCCTGATGCAATCCCAGTGATCCTGCTTCACGGATGGCCAGGTAATTGTCCTTTTCCATGAAACTCCAACCTACCTGACCGGAACCACTTATGCATGCAGGCTCTTTCCACGAATTTGGCCCAGTGATCAAACCACTGACTCAATCCTCGACCCTGACCGGGAAGAATGTATCTTTTCATGTCGTCGTTCCGTCGCTTCCCGGTTTCGTCTTTTCCTCGGCACCGCCTGCCAATTGGACTGTAGACGACACTGCCAGAGTGTTCAACACCCTTATGGTTGAGGTTCTAGGATACTCAACCTATGCGGTGCATAGTACCGATTGGGTATGTACATTGATATTGGCTCATTCACCGGATACTCAAATTAATTTCCTTTCGTAGGGCGCTGTGGTTGGATATTCGTTATACACCTCTTTCAACACCTCTGTCCGAGCAGCGCAATTTGTCTTTATCCCTTTTTTCCCTCCGTCAGCACAAGAGATAGCTCAGAACAATATCACCTTATCGCCGATTCAAGAAGTGACCGAACAACGATTTATTGCCTGGACCGCAAGCGGCAACGGTTATTTTATCGAACAGGCGACCAAGGTGCGCACTCGGACATGTTCACCTATCTAACCGCGATCTCATTCCATGTCGTAGCCTTACGATATCGGGTTGGCTCTGTACGACAACCCTGTCGGCCAGCTTGCGTGGATCGGAGCAAAATTCAAGCTTTGTGAGTTGCTCGTGTGTCAAATTTCTCCTGGATCCACTTAAACACTCTGCAGATTCGGACCCACGCGCTGGAACACCCCCGTCGGTTCTGAATAACACGGCAATTCTCACTTCTGTCTCTCTGTACTACCTCACCGAATCTTTTCTGTCGTCTGTCTGGATTTACGAGCAAAACCCGAACGGCATCAAAACAGCGTACCCGAATTCGACGGTTACCACAGACGCCCCGCTGCTGTTCAGTCAGTACGAGTACAACGTCGCCCTCTGGCCGAAAGAGTACGTCGCAAAGGTCGGGAATCTAGTTTCATATAAAGGTGTGTCCGCACCTGGAAGATGTTCCCAGAAACTGATGCATGGGCAGTTCACGACTTTGGTGGACACTTCGCTGGGTTAGATAACCCTCCGGCCCTTATCGCGGATATCCGTGAGATAGGGCTGTACTTTGAGGCCTAAGTGAACGGATTGGGGGATATTAGTCCGGGACAATTAATTTGCGAGTGCAGTTGAATTTTCCAAAGCTATTCCGATGACTTGTATGCAAACCTGTGCTGCGCGCACTGCACGCGTTCAAGCAAGTGAAAATTCGTGCTGCATTGAATTTTGTCCAGTAAAGACCGGCATAGACTTGGCGTGTTCGCATTTGGTCCAGGCTCCGGGCATTTGTATATTTCTCTCAGTTTAATCTGGAGTCTTGTTGCATTTAGCGAATCTTGAGTTGCCTTAGATTTTTGAGAACGACGAATGTGTGGAGGATTACAACGGCGTATACGGCGTATCCGCCGGAATTGTCGTTCACGGTGCCTAAATACGTGAAGGAGCAGTAGATGCCTGAACGTCCCTCTACTACCTGAAGCATTTAAATAACCGTGAAGGTTGTATAGAGTAACATGAAGACTGCTCCTTCACGCATCTGGGTACCGTCAACGGTAATTCCGGCGGATCCGCCGTATACGGCGCTGCAATCCTCCATACATTCAACTTTCATAGATTTCTAGTAAGTAGCAGGACTTGACGCGTTAACACATTCACCAACTTAAACGAAGATGTGGATGTGATTGGACGTGCTTGGTCTCAACTCAGGATCCCGAGTTCACTGAAAGCTATTCTAGTAATCTGCGCCTTCTTGACGACAGCCGTGAACGCAGTTCGAGAGACGGTCGAGGACTTCGTTCATTGAGTGTCATAAATCACAAGTGTTCTGTAAGGAAAACTATTGTCCCACTCCATCGGGATTTAGAGACCGCATGATTTGGTCGACATTGTCGATGTCGGTCGTCCAATCGCGCGATGCCCAGCTGCGGACGACAGTCAGTACGTACGCAAAGTCCAAATGATAAGCTCTCTTACTCTCCGCCATAATATTCGGCGAACGAATTGGGTTGCGTGTATTGCGAAGAGTCTGTACCAACTGAGCGTGCTTCAGAAAAAGAAGCAGTAGCAAGAGATCGATACACACGGAGACTGTTGAATTCGAGATCTTTTCTGTACTGTTGAGACTCGACGCTCAAAGTGTCGCTTCCAAACGGTAGGCTCCAATCAAAAGATTGGTACACAGGCAAGTCGCCAAGTTCTTCAGTGGATACAGGCAGCGGATAAAAGTGGTTTAGATCCGCCATCGAGTCTCGGGGGTTTTCATGCTGTTGAACCGCAGCCGAAGCGCGGCGGCTGCCAGCGATATTCCGGGGATCTCGAAGCGCCGACTCTGGAGGCATAGTATCAGGAGCTGAAGGCTGATCTGGATACCGACTGCGCTTCAGGGTTGTTGGAGGAGCCGGAGGGTTGTTGATGAGCTGATTGCCGATAGTGAAAAGGTTGTCGCTGTGGTTGTTTTGAGTTGGATGTTTGACTAGGACAGGGTGAGACGAACCAATATCTCCCAGCCGCTTGCCAGCTAAAGTTTGTCAACGGTGAGGAAAGTGTTATTTGCAGGGCGACTTACTGAAGCTCGTACAATTTGAGTACACTGATGCATTTCTTGACGTCGTTCGCGGCTCGTCCGGGATCTACAGTGATCCCAGTTCGACCGGAACCCCAGACGTTCAAGAGGAGTACAAGCGCAGAATCCATGAGTGCATTCTGTCAGATAATTATCAGCATGTAGGCCCTTCTGAGCGAAGTGACGAAACATCGTACTACAGCTTGCGGGTTAGCTATAAGCCCCCGCTTCGCTTGTGATTCCATGACATGGCTGCACGAACGGGCTGCGTTCGCACAAATTGCGAGAGAAGGGAAAGTCTGACAGATGGTTAATCGCCGACTTGGGGGGAAGAACGTGCTTACAGAAGATAATGGAGCGTCGTTCAGAGGCGATGGAATGAAGCTCCGGTGGATTTGGATTTGGACTGCAATAAAGTCAAGACCGGAATAAACAAAATTAAGAACTAGAATGACCGTGGTAATAGCCCGTATATAGACAAGCGGATTGTGTTGCGAACGGCTCATCTTGTCTGTTGGGATCCCATCGCACTTGATCCGACGTTCAATCGGATTTTCTCAACCAGGAAAACACGCACAGTGATCTGGGATCGAGTCCAACCATTGATTTAGAGCAGAACTGCGTCGATCAGGAACACCCATCATGAAAAATAGAAAAGTTCGACTTGCTCCAATTCCGCGACAGCTATCTGGCTCCATCCGGGGCTCCGTTGTGCACGTTTAACGGAATACTAAAGGAATACGGGCATCAACCCAGCCTGGGCGATGGAGTGCGACTTACGATTATTTTTTGAGCAGTTCCCAAAATTTCGGTTAATTTGATGTATACAACGACAAAGGAGTAGACCGAGGGTTTGCCTTCGGGCTGTCGGAATCTTTTGGCCGGGTCTGGATGCTCCCAGTATTCATCGTCCACTTCAACGGGGTAATCGACGTCATAGCTAGAGAATAAGATAGATTGGCAGGGCGTGAGATGGGATCTACGCACTCGTCGTCCCTAGTAATACGCGGTCGACCAAGGAATGCGCTTTGGAGCGCATCTGAGCAGACAAACATCCAGAAGGCCCGTCTATAAAGCTCCTCTTCGATGGTTGTTGTGAACGTGATATCGTCTTGATGGCCATTATAGCGTTTGCGGACGTGAACACCGAGATCTTGCAATCTGCGCACCCCGATCGCGATCAGCGGCCAACATGGCGCAAATGAACATGTGCCCTGAAGATAAATGACTGAGAGCTGCCAGCGAGTGCGATTATATTATTATTTCTTCGGACAAGACATAAATCAACTCACAAAAATGCGCTGCAAGTCATACAAGGTGCGGACGAGGTAGAAATCCCTGCCAGGATACTGTATTTGTCGGAACCACTCCCATCCAGAGCTCAGCTTCGTATTGGTTCCTTTCAGCACCACGCGGGGGTCGTCAGAATATCTACGTTTGTCGATAAGCCAAAAGGAGGTGCCGCAGACGACGCAGACACGAACCTGGAAGCCAAGGCACAGACGGCAAGGACAAGGCCACCAAATGCATAATCTATCAGGTGGAGACCAGAGGCCACAGATCTCTCGAATGTTGGTCGATGCAGCATACTCAGGACGATATTGATGCGGGAGAAGTAGAGTGATACAAGATCATCTAAGAGGTCTTTGGGCGGAAAGTTGTACGCCGGAAGCGGAGGTGCTGGGCTTTGCTCCCACTGTAAATACATCAACAATGAACTCGGCGGGACGAGTGTAGTTACCGACTGGACTGGACCAGAACTCTTTCCGACGGATATGTTCGATTTGCCGGCCATTAGGGCCGTCGTGCTCCGCCTTCAACTCTTGCGCAATTTGCATCAGATAAAACCCACTGGACCTGCCGAAAAATGCTGGTCGCGTTGCATTGACGATGTTCAGGTCTTGAAAATCGGTGCAAAGAACCATAATTCCGTCGGGCGACGAGTCCACCTTGCCGTCCGGGGAGTCCGCGATCTCCGACGGCGATGGGACAGACTCCAGTGCAGCCGAGGAGCCTCGCGAACTGGACACCTGTGATTTAAACTTGTCTAATTCTTGCTCGAGCCCCCGGGAATATCGTGCGACATCGAGGAGAATGTCGCGAAGATCTTTGGCAGCAATGTATGCTGTTGATTGTATGAGGATGGCGTCAATGTGCTCTGCTGCGGATTTGCCAGCATATGGCTCGGAATCCTGCCCACTGAGTTGAATATATAGGCAGAAGGAAAACATCCAGTTACCTGAAATGGCGAATTGCCGGACGAGGGAGAAGATCCTGCCCTGCGCGTGCCAGTGGTAGTGAGTGGAACGAAACGGTCTTCACGAAAGGAAAACACACCTGTCGGAATGTTCTGTTTTCTTCGAAAAATCGTACTGCATATTGTTCAATCAGGGCTACCGTTATCTCTCCATGGTTTACCTTGGGATATCCTTGATGCAGGCATGGCGAATTGAACGCGATGCAGTGTGTGCAGATGTTCCCTGGCATTGTCGCGCTGTCGCCTACATGCTCTCACATAAGCTACAGTTTATCTCAATGTCTAGAGCCGTACATCGAACTGGGGAGGATGTTGAGCGACACAGACACGGATAATACACCAGAAGCTCACCTTTTCTCTGCCTGCATGTGTCGCAAGCTCCCCTGAGTCGTCTTCGTTTGGAACCGGGCGCCGGAATGCTGGATTCATCGCCGACATCCCCTATCGGGAAGTAGAGAAGCCCAGCAGTTGGTGGAGGCTCCATTGCGCAACTTAGGCCGCGCGGAGGCAGAGGTCGAGAGGAGAACGTTCAAACACGATACAGGTCCGATGGCAGTGGCTGTGATGACGGATCTTGCCGAAGGCGGCCGTCCCGAAACAGCTTCCAGACTTGCCGAAGCGGCGAAGCAGAGTCTAGAACGAAAGCTCAACATGAAATATGTACAGTACAGAGGAGTGCAATGCAGTATAAAGGTAATGTAGAGAGTTATGAAAGGATCAAAGCTGTTTCAAGTTTGTTTCCGATGGTTCCGTTTTAATCCTGGTGCTGGGAGCTTGGCTCGGAGGGCTGGCAATACTCTCCGTTGTCGGTTCAGCCTTGAGAGCCGTACAGTTTTTCTTGGCCCGCTTCGCGGTAAGAGTCGCAATACGTTCCTAACAAGAGCATTGTGTCAGAATTGCCCGCAAATTCAGGCTGAGAACACACTCTCAGCTTCGCTGCCTCTTCCTCATCAGATGCCGCTTCTTTCGTAGACGCTTCGGGCTCAGGGGAGCCGGATGCTTTGCGCTTTTCTGGTCGCTGAGCCGGTGGCGCAATACCGTTGGCCCTCAGTAAATCTCAAAAGTTGATCGCCAATATTAGGGAATTATTCGGGAAATGAACGAATGCACTCACCAAGCGAACGATACTTGAAAGAAAAGGATACCAAGGGGCCTGACCCAACGCGACGAATCTGAGCGCATTGTACGAGGGCATGTTCAACTGCATCACCGAACCTATTGGTTCTCCAGTTGCCGTCGAAGACAAGGATCAGGGGACGTACTGGATCTGCTGATTCATCCCCTTTTTGGAACGTTCGTGGACCTTCTGTGTCGACGGCACAGCAACGACGGTAGGGGCCATTCCACCTCCCACATCGACTCTCCATATCTCCAGTTTGATGAGCCCGAGATGGGGATGCGACGCAGATTCCAAATACGCGTCGTCGTCTGGACATTGGCACGTTCAACGCGTTTTTCGGTTGAGGGATTGTTTCCAAAGTACCTGTAAGCTCCAGCGGCGCAAAAACAAAGGGTCTAGTCTTCGTGTCGGTTTCGGGGATACCATCCATGAAAGCGCTGATGGGACGCGTCTCTGAAGCTATCGCCTCAAAACCGCACTTGTGGCCGTCTACTTGGACGCCACCACCCGTAAGACCAGGTGCCGACCTATTCATCCAATTAACGGTGAATCTCTTGCCGACTTCGGAAGCAATCCAGCAGCTATAGTCCTGCTGATTTTCCGAAACCTCTGGTCCGTACTCCGGAGCTTCCTCCCCCTCGTGACGCGATTCAGAGAAAGGTTATGGCACCAGTTGAGACGAGACTACCTCGATAGTTATCCAGGCCGAGAAATCCTTGGAATCCAGCATCGCAGAATTACTGTAAGGGTCGTGGTGTGTCAAAAGAAAGGGGGCGTGGTGACAAGCAAGTGCAAAGTCGTGCAAAGAGAATTGTGATCCAATCAAACTTACGCTTGAACTTCTACCACCACTTCCAACTTTGTCACCGAGGGAGGACCTTTCTTTCTGGCCCCTCAAAAATCCCGCCCAAATCCTATTGTTGACATAACCCTCCAGCCGCTGGGATTTGGAAGCTTTTAAATTTGCCGCCATCAAGATTCGAGTCACGATTTCCCCCATTTAATTATGCCTTTGGATTTGGACGCAGCCATTGAACAATTGCTACAGAAGCAAATCCTCCATGAATCACTCCTACGGGAGATATGCGCCAAAGCCAAAGAGGTTTTGATGAGAGAATCGAACGTTGTCCATGTCAGCTCGCCTGTAACCGTGGTTGGTGATATTCATGGGTCAGTCGCTTGTCCCACGTTTCTAGAGAGCATAACTGACCAGTCGACCAGCCAATTCTACGACCTGTTGGAGATCTTCCGCGTGGGGGGATTTCCGCCCGATACCAATTATTTATTCCTGGGTGGGTGAACCTCGGCTCGTATGTCAGAATTTGACGGTTATTGGTAGGCGATTATGTGGATAGAGGGCTGTTCAGTGTCGAGACCATCTCCCTCTTGATATGTCTCAAATTGCGGTACCCCGACCGTGTTCAACTTATCCGAGGCAACCATGAATCACGCGCTGTAACCCAAGTTCGTGCTGCACTTTGATTCTCCAGTTCGAACGCTTGACCTGGGCTTCCAGACTTATGGGTTTTATATGGAGTGCGCCAGAAAATATGGCTCTCCGCACCCATGGACATACTTTACCGACCTCTTCGATTTTCTGACATTATCTTGTGTCATTGACGATCAAGTTTTCTGTATACACGGGGGTAAGACAATCCGCGCGCTCAAGTTTGACCCAATTTCGAACCCCCATCGCAGGTCTTTCGCCCTCCATCCATACCATAGATCAAATCAAAGTTCTCGACCGGTTTCGAGGTGCGCCTCAAAGCCGTCGTTCCAGTTTAGGTTTAATCATCTCTCGCAGAAATTCCGGCAGACGGTCCAATAACGGACATTTTATGGAGCGATCCTGATGAGGGCAAGGAGGATTTTGCGATATCTCCTCGGTGTGTGCATAGTTATTTCCGCCACAAACACTGTTGATTATATACATCTCAGCGGCGCAGGTTATACATTCGGTTCCGGAATAGTCCATAAATTTTTGGAAATGAACCGAATGAAGCACATACTCCGCGCACATCAGCTGTGCATGGAGGGTTATATGACAATGTTCGATGGGCATCTATCTACCGTGTGGTCGGCGCCAAATTATTGTCTCTCCCTTTCTCTCACTTCTTGAGCTCCTCTGATGCCTCTCGTTACAGGTTACCGCGCCGGAAACGCTGCCAGCATCTTGGAAATCGGTCCTGGTGGGAGCATGCATTTTAATGTATTCTTCGAAGCTCCAGAAAACGCCAGAGACGGCCCCAAAGAGCAGGCAGCACTGAATGCTAGTGGCCAGGTAGAGAAAGCCAGCTTCTGGCATCGATTCTACGACTGACTCCGATTTTTTCTGCAGTTGCCGGAGTACTTTCTATAACCTTATCGTGACTGGAATACTCCCAGTATAGACGGTCTTGTACCTTCGGATTGTCTGGTTGCTGTTCTCACAAGTCCCCGCGCGTACAGAGACACATAAAGTGACGCCTGTAATTAATATTTTTATAACCAGGTTCTGAAGCTGCCGTTCGTCAAGAGGTCCAGGCGCAAAGACATAAACTAATCCAGCGCCACGATCACCGTCTTCGAGTTTTGGAGATCCTCGCAGAATCCTCGTCTGGCCTCGTTTTTCGCTTTCTACTGTTGTCCCCCTTCTGTGCCTTGATCTTCTGGAGAGCACTGTGAAGTATCCGCTTCTCCCCGACTCGCACAATTATCGCCTGTCTCTTGTTCAGAGGGAGGCTTTCATCGCGAAGTAAAGCAACATCGTCCTGCAGCAGATGTCAACAAGAAGTGGGAGAAATGGTGAAGAACTGACGTCTAGAGTAGATGGGTACTCGGTTAGTCTACGTTCCAGTACAGCGCGCACGACGTCTAGGATTTCGTTGTCCATCTTGGGCTTCGGGACTTTATCCTTGGCCACCGTTTTCTCCCACTCGTCTGGCGTAAGCCGAAGCAGCCGGACGAGCGAAACGAGGGCCTCTGGGACCTCCAAATCGGATTCAAACACAACGACACTTTTGATTATAAGTTCAACCACGCGAAGTTCAAAAATAGGTAAAACTCACTCGTCGCCTCCTTGTTCCAACCACCAATCAATTCGCTCTTTCGTCACCACGTCATCTGTCTGCAAAACCGCGACTGCGAGATCCGCGGGGACTTCGACGACGTCGCCCGGATTCCCGACGTCTCCATTGGGCAGAGGAAGCATGTCGACGTGGCCGTAACGGCGCAACAGCTCGGCGTTGGGCAAGTCGCCGTAAGTGTTCCACTGGTGGATAGGTGAATGACGTTTCGGGGACAAGGGATTGCGTACATACGATCTGTTCCCCTGCCTTGATTGGTTTAGTGGACACCATGCGCAGGTCGTCTTTTTCGTGGAACAGCTTCGCCTGTTTTGGTTCAGAATCTCGGTTTGGTTGAAAAATAAGGAGGACACGAACGTTTTCCGAACCGTACTGCGCGTTTAACATGTCCGCGAGTGGGACCATGGATACGCCAGCCGGCTCTTCATCCTCTTCGGGATCTTCGTCCCCGTCGGCGAGCTCAGAATCGCCGTGAGCAGATTCTGTCTCTTCGTGAGACCCGTCCACGTCCATCGCGCTGCCAAGACTGGTGTTGGCTGCCTCATCTCCTTCCGTGTCATCCTCAGGGTCTTCATTCTCGACATCGAAGCTGCGCGAAAGAATGCGACTGCCCATGACGTGATAAATCTCGAGCGTGTAATAAATCGGGATGGTCTCTGGCGGGAACAGATCGGGCCGACTCTGGCATAGTTGAAGTCAGGACATTCAAGCGAATGGGAGTGCTCGCTCACCTGCACCATCGGTAACAGCTTTTCCCTGAAGTCGCGTTCGGCATCAGATCTCCCTAGTTTCTCTACGCAACGAGATTGAGCCATCCGGATAAATTAAAGTCGAATCAATAAACGGACCTACCACAGACGTTCCTCTGAGTTCCTCCAAGTCTAGGTCACTCCAGAACATCGGAGTATCAAACGTCGTCGGGAGAGATTCTGCTTGTGTGAGCTCGTTGATGGATAACAAAAAAGCGAACTAACCCAGGTATTTCGACCATTTTGAGCTCGGACCCTGCGCAGTCTCCCATATCATGCATAAAATGAGACCGACCCAACCCATGTGCAGTTTAGCCTCCCTCCAGCGGTCGAGTCCAACGCGACCAGGCAGAGCAGACGTGTCGGTCGAAAGGAGGAGATCCCGGGGTACCTTGAACAGGATATGGCCTTCCTTTTGTACTGTGAGTTAGTTGACGGAAAATAGGCGTCGAAATTTTTACAGACAGGAATGTCCTTAACAGCGACTGCTCCCCTTCCGCAGCCTGGAAGCGCGCTGAATCCAATAGAAGACTCATCAAGGTACCCGCCGCTGGCTTGAAACCAGTTGAGAAGCTCGGAGACGTTGTCCATTGTCGTGTCTGGTGAAGGAAGTTCTTGGTGACGTATTTGGTTCGAGTAAGGTTGCCAAATATTGATTTGATCCCATCACTCAGCGCCTATTTAGCCTTACCCGCGACACTCACCCTATTCCCGCGCAACCTTACTCTACATCCTCCTGGGCAACATTTCTATCGCCTTACCAAACAGATACGCTTATTCAATCGTCTACCGCTCAGTTTGGACCTGGACTCTCCAGAAATGCCGCGACTCATAGCCAACGGATTCGAGGCTTGGATCACTATCGAGGGCGAGGAGGTTGAGCAATATGAGCCCAAAACGGTTGAATATCCCACTGGGCAGACTTGCTGGATTGCGTCGCAAATCAACAAAGTCAGTCTTGCAACTTAATGGCTCAAGGGCTCGACATCAAGCTGAAGCGCTCCTAAAGGGGTTCTCGATTCATTGGAAAAATACAGACGTCTTTTGTCAGACTGTTGCTCGTATATGGGTCGACGGGATTGAGTGTTCTGGTGAAATCATTCTAATGCCCAACCGCGAAGCAACCATTTCTGGCCGGCGAGCCTCGGGGTCCACGGTCTCTCCTTTTGTGTTCTCGCCGCTGAATCTCACAGGTACTGTGTATCTCATCGACTCAGCATATAACGAACCCAGGAGTTCTCCAGATGACGATGCCTTCCTGGATTCTGCGGCTCACAAAGATGTCGGGATCATACGGGTCGAAATATGGACGATAAATTATACAGGAAGCAAGCCATACCGTGACAATGCGCCTCCTCCTGTGGAATCAAAAATCCACGAGCGCTCCAAAAAGGGCGGCGCTCATCAAATAAAGTCAGTGACTGTTTTTACATCTGAACTTACCTTGACTGCCATCAAGGTTCCAGGACTCAGTCGTAGTATCCACTCGAGCTGCTGCAATCATTGAGTATCTCGAAAATTCTCCGCTTGTTACCTTCACATTCAGATACAAATCCCTCGGTTTGTTGACTTGCTAAATTTTAATAGGCAACTGTTGACGTTTGTCCGAGTCAGACCTCCTCAAGGCCGATGGTCTTGCACCAAGCCACTCTTCCAGCAAGAGGAAAGCGTTAACAGGCAGCCCATCCAGTTCGCAGATCAAGGCAAGCATCAAGCCTGAAGATTTATGGACCTCTCTGACCAGAATCCGCACGTCGGCAGGGTCCGAAGCGGGTCAAGACAGAGCCGAAGCCGCAAGTAGAGTCTGCGCCAGGGGAGATCATCGACCTGACAAGGAGCGAAAGCCCTGTGGCTACGGAGGTTATCGACTTGACGTAACTAGCGGTGCTTGTTCTATACTTTCCCTATTTATCCGCCTACTTCACCCTGTCGTCCTCGGCCAACTTCACCGATAATCCACCAAGGTCGCAAAAACGTCTCAGAACCAAGATTGCGAACGAAGTATTCACGCTGTGTTCGCAAATTAAAAAAAGTTTCGCATATCCCCGGCAGACTTCACCGCTCACCGCTTGAAGCAGAGCTAGACGCCGTTTGCCCGCGAGTCGTTGTTGGCATCCTTCTCACCTCTCCGCTGTAGCAACAGGCCGCGCCGCTTTAATCCCCCGCTCGACATTTAGAGCGCTATTTTATCCATTTGTTGTTGACAGGTGGTCATTAATGGACGGCGTAGTGTGCGGTCTACAAGCGCGGTCCGCTAATGCTCTTGACGGGACCCTTGAAAGCTTATTGCACGCTGTCGATCTTGACCTGCCCTGATTTCTATCTCGGTGTGACGGTGTTCGAACTTCGGGCATCTAGGGTTCGTCGCCGAGTTCGTGCCGCCCCTGCGGTCGTGTGCGTAACAAGGTCGCGAGACTGATCATAGACGACCTCAGGAATCGGACCAAAGGACTAGCGGAATGCGAATTTCCGACCTCCACGCCAGAAGAATAAGGTTGAAAGCAAGTTGAGAGCACGGACCGGGTGATTTCATAGTCCGATCGACTTCCGCATCGGGCTTGAAAACACGTGCATCAGCTTCTCTCTCTCCTTCACCGCCAAACCCACCAGTCCCAGTTCTCCGTGACTGGCGGGGGAAGCACATGGATCTTCTCTTGGATGCTAACCGCGAAAAGCTCAGGCTACTGGGTTCGCAATACACCGAAAATCTAGAAGCGGTACTTGCATTGCAAGGTACCTTGATTCAAGACATTTTGCCGTCTGTGACGGACGATCTTGGGCTCGAAGCGGAGGCGATAGACTGGGCCAAAGAATGGCTCAGCGATACATGTGAGTGTCTTTTCTCCTTCGGTATTCTCCCGCTGACGCGCACTTTCGAAGGCTCCATGTTTCGAATCCTCAGAGTACGTGATCCAGGTCTCTTGTCTGCCAGCTTAATTTCCTCGGTGCATTTAAATTATCTTCAGCGTAATAAATTCACCCGATCGTTCGCCATGGAATCCATTCGAAAGACACTAGTGTGGAGATTCGATCATCTGTGGCCTCCGGACCCGCCCTTGCGCCTGCCATTTGTGCAATGCCTGCCCTCGAATGCCAGAGATCCTTTCGGCCGACCAATTCTCGTGATCAGAGTTGTCTCCTTCAACGACAGCTCGGACGCCTATAAGCCTCTGATAATTCAAGGGCTCGAATACCTTCGGTTGCATCTTAAGCACCTTAATAGCGATACCCATCAATCTCTCCCAACTCTGCAATACGTCATCCTTCTTGACCTCAAAAATCTCTCAACACAGAGCCTTGTACGGTACAAAAATCTCCTGTTTGCATTGATGTTGATCGCTGCGTCTAGAATATCGATCTGGTGGTGTGGACACTCAAGAAAGCCATACCAGAATTTCCAGGATTATTGGCTGCGGGTAATTACAAAATTTTCCTTCTTGTTATCGTTGCTCACCATCCTGTACAGCGTTTATGATCAATTACTCATGGGCTCACGCGGGGATCTGGAGCATTGCAAAACGGGTTCTGCCCGCGTCGGCCCTTTCTCGAGTCTTCTTCCCGACGCAGCAAGAGCTTACCAACTATTTCTCTCCCTCCATGCTACCAAAAGGTTACCAACCAAACCCCTTGATCACGTAGCGTGCAAGACCTAATGAAAACTTTCCCAGATTATGGCGGAACTCTAGCTTCTCTGACAGAGTTGCAAGATCCTTTGTGGAATGGCCCGCCCTGGCGCCAACTTCTTGTCAGCAGTCGGCCGACTTCATCTGCACCCTCAATTGTCCCTGTCCAACAGCGACCCTCGATCACCGCAATCCCATCCACGTCGCTTTTGAACCCGTTTTTCGGATATCCGGTTTCCTCCTCTGGCGGGTCACCGTCTCTCCATCACGGCCGTCGTCGAAAACGTGATTTAGCGCAGACACTTCTCATTTTGGCTTGGCGGCGCTGGCGACGGCACATCACGACTTGCGTCTGGATAGTCGTCTTTATACTTACGGTTAGAGGAAGGCGAACTTGGTTCCGTTCCTCCAAGACAGTCAAGTCTATATGGAGCACATATGCCTCAACCGCTTTTCTATAATACTGTAAATGCCGCTTTATTGCATGGTTCAGGTTGAAGGCCCATTCGTTCAGCAAGCATTTCTCGACTAGCAATCTCATCATTAGATTCGAAGCAAGCTGCTTCTTACAGGTAACGTATACAGGATTATCCTCGCGCAAATCGCTTCAGGACGCGCGGGTCTATAGGAAATACTCTGGAGGCTGCGACGACAACGCAAGTCAGATCAAACCTCTTCGCGAAGCGTCTGGAATTTACCTTTCCGTTCATACTCTGAGCGGCCTGCTGACTAGGACCGTCTCTCTCGTTCTCTGGTGCAGCGCCAAATACATTAAAATACATGCTTTGCCCAGGTCCGACTTCCAGAATGCTGGCGGAGTTGCCACACCGGTAGCCTGCGGACCGACATAAACGATGACAAAGGCCAAGAGGTTTGAGCGCCCACAATAATTCGGTGCACTCCACACGGTTGTAAGATGCCCGTCAAACAATGAGGCATATCCTTCCATGCACAGTTGATGGGCGCGCAAGATATGGGACATGTTGTTGATCTCAAGAAATTTGTGGACGACGCCTGAGCCGAAGGTGTATCCGGCGCCCCTGGAGATTTTGTCAGTAAACGTCAGAAGGCCACAGGAATCGCGGACCGGGGTGAAATAGCGAAATCCTCCTTCTCCGGGTCTGGATCCGACCTGTTTGAAAGGGAAGAAAAAAAAATCGGAAGGAGGAAACGAAACGAAGCGAACCATACTAAGTCTGCGACGGCGCCTTCGTGAGGGATCTCTGGATGGGTATCAGAAAGACGGAACGGAGGAGCGATAGAACGTAAAAACCTCGGAACCTATCCATAACCTTGATTTGGTCTATAGAGTGGATGGAAGGCGAGAGTCCTGGGGTGGAGTCATTATTAAACCAGAATGCGGGACAGATCTCGGCAATTCTTGCCTCCGTGTACGCAAAATATTCGATCGTCGATGACAACCGAGAGCGTCAAATAATCGAAAGTGTCGGTGAAGTATGTCCACACGCGAGACGAGCCGTATTTGCGCATGCATTCCGTATAGAAACCTCATCGAATGGGTCAGCCGCCTGCATGTAACGTCAACCAACGGGTAAAAACCATAATTCTGGCGTCGCGTTTAGGATTTGATTGGTGAGCAAAGCAAAGAAGAGAACGGACCTGCGTTACAGCTCTCGACTCGTGATTCCCCCTTATCAACTGTACACGGTCAGGATACCGCAGTTTGAGACACATTAGAAGGGATATCGTTTCGACGCTGAATAGCCCTCGATCGACATAGTCGCCTGGAAATGCGTCAGGACTGTTCCTGCATATCTTTGTGGGTTTCTAGTCACCAAGAAATAGGTAGTTCGTGTGCGGAGCATAGCCGCCGATGCGAAAAATTTCTATCAAGTCGTAAAACTGGCTTGAAATCGGCGATTAGCGCGAACCAATGGGAAATGCGGACCGAATAATCACCCATGGATGTCTCCGACCACGGTGACCGGCGCGCTAACGTGTACGACATTGGACTCGCGCATCAGGACTTCTTTCGTTTTGGCGCATATTTCTCGTATCACGGTCTCGTGGAGGAGGGTTTTGTGGAGCAACTGTTGGGTTCGCTTGTGGTCAACATGGGTCCAGTACAGAATTCATGCTGTTCACCTGCTGGATGCAGGCGTCGAGGTCAAAGGGCGCCATGCACCAATTTCAAAATTTTTGACTGGAGTGGCCATGTTTGGTAGGTGTTTGGCAGGGCTTGGCAACGCCCTCCTGGCCCAGCTCCTGTCTTCCGCCCCATCATTCGCTTTAAAACATCCGTTCATGTTTGGTTCATGTTTTTCTTTTCTCCTTATGCTTTCTCTTCTCGACCTTCTCCTTCGACTCCTTGGATTCCTGATCTTTTTACGGCTCGCTCTGGGTGACAGCATACTAGTAGGATCTCTGATGCTGGCAGTGTTGATAAACTCCAACCTCGAGAGGGTGTGCCACTTGCGGCATTTTTCTGCCACCTGACAAGAAGGTTAACACGACGACCACCAGCCAGTAATCTTACCTGCTTCGCTGCTTTCAACTCCGCGATGACGTTTCTAATTTGTTTTCTTCTCGAAATGTTCGCGCCTGGACCTCTTGCACGACAGGCCGGGCTACCTGACATGTAAGTAATTCGATTCCGCTCCTGGGAGCCTCCCCCCTCAATAAATAAACAGACTTCCTTGGAGATAGGTCAGTATTCGCTACCTATACATAATTGTGTTCAGCAGGGAGCTCCGTTAGCCCTAATTTCGGTCCCTTCTCGCGCTATCCCACTCCCCAAAATGGTCAAGCTCTCTGCTTTGTGTCTTCCGGTTCCGACCTGGCTGTTCACGTCGCAATTTCCGTCCAAAGTCTGACTCGGAGGCTCGCGTCGACTTTAGACCACCCGGAAAATGCGGAAGAGACTCACTTCGCTTGCGACGTGGACATTATTCGCAATGAATCAACTCGATATGCTCGGAGTGCTGGCGGAGTGCCAACTATTTCCTCTCTCCGCCGCCAGGTGTATCCAAAAGGTCGCAGTCTCTTATCAGTTCAACACATCCGGACACGGACAGACGGGCTCAATGCCCATGGAAATCGGACTCTACTATATCTCTGCCGGTACATGTGGGCTGAAGGCTCCAGAAGGACTTGGAGAAAATGAACCAACATGCATGTCCGATACTTGGACACTGTCTGTCACGCGATAATGCCGTGCGAACACCAATGCTGACTTGGATATTTTCTCAATCTGTGACTCTGCTGCTGGTTCAATTCACACCCGCGCGACATCTGGCTGGGACTGGGCGTGTGAGCCGATTCCGAGGGCTTGCGATCAAGTCTTCGTCGCAAATATATCTCATATGTCCTAAGGGGGAACCCGGCATTCTGGCGGCTCCGACTGGCTGGGTCTGTTCATAGTGAGTTATGAACGGACACCCAAAAAGCCAATTGGTCAGGCAGGTCCTTTATCCTCTGGCTGGAGTCCGTCGGTGCTTGCCTACCATACTCGGCTCCCCAGCGCCTTTAACTCCATTTTGTCACATCGAAGGGGAACGGGCACCGCATCTGAGATTGCCTTAGTCTGAGGGGATGCCGTTAGTAAAATTACACCAAGGGATTTTCCCGGCGAAGGTCGAGTCCGGACTGTTTGACAGTGCCTACGACTATGTATATTCGAAGCTGATGCTGATTCGGACGTTCGTGCTACCTCCTCTGCCTTTTCATTTAACGTGTCCTTGCCAGTGTAGGTTCGAAACGGGTGACAAAAACAGCCGTCTTTGGCTCGAATACCGTCTCTCTCCTCGCTCCCATCGATCTCGGACAATTATTTGGTAAACTACTTAATTCGATATGGCCCATCCAAACTTATGTACTCACTGCAAGCCCTGACGCACTATTAAAGGACCAGCCATGGCTGTCATGAAACATCGTTTAAACGCCTCCTCCAACGCCTCCGCCACCCATTATCGCTTTGAACCGCTGGTCATGCATTCGCGCAACTACTCGTATCCTCCGCCAGACTTCTCTGGTGGCAACAGCAGCTCGTCGCCGCCCTCGAGTGGCTACTCGCCGCCCTACGAGCAGTCCAGTGGACGGCCATATTATCCGACAGCATCCAGCAGTACGTCGACCAGCATATGTGAGATCGAGCTTGGCTTGATGTTGCGTCTTTTTTTTTCAAAGCTCGGGTCGGGCACCAATCGGTACCTGCCCAATACTATGCGCCGATTACTCCTGGTCCCGCTCCGGGGTCATCCGATCGATACTCCAGCAGCTATAGCTCATCTGCGTATCCGCCGTCCCAGTATTCCGGCGCTGATAATCGAGGCTCGGGTTATCAGCCAGATCAGCCAGCCTCTGGCTCGTACCCATTTAATTCACGCGCCGTTAGCCCTCGAGTCTCTTATCACCGCCACTCGTCGACGGCGCAACCGCCTTTTATCCCGACTCCCTCTGAAGCTTACGCCCACCCGAGCCGTCCTCCGCGTCCCGCGTCGGCCATGCACCACCGGAGCAGCGGTCCTTATGCGTCGTCGTCGCATGCTGGCTCGTCGTCGCCGTCGTCTAGGCTGCCGCACCTGAGCGTCGCGTCGCGTCCCAAGTCCTCCATGGGCCACTCGCCGTTGAGTCCTACCTCCGCTGGCGAACGATTCGTCTGCGACGCGTGTGGCAAGGATTTTTCGCGTGCGCATGACCGAAAACGCCACTACGAGACGCAACACGCGGCAACGCCGGTGACCCACAAGTGTGTTTACTGCGACAAGGATTTCAGCCGGTGCGCGATGCTTGTATGCTTCGACTTCTGCTCAACGCGACGTCTCTTAGAGCCGATTCTCTCAAACGACACATTCAGAACGGGTGCGACGAGGCTCCTCAATGAACACAAGTCCGTCTACTCGGCCATCTCACCAAAAAAAAGTACGCACCTATCGATGTTAGTCGATCTCCTTGCCAACCTGTTGACAATCGTGTAGGCCTGGCGCTGTAATACTCTACAATCTTGATATTCTTGTACTTGGGAAGCTCTACGCAGTTGCACCCAAATGTCGCTATCTACCTATGTCTTTGAACAATGCTCTTTGACCCGCTGTCCTTTTTTCATGAATGAATCAATCTGACGGTCCGTGTGCAACTTACGGCCGGAGCTCGTGCAGACCGGCCCTTGTCTAAGTGCTTCGCGCTTAAACCTTTTGACACGGATCTGTCGCACAGCAATCCGCTACTTGTATGAGCTCAATATAAATCTTACACGCCTCCGACGAGGCCCGAGTGCTTGCCCAGGGCATCATTACCTATAAGGGAATCATCTGCGCGAGCCCTCCGAGTCTCTCCCGGCAGAATCAGATCAGTGTTGGCAATGTTAATAGACCTACGTGCTAAGTTGGACGGACGAGAGAAAATTTCAGACGACGCCTGAGTACTGGGGAGGCCGCTCCATGTAGGGAATTATTAGCTGTGTGCTTCCTCAGACTGCGGAATAGGTTTCACGGCTCTCTCGGCAGGATTTGAGCATGTTATCGGGCCTGTGCGTAAGTTGGACCAGGGGGAAGTTTATTTAGCGCCCTTCTGCGATGTACGCGTACGCGTTCGAAGACAACGATTGATCGGCGATGCACGCCAACATTCTCTCTAAAATTTTAATCCGTCAGCAAGATTTATCGCCGCCTTAGCAGAGCGAACACGTTCACCCCTCGGTGACCTATTCGGTCAAGCTGACACGAGGAAGCCGAGGGCGCACATGAGGATTTGCTTCTGTGTACCCTCGCGGCCGGAGGAGCTCGCATTAAATAATTGAATCTGCGTACCAGAACGTTATATTTATCGCAAGCATAATGGAAAATGTAATGAGCGCGGTAAGCAAGATGCTAGACTTGATTTGGCGACGTCTCGATGGCCCGCAGAAGAGGGCTCGGGGCAACTAGCGCGAGGCATATGCCTCGCCTGCTCAAGGTCCCCGTGTGTTGATCAACGACGCTATCTGTCTCCCACCTCTCAAGCATTTTATAGGGGCGGTTTAACTCGAGCGAGACAAGGACTTTGAGATAGATGGATGCGTCCGAAAAGGTTGAGACTGTATAGCACATAACTGTCTACGCGCATAATAAGCATAGTCCAGTACATAGTTCAATAGTAACAGCGACATTACCAGCAACGCACTCGGGTCGCTTAATCGTCATCGGATTCCTCCTCCGAGGCGCTGTCCTCCTTCCGCGTTTCTAAGCCCTCGATTTCAACGGACGGGCTAGCGTCCTCCTCCTTTGCTGCCTTCCTCTCTTCCTTATCCTGCTTCTTCTTATTTATTTTCTCCAGTATCTTGTCTGCCCGGTTAAATATACCGCCCGTCGGAGCACCACAAGCTATACACTTGGGCGTTTTGGCGAAGCGCTTGATCGCACACGCGGAGCAAAAATAATGTCCGCAGCGAGTTACAACTGGATCCGTGTAGTGTTTCCGACAGATGAGGCATGCGAAAGGAACGTCTTCGTCCGAGTCCGAGTCGGACTCGTCGCCAACTTCCTTTTGGGCATTCTCTGCTAATTTATCGAGCTGCCAGCCGGCCAGATCTGGGGTGAATGAGAATTCAGCATCAAGCCTGGCGGGAAGAACGGCATACGCACACGTTCCCCGGTCGTGGAGAAATTTGCAGGTGTCTCCGAATCCGCAATAACCGGTTTCTGCGATGTCATGTCAGTCGGTCGGGCATCGGAAACGGAAAACGACCGAACATACCTTTATAGTCCTTGCAGACATCGGGCTGGTAATCGACGATGGTGACAGTGCGAATCGTGCTCGTGCTCCTTTGAGGGCCGACACGCATGGCCTTCGGTATTTCCGAGCTCTTCTTCAGATGGGAGTGGTACGCATTTTGCCCTCGGTACTGGCCGTCGTCGGGGATCTCTTCATCCTCGTCCCCGGCATCCGCGCGCTCTTTGCGCCGGCGCTTGGCGAGAAGCTCGTCCGCCTCGTCTCCAGCCAAGATTTCCAATGCTGCGTTTACATGGGAGCCCTCGGCCGTCCATTTGACGTCTGGCCCGTCCTTTTCGGGTGCGTCAGGATCGTCGTATCCATCGCGCTGGGAGATGGTGCGCTTGGTTCCAGCGCTAAGGAGATTGGCAGGCGC
The DNA here is from genome assembly GCA_029449255.1 of Mycena polygramma. Lineage (NCBI taxonomy): Eukaryota > Fungi > Basidiomycota > Agaricomycetes > Agaricales > Mycenaceae > Mycena > Mycena polygramma. Next base: position 1,524,747 of record JARKID010000003.1, read on the forward strand.
TTTTCGGGAAGGAAGAACGACGGTCGACTTGGAGGACGAGGCCACGGACTGCATCTCGTTTCCCGAGGGTGACTGCGACCTTTTGCGCGCGGTAGTAGGCCGCGACTTTCCTTTCTTGAAGAATGGGACCTTTACTTCTGTGGAAGCCATGGCGGTTGAGGTCGAAGGAATGCGGGTTTGTGATGCGCTGTCGCCCAAAATGGAAATTTGCTCGGTCAGCGGCAAGGCACTCGGAGTCATCAACACTCATCGCGCGATCCTTCATGAACGTTCGAACAAGGCCAATCCGCCTCCGAGGCTGTTCTAGTTTCCTATCTGCGCACCAGCTCTAGAACATCTCCTGCCTTCTCCGAGAAATCCGGGGTCTATCGGGACTGTTCAGCGGGAAGGACCGTCGGCACTCCGAACGTTGAGGAACACTGTCGTGATTACTGTCTACTTCTCAGGCTAGAATTGCGGCGTTCCTTGCTGCAATATTCCTGGCTCGACGGCCTGTATAGATATTCGATCCAACCGTTTTCCCCCGAGACTCTCGACGCTGCTTCTGCTTTTTCGGAGTTCCTCGGCTGCAATTTTTTTTTGGGCATGCTTGACTCGGCCACATGGTGGACATCCTCATGGACAACCGCGAAATAAATCTCTACACCAGCCCACGATTCAGTGACTCAGCGCTGGCCGAATCTCTTCTCACGTATCTATCTTTCCTTCACTGGTTCGAGAGGATCCTTTTTCTGGGTTTGTGCTAACATCCGTCCACTACGGAGTCACATATCCCTCCTTTGGCTTTGGGTCTTACTACTTGGTGCCACCATCTTCGAAGAAGAATTTGGGCATTTTTATCTGGGGCATTTGAGACACACTACGTTATTTCCCCGCTTCCATACCTCTCTGAACAAGGCCCAGGCAACTGCATCGTCCTAACATTCTAGCTGTCGTCGCGTAATTCGCCCTCCTTGCGCCTGTCAAATTACAGTCCACCATCTTCGAAGAGGAATTTGGCCATTTTTATCTGGGGATTCAGCTACGTTATTCAAAGATGGCCATACATCTCTGGAAGGCCCCCGGTCACTACCTTTGAACTCGGTCCGCGATAGCATAAATCAGCGCCCCAAAATGACCCCCAGGTCGGTCCGAAAAAGTGCATAAATCAGCTCGAAAATTGGCAACCTCCGTCCTAAACTGCATAAATCTGCGCATAGCGCGAGAATTTTTTCGGTCTTTTGTACTCCCTGGGGCCGAGATTGAGGCTTCAGGGAGCGAGAAACTGAAACAACACCTGCCCGGGGGCTCTTATGGCAGAGGAAACCGGAATTCTGGCCCTTGGGGCAAGAAATTGGGATTTTTGGGCCTATATGTTCGTCCGAAAGTGCATAAATCAACTCACCAGGTGGAAAATTCATTGCATAAATCAACGTGGATTTCGTTCGAAAAACAGACCGGGTTCAAAGGTAGTGACCGGGGGCCTTCTCTGGAGATGACCGGGCGAGCTGACTCTTTCTAGCTGCGTCGCGTAATTCACCCGCCGCGTGTCCTTGGCGTGCCCGATAAATTTTTGTGGAGCGTCCTAACCCTTTTTTTCTTCTCATCAGATTCGTCCACCCGGTGTGGGTATCCGCTCTGGGACTGACCCAAGGAGACCTCATGCATCATGGACTTTGCGTTGTTGCCCCGCGGCCTCCGGGGCTAAATTGAATCGCGTGTGCTACCTCTGTCTGTTCTCGCCACCAGAACAATGTACGTCAATCAAAAGCCCTCTCGTTCATTGCTGCAAATGTTATCGACCTCAGAGGTACGTTAATGCTTCCTTTTGAGTCTTGCCTTGTAGGTGGAAGCGTTGAACATCTATCTAGACGCCCGTATCTTTCAACCAAAACAATCGGCATCTCCGCACCATTATTAACCCACCACTGCACCCGCTGCGATGCTGTGATTTTTCGCCGTCAGTAAGCTGCCAAAGTCGGAGAACCATCTAATAAGGAAGCCCCCAGAGTAACACGACTAGGAATTTCGATTTCGGCAAGGAAATTCCCGAGGAATTATTTTCTTCGTGTGTGTTGACTTTTGACAGAAAAGGAAATTGTAAATGATTAATGACAGGATGTGGACTCCGAAGCAGCAAGTCTCGTTTCTGACATGCGAAGAAGCAGGCCGGCATAATTGTTTCCATCTCAGTCCCTAAGCGAGCGTGCCTTCAATTAATTGTTGAGTACCCGATCAATCGAAATGACTGCGCCGGATAGCTAACCACATGCAGCACTCCCCGAAAACTCCGGCTCACCCCATTCACTTAGAGAGTGCACATGTAAGCACTCGACATTTCTCAACATGTAACCTGTTCGCACTGAGTTCCAACCTTGCGCAGGTAATTCAGATGATAATCGGCAATGAATCGCATTTCCGGACTCGAATTGGATAACTAAACCCTTCAAGTTGGTATCTAAGCCTGACGTATCCGGAATTGAGTCGTCCGGACCTGAATTTCATTCAGGTATAGCAACAGGGCGGACGACTAAGCCCCGTCCGATTTCGCAACATGCGATTGAACACTCAGTAAAATTTAACAAACTTACCCTCTTTTTTCAGTCCTAGCATTGCTGGGTGCCAAGTCCAAGAGGGAGATTCCAGGTCGACGAGCTAACAGGTTGCAGCCAAGGGTTGCACTGTGCGTGTAATTTTTGCGGGGCTGTTTTGCCGCCCCCAACGACTGCGCCCGTCCCGACAGAAGCTCCGAGATGAATCGATGTCTCCCAAGAAATATTTGATACAGGCAGGCACTAGTAAGACTTCATCGACGACCTTGCCTCTCTTCTCTAGCCTTCTCGTTCATCCTCCTCATCACGTCCACTTGGTCGATCTTCGCCCGGACTTCGCTCTCCATCCGAACTCTTGCAGCGCTCTTGACGCCGACCCCCAAATCTGCCCACGCACTGCCCGGCAACTTTAACATCCAGACCCGCCGAATCTCCTCGCAAAGAGCCCAAATCCAACGTCGGACGCGCATGCTCTTGGTCCCGTGGATGCGGTGGAGGTACAGATACCAGTCGCCCCCGCGCATCTCATCATCCCTGCTAGCCATCTCCGCGCTGAACTTCTTCTTGATGTCTCGCAGCTCGCAGCGCGTGGGTAGGGCCCAGGGTAGCTGCAATACCAAGAATCGTGCATGCGACTGGAACGTTGTTAACGCGTGATACCGGAGGAAACGGCAAGTGGACACCAGGGCGATGTATGATTTTAGCGAGAGGTATGGGAGCAGGTGCAGGATGAGCTCCATGGGCATGGTCGTTATCAGGTCTGCTCGCTCCTCGTCGGAAGGTGGCATCCCAACGGATGCGAGCCGCTCTGGCGACACAGTGCGGTTGAAGCGCGGAAAACTAAGAGCCGGTAGGAATGAGCGCTGGGACTGAAAAGTAGCCAGCGGACGTACATGTCAGGCCGCTGGATAATCCAGCTTAGAGAACCATTTTTATAAGTTTTGAGCTCCTCCCACTTAAACACGTTGCAGCCTTCCCGTTGCCCCCGTTTCCAAAACGGCGACAAATTAACATTCTCGCCGACATGTTCGTAATCAATGTCTTTGAACCGCCCTGCATTCGCACCCGAACCGGGACGACCGAGCACGAGCTCAGATGCGCAAAGCGTCGTCGTCGACAGGAAGTTGTCTTCCTCGACGTTTAGGGCTTGGCGGAGAAGGGACAGACAGACAGAGTGGGCAAAGAAGAACTAGAGGAGATATGGTTAGAGCTGTCTGTGTTCGAGTAGAAAGTGGGGCCTACAGTGCCGCCGTGGGACTCCCACATGATGACTTCAAAGCCGGAATCCGACCCAAACATATTTGAACCTGCGATATTTGAAATCCGACGCGAACCGACCAACAGAGACTCACTGTAGTAGCAAAATTTTGAGACGCAACCCATTATTCTGTTTCTGTGAGGCCTGAATAAATCTTCGGTGCAGAACTGGATCGGATCAGTGACGATACCCAACACCAACGCAAGCCTTGAAATAGGTGGCTTGATCCTTGGGTACCGCGGCTTCAGAGGGGGTATGTGCGGGTAAAGGCGAGGTCGCAATGCGAAGATCTGGGACGAAAGGAAGACGGCAGATGCTGCAAGACATGGTGGTACAGTACAAAGAGCGAGGACAAAAGGAACCTTGGCACCGCCACTTGGCCACGAGTTTGATGACATCCGCGGTTCCCGAGAAAAAAGTGGGTTTATAGCAAGGTCATAGTGGCCATCTTTTCTATATCCCATACGTCGCGGCGAAAAGCTGGTGATACTGTGCTGAAAGCTCAAATTTGTCCTGCTCAAGTAGATTGCAAGTTGAAGGGCCTGCAATCACAGTCGAGCCGTTTAGGTTTGTGTCTGGGCAACAGGATGAGTACCGAGATCGATTATCATCGCCGCTGGAAAGGAGCGCCGCCGCCGATTCAAAGTTGGCCCATCTTCCCCAAATATTGAATTCAAGTTCGATCAAGATGTTCGAAGTATCAGAGCCCGTCGACTGGCAGGTAGAAAGGCGCAAGGGACATAATTTCAGTTTGTGAAAGTACCAGAACCCAGGATTTCTTTGCAACGAGAGAGACCGTTGGCTGCGATCGTGGTGGTTGAATGTTGAAGTGATCGTGGGAACTGTGTTCCGGTCTGTTCCGGTTGCTGAGCGCTGATGCGTCGCTCCATCACGAAAAACCCGGCGGAATCATCACCGGAGCCCATGCCGGTTGCGTTCGAGCAAAATAGGCACAATCGAAGTATACTATTATGCCCAACGGGTCTGCATTTTCCCAATGGGTCTGCATTTGCGATTTTTCTCCCTCCCCTCTTCCTCGTTGCCCCCGGAGTCTCCCGGGATCTCTTGATGTAGTAGTAGGCTCCATAGATCCAAAATTTCTAAGGGATTCATGGAGGGATCCGGGAGGGATGCAGTCGCCGGTCCATCAGTTCTGATGGATTTCGGCACCATACCCATGTTCCTGTAGGACGCTTGCCTGTAGAAATCTGAGGATATTCGAGAGGAATAGAGCATCCAATCACAAAGGTTCTGTCTTTTACAATTTTCTTTCCGGGCAGCAGTTGCTGCATATTCAGCAAATAATGTGTTTAGTCACGCAATGTCACAACCAAAGTTCAGTGTCCGAAATGTCACGTCCGGTCCACTTTCTCTCAATTATGCAGCATCCGTTCCCCGGCAAGAAAATCCCAAGAGACAGAAGCTCTTGAATTCAACTATTCATGCCTCTCAAATATTTTTGTTTTTCTGCGGGAAGGCGTCGTACGGGAACATAGGTGTGGTCCCAAAATCCATCAGGATTGATGGACCGGCGAGCGCGTCTCAAGCCACTCCCTTCTCGGATCTCTTAGAAAATTTGGATTCCTAGAGCCAAGATGTACATTAAAGTATTCCGGAAGACTCCGGAGGCAACGAGGAAGAGGGGAGGGAGAAAAATCGCAAATGCAGACTTATTGGGAAAATGCAGACCCGTTGGGCATAATAGTAATCCGTGAAATCGGATGTAACCTGAAATAATTCATTGCATAGGACCGACTTATTTTGTGATCCGGACACACTGGGGTTGGCTTCAGGTTGTATTTGGGCTACAAGCTTCGTACTGATTGCAAGTTATCGAATCCGTTATGCCGTTTATGGGTGATTTTGTCGCTTGCAAGACGATTGTGCCATATCGCGCAGGTAGAAATGGATAAAAAATGATCGTTTGTGGCATACGATATACATTTATGGCTATGGGGTACACGCAATGGTCGTACTACTCGACGGAGGGCCCGGCAGCGGCCCTCTCCTGAGCAGGACAGTGGCAGCTAGGTCAGCTTGGACGTGGGCAGCTGCAGCCCGCATTGCCATGCGCTCGGCAATGCTCAGGGTGCCGGTTGCGCGTCTCGTCGTCGTCGCCGGTGGCTCTCGGGAAAGACCCGCCTGTCAAAAGAGCCGTTAGTAAGGGGGCACCACAGAGGAACGGAACGTACTCGTTCCACCATTCCAAAAGAGCCGCGCGCTCGGAGTCCGATCAGCTGGTGAGCGTGTCCTCGAGCGTCTTGCAAAACCAGCGGCAATTGAATTAGCCGTGCCCGCCAGTGGCGTTGCAGGCGACTTGGGAAGAGCACTTGAAGTGTTGAAGCTGTTCGTTCCAAAAGAGACTTGACGAATCTGAAGAGGTAGCAAGAGAGCCGTAACGAGACTATTGACGCGGTCGAGGATAGAGCCAGCGAGAGAGCCCGAATGTAACTTTGAAGATCTTGCGGGTCGAAGATCTGGGTCTTGCGGTCAAGGCCGTAACGGTCCACGCAGAGGCCGAGAGATGCTTGAGGAAGTCAACAAGAAAGGTGAGGGCTAAGTTTTCTGAGGAGTGTACCAGGTGGGAGGACGGTGCATGAGGAGGAGATGGGGAGAGATGGTGGGCGAAAACAAGAGACGTGGCACTGGCAACGGTTGACCATCAAATCTGATCATGCCATATCAACATCACGTGCGTCGGAGTTTGGCGCGGATGAGCATCAGCATGACAGTCCGACGTCGCCAGAGGCGCAGCGTGGAAAGAGGACTGGAGAGAGCTGAATGAACACAGCCAGAATGTTGCCCACAGAGCAACCACAGAGTCCGCAAGACGCTGCAGTCGTTGATGTGGACGTGTTCTGCTGTTCAGAGCGATGTCGGTTTCCAAAGTTGACAGCTGATCCCTTCCATGGGAAAGTACATCCGGCGGCGATACGTGCACAACACTGGTACAAGAGGAATACAACTGGGACATAACAAGTAAAACCCTTCTACCAACTTGTGAACGGATTACACTTGGGTTATGCCCGATTGTGTACAACGGCATCGGTGACGATCTTTCGGCCTGATTAAAACCTCGGCAATCGATTGCAACTTCCCAGGGATTTTCGTGATGTCAGCTGTTTGCTCACAGATTTGCTCACTGCTACTACCCCGAGTACGAGCGTCTAGCTAGAGCCGCATCTAGGAAATCATGCCCTCCCCGAGCACTCCGCCAGAGATTCTAAATCTCATCATCGAACAGTACGCCGATGACCGAAGGAACCTCTTTTCTTGCAGCCTGGTGTCCAAACCTTGGCTTTCGGCAACTCGATACCATTTGTTTGGAGATCTCACGCTTCACTTGGGCGGTTCCGATGAAGCGAGATTTCTAGCGCTGCTCGGGCATGATTTGTGCACGTTTTCGACATCTGTTAGAAAAATCTGGATCCTCCCAGCACAAGGGACAGAGTTGTCCAAGCAGGTCAACCACAATATAGCGCAACTAGCGAAACTCACGAGCGTCCGCACTCTGCGAATCCACCGCCAGAAGATAATCCCTCCTCAAACTTTGTCGGCTCTCGCCACCGCGTTCAAAGATATCACCACACTGGTGATGATGATTCGATTCCCCGTTTTTGCGGATGCAGTGCGGTTCATGGGCTCCTTCCCATTGTTGGAGGAGGTCTTATTCGAGCCTGTCCGTACCCAAGCGGGCGATTTCCCGCCGGCGGATATTCGGATGCCTGCGCACCTTCGAACTCTCAAGCTTCATTCACTCCGAAGCCACGAGAGGTGGTTCGCCGACAATCGTGTGAGCACATTGTCTGTATTGAGCATAGACAATATCCGTCCGCTCGACGATGTTGGTCGACTCGAAGAGATACTGGAGATTTTCAACACCAACATCCGGCATCTCACGCTCCGCTTCGCGACCCAGAAAGGTTGGTTAGCCTTAGAAATTACAAGATTTTTTCCCTCATCTGCAATCCAGGTGACTTCGAGGTCAACGTGAATCTTGGACACAGCACGCAGCTTCGATATCTGGAGGTTGACTTGTCCAAACTCACACGTCGGCATATACTCTCCACCGTGACATCTATTCGTTCCCCACGCCTGGAAACCATCGTGTGGAGGACTCGACGGGCGTTCAACTTTGCTGCCGAGCTGTGGTCTGGTTTAGACACACTGCTCGCTGACCGCGAAACACTCCCGGCCCTCAGCAAATTTATCATAACGGCCCCGATACCATCGAAGGCTACTTTCAATCCACGTCTGCATATGCCCAGGTGCGACGCACTTAGGATCCTTAACGGAGACGAAGATATAACAGACGCTCTTCGATGATGGCTGTGCGTCGCACTATCGATGAAGTTGAACTTCGATCTAATCAGTTAAATTATATCGATTTCGCCGACTCGCACGGACTCGCGATCGGGCTGAACGGACGCTTCCAACTTTGTTCTAAGTTAAGATTTATATCTGGGGCGCTGACAGTTCCGACAGCATCCAAGCTGCCAGACTGCTCTGTCCTCAACCGACGTCGACCTCGGCGGAGTTGCCTATCTAATCCTCCGCCAGAGTTGTTTTTTTTAGTCCCGGCTTGCTCTATAATGCGACGCTTACTTTGGCGATGTGCTTACAGAGCTACTGTTGTCATCCATCCGGCCCTCCCCGTGTGTTCATAAGCCGCTTGGTAATGTTCAATTCGATCTTTAAAAAGTAGTCACAGCTCCATGAATGGCACATAATACACTGGCAACATGGGCCACTCGCTTCTATTCTATCTCACAGCCTGTCTCAGCTTCGCATCTTCTTTCACAGCGAGCGCTGCAACGGGCACAACTGACACAAATTTCAATGTGCAGCCTTTCAAAGTAGACCTCGCCGCTAAAATTCCCCGCTTCAAATCTCTCGTGGAGAACACTCGCCTCCCGGACAAGGCTCTGTATCCCAACTTCGGCCCCGAAAAAGGAATCGAACTGGACGTCCTGGGCCAGCTGCGAGCTGACTGGTTGACGAAATTTGACTGGGGAGCGCAGCAGGCGGAATTGAACCAGTCTGTCGTTGAATTTAACTCCCAGTTTATAATATCTAACAGTGTTCACAGATTCGAACAATTCACTGCAGTCATTGAAGGAATAACCGTGCATTTCGTGCACGAGAAGTCCGCGGACCCTGATGCAATTCCCATAATACTGTTTCACGGATGGCCAGGCAAATTGTTATGCTCGAGTAGTCTGACCATATTTGACCGGAAACATTTGCGCAGGGTCGTTTCACGAGTTTGTTCCAGTGATCAAGCCGCTAACTCAGCCTGCAAACGTGGCTGGGAAGAATGTTTCTTACCATGTTGTCGTTCCTTCGCTGCCGGGCTTTGTCTTTTCTTCCGCGCCGCCTGCCAACTGGACCGTGGATGATACTGCCAAAGTCTTCAACACCCTGATGTCCGAGGTCCTTGGTTACTCGACTTTCGCGGTGCATGGTACCGACTGGGTATGTGGATCGTAAACTACGTTGCACGCGCTTACATTTACCCCCTCAGGGTTCTGGTGTGGCGTACTCAATGTACGCCTCTTTCAACACGACAGTCCGTGCAGGACACTTCGCGTTCCTCCCGTTCTTCCCACCGACAGCCCAAGAAATTGCTGCCGATAATATAACGCTGTCGGACATCCAGAAAGTTTCCCAACAGCGTAATGCTGAGTGGAGCTCCACCGGGAATGCCTACTTCCTTGAGCAACAGACTAAGGTGTGTTACGGTCTCACATTTGAGCGCACTATGTTGAAATATACGCAGCCTAATGACATCGGATTGGCTCTGTACGACAGCCCTGTCGGCCAGCTTGCGTGGATCGGCGCAAAATCAAGGAATGTACGCCTTTTTCTTTCTCTGTCATATTTTCACTCAAGATCTCCCAAGGGTCTGACCCGCGCGCGGGAACGCCCCCATCCGTTCTGAACAACACAGCCATTCTGACTTCTGTGTCTCTCTACTACCTCACCGACTCTTTTCTGTCATCGGTTTGGATCTACGGGCAAAACCCCAACGGCTTCAAAGCAGTGTACGAGAAGGCTCCCACGGACGCACGGCTGTTGTTCAGTCAGTACGAGTACAACGTTGGCTTCTGGCCGCAAGAGTACGTCGCGAAGGTTGGCAATCTCGTGTCTTACAAAGGTGTCCCGTACTTGGAGGCTGTTCCTGAAGCTGACGAAGGTAGTTCATGATTTCGGCGGCCACTTTGCCGGACTCGATAACCCTCTGGCGCTCATTGAGGACATTCGTGACCTGGGGCGGTACTTCAAGGCTTGATTGAAATAGAGGGCGAAGTTTAAATATTTCACTGTTCAACTTCGAATCCAATACAGTCAAATTTTATTTCATATGTTCAGAACCCAGGGATCCATTCCTGTGAATCATTGCTAGAATTATCCTATGCACACCGGGCGCTTCAACTCAACTTCAACTTGGCTTCAACAATAAATCGGCCATCAAAATGTTGGCATCAGATCACGCGTGACTGGACGCGTCTTTGCTAAGTTTGCTTTGCCCTCCCATCTGCCTCCCACCCTTGCCCCCCCAGCGACGGAACACGCAGTGCGTTCCGATCGCGAGCAGCCACCTCTGCTCTTCCCATTCAACGACCAATTGGAGCAAAAGAACCCGAAGCAACAGAGAGCCACCCTCATGCTGCACTGGAAGGAATTCACCGCCTGGATCACCGTCGACGACGTGGAGGTTTCGGAGTACGGTGTAGAGGTCTCAGAGGACGAGAATACTGTCACTTGTTGGGTCCCGTCTGAGCTGGGCAAGGCACGTATCGGTGATCAATATCGCATTCGTGTAAGGCTTACGTTGAGATGCCCGACAGAAATTCACCGTTAATTGGACCAATACATCTGCAAGTCGTCGCCATCCCATTAGCGGAGAGCTTGAAATGGATGGCACATCTTCCGGGTCAAAGATAATTTATAAGCCAAAGACAACCACCTACAAGGGGATTGAGGAGGGCGTATGCGTTAAACCCTTCATGTTCTCGTCGCTGAAACTCACAGGTAAGTTTTCCTTCGATTTCCCTTTTGTTGTGTTCAAGAATCCCCCTCTAGACGACGATGCTTTCCTGGGCGGCCAATCACTTCCCAAACTTGGGCTTATACAGCTTGTCATCCTACCGGTCAAAGTTATGCAACGCAACGTCCCTGCCGCTGTTTACTCACTCTCGGACATCAAAATCCATGAACGCTCGAAGAAAGGGGTCACACAACAAATATCGTTAGTTCCCCAACCATCTATCATCCTTGTGCTAGTCCATGGTTTGACGAGTTACAACTGCGCAGAGTGGCAGAGCCCGAGTTTCACAACAAGCCTAAACGTCAGGTGAGAAGTCGGCGCACTGGGCCAAATCTGGCTACTTTTTCCTTTAGATATCGACCGATAGGTACTATATGGTGACTCCCACTTTTGATACTGCTGACAGCCGTATCCCACAGACGTCCTCCGAGCAAACGGAATTGCGCCTCCGCTCCCTCAGCTCAAGAGAAAAGCTTCCGCAGAACTGCTCCGCGCGCAAACGCCTGATGATGATATCGCCGATGCAGAGGAAGAAAAAGTCTTGCGCGTGCGTTGTCTCGTTATAATGCTCTGACCTTGATTGCTGAGTCGCTGAACCCACAGGAGAGATTGCGTACTCTCGAGGCAAAACGCGTCAAGAAGGAGAAGAAACCGCGCGTGAAGAACGAAACGTCGGACGCTGTTATGGTGGATTTGACACAGGACAGCAAGCAGAAAGTAAAAATGGAGGAAAGACAACCGTTTATCAAAGGAGAGGTCATTGACCTGACATAGCTGGATTACTTCTCCGTTGTGTATCACGAGAGAATGCGGATTGCGGCTTGCAACCGAGGTTTATTTTATCTTAGCTGTTCCAGGAGCTTGTACTTAGTCATAATCGACGGCGACCGCAGTAATACAACGACTGTACAAATAGACTCCTTGTCGTACCACAAGCTGTGATTCCTTACAACACAGTTCAACGAAGTCTGTGAAGGAGCTCGAGGCCGTCACAAATGTGACTTAAGTAGCTCTCCTCCCTCAACCTTGTGAAATGCCCCAATTCGAGGAGTTTGACGCCTGGATCACCATCGATGGAGAGAGAGCGGAGGAATACGAAGTAACAAACTCGGCGGACCAGAAAACTGTAAACTGCTGGATTGCGTCTCACTGCCAAGACTTGCTCCGATGATGTTCTTCATCTCAACCCGCGGGTTGTATCTCCAGAAATTTTCTGTCAACTGCAGAGTTCCCTCTCTGCCCTCGGACGTTGCTGGATCGGTTAAAATGGACGGAATCGCGTGCGCCGCCGTGCGGTGGCATGACCAAGGCGGCTACTGCCCAGGACCGCATTATAAAAAGAACTGGAATCAGCGACGGCACAACACTGAAGCCGTTTATGTTCTCGTCCTTGAAAGTTACGGGCACGTTGATAGTTCTTATTTTTCTCCCTGCATCTGATTGACAGTCCCTTCGTTTAGACGACGATACCTTTCTGAGCAGCTCAGCACATCAAGAACTTGGTCGTATAGAGCTCACGATCTATCCAATCGTAATACTGGGGACAACGGTGATCCCGCTTACTTCCCTTGCTCAAGCCACAGTCCATGAACGTTCCAAGAAAGCGGTTACGCAGCAGATAGGGTGAGTCGCTATCGAGGACCTTCACGTGTGCTCTGACCCGAGTTAACACTACGCAGGGTAGCAGAACCGGAGTTGGTGGCAGAGCCTACAGTACCAGTGAACGCTATGCGCGCCGGGCCGAATTTTGTGACATTCTCCTTCCAATACTGTCCACTCGGTGCGCATCATGCCGGTACCCACAGCATTTCTGAAGTTCGCCTGCAGAGATGCTCCGCGCGAAAAGGATTGCACCCTCCCCGCCCAGCTCAAGCGGAAAGTGCCTGCCGACCAAGAGCCTCCCCGCGCGCAGACTCCAGCTGAATCGGAAGCCTGCAAGAAGCCGAGATGCTCCGAGTGCGTTTCTTTTTACGTTCCTGTATTTGACGCGTGGATGAATCTGACGTGCCCTTGAACATCAGAAGAGACTAAAGGTCCTGGATGCTAAGATACAGAACCGAGAGAAGAAGCCCCGCGTCAAGAACGAGGGGGCCGACGATGTGATCAACTTAAAACAGGACCACCGTAGGGGCGTCCGAAGCAGGAGAGTCAAGTCGGAGGAGGCACTGCCGTTTATCCCGGGGGAAATTATAGACTTGACATAGCAGGTGAGTTGTGCATTGGCATACAGTTGCCTTGGCTGAGGAGTCCCTGCAGTCTGCGAACCTCGCCAAAGTTTCATACAATTTTCTCTGGTTTCCCGTCTACGCAAGATATATATAGTGCTGCAAGGCGGGCTATGCTTACTCTCGTTGGTGTTTTAGTTGTATTAGGTCGCAATTTACTATCGGACGCGAAGTCCTGTACCATTCTCTGGATCTATTTTTGAATCACAACGCGTCGCGGCGTCAACGCGCCTGTGACTAATGACAGTCACAGATGTGACTGAACGTGCCTTGATCTTCGCTTCACCTCTGAAATGCCCCAATTCGAGGACTTCAATGCCTGGATCACCATCGACGGAGAGCCAGCGGAGGAATACGACGTAGAGACCTCAGAGGACCAGAAAACTGTGACCTGCTGGATCGCGTCTCAACTAGGGAAGGTCAATCTTTGATTCTCAAGTCCTTATCTAGTCAAGAGTCAAGACTTGCTCTGATAATGTTCTTCAAACTGACGGATTCACATCCACAGAAATTCTCTGTTCACTGCAGAGTTCCGCCTCTACCGACTTGTGTCGCTGGATATGTTAAAATGGACGGGGTCCGGTGCGGTAGTACTGTGCTCAGGCCCGGATACCACGACCGTGTTCTCGTAAAGCGTGGAATAACGGATGGCACAATACTCAAGCCGTTTATGTTTTCGTCCCTCCAAGTCACGGGCGAGCTCTTCTATTCTGGCACGCAACTAACATTGACAATATCTTTATTCAGATGATGATACATTTCTGAGCAGCTCGTCAAATCAAGAACTTGGCTGTATAGAGCTCGCGGTCGCTCCAGTTGACATTATTGGGACCACTCTGTTCCCGCTTCCTTCCCTTGACCAAGCCACCATTCATGAACGCTCCAAGAAAGCTGTTACGCAACAAATAACGTGGGTCACTGTGTCGAGGGCCTCCCCGTGTGCGCTTAACCGAGTTGATACTGCGCAGGACAGCGGAAACCGAGTTGGTTGCGGTGCCTGCAGCGACGTTGAGCCTCAGGTACGCCAGTCCAGATTTTGTTACATTCTCGTTCAAATACCGTCCATTGGGTGCGCCCTCCCCATCTCCGCGCTCGGCACAGCTCCTCTAATATACACCCGCAGATTTACTCCGCGCGAACGGAATTGCACCCTCCCCGCCCCGGCTCAAGCGAAAGGCTTCCGCCGAACCCGAGCCTCCCCGCGCGCAAACGCCCGACTCAGAAGACCTCGCCGACCTACAAGAAGCCGAAGCTCTCCGCGTGCGTCTCCTTTCATTGTTCATGCTCCGGTCTTTGTGGACCGTGCGACCACGAAACAATCTGACCTACCATCGACCTGCAGGAGAAACTAAAGGCGCTGGAAGCAAAGCTCAATAAACGGGAGAAGAAACCCCGCGTCAAGGACGAGGGGGGCGGCGAGGTAATCGATTTGACTCGGGATTCCGCTAGGGGCGCCCGAAGTAGGAGGGTTAAGTTGGAGGGGAAGCGGCCGTTTGTCTCGGGGGAGGTTGTCGACTTGACATAACAGGTGAGCGAGCACCTACATATCGGTTCGGTATGCATAGACCTTGGCTGAGCAGCCTGCGAAGTCTGCGAACGTCACACGATTTTTCCCCTGGTTTTATTTATGTACTGTGAGCGTGTCCCGACTCTGGTGACTGCCAATAGGCGGCCCAGTTATACTTGAAAGGCTAGGATTTTTGTTTTATCTTACTGTATAACTTGTATAATGTAGTACGCAATGCAGCGGATGTGCCCGATATTCAGACGTGGTCCGCTCCGCTGAATTGCGACGCGGGCAAACGCCCGATGACGATGTCGGCGATGCAGAGGAAGAAATGGACTTGTATGTGTGTTATCGCATCATAAGTCAATTACTCTGCCTCATTATCTGAGCGTTTGATTTCCAGAACAAATTGTGGAAATCCCAGAACAGATTGCGTGCCGTCGTGGCAAAAGTTAAAACGCGTCAAAAAGGGAAGAAACTCTTCCATGCGAGCCACGAGAGACTCTGCATCAACTAGGTGACCTCGTATTAATATCGGAAATAAAGTTGTACCATTATCTGGACTGTTTCTCGAACCGCGACGTGACCGCGACGCGTTCAACGCGCCTGTGACTGATGGATCAAATGGCAGTCACTGATGTGACTGAACGTGACTTGATCTTCCCTCACCTCTGAAATGCCCCAATTCGAGGACTTCAATGCCTGGATCACCATCGACGGAGAGCCAGCGGAGGAATACGACGTAGAGACCTCCGAGGACCAGAAAACTGTGACCTGCTGGATTGCGTCCCAACTGGGCAAGGTCAATATTTGACTCAAGTCCTTACTACTATCTAGTCAAGACTTGCTCAGACGATGTTCTTCAAACTAACGGATTCATTTCGCCAGAAATTTTCTGTCAACTGCAGAGTTCCCTCTCTGCCGTCGGATATCGCTGGAGTGGTTACAATGGACGGAATCAAGTGCGGTAGTGCTGTGCTCAGGGCCGGATCCCACGACCGCGTTCTCGTGAAACGCGGTCTCAGCGATGGCACAATAGTCAAGCCGTTTATGTTTTCGTCCATTCAAGTCACGGGCAAGTTCCATCGTTTGGTGCGCAATCCGAAATATTGACAATTTCTTCTGTCAGATGATGATACCTTTCTGAGCGACTCGCCGCAAGAGTTTGGTTGTATAGAGCTCTTCCTTTGTCCAGTTGACATTGCTGGGACGACTGTGTTCGCCCTTCCGCCTCTTGCCCAAGCCACCATTCATGAACGCTCTAAGAAAGCTGTTACGCAGCAAATAACGTGGGTCGTTGTCCAGTACCTTCCCGCGTGCTCTTAACCGAATTGATACTGCGCAGGACAGCGGAAACCGAGTTGGTCCGGATGCCTGGTGGGGTATTGAATCTTATGCGCGCCGGGCCAAATTTCGTTACATTCTGCTTCAAATACCGTCCACTGGGTGCGCACACCCCTCCGCCCCCCGCACAGCTCCTCTAATATGCGCCCGCAGACGTACTCCGCGCGAACGGAATCGCACCCTCCCCGCGGACCCCGCCCCAGCTCAAGCGAAAGGCGTCCGCCGACCCCGAGCCTCCCCGCGCGCAAACACCCGACGACTCGGAAGACCTCGCCGACCTGCAAGAAGCCGAGGCCCTCCGCGTGCGTCTCCTTTCGTGCTCCTGTCTGTGACGCGTGAATGAATCTGACCCACCATCGAACGCCAGGAGAAATTAAAGGCGCTGGAAGCAAAGCTCAATAAACGGGAGAAGAAACCCCGTGTCAAGAACGAGGGCGGCGGCGGTGTAATCGATTTGACTAGGGATTTCGATAGGGGCGCCCGAAGTAAGAGGGTCAAGTCGGAGGGGGGAAAGCCGTTTATCCCGGGGGAAGTTATCGACCTGACATAGCAGGTAAGCAGCTGCGTATTGGCATACAACTGCCTTGGCTGAGGAGTCTGTCCAGTCTGCGAACCTCGCATGATTTTTCTCTGGTTTAATGTCCAGCTGATCACTGGCAAGATGATAGTGCTGCAACACGGGCTACGCTTGGTCTTTTGTTGGTGTCTTCTCTTATTTGTATCAGGTCAAAATTTACTATCGGACACGAAGGCCTGCTGTACCATTCTCTGTTTTTTTATTGAATCACGACGCGTCGCAGCGTCAACGCGCCTGTGACTAATGGATCGAATGATGTGACCGAACGTGCCCTGATCCCCCTCTTGCTCCCCTCCATTCCCCCACCTCTGAATGCCCCAATTCGAGAAGTTCAATGCCTGGATCACCATCGATGGAGAGCCAGCGGAGGAATACGACGTAGAGACCTCAGAGGACCAGAAAACTGTGACCTGCTGGATTGCGTCCCAACTAGGGAAGGTCAGTCTGACTCTTTCTCTAGCCTTTGTGCTGTGCCATCTTGGACTTGCTCAGTTAATTTTCAAACCGACGGATTCATATTTACAGAAATTTTCCGTTCACTGCACAGTTCCCTCTCTGCCGTCGGATGTCGCTGGATATGTTACAATGGACGGAACCGACTGCGGTAGTAGCGTGCTCAGGGCCGGATTCCACGACCACCTTCTCCTAATGCGCGGTCTCAATGACGGCACAGTACTCAAGCCGTTTATGTTTTCCTCTCTCCAACTCACGGGCAAGTTCTCCCATTTTTGTACACAATTAACATCATCGACAATCTCCTCATTCAGACGATGATACCTTTCTGAGCAGCTCACACGAAGAACTTGGTCGTATAGAGCTCACGGTTGCTCCAGTTGAAGTTATCGGGAGGGCGCCGTTCCAGCTTCCTTCCCTTCCTCAAGTCACAGTTCATGAACGCTCCAAGAAAGCTGTTACGCAGCAAATAACGTGGGTCTCACTATCGAGGGCTTTCACGAGTGGTCTGAATACTACGCAGGGTAGCGGAGCCCGAGTGGGCCGCGGTGCCTAAACTGCTAGTGCAGCTTAGGAACGCCGGTCCACATTTTGTTACATTCACGTTCAAATACCGTCCACTGGGTGCGCCCTCCCCATCTCCGCACCCGGCCCAGCTGCCCTAATAATCGCCTCCAGACGTGCTCCGCGCGAACAGAATCGCACCCTCCCCGCCCCAGCTCAAGCGAAAGGCGTCCGCCGGCCCCGAGCCTCCCCGCGCGCAAGCACCCGACGACGCGGAAGACCTCGCCGACCTCCAAGAAGCCGAAGCTCTCCGCGTGCGTTTCCTTTCGCCCTCCGGTCTTTGTGACCGCGCGACAAGTGGATGAGTCTGACCCACCATCGAATCCTAGGAGAAATTAAAGGCGCTGGAAGCAAAGCTCAATAAACGGGAGAAGAAATCTCGCGTCAAGGACGAGGGGGGCGGTGCTGTAATCGATTTGACTCGGGATTCCGATAGGGGCGCTCGAAGTAAGAGGGTCAAGTCGGAGGGGAAGCGGCCGTTTGTCTCGGGGGAGGTTATTGACTTGACGTAGCAGGTGAGCGCCTGTATATCGGGATGCATGGAAATTGGCTGAGCAGTGCGCGCAGCCTTCTGCGAACATCACAGCATTTTCCCTCTATGTACTACGACTCTCGTGTGTCCCGGCCCGATTATACTTTATATGCTAGGAGTCTTATTTTATCTTACTGTACAAATTGCAGTGTACAACTTATCTACTACGCAATACCCAATGTTTGGGGTGCGGATTTACGAGCGTCTCGAGCATGCTTGGAAGGACCCGCATGTTGCTCACCCACATGGCTCGTGCACGGTGGAAAGGCTGCGTACGCATTCCGATGGTGCTGCCTTGTCCGGATCTCAGTAGCAGCGACCAGTAATGCCCAATGCCCTCGCCGGGTCCATCCAGAGTCGGGATAAGTCTCACACCACATGGTCCACCGTCAGAGTCTTCAACGCAGTCGAGTTATAGATTTAAGCACAGCGCAAGATACATATGAAACCAAAAAAGAGCACGTTCAACGGTGGGTCTAGGAGGAGAGGTAGTTCAATCCACCTTCCTTGCCCACTTGCGGCCGCCGTGGGCGGGCGAGCCCGGCGGCGGGGTCGCGGCGCGCTGCCACGCTGCGGGCTCGGGCTTGTACGCGGGGACGCTCGCATTCGCACTGGACACAGGCACAGGCACAGGCGACGCGCGCGCCTTGGCCTTCTCCTCGTCGCGCACGTCGTCGCGGCCCCAGTACATCCACAGCTGCGCGCCGAGGACGAGGTTGAGCACGAGCGCGAGGGCGAAGCCCGCGGCGACGATGCGGTCGTTGACCTCCATTGCGGTGGTGAACAGGCGCGCGGAGCAGCCTAAGACCTGCGAGATGACGGCGAAGGCGGAGAGCTGCCCCGTCGACTGCGCGCGGTGGTTTTGGCGGATCTGGGGGAGCTTGGAGAAGAGGGAGAGGGGGAGGGTGGTGAGTTGGAGGAGGGCGAGCATGGGGAGAGGGATGAGGGAGACTGCGAGGAGGAAGACGAGCATTCCGAGCGACGCGATGACTGCGTTGGCGGTTTTGTCGGTCCTTCGCGGGGCGTATAGGATTATAAGGAGGGTGATGAGGACGTTTTGGACGGTGAGGAACAGGTTCTCGCCGTATGTCGAGAAGGGGAACTCGTTGCGGTACGCATATTCGAGGGTTATTGCGTAGGAGAGGGTCTCCAGAATGTATGCCCCGAGTGAAAGTCCACGGGCGGATTTGGCGCGTACAACTAAAATTGATATAAATAGTCAGTAATCCACGAAAATTTCCCCAAGGCCAAAAACTGACTCAGAAGAATCTGGGGGACCTTCATTATGGACCCGCCGACGACAATACCGATTCCCAGCCCTTTAGAGATGGAGTATTTGATGCATTTTACATCGCCAATATCCAGATTTTCAATGAGTGACGTGTAACATTCCTGAGTGAGCAGACCGTCAGACTTAGCGGCGAGAAGAACGTTGCAGTCCAACCTTTCCAACTATCGACACGCCAAGGTCGCGAATAAACCACGGTAGGTTGCGAGTAATGCTGGTCATGGTCGAAGCAAGGAAAGCACGCTAGGCTTACGCAATCAACATCAATCGGCGTTGCCTTTTACGGCCACTCAACGCTTTTCGAGTTGCATCCAGCTTGGGTTCCTGAGGACTGCAAATCCACTACAAAACTTGCACGCTCTAAAGGCTACCAAGGTGATTTGCTCTATTATAAAAAGAACGTCCGTATATCCATGCTGTAGCTGCTTGAATAAGTACCAAGTAAGTCTCCAGTACTTCTTAAAAGCTCACCGACTCTAGGGAATGCATGGAAGCCACTTTACTTCCATCTTACATGTCAAGTTTATACCGTACAACGGACGGTGTTTGGGACTTTAATTCCAAACGATCTATAAACCACATGCTGCTGCCGAGCTCGGCTTTGTAGCTATAGGTCGATTAACCGTGAGGGAATTATCGCTCTGACTCCACATCCTGCCGCTGCATCCTTGGCTCGCCAGCTTGAATCGCACGCAACCCATGGGTTTCTCACTGCGCATCCGCCAAGACGGCAAAAAAGGTCGGTCTCAGTATGCTGTTGTTATCGTATTCGCCATACTGTGGCAAAATCCTTCGAAGCATGCCCATATTTAAATGCGGCACTCCTTCGGGACCATGGCGAGCACAAACCCGGTGAGCCGATTGACTTGGCTATGGGGGAATTGCTGCTCAAGCATTCCTTTGCACCAAAAAAATACCCCCGCTTCAGCGAAATATCCCCCGCCTCTTCTCTTGCTACCGCGGCACCCCATCGTTGACTTGTGAGCGTGGATGCCTGTGGAACCAGAATTTCCCAAGAATTTCCTCTTATAGCTAATCCGTGCGTCGTGGCATAGCCATCCGCTAGAGATCCTTCCGCGTTCTCACAACAGACGGCCGTTGACTTGCGCGGCGGGGACTGCAGTCGACTGAGTCTCTCAGACCATCTTCGGAATCTGGCGGCCTTGGTTGGTCCCCCGGCATACCGTACCGATCGTATTTGCGCCTGCTTTGCAGCAGCGTTCACCCGTTCCCCCATGTCTCATCCTCCTTCCGCCGCGATGTATTCAGGTTCTCCCCCAGACGATCCGGATTCACCAGAGTCCCACACCTCGGAATTATCTGACGCGGAGGACGAGGAAGACTGGGAGGATTACAAGCCGGGAGGCTACCACCCCGTCAAGATCGGTGATGCTTTCTCCGATAATCGCTATGTTGTAGTCCGCAAGCTGGGCTGGGGCCATTTCTCGACTGTATGGCTGACATGGGACAACAAGTGCGCAGCTGTTCCTCGTCGTCGCGCCCCGAGTCGTGTTGATGTGCCTGTGAAAACAGGATGAAACGCCATGTTGCGTTGAAGGTTGTCAAGTCCGCCGCGCGCTACACCGAGACTGCGTTGGACGAAATCAAGCTGCTGCAACGACTCATAACGTCCAGCACGCCGAGTGGGGTCAACCATCCTGGGAGATCTCATGTCATCTCGTTCCTGGACCACTTTCGCCATACTGGTCCCAACGGCACGCACGTTTGCATGGTTTTCGAGGTTCTGGGTGAAAACTTGTTGGGGCTCGTTAAACGGCATCAGGTATGCGCCCCCCCAAAAAAAATTCCTTGGACGCGCAGCTTAATTCCGTGCAGAACAAGGGTGTACCTATGCCCATAGTCAAACAGATCGCGAAGCAGGTATTGCTCGGTCTAGATTACATGCACAGGTGTTGCGGCGTCATCCATACCGGTCTGCGTCCGCCATTACGTGCCAGTTTCCTTGGCTGACCTCGGCGCGCGCAGATATAAAACCAGAAAACGTTTTAATACACATAGACGATGTCGAATCTATCATCCAGGCCGAGCTCGCCCTTGCGTCCGCCTCCCCGTCAAGCTCCGCGCCGAAACCTAAGATAATAGGTGTGCCACCATCCCAGGGCCGCGGGGGTAATCAGACTCCGCGCACGCAATCCTCTATCTTTGTGTCTCAGCCCCTGCCTTCACCCAAGAGCAGCGGCAGCCTGAGCGCGAGCTACGCGGCCGCATCCGGGAGCGCTGACCGATGGGGTCTGGGTATGACACGGATAGAGACCAAGAGCCCAGCCAACTCGAGCCCGAGCTCCGAGCTGGACCTTGTGTCGCTTTCGATATCACCGAAATCCGTGCACCCACCCCAGAACGGCCCGTCGCTGTTATCGCAGCAGGCGCCGACCGGTGGGGCGAAACCCGTGCCTATCTCACCACCACCAAACGGCGTGATGGACGTCGACGCGGACGAGCGGTGGAACGGGATCGCGGATAGAATAACGGTGAAGATTGCTGACCTAGGCAATGGTGCGCTGAACCTGCTTGCGCAAATTATGTGGAATAACCAACATTAACAGCAACCTGGACACACCATCACTTCACGGACGACATCCAGACGCGACAATACCGCTCTCCGGAGGTCATCGTCGGTGCCAAGTGGGGAACGAGTGCGGATATATGGAGCGTCGCCTGTGTTGTCAGTCCCCGGCTCTCTACCCGCTTACCCGCTCTCTGTTACTGACCCCGTTCTAAAGATATTCGAGCTAATAACGGGTGGGGACTACCTCTTCGATCCCGCAAAGGGCTCCCGCTACACCAAGGACGACGACCACATGGCCCAGATAATGGAGCTCATGGGCGAGGTCCCGAAGAACATCTCGCTCGGCGGGAAATACAGTTCGGAATTCTTTAATCGGCGGGGTGAGCCTCTCCTCTACCCGCGGTCTAACTAAACCAACTGACGCCCCGCCCCAGGCGAGCTGCGGCACATCTCCAAGCTGCGCTACTGGCCGCTCGACCTCGTGCTGCACGACAAGTACCTCTTCCCGAAGCCGGAGGCGGACGCGCTCGCGTCGTTCCTGACGCCCATGCTGCGGCTGCACCCGGACAAGCGCGCCAAGGCGAGCGACCTCGTGCACCACAACTGGCTCGACGGCGTCGTCGTGCAGGGCGAGCTCGACGTCATCCGGCGCGCGGAGCGCGACGAGATGAACAACGCCGCCGGGCTGCCGCCCGCCGCGGACCCCGCGATGGTGCTGGCTGTCGCGGGCCTCGCCGCCGAGGCCGCGATCGCTGCGGCCGCGCGGCCCGCGGCGCACGAGACGAAGGAGGAGAAGCTGCAGCGCACGCAGAGCGAGGCGGACGCGCTGAAGCCCGTGGAGGACATCCGTGCCTCGTCGTCCGAGCAGTAGCAACGCTCGCTCTTCTGCAGTTGGCTTCAATCCGACGTCGTGACGTCGCCAGACGGGATTTCTGGCGACGGGACTGTTTCTGTATGTATGCGCAATTGTATCTCGTACCAGTCTCGGTCTGCTCCAGTTTCTTCTTTAGAGCGTGGTGTGTACGTAGTGTCGAATATCAAGTGTATGTATCTTGTTAACTCTGCATTAACTGTCGGTTCTGACACCAGGGAGAGTATAGAGACGTGGTAGATGACATTCGAGCTTGTAGGTATTCGACGATACGGCGTTGCGAATCCCGTTCGTAAAACGCGAAGAGCGCCCGCCTTCCCTTTCGGAGGCAGATTGAGTACTACGTCCCGGACGGGCCCAAGTCTTGTGCTTGGCGACCTCCCCATCCTCTCGGGTTCCCGCCCGAAACCCTCTTCCCCTTGAAAACTATCTCCTTAGGCACCACATCTCATTCGGCTCAGACTGTCCTCGCACTGGGATTGGTAGCTCGCTCTTGTCGCAGCGGCACCAGGGCTTGCGCTCGCACGTTTACAATTCTCTCTCGGGATGGAACTGTTTCCTTCCTTACTTCCCGCTTCAGGGGCGCATGTCGCTCATCCGAATCGTTTGAAGGTCGTCTTCTCCCTGGATACCGGTCCATCTCCGAGTCCTGCAGCTGGTGGAGACTGCAAAACGGACAGCGTAGCGGCAGATTCCTCGAGTTTGGGCTGGGTATCCGAGCAAATAGACTTTCGTGTCCGGGAGCAATCGAGGAAAGCTAGGTATGCAATATATTTGCGTTGCTATGATGAAAGGATGGGTTACAATATTATTCCGCCACTGTACTAACACGCTATTTGCGCGAGCACGGATCCATATTATCGAATAAAAACCAAGATGGAAAAAAAGCCGGCAACAGTCTACACGAATTGTCAGAGCAGTCCATAGAAGGAGAGAAAGTATGGCTACTTACCTGTTCATGTCAGGTCGATAACCTGTCCCTGAACGAAGCCCTCCAGCTTGACTCTCTTGCCCCGCGGCGCGTCCTCGGTCAGGTCGATGATGTCGTCGTCAGCCTCGTGCTTTACGCGAGATTTCTTGGCGTCGTTCTCTGTGTGCTTCACGATGGGTTTATTTTCCTTCTTTACCCGCTTCACGTCTTCTTGCGAGCGCTGGCCCTGAGCGGGCTCGGCCTTCCTCTTGAGCTCAGATGACTGGGGTGCGATTCCGTTGGCACGAAGGATATCTAGGGGACAAAGTCATCATCCGGGTCTAAAGGGCAATGGGAGGCACCCACCGAGCGGTCGGTATTTGAAAAGGAATTTAACGAGGTCCGGCCCAGTGCGTTGAGCAGAGACGAAGTCGTGGCGCCTTTCAAGCTTCTGCGATTCTCCGAGGCTATAAATCTGGTGAGGTGCGCATCGTATGGAAGGAATTGACTAACGCAATCTGCTGGGTGACAGCTTTCTTAGACCGCTCGTGGACCTTCAGTGTGGACAGGGCAGTGGTTGCACTCCCAACCACAACACGAGTGTGGGGTAAGGTGCGTACAGGATAGATGAGGAGCTCAATGAGACCGAGGTCAGGATGAGGATTGCCACCCAGGTACGAGTCGTCATCTGAGAGAGATGTTTTGTTAGTTACGAGGCTGAAAAGAGATCAAGGAACGTAGGAGGACCGGTGAGTGCCAATGACGAGAACATGAAGGCCCGCATTGTCGTCCCGTCCGAGACACCCTCTTTGACTGCAGTTACAGGCAGGTTCTGAGCATATATGTATTTGCCCCCACACGAGTTCCCGTCCATTTTGATGGTTCCGAGCGTGGTTTCGCGGTATGAAGAGTTTTTCCAGTGGACAGAGAACTTCTGCATAGTCGTTCGATGAGCAGCGAAAACGAACGAACGACGCGATAACGGAGACGAACCTTGCCCAACTCAGAAGCAATCCAACAAGTAATGGTTTTCTTGTCGTCTGAGATCTCTACATCGTACTCGGGAACCTCTTGACCCTCGATGGAGACCCAAGCAGAAAATTCCTTCGACTGCAACATGGCGAGGGCGGCAGCAGTATTCTAGCAATTTATTCGGTGGTCGCCTGTCTGTCGCTGTCGTCGCTTGAGGCGAGAAGCAGGGAGAGGCGAGGCGCCGATGGAGATGGGCAAGTTGTAAGGGCAAAGACGCGTCTGGTCACGCGTGACCCATCACTCTGATGGAATCAACAATCGCAAACGCGTGCTTGACGCGTCAAAGACAAGTGTACTTGACACGTTCAACGTCACAGCCAAGTCACAGCATTTTTCGTCCATCGCGAATCAAGCCAGAAGATAATATGATTTAGACACCAGTAATCGATTGTAGTCCACAAATCTCAGATTCAGAGTCATGTTCAGACAGGTGAGTCCCTCCGATCATGGCTTGTAATATAGTCCCATTTCTCGAATGTCCTCAATGAGTGCCGGGGGATTATCCAACCCGGCAAAGTGCCCTCCAAAGTCGTGAACTATCCGCTCGTCAATTGGGGAACAACTTCCCAACTGCGGACGCACCTTTGTAGGAAACAAGATTGCCGACCTTTGCGACATACTCTTCGGGCCAGAGGGCCACATTGTACTCGTACTGGCTAAACAGCAGCGGTGCGTCCGTGGCGGCCTTGGCCTACCCTGACTTGAACGCGTTTGGGTTCTGCGCGTAAATCCAAACCGCCGACAGTAAAGAATCGGTGAGGAAGTAGAGAGACGCGACAGTCAGGATGGCTGTGTTGTTCAGAACGGAGGGAGGTGTTCCGGCGCGCGGGTCGGACCCTCGGTGGAATACATAAGTACTGATATCACGGAGAACGAAAACAGACCTACAAAGCTTGAAAATTCCGCCAAGCCACGCAAGTTGGCCCATCGGGCTATCGTGCAAAGCCAGACCGATGTCGTTGGGCTGTAAATTGAGATAAAAAAGGTACTGATGGTCAACGCAAGTCATTTCGAACCTTGGTAGTCTGTTCAATCAGATAA
Organism: Mycena polygramma; assembly: GCA_029449255.1. Classification (NCBI taxonomy): domain Eukaryota; kingdom Fungi; phylum Basidiomycota; class Agaricomycetes; order Agaricales; family Mycenaceae; genus Mycena; species Mycena polygramma. The sequence continues at coordinate 1,550,461 of JARKID010000003.1, forward strand.
CCGGTGCCGATGGCGTTGAATTCAACACCCCGCTGTTCAGTCACTTGTTGAATGGGCGATAGACTAATGTTGTTCTCAGCTATGTCTTGTGGCGAGGGAGCGGGGAAAGGGAGGAAGGCAAAGTGTGCTGTGCGCACAGTTGCGTTGAAGGAGCTGTATAAGGAGTATCCAACAGCACAACCCTTTGAAATAATATGTGAGGGCGTCCGATAGCCCCGACGATTCACATACCCAATCAGTGCCATGCAATGCATACGTTGAGTACCCAAGAACCTTGGTCATGAGGGTGTCGAATATTCTGGCAGTATCGTTTATAGTCCAGTTGGCAGGGGGAGCGGAGGAGAAGAGGAATCCCGGAAGCGAAGGAGCAACAACATTGAAGGAGATATTCTTTCCAGTTGTGCTTGTGCCCTGAGTCAATGGTTTGATTATTGGAGCGAATTCGAAAAAAGAGCCTGTATAGACGTTTCCAATTGAACGAGGTTCAACTCGAATCTGGACGTCGAACAAATTACCTGGCCATCCGTGAAGCAAGATGACTGGAATAGCATCAGGGTCCGTCGATCGTTCGTGCACAAAATGCACCGTAAGTCCTTCAATGACTGCGGTGAATTGTTTAAGTCTATACAACGTGTCAGATAGAATTCTTTCAACACACACAACACATACTGGTTCAATTCCGCCTGCTGCACCTCCCAGTCGAAATTCGTCAACCAGTCGGCTCTCAGCTCGCGCAGGACGTCCAACTTGATTCCTTTTTCAGGGCCGAAGCTGGGGTACAGATCCTTGTCCGGAAGCCGACTGTTGTTCACAAGAGATTTCAGACGAGGAATTTCCGCAGAAAGGTTTATCTCGAAGGGTTTTACATAGAAGTTGTCGCTGGCTGCGTGAGCCGCGGCAACGGCCATGGTGAAAGCGACTAAACGAGCCAAGAGAGAGCGGCGCATGATGCAAATTGCGGGGAGGTTTGTTGTTCACTTGATGCTGCCGTATACGCTTTTAAAGCCCAGACGGAGGATATGTGGGAAAGTTAATTCATTTTGGGGGTGCCCAAATACTCCGGTCGCAGAGTTCAACCATCTTGCTGACTAGTCGAGAACGAGTAATCTGTACTAGATTTGACCCCGGGATCGCCGGATCCGGCGGATTTCGGCGGTTTCGGAAGTCGAAACCCGAAGACGCAAGTTTTTGATTCATTTAATTGCTCACCTTACTTCCAGGTTGGATGTGCCAGCTGTAGAGCAACCGGGGGGTCCGGTGTTTCACGGTCAAAATGCTTACAGCGCTTTCCAGGAGGCTGCGGAAAACGTAATCTTCCCTACACAGGTTGCATACTGCGGAGTAGAGTTATTGGATTAACGTAAGAACGCCTTCTCGAGACCGACAGCCTGTCTTCGGCATTTAAAGACGCAACTCACCGTTCGAAACGCCATATGTCAGAAAGGTAAGAAAAGAAAAGAGACCGAGGATTTTCTCCAGATGGGCTCGCGAAACGCAAATCTCTTCTTTCGATTCAATTTAACGTGGCTACCTCTCTGCCCCGCTTCCGCCGGATTTATTGCCATTTTCGGCCGTTGGCGTTGAGTAGCTTACGTGAGCTGATCGCATCACAGACACGCAAACAAAGGTGAAATGAGCAACTTTGACCTACCCTGACCTACCCGGGAACCTCCTGGGCCTCGACCTTAAGACAGAAAACTCTTTTGACTGCAGCAATGTCACGCCAGCCTCTTTTTTTGACAATTTCTCCGGTAGCCACGTTCTCTCGCTGTTGCCGCCGGGAGCAGTTGGGTTGTTACTGGGAGCGAGAGGACTGGGAAGGTAAAGACGGAAGGTAAAGACGCGTCCAGCACGCGTGAAAAATTACCTTTTGGTGATTACATTAGCTCGAACAACCGCCGACGCGTCAGGTATGGTGCTAGGGCCTACCGCCTAGGTGCATTCAACTCAAGCTCAACACAATTTGTTTGTGTCAATCGTAGAGCTTTAGTCAAGTCACAATGCACTGTAATTGCAATTTAGACATTGCGAATCAACTGTAAGTTCTAACATGAGTTACTCTATGAAATTCAAAGCTCATGTTCAAACTTCGCTGTGATATTATAGCCACCGGGCCCTCCCGACGACGGCTTGAAGTGAGCTCCCATTTCACGGATATCCTCGATAAGTGCTGGAGGGTTGTCCAACCCGGCGAAATGGCCTCCGAAGTCGTGAACTATCCCTTGTCAGATCACGGACCAATTTCCAACCTGCGGACGCACCTTTGTATGAAACCAGATTGCCGATCTTCGCGACATACTCCTCGGGCCAGAAAGCCGTATTGTACTCGTACTGGCTGACCAGAAGCGGTGCGTCCGTGGGGGCTTTCGTGTACACGAATTTGAATGAGTTTGCGTTCTGCGCGTAGATCCAGACGGACGACAGGAAAGAGTTCGTGAGGTAGTAGAGAGAGATGGACGTCAGGATCGCCGTATTGTCGAGCACGGATGGGGGTGTTCCCGCGCGTGGGTCGGACCCTGTGCAGAATACATTAGATGTGATATCATGAAGACGAAAATAACGCACAAAGCTTGATGTTTCCGGCAATCCAAGCGAGTTGCCCCATCGGACTGTCGTATAATGCCAGACCAATGTCGTTGGGCTGCGAAATGAGATGGGAAATGAATTATTAACGCGAGTTAAGTCGAACCTTGGTGGACTGCTCGACGAAATAGCCGGTGCCGGTGGCGCTGTAGTCAACACCTCGCTGCGCAGCGACTTGTTGGACAGGCGATAAAGTGATGTTGTTCTCAGCCATTTCTTGCGGCGTCGGAGGGAAAAAAGGGATGAAAACGAATTGCGCCGCACGCACAGTTGTGTTGAAGGAGCTATATAATGAGTATCCAACAGCACAACCCTGTCAAGTGGAATGTGAGTGCGCAGTGTGATATCGTCAAAGATGTGTGCATACCCAATCAGTGCCATGCAGCGTGTAGGTCGAGTATCCGAGAACCTCGGTCATGAGGGTGTTGAATATTCTGGCAGTATCGTCCACAGTCCAGTTGGCAGGCGGAGCGGAGGAAAAGAGAAATCCTGGGAGCGATGGAACCACAACATTGAATGATACATTCTTCCCAGTCACGCTCGCAGACTGAGTTAGCGTTTTGATTACTGGAGAGAATTCGTGAAAAGAGCCTATGGAAATGCAATGAAATTCGGTTCCAACTCGAATTCGAACGCAGAAAATTACCTGGCCATCCGTGAAGCAGAATCACCGGGATTGCATCAGGGTCCGTTGACGTCTCGTGCATGAAATGCACGGTTAGTCCTTCAATGACTGCAGTGAATTGTTTGAGTCTATGAACTGTGTCAAAATGGATCTGAATTGGAGCCAACGCCAACACTTACTCGTTCAATTCTGCCTGCTGCGCCTCCCAGTCAAACTTTGTCAGCCAATCGCTCTGCAACTCGCGGAGGAAATCCAATTCGATTCCATGCTCGGGGCCGAAGTTGGGATAGAGAGCTTTCTCCGGAAGATGAGTGTTATTCACGAGAGATATCAGGCGAGGAATCTCGGAAGTGAGATCTATCTTGAAGGGCTTCACATTGAAGCTGTTGTTTGCCACAGCGGCGACGGCTGTGGTGAAAGCCCAGAAACGAGCCAAGAAAGAACGCATGGTGTGGATTTGGGGGCGGTTTGTTGTTCCATCAATGCTGCCATTCACGCTTTTAAAGGCCAGAGAGCCAGCGTGTGAGTAGCTGAGTAGGATCTGTAAGGCCGCCGAGAAACTGATTTGAGATCAATTGATCGATGATGCGTACTAAGCAATCTCGGCGGCGTTCAACCTCCAAACAATTGAATTTGAGACAAGTCAACCACCTTGGATGATGTACGTAGGCGCGTGATCTGTGCCTCGAGTCGATCGACGATCTGACTATGGTGACGACGGCACGGGATGTGCCCGGTGCATGGCAACAGATGGCAACGCACATACGCTCAGCGGTTACTTGGAGTAAAATTGGATTCCGAGGGTAGGGAGATTTTTCGGAGGCCTCTGCGCCCATCCGACCACGTAAGCAGCGGCTTTGCCGCTGCCATCGAAGTTTTGGCCGCGCCAAAACCCCTATCGACGAGCATCGCTCGTCGTCTTCTCTACAGGGGCGGCTCTGGCTCGGTGCTATAGTTTTAGCGGAGGCCGAGTCAGAGGTGACTCCATCTCTGTGGACTCTTCCTTGTGCTACGACTACGGCTTCGCCTTTTACCATCTAGCACAAGGTAAGCGCCCCGCGCATTCGGCGTCGATTAACGCTCATCTTGTCCTGCTAGAATTTGCTGTTCATCCGGGGCCCCGCCGCCGTGAATTCAAGAAGCAAATTTTGGCCTTAGTGAGCGGCGCCGCCGTGCATCACTTGAGCTTCGCGAGACTGATTAAATATTGCACACCAGGTTCACCTGCTCGTGCATTTCGTGTCACTATAGCTCGATACCTCGCCATCTAAACCTCATTCTAATGACGACTGGTGTTGCCGGTCCCTCTTCCACCGAAGCTATCCGTATTCGCGCCGAGGCTTGCGGAAAGCTCGTCGACCAATTTATTGACAATGAATTTCCTCTGGATGAATTTCTTCGGCGCTTGCGGGAAACAGGAGCTTCCCTTGACGAAGCTAAGGAGTACACAGAGCAGGCCCAGGCCCGCATCGCCGCTGCAGGAAAAGAGAAACAACCTCTTCCACCGCCTCCACCGTCTCAGCCGGGAAGCCGCGAGGGTACACCCGAAGGTCTATCTGAACGAGAGCGCGACAAGTTCCGTGCTGATCGTGACCGGCTTCTCGAGGAGAATCGACAAAGGGAGGAAGAGCGCAGGAGACAGGCAGCTGAAGATGTCGAGTGGGGCGTCTTGCGTGCAAAACTCGGAGCCCTCTTCCCTCACACCCCGACTCGTTCTGCTCTGTCACCAGCCGACCTGGCCCAGTTCCTCGGGCTTCAGGTTTCCCAATCTACGTCACCTACTACTATTCCAGCAGCCACAATGGCACTGGCCCCCCATCTTGCTCAATTTACAACGGGCATCAAGGCCGACACTCACATCGAAGAAACTTATAAACTTCGTCGAGCTTACGGCGCCGACAAAGCCCTTGACCCCATTGTTGATGTCATGCAGCTTCAGCCCCTTGTTGATCCCTTGCCCCGAACCATCTGGAGGAGTATCATCCAGGACCACTACATGGACTTCGAAAAGCTGTACGCATCGATGGGACCGGGGTATGATCATCAAGACGACCCCAAGGATTTCGGTGGCGGCTACTCCCTCGTCAAGAGGGATCAGATTTCTGCCAGGCGCACTATCAGATTCGAGTCCGAATGGATTCGAGTTTTTGCGGCGTGGCGCACCGCAGTCTGCTTTATGTACCCCCACCGGATCCTTGAACTCTCCGGCTACCTTCAAGTGGTCACAGATCTTTTCCGTGCCGCACCGTCCGATCCTACGGTGGCCATTCGCTTCGACGCCGAAGCACGGGAGAAATATTCGAAGAGTCCGTTCCATATGGATGATCGTTCGCAACTTAACATGTCACTTCTCGCGCAAATGTTCCGCTACGCACCTACTCAAAGTGCTTCGGGAAAGCGAAGTGCTCCTCCGGGCTCTCCATCTGGTCCGTCGAAGCGTTCCACCACTGCGTGTGAGAATTGGAACATGGGCTTTTGTAAAGAGCCGTGTGCCAACCGTCGTATGCATGGCACCTGCAGCGAGTGTGGCAATTCCCACAGAGCCAAAGACCAAGACAACTGCCACTCTGCGCTCAAAGCTCGACGCAGAAAGGTCCCTGGCGGAAGCGACGGATCGGGTTCTTCAGGCAGCACAGGGGCCTAGGCCCTTCTCGTCGCCCTCGGGTACGAAGAGGACAGCGCGGGAAGCTTTCCTCGATTCGGACGATACACATATGCCTAGATTCCGCCGTGGTTTCCTTTGGTCCTCTTCCTCTCGTAATAATATATCCCCTGCTGCACTGTACACTGAGACCGCTCCTCCTCTTCCTTCACCACCTTCTCATCTCGTCAATAACCCGGCTATCCAAGAGTCACTTCGCGCGATGCGCGACCACATCAAAGTCGAAACATCTTTTGATGTAGACCGATTCGAGAACCTGCTGGTGGACCATCCAAATCAACCATTTGTACGCTCTGTTATGGCCGGGCTGCGTGACGGTTTTTGGCCTTTTCATGACGGTGAATACAAGGCCGAACTTGAAATTATCGGCGAAAATTTCGCAACCGACCCCGCGGATCTCGCCACTATTCGGGCTTACCGCGAGAAAGAAATGGGCGCGGGCCATTGGTCAGGTCCTCTGCCCAACAACGAACTCCTTCATGGGATGAAAACATCTCCCATGTTTGTCGTTTGGCAGAAGGAAAAACCACGGGTCATCACTGATCATAAGTCTTCTGGTCTCAATGACGGAATTCCCAAGGCAGAAGGTCACGTCCGATACGATGATATGCATGACTTTGGTCAAGCATTGCATGAGGCACGGCTTGCCAACCCCGGTCGCAATCTTGTTCTTTTCAAATCCGACGTCCAGGGCGCATTCCTGAATTTGCCCGCCCATCCACTGTGGCAACTTCATCAGGTCGTCGAGGTTGATGGGGTACTGCACATCGTGCGTCGTCTGGTGTTCGGTAATCGGGCTTCGCCCCGGTGCTGGTGCGCAGTCTCCGGTCTGCTTTGCTGGATCGCCGTGCGCAAGTTTGATATCATCAGGCTCTTTGTTTATATGGATGACTTCTTCGGATGGGATTTTGCCGAGAATCTTATCTTTTATCGCGGGAAACGTCGACCTCGCCGTCAGGTCCAGCTTCTGATTCTATGGGAATTTGTTGGCTGTCCGTCTGAAGACAAGAAACAGGAGCACGGCTCCTCCTTGAAAATCATCGGTTTCTGGGTCAACGCTAGCCTCGGAAGCATCTCGCTCTCCCCCGAATCCATCGCCGACATCATTACCAAAATTGAGGCATTTATCAAGTATGATGGGCGTCAGCCTCCTCTTCGAGAATGGCAGAAACTCGGTGGTTATCTCAATTGGATGCTCAATGTCCTTCCATGGGCTCGCCCAGCTCTCACGGAACTCTACCGTAAGATGAGGGGCAAAAACCACCCCAACGCCAAGGTCTATTTGAACGCCGAAGTCATTCGTGACCTAACCTGGCTGTCGACGGTCGTCCGTGATTGCATTGGTGTTCGCTTCGTTGACGCCCTTCTGTGGTCCGACAGCGATGCCGACATGGTGATGTGGACCGACGCCAGCCTCCGCACCGGATTATCTTTTGTATACGCAAACCTAGGCTTTGCATATCGGTTAAAAGAGTGCCCCACCTCCATTAAAATCGACATTTTCTTCCTGGAACTTGTCGCAATCCTTTGCGCGGTTCATCACGCAGCATCTCTAAAGACTCCACCTCGCCGTGTGCTTCTCTGGTCTGACAGCTTTGACTCCGTCTCCGTGTTGGCATCACTCGCCGCCAATGAATCCATCCATAATGGTGTCGTTCTCGCCATTGCGCAGATTGTCCTCATGTCCGGCATTGACTTACGAGTCCGCCACATTGCCAGGAAGAAGAACATTCGAGCCGATCTTCTTTCACGGTTCCTGCTCGACGACTTCGAACGAGCATTTCCTTCCACACGCGTCCGCCTTTTTACTCCCCCAAGGGAGCTCCTGCCGGCGCGCTGGAGGGAGTGCTTTTAAGCGCCCTGGGCGGGCCCTCCGCTCCTCGGAAGGCCCGCCCACCGATGGACCTGACGGATCTGGATCAGCGTGCGCTCCATCTTCAGGTTACGTCCATCGAGTTGTCGACTGCCAAAGGTTACGCAACCGGTGCGAGAGATTACATCTCTTTCTGCACTACTCATTCTCTTCCTCTCGCTCCCACTCCCAAAACTCTGTCTCGTTACATTGCCTATACCTCTCAATTCATCGCCTCCGGGCCGAAATACCTCTCCGGAGCTCGCCACTTCCTTCAGGATCTCTATCCTGAATGGGACGAGAGCCGCTGTCATGAGCCAAAAGTGTTTGGACTCAGAATGAAATTAGTGATAGAAAAATCCGACTCAGTAAAAATGGATAGAATTGGTAAATCTGAAAGACGCACTTTCGCAATAGAAGGACGATGAAAGTTGGGGTATTCTGAGCTCGCAATAACGATGACATCACCGCTGGGAGCAGTGATGTCATACCTGGAACTCTCTGGAAAGGTACGGAACAATGACATCACCAAAAGAACGGTGATGTCATGAATGGAACTTGCTAGAACAATGACATCATCGATGGAACGATCTGGAAGTAAATAATTAGATGACATCATCAGTAGCCAGTAGTATAAATAGAGCTCTGCTCTACCTGTAAAAAGAAGTTTAACAACTACCTACGAATCTACGATTTACGCACGCCGCTTTGCACTCGCAGTACAGTTACTGTTAGTGCCACGTTTTGAGATTATAAGTATCACTCGGATATTTGTAGCCTCGCCCGTCTAAGTCTTGATTGAACTTGTAAGCCGTTACTTGTTTAATCACCCTCCGCCTCCGCCTACGTCTACGCCGCCGCCGCTGTCTCAGTCGAATACTACGTGAGTATTTTACTTAGGCACCTACGTTTACGTCTACGTCTCAGAATATATTTGTGATCTGTCGCACGTATATTCTACCCCTACGCCGCCGTCCTTTGAGTACGCTTGTGGAACACGTCCGCTTGTATACTCATTCTATTGTCTGCCCCTTCGCATTTTCCTTGTTCGACGAAGCATTATTCTCACCTCCCAATCCTCGTGTTATCGCAACCTTGGACGAGAGCTTAGTCGATATCTGAAAATTCCCTCGAGCACACTTGTTAGTTCGTTTATACAAGTTTGCTTGTTTCTACCCGCCGCACTCCCATCTTCTCAATCGCCGACCTCCGCCTCCGTCGACTTTACCGCCAGACTCGCCTTCGCATTTCGAGGTATTCTAGCGATATTCTTGACACCCTTGGGAAATTCGAACCTTGCGTGAAACTCTCGGATAAAGTCATTCCCAGAGGACCACGTGTATAACCAATTATACGCTTGACACCGCGCCGATCCGCTTGTCCAGGCTACGATCCGCGGCTCCAAGAAAGCGCGAGCCGACCCTGTTCGGCGAAAGCTTCCTTTACGTCCCTCTCACCTCGACGCCTTCCTCCAGCTGGCCATCTGCAGCGGCTGCTACGATGATTTCCTCTTCGCGGTACTGCTCGCCTGCTGCTTTTACGGCTGTCATCGCTCGGGAGAGCTTGTGCTCAAGAACGACAAATCTTTGTTTGACTGGCGAAAAGTCATCAAGCGGGCTTCGCTAGTCTTTGCAGGGGGCCGTGCACAGTATCACCTCCCTTACCACAAAGGCGATCCGTTCTATCGCGGTACGGACATCTTGTTTACAGAGCAAGAAATTGCTGACCCCGTCGTCCTTTTGCACGAGTACGTCACAAAACGTGATGCTCTGCACGGCGCTCGCGCCGCTCTCTTCTTGCGCGAAGACGGCTCTATGCCAACCCGCTCGTGGTTTGACAGCAAATTCTTCGCGGTACTCTCCCGTGAATATGGCGGGCACTCTCCTCGAGCTGGCGCAGCAACTTTCTACACAAGTCTCGGCTTGAGTGAGAGTGTCATTCAAGCCATCGGGCGGTGGTCTTCCTCGGCATGGAAGATCTACATTCGTGACAACCCCACCATACGCGCAGAGCAGCAGCTCGCTGCCCTGAGGCTTCGCCTCCAATAATCTCTACGCTCGTCGCCTTCATCATCTTTGACCACCACCTCCCCTCAACAACATCCACAGCTATCATAGCCTCCATCTCCGACCTCTATTTATTTGGGGGCCCGCTTCGGCGGGCTTCCGTTTCTGCTACACCTCCAGTGGGTTCGGAACGCGGCAGAGGTTGGAGTAAAATTGGATTCCGAGGGTAGGGAGATTTTTCGGAGGCCTCTGCGCCCATCCGACCACGTAAGCAGCGGCTTCGCCGCTGCCATCGAAGTTTTGGCCGTGCCAAAACCCCTATCGACGAGCATCGCTCGTCGTCTTCTCTACAGGGGCGGCTCTGGCTCGGTGCTATAGTTTTAGCGGAGGCCGAGTCAGAGGTGACTCCATCTCTGTGGACTCTTCCTTGTGCTACGACTACGGCTTCGCCTTTTACCATCTAGCACAAGGTAAGCGCCCCGCGCATTCGGCGTCGATTAATGCTCATCTCGTCCTGCTAGAATTTGCTGTTCATCCGGGGGCCCGCCGCCGTGAATTCAAGAAGCAAATTTTGGCCTTAGTGAGCGGCGCCGCCGTGCATCACTTGAGCTTCGCGAGACTGATTAAATATTGCACACCAGGTTCACCTGCTCGTGCATTTCGTGTCACCCACCCACCTCTCCCGCTTCGTTCTCTCAGTCTCTCGTTATTGTACCAACGGACTTTAGTTGTAGGCCGATATATATCCACTAATATCAGATACACTGTACTACGCCTCCATCTCCGACCTCTATTTATTTGGGGGCCCGCTTCGGCGGCTTCCGTTTCTGCTACACCTCCAGTGGGTTCGGAACGCGGCAGAGGTTCGCAGCATCCGGCATGTTTAGACTCTTTAGAGCCTGTTCGGTAGCCCATATCCAGATCCAATATCCATATCCAATTTCCTTATACGGTGTGAGCTATCACTTTGTGATCGCTCCCGCGGAGGCAAGAAACACCCATACCACCACTGCACAAAAATCACCATACCAAGAATGCGCACTAAACCACCGGCGACCTTATCAGTAAAAAATAACATTACCCACCGCGAGGGTTGAACTCGCAACCTCCAGATTAAATGTCTGGCGCTCTTTCCAGTTGAGCTAGGCAGGGATCGTCAAGAAAAGAATAATACAGAAGACACTACGTACGCGCAGGACGTAAGGGAAAAGAACTCCGTACTCATACGGGAACTACCATATCACTTATCCGTACCCAACGGCCAACCAACAAACAACAAGTCAGGACTGAAGCAATTCCCATACCACCCAGGAGCCAAGTTACACCGGAGGCGATGCTCATATGACAATTACCGTACCACCCAGGAACCAAGTAACGCCGGAGGCAATGCAGGGGAACAACTTTGAACTTACGGGAAAGGAGGTGTGAGAAGAATTAGGTACGGAAGAGACTGTATTGGGGATGTAGCACATGCAGCAGGGGTCGTGACGGGTACGGGAAAGCTAAGCGAACGAGGCAGTGCAGGAGGGGGAAACAGTATAAATACGGGCGGGGTATTAGGACAATGACACTTACTTTTTCCCCATCAAAAGTCGGGTCAACAAGTTCCCCTCCCATAAGGACTTGTCCCCCTCTGCTCATCCCATCCTCTATATTGGACATTAACTTGTCCTTTGCAAGCCATCCCTTAGGCCAGAGTTATATAGTATAGAAAAAGGCGGTCTCCTTGACTCACGTCTCGGATTTCCCGTACGCTACACGGAAGTTTCGCCAAGTAGTAACAATATTCGCCTCCCCCCGAGCCTTGACCCGCCGTACCCAGCCACATTGGCAGGAGAGTTGCGACCCATAAAAAGTACCATAAAGAAGTAGAGGGAGGCAGAGGAAGGAAAAGCACCGGAGAAACATCACATATTTCCCATATCACACACACACACACCCGCATCCTCTACGCCTACCTTTCCTGGGCAAAGGTCTCATAACAGCCACGCCAACATTCCCCCCGTACGGCTGAACACTTTCTGGTCGTCCGACACACACACTCGGCGCACTTAGAAAACGCAGCGAACATCACAACTGGTACCCACCGCGAGGGGGAATTTTAATCGCTGGAGACTCGTCACCAGCGCAAAGACAGACAGGCTCCCCCACTCGTACCCGTCCGGCTACCCTCTCCTACCCGAAAACGGAGGACGAGTAAACCAGATCGCTCCTTACAACAAGAAATTCATCTCGTAGAACACGCACCCGAAGCGAGTTCGAGTACGACCTCCGTAGACCTACAGGAATCCGAACTTTCGGACTTAACCGAGATTTTATCGGACGAAGAAGAAAGCGAGGACACAGTCCCATACTCCACCGATTCACCTACGGAACCTTCTTCTCTCACACTATCCTCCGAACCATCACAGGATCGCCTATCAGCAGATCAGGAACCCGTACCGCAGATCCCCCACATTCCCCGCATTATGGCACCAAAATCACTGCCGATGCGCGGCAGTAAATCCGCCCCGTCGTTTGACGGAAAGCCAGGGCACTTGGAAAGATATCTGCGCGATGTACGAGAAACCGGGGAGGATACGGAAAGAACCAGCGACGATGAATTGATTGATATTGCCCTCCGGTATCTCGACATTGACGATGAAGAACTATGGAAGCGGAAGCGTACGGCAAACATGACGTTTGACGCGTTCAAAAAGGAAATTATGAAGCTTTATCCCGGATCCAACGGGGATAAGTTGTACGCATGGTCAGACCTCAGGGAGGTTGTGAGGAAAGGGCAGGAGAGACCGCCGTCCAACAAAGACGACTTTGGGGAATACCAACGTAACTTCACGAGGATCGCAGACTTCCTAAAGTCTAAAGACAAGATCTCCGAGAGGGAAAGAGACGAGCAATTCATGAGAGGAATACACGCGGACTTTAGGTTCCGGGTCCTGCAACGTCTGCAAATTGTCAAACCCAGCCAAGCCAGCGACACCCCGTACGGGATTGAGGACGTCATCGAAGCCGCAGAATGGGCAATAGATGGGACGCCTGGTCAATTCTACGAGAGTACGGAGGAAGACACTACCGTGATAAAGAAAGAAATGGTGGAAATTACGGCTTCAATGCGTGAGATGCGGACGGCATTGGCTGGGCTATCCAGACAGGTCGAATTTCCGCGCCAGCGTCAACCCGAGCCACGCGCAGCGTATCAGAACCAGCAGCAGGACCGGGGTCCGTACCTCCGTAACCAGGAGCAGGGACGCTGGAATACGGAAAAGCCGAAACCGCTGGCGCCGCAGGGACAGGCATTCCGGGAAGCACAAGTTCCAACGGACAACCAGACGCGTGGGCCAGGCGGGGCGTTTGAAGAAGGTAAATGTGGATTCTGCTCAAATGATGGGCACTACATGCGCGAGTGCCCAAAAATTGAGGAGTACATCCAGAAAGGTATGTGCAAGAGGAATCAAGCAAACAAGATAGTACTCCCCACTGGATATTACCTTCCCCGTGCAATTACGGGACGAAACTTTATTGAACGAATCGACAAATGGCATAAGATGCAGGGTCCTGAAACTCCCCTGGCCACGGCGAACATGTATGAGCGAGACCACCCCCCTCACATGCTCTACATGGCCTCCACTGTATCAGATTCCGACGAAGTCGAGGAAATAACGAGTACGGAGACGTACGCGTACCAGGAACCGGGCGACATCGCCCTACGGGAACTCTCGAACGACGAAATCGAGATTTATCTGGAGACACGGAAAAAGGCCGAGGGAAAGGGGAAACCGAGAGAGGTCTTTGACAGCGTCCAGATGCCGCCGCGTCCTCCACCCACCGGAAGACGTAAGGTGGGGTTTGCACAACCTGAAGTAGAAGGAACGGCGGGCAGGTTACCTAAAGCACCTGCTGCGCCGCCCGCTGCTGCTCAAAACCCCGTGGCCTCTGCACCTACCAGCGCGCCGCCTCCATTCAACGGGCCCAAATTATTCGTACCAAAGTACCGTGCCGCGATAGAAGACTCGGTGGTCACGGCGGAAATGGTCGACCGTGCTCTAGATAACAAATTCATGATATCCACCCGGGAATTCTTCGCAGTCTGCTCTGACGGACGAAAATATATGAAGGACCTCCTCATATCGAAGAAGCTGCCGAATGTTGAGGTCGCGTACACGGACGCCGGATTTGGGCAACCATCCGAGCCTCAGTACATCTTGCGCTACGAGGAAAACGACGGAGTTACGCATGAGGAAAAGCTCACATCCTCCGAAATAGACGCGTTACGGGTGGTCGACCCGATCGTGCACAACACCATCCAGATAGAAGGCATTCTGGACCAAGGATCGGAGATAGTGGCCATGAACAGGGACGTCTGGCTCAAATTGGGAGTAGGGTTGGATCCGGAGAAAATCCTGAACATGCAATCTGCGAACTCGCAGTCGAGTTCAACGGTTGGAGTGATCGAGGATTTGAAGTTTAACTTCAACGGGATCGAAGTTCCGCTCCAGGTGCACGTAGTACAGGGAGCGCCATTCGACCTGCTCATCGGACGACCCTTCTTCCGGTTCACCAGCTGTAAAACTACGGACAATACGGACGGGAGCCAGGAAATTACCATAACCTGCCCCAACACGGGACGAAGAGTTACGATCCCTACCCGTAAAAAGACCAACAAAAGCCGTAACCCATTCCGGGAGCAGGGAAACTTAGCATCGGGTTTTCACAGGGCGGGCCCGCGCCTTTAGGCAGGCGCTCCGCCAAAAACACGAAAACCGCGTTGTTGATTCCCAGCATACGGACATCTTATCGACCTTTACCTAATACCGCGACTTCTGAATGGCCGCGTTTCTTCTTCCATCACTCAATCCCTTCCATGAATCATAAATGGCTAGCGCCACCCCTTGTATTATACTCAGCGCCGGATGGAACCAATACGGAACATTGCCGAGCTATTCAGATCACCGACACTGAACAAGTCTGGGAAGTTTCGATGCAGTATCTACAATTCTGCCTACTACAGGCCTACCATTACAATAAAGAAACGCGGGCCTTCACGGTCAAAACGGATACGGAAAGCCCAGAAGAAAAAGACAACGGAGATACGGAGGCAGATACGAAAGTTAAAGCAAAGCCTACGAAAAAGAAGAAAAAGAAGTATAAACCCGCTGCACAAAAGGTGCACTCGGTGGCGGCATCTCTGCCAGAAGAATTCCGGATAGTACGGAGATTTCCGTCAAATCCACTGGAAGGGATGCCTGCCTTGAACCCGAACCCGCCGGACTTCACGCCAGGAGCAAGGGTGACGCAGGAAAGATTAGAAGGGATGAATATCAACCCTGATGGCTTCTTATGGAGAGAAGAAGAAAAATTGGTTGCGAATGTCATACGGAATCACGAGAAGGCATTCGCTTGGGACGATTCTGAAAGAGGGAAATTCAGAGAGGACTATTTCGAACCCGTTCGGTTCCCTATCCTCGCACATACCCCTTGGCAGGAGCGCAATATACCCATACCCCCGGAATCAGAGACCAAGTCGTGGACATCATCAAAAAGAAAATAGCGTCCGGGGTTTACGAACCATCGTCGTCCTCGTATCGGTCCAGCTGGTTCTGCGTGCCCAAGGCGGAGCAAGGAGCTCTCCGGATCGTGCATAACCTCCAACCATTAAATGCAGTCACGATCCGGGACTCTGGATGCCCACCAATATTGGAAGAATATGCGGAGTCGTTTGGCGGCCGGGTCATTTACGGGATGTACGACCTCTACGTTGGGTTCGATCACCGCGTGTTGGATCCCTCGTCCAGGGACTTTACGACCTTCCAATGTCCGCTGGGGACCATGAGGTTGACAAGGCTGCCACAAGGCTACACCAATGCTGTACAAATACAGCAAGGAGACGTAACGTTCATCCTACAAGATGAGATACCGCATATAACTCAGCCTTTCGTGGACGACATACCAGCTAAAGGAGGAACCGATTTTTACCTGGAGGACGGGATTTATCAGACCATCCCTGAAAACCCGGGGATACGGAAGTTCGTATGGGAACATATGATAAACACCAACCGATTGCTCCAACGTATGGAACACGCCGGGGGGACATTCAATGCGAAGAAGTCATCCATCGCAGTCCCGCAGATAAAAGTTGTGGGGCATATTTGTTCGCACCAGGGCCGAACACCGGACGAATCAAAGGTTCAGGCGATACGGGACTGGCCGGATTGCACAAGCCTGACTGAAGTCCGGGCGTTCCTTGGGACATTAGGACTCATGAGGATTTTCATGAAGGATTTCGCCATTCACGCCAAACCGTTACAAGCTCTCACCCGTAAGGGTGTAGACTTTGAATTCGGGGCAGACCAGAAATACGCTATGCAGATACTGAAGAAAATTCTCATAGAATGCCCAGCCATCCGGATGATCGACTATAAGTGTGGACGAATGATTATTCTCTCGGTGGACTCATCGTACATCGCGGCCGGCTTTATTCTCTTCCAAGAAGGAGAGGATGGAAAAGAATATCCGTCGAGGTTCGGGTCAATAACATGGAACGAACGCGAGGCACGTTACTCACAGGCCAAAATCGAACTGTACGGGTTATTCCGCGCGCTCCGGGCATACAGGATGTACGTTTCGGGTGCCACAAATTTCCTGGTACGAACGGACGCCAAATACATTAAGGGCATGCTCAACAACCCTGATATTCAACCAAACGCGGCCATGAACCGCTGGATTGCCGCTATCCGACTATTCGATTTCAGAATCGAACATACGCCAGGAATCACTCATGCACC
Source organism: Mycena polygramma (assembly GCA_029449255.1). NCBI lineage: Eukaryota > Fungi > Basidiomycota > Agaricomycetes > Agaricales > Mycenaceae > Mycena > Mycena polygramma. Next base: position 1,566,971 of record JARKID010000003.1, read on the forward strand.
GGACGGATTATCTAGACGGCCACGGGCACCCGAGGACCCGGTAGACGACGAGGACATTGACGACTGGATTGATCGAGCCTGCGGGTTCTCTCTGGTTGCGATTAACTGGGACAACCAGGGCGATACGGGAAGCCCCGAGATAGCCTATCATAATGCATTCAACCCCTACGCACCTACGAACGCCGACTCAGAATCAGGACAGGGAGTTTGGGTATTGGCCAACCTAGAAGCCACGGTCAAGCAGAAAATTCCCAGATCGGCCAAGGCGCAGAAATCGGATATGGATATTCAACAAGTGATAAAATTCTTGAAGGACCTACAAAGACCTGCCGGCCTAAAGTCGCAGGAGTACAAACGCTTCCTAAGGAAGGTCCGGGACTTCTTCCTGAAAGAAGAAACCACGCTCTGGAAGAGGGAACGACGGGGCGAGCATAAACTCTACGTCATGGAGGAAAAGAGATACGGGATTTTGAACCAAGTACATGACGACTTAGGCCACAAAGCCTATTTTATCACCCGGAAAAGACTCACGGACCGATTCTGGTGGCCTATGATGGATCAGGACCTGAAATGGTACCTGACCACTTGCCATGAATGCCAGCTTCGTTCAATCGAGAAAATTCTCATACCCCCAACCGTGGCAATTCCCTTACCATTATTCCACAAAGTGTACGCGGACACTATGTTCCTCCCACGCCAGAAAGGATTTCGAACGGTGGCCCATGCTCGTTGTTCCATCAGTGGATGGCCGGAGTGGCGCATGATGGTGCACGAGGATGCGCAATCCCTCGGGTCCTTCATATTCGAGGAAATACTATGTCGATGGGGTGGAATTATGGAAATTGTAACGGACAACGGGAAGCCCTGGGTGAAAGCCGTCGATTGGCTGGCCCGAAAATTCAACATTCACCATATACGGATTTCTGGGTACAATTCCCGTGCGCAAGGAGTAATTGAAAGACGCCATTACCCCGTACGAGAAGCTCTGGTCAAAGCCTGCGAGAACGACATGACGCAGTGGACCAAAAAGATCTTCTACGTGTTCTGGGCGGAGCGCGTTTCGATTAGCAAGGCCACAGGAAGATCTCCGTACTGGATGGCTCACGGAGTCGAACCACTTTTCCCATTCGACATAACGGAGGCAACCTACATGGCACCCCGGTTGGACGACTTAATGTCCACCGCGGATCTTATTGCCGCCAGGGCCATACGTCTCATGAAAAGAGAGGACGAACTGGAACTTCTTTACTCACAAGTATACGAGGACAGACTCCGGTCGATTCGCCAGTGGGAAAAAGACAACGAGGGAAAAATCGTGGACTTCAACTTCCAACCCGGACGATTGGTATTACTACGGAATTCCAAAGTCGAGAGTGAACACTCGCGCAAAAGCAAGCCACGGTACTCTGGACCCATGGTTGTCGTACGGAGAAATAGAGGCGGCGCCTACATCCTGTCGGAATTAAACGGCGCGGTTGCGATCGAACCTTACGCGGCATTCCGTGTTATTCCGTACTATGCCAGGTCTCAAGTTCTCATACCAGTAACCTCCATGATCGAGACACACAAGAAATTATTAGAGGCCGGTCTCGGGTCACCAGAGTGGGGGGATGATGGAACGCGCGAATGGGAAGGGCAGTCGGACCCCATGAATTAGAATTCCCATACCGCGACTTTTGCTACGCAAAAAGCATGGAGGACAGACCCAACCACAGGAATTCCCTTGCCCCGACTTTTGCTACGCAAAAGTATGGAGGACAGGCTCAGCAGGAAGAATTCCCGTACCGCCACTTTTGCTACGCAAAAGTATGGAGGACAGGTTCAGCAAGAAGAATTCCCGTACCGCCACTTTTGCTACGCAAAAGTATGGAGGACAGGTTCAGCGAAAGGAATTCCCGTACCGCCACTTTTGCTACGCAAAAGTATGGAGGACAGTAACCGATTAACAAGAAAAGAAACGCGGTCCAAAATAGAATGAAAGAATAGAACGTTGGGGACCCAAGAACACGGCTATGGGGTTTTCTGGCCCGATTCAACTTAGAAGCACCGTAAATTATCGCGAGTCTCTCCAATAAACTTAACTTATCAAAACGAGCGAAGTTTGTGATTAAGGAAGTTTACAGCAAGAGAGGGACCCGCGATAAGGCGCGCACGGGAGTTGGGCTGGGAGAAATGACATTGTCCTTTCCCTTTGACAGAATTGCCGAAACTCGGCAGGAACGGAGTTATCCGGATCCCGATTATCTCGAGCACAGATAATCCTGATCGGATCCGACCGGGCCGAGACGCATGAAAAATATCGACAAGTCCACAGCTCTCAAGAAATATTCATATTTCTCATTTCACTCAATTAAATTACTTAAGGAGCCCAAGGGGAAGGGGAAAATTCGTATATTGAGCGCGACGATTCGCGCAAAGGACAAGCAAGACAGCAAATACAAAACAAAGTAAAAAAACATAGGGGGACTACGGCGAACAAGATGACAACACAGCAAAAACAAAGACGAGCACCGCGCAAGAGTCAAGGAGAAACCGTTCGACTAAGCGCCCGAACCCGACGCGACTCCGCAGCCAGCATCGCCCCCGTCAACGTCCATCTTTTCCTCGGCAGGACGAAGGTGGGGAGAAGGCGACGAGGAGCTCCCGTGAACATCCGACGACTGAGAATGGGACGCGCCGCCCATGACCCCCTCCATCTCCGTATCGAAGTCGAGGGCCTCCAATTTGAGCACGCGAGAAACCGGAGCAGAAGAAGGACCCTTGTCGAGAAGGGACTCCATATCTTCCTCGGTCAAGGTAGGCGGTGCGGGACCGGACGAAGACGACGAAGACGGGCCAGCGCGAGAAGTCGGGGGCGCGGAAGAACGACGAAGGGGAGGGGGCAACGAGAGGGAACCGGACTGGTAGAAACGAGAGCGGGGAAGATGAGCAAGGGAGGCCATAGTCGAATCAGCGAGTACACGGACCTCGCGGGGAAACATCTCAGGACGCGCGTTCTCGGTACGAGGAGCGGAGTCGGCAACAGAGTGCGCGAGCAACTGCGGGTCCGGCCCCATAGGAGTAGGCGACTTGACGGACGGCGTTGGCTCGGGCGTGCCAGGAAGGAACAAGGGCTGAAAAGACAAGTCAGCGAACACGAACGAAAGAAAATGAGTAGAATACGCACCACGCCATTACGATCCGCCAAGTTTTCGAACGAAAAACCTTCGCAGCGTACCCAGCGATAGATGTCCGTGGGGTTCCACCCCTCCAAGTCGACCGGCGGAGTACGGCAAAGACCCTTAGCGAGCAAGTCGAGGTCGGCGCGCCCGATCTGCGACTTCGCCATATTCAAGATAGGCGGGAACTGGTCGGCGGAGGCGCGCAGAAGCGCACGCCACGACGCGTCACCGCGCAACTCGGGGACGGGAACCGGGTAGTGGGGGCTGTGAACCGCGGGGGTGAGACCGGGCGAGCACACATAGTCGTAACGCAGGGGGTCGGACTCCCGAATCAACCGGTTGATGAACTTCTCGCCGGCGAGGTACGCGTTAATCCGGTTCATAATGCAGTACCACTCGTAGATCGCCTGGCCGCGCTCGGCAAAGACTCTCGCGGCCTCCTCTTCAGGAACGTCGTCGGGGGGCATGGCAAAACGGAGAATTTGGCCGGGGTCCAACGGGTCAGGGGCCTGGTGATAAATCTCCTTGCGCTGGACGGGCGTCAACTCCTCGTACGTCGTGACAAGGGAGGACGGGACGCGGGACTTGGGCGGAAGCGACGCGCGAGGGTCGGAACAAGAAGATCCGGCACCGGGGACCAACGGCCTCGACGAGGAGGACTTGCGGGAGATGGGCTTCGACGAAGAAGGGCCGGCAGAGGCGGCGATCGCAGCGGCGACGCGAGAAGAGCCGGCGATGGGGCGACGTTCCTGCACCTCCTCCTCCACGTCATCGTCCGAAACCTCGACGACCTCCTTCTTCTTCCCCTTCGCTTTCGACACCGGAGGCTTGACGATCTCCTCCTCCCCGCGCGCGATCAAGTCGATGGACTGAGAGCCGTAGCTGTAATATAAAGGTAAAATACCGTGGATGTAGCCAGGGGTTTGTGATTGCATTATGGCTGAACCCAGCCAGGGCCCTAGCTGGGTTCACCTATATAACCACCTTTTGTGGGCTGCCCGGCAGCGGAAAATCGGCACGCCTGGCCCCTTCTCAGCCCCTTTTGGGCCCTTTTTTTTGCCCATTATTCCCCTCCTCCCAATCGGGACGCAATTTGGGGCGGGATCGTTTTTTGGGCGGGATGGTATGCGGGTGTTTGTTGTTGCCCGGCACGGCACCTCGGCTTCACCGCTTGGTATTGTTTGCATTGCACCGCTTCGCCTGCTCCCCGCTCCCGCTGCTCCCCGCCCCCGTTCGCTGCTCGTTTGGCCGCCTTCCCCCGCCATCCCACGAATTGCATGCCTCCCTCCCTTCCTGGCCCTCTCTCCCCCTCTTCTCGCGGCTCGTTTCGCCCGCCGCCGCCCCTTTTCGGCGCTCCGCCGTTTCGTCCGCCGCCCCGCCCGCCCGCTCCCGAATCACCGGGGAATCTACTCCAACACGTTCACCTAACTGCTGAATAGCCTCCAAGCAGGAGCTGGTCGGGGTCGCGCAATTCTCGACGCGCTTCGACCCGCGGCGCCCCCCGCCCGCTCGCCGCCGATCCGTCGCGCGTCCCGGCCCCCATCTTTCTTGTCGGCTGTCCCCAATCCATAGCAGCACAGCTGCCTTCACTTGAGCGCCCCCGCCGTGCGCCCCGCCCGCCGCGCGGTTCCTCACCCCAAACAAAGGGGGGCTTCTTTACCTATCTCCCTTTCCATCCCCATCCCTTCTCCATTCCGTCTCTTGTGGTGCAACTCTTCCGACCATATATCTTCTCCAAATATCTTAGTTTTTTCACAAGTCCTTTCGCACGTGACCATTGTGTATATTCTCCAAGTCGCAACTTTACCCTCTGTATCAGCCCATTTTAACAATACTACCCACTACCCAAGCCCATTTTAATAACACCACCCAAGCATGTATCTACGATACGTAGCCCGAGCCCCCTACCATAAATAACGCGAAAATGAATAATAAATACATGCAGAGAAAAACTAAGTGTGAATCTCTTGAAGTCCAGTTCCGCGAAGTCCCCGCAACACCCAGATCGTGTCCAACGCCGCTTCCTCCCAGCCAGCAGAGCGGCTCGCAATCCCTTTCGCTTTCTCTGCACACCCCCACCAATAGAGCGTAGCCACGACACTCAAAACGCCGTTCTGACCAGGCACGGCTAACAGACCCCAATCTGCGTTTTCTGGGACTGCTTGCGGCCCTCCCTTTCGTCCCCGCCACGCCCCACGCCATGCGGGTTGCAGGGCGGACCACCAGATCCACCACTGTGACGCAAACTGGTCGATATTCGGGATAGCGCGTACGGCCTGAGTTCTCCCACGTCCGTCCCTGATCCACTGCTGCACCTGCGAAGGACGCCCCGGCGCCTTCAATGCGCCCGTACCGAGTACGAAATCATACGACCGCTCGAGAGCAATGAACTCGTCGAGCAGCTCGCGGTACCGGGGTCCCAGATCCTCTCGTGACACCTCGCGGTATGCGTGAGCGAGCCACGGCGGGAAATCCTCGGTAGCCCCACTGCTACCTCCTCCCTCCACGACCGGCCCGCCCTTCTCCTCGCCACCCGGGATAGCGGCGTGCAAGGCAGCAGCGCCGCCCTCCTTCTCGCCGCCCACCGTGCTCGGCCCTTTGCCGCCTGCGCCGCCGTCCCTCTCCCTGCCGTCCAGCATCGCACCATCTCCCTCGCCCCCCAGAGCTGCCTGCGCGGCGCTGCTACGCGGTGGTGGGGCAGACCCGACCATCGACTGTGCGTGCTGTCCAGACGACGCTGATGGCACGCGACCATCGCTGTCGCCCTCGTTCTCGGGCACGCTCTCGGCGTTCGTGCTCGAGCCTACAACTGCCGGCGCTCCGCCACCCTTCGCCTTGCCGCCCGCGAAACGAGGCCGGGGACGCGCGCGCATCCCGACAGTCTCTTGCGCGGGCGCTGCCATGTGCACGGTAGCAGCATGCGGGCCGTTGTGCTGAGCGTCCGTGTTGCCGTCCACGTCCATGTCGCGCTCTTCGTCGTTGTCCGCGGCGGTGGGAGCATTGCCGTTGGAGTGGCTCGCGCTCGGCAGGCTGTCCACGTCCATACGCGCGTCCTCGTCGTCCAGTTCGGGGTCATCGAAGTCGAGGGGGAGATTGAGGTCGTGGGGGGGGAGAGTGAGGTCGTCGCCGCCGGCGCCGTCGCTCTCCCCCGCTGCAGCTTCTTCAGCCCCAGCGTTCAGGCGGCCGGATTTTCGACGGGGCGGCGGGGCGGTGGTAGACTTCGCCGCACGTTTACGCGGGGGTGGTTTGGTCTTCGGGGGTCCCATCGCGCTATTGAGATTCTCCACGGCCTGACGCACTTTGAGCTCCTCCAGCAGCTGCTTGTTCCTGGCGATGTTTGCGTCACGCTCCTCCCGAGCCACCCGCGCCGCCTCCAACCGTCTCTCCTCGGCCTCGCGCGCCTCTTTTTCCGCCTCCGTCTCCGTCTCCGTCTCTGTCTCCTTCTCTGTCTCCTCTGACGCCGACGCTCCCGTCTTCGCCCTCTTCCGCTTCCCCCCCCCGGCCCCCTCCTCCGACTTTCGTTTCTTCCCCTTATTCTTCTTCCCCTCCTCGACATCCGCGCTGGCCTTTTTCTTCCCAGCCTTGACACTCTTCTTCGACGCCTTCTTCGACGCCTTCTTCTCCTTCTTCTTGTGGCTTTTCTTCTTCCCCTCGTCGTCGCTGGCGTTACCTTCCGAGTCCGACGACGACGAAGACTCAGAGTTCGCGGAGTCGGATTCGGCGTCAGAGTCAGAGTCGGAGTCTGACCCTGAGTCAGAGTCGGGGTCCATCGTGTACTGGGCGTCGTTCAGCGTTGCCGTTGGCAGCGCCGCTTCAGCACAATCTTCAGCAGCTATAGGCCGGTCGTCAGTCACCAATTATCTGTGTTATCCTTATATCCACTTACTGTACGCGGTACGCAAGAAGTCCATATAAAACTCCGTCACGCCCCTGCTCCAGCGAGACTTATCCCACCCGGGGAACGTCGAAGGAACCGCCGTAAGATTTGACCCGACTGAGAGGCTGAAGCCGCGAAACCCAATGAGCATCGTTTTTCATTTGACATGCGCGGAACAGCACTTACTGCAACGTTTGAATCGCCCCATTGAATCTGGGCATCGGCCCTCCCATAACGACGAAGCCTTGCAGTCCTGTGTACTCTTGGACCCCCCGCATTATGGGCGCCATGAAGCGGCCAAAGTTGTCGATGCATCTGTCAAAGTCCTCCGTTAGAATTCTCCCTTGAAGGCAGATTATTCGTCACCGTACTTCTGACGAGCCTCCGGCGACTTAGAAGCACCGCCCTCCATCGCTGTCGCGTAATCCAGTTTCGCTTGTTTAGCTTCTGCGGCCGCCCGCCCGCGAATGGCGTCTTGCTCCGCCTGCGGTAGCGCCGAGAACAACTCGCGCGCAATCTTGCAGCGAAAAGGGGCGCCTGGGTGCTTCGTGTTGGCGCTGCCGTCTTCGGCGATGGATTTCTTCGCCCACTGCTTGTCCACTTCGGCAGCTACGTCGGCGGGGCGCTCACGCATAAACTGCTGAAAAGCTTGCCGCGCTTTTGGGGGGCTCGTGAGGCCTGACAGCTTTCCCAGAAGAACCGCATAGGGATTATCGCGGAGTGCTGCCTTGGAGAGGCCCTTGTTGCGAAGCGAACGCGCCCGATACTTGAGCCAGCGCTGGATTCGCTGGAAGCCGTGTAAACGCCATGGGTCACAGGTGTCACGTCACACTTACCTTATTCAGCTCCTGGTGCCGCTGGTGGCGAGCCTTTGCTTCGTCCTCGGTCAACTTCTCCACGACTGGCGGCGCGAACGGATCGTAGGCGGGGAGTGGAGAGTCCGGCTCTTCGTGGTCGAGCAGGCGCCAAGAAATCTGCGCGTGATACTGGTTGCAGACCTTTTGAATGTAATCGCGTTCCGCGCGCCAACCCCTCTCCAGCGCGTCAGTGTACGGCTCTATGTGAGGCCGCAGCACGTCCTCTCGAGCGCCCTCCGCCCACATTTTCAAACTCTTCCGAAGCGCCTTCGACTTGCGCTTCCATGTCCGTTGCCGTTTTGCCATATTACTGTGTCTGTTCCTGTCCTGGTAAGCCCTTATTCCCTAACGCGCGCCGAAAAAAAAACCGACCAAAGGTGTAAGCAGGGGTTAACTCGCGCGGCGCGTTGACGGTTCGTCGTGTCTAGAGCCAGGAGGAAGGTAAACAAACCACAGACCACATGAGCGTGGATCCTCAATTACATCCGGTCCACCTATTTATCAGTCGCCATCTCTCGCACACGCCCCTTCTTTTCAAGTCCCACCCACATCCTCCTCTATCCTCCCATGGCTGTTATCCCTGACTCTGCGGGCGGCGCGACCGTCACTGCCGCGCCGCCGGCAGTCTCAAGTGAGTTTCTCTTCCCTCCCTTTCACCTTGTTTCTCACACCCTCCTCCCCTCAGCTGCGCTGCCATCGCCCCCTCCCGCCTCTTCTGACGGTGAGCCCTCCTCGGTCGCCCAATCTCCCTGTAAGTTTCTTCTTCAATCTTCGAGTTTCAAACATTACTCAATTCCCGCCAAGCCCCGCCCATCCAAACCCATGCGTGCGCCCCCTGGACCGCCGGGCGCATGTTCTCGATAGTTCCGCCTTGCGCCCTCGAGGCTACCGACGAGGAAGCCGATGAGCAGTGGTACTGCATCACCAAAGGGCGGTTCATTGGCGTCACCAACGTGCACGGCCTTGAGCAGGCTGCCATCATCCGGGTTTCGGGTGCGGCGCACAAGGGGTACCCCACCCAAGCCGCTGCCCCTCGTGCGTTCAACCTCGCCCTCCGCCACAATGCGTGTGAGGTCGTCGTTGTCTAGGTACGTGTCTGCCTGGTTCTTTGCTGCGCAGCCCAGCCTTACCAGCCTAACAGTGCCCTTGCCCCGGCTGTATTGTATTTCGGTGTTTCGTAGTTAGCGTCAAATATATTCTGCCCTCGCTTCAACGCATACCCCCGTATAAAAGGAAAACTCGAGCCGCGTGATAGTCCCCTCCCCCCCTCCCCGTGTTCCTCACTCCCACCACCACATCGATTATCTGCAACACCATGGGCGTGCGTCCCTGCTCGCAGGCTTCCAAGGGAAAAGCTAATTCTCTAAACAGTTAGTTGACCGCACCGTCCTTCTGTATCCATGGGGCACGCCACTTCGCCAAACCGCCGTCTTCCACTTTGAGGCCGACAACATCACTCTGCGCGACCTGAGAATGCTGGAGGCCAATTTGTATGCGAGCCCCGGGCGGTGCGACAAATGCCCCAAACCCCATTTCAGGCATGCCGCCCTCCCTGGTGTTTCCTTCACTGTGCTCGTGGCCTGCCCGCACCACCCCGACGTCGTCGGCGCCACCGATGATCTTTGGCGTCTCTTCCCCAACCGAGCCGTCGCCCGACTGCTCCCGGATGACCGCAAGCATCAAACTTGCATCGGGAATCTTGTCGTGATCAAGCACGCGCACCCCGACGGCGAGCTCATCGCTAACCAAGCCCTCCCTGTTCTCGACATTGACGAATCCGACACCCCGCACATTGACGAACTCGTGCGTCGGTATGTATTGTCTAATAGGTGCATATCCTGTGGCTAATCCTCGTATCCCAGGTGGGCGTGCAACTTGTACAGTCTCCAGCATCCTTCCGTCGCAGACGAATCTGTGCCTGCAATCTGATGTACATAAGTAGTGCTCCCGGACCATTTTTATCAATCAAGTTACCATATGTGGACATTGGCGTTGAATCATGAATGCTCTTGTTTTGCTTGCTTGTCTGTGTGCTTGTTTGTCGCCACATTATGATTGATTCTCGTTTTGCTCTCTCGTGGTCCTCCCTCGACTCCGCCCGGTCATTCCTCTGCGACCCCAGCGCGATGACCTCGTTGACTGGCACTGGCACTTCTTGATGCGCAATATCACGGGGAGAGGATCATCACCTCGACGACAACTGGACCCGCCCCCTATCTATCGGCAATCTTCTCCCAGGTCCCACAGCGTCGACCTTTGTCTCATTCTCCACTTATGGCCCGTCGCGGCGAGCAGCGAGTGCCGTGCTACGACTTGGACGAAATATTCGCGAATTTTACGCTGGAGGAGCGAGCCTTGGCTGGTAAGTTGCGTCTCCTTCCCCGTCTCTCGCTCATACATCTCATCCCAAACTAGGTGGTCCGGAAACCAGTCCCCCTCCATCTCCCACAATTGCGACGGCCCCTTCCACACCTGTGACGCCCCCCCGCAGACGCAGACATACGCCGCCTCCCCGATATGAGCCCGGCCCCAATCGCAACCCCGTCTCCCCCCCTCCGCCCAGCGTGACGCGCCCCGCTGCATCGACCTCTACTGCGGCCGCCGCTGCATCGAGTTCGGCTGCATACACCTTTCACAGCCCAACTAGGTGCGGGCAAACCGTCCACTGGTACGTGTGTGTGCGCTTTGCGGTCTTTCTGCTAACACCACATCAACAGGTCCGAGGCCGCTCACGCGACGCAGGGCGTTGCACATTCCAGCGTGCATGGCTCCCCCAGAGCCAAGCGCCACGGGAAGAAGGTTGCCTACGTTGTCTTCCGCGGCCGGCGCGTCGGCGTCTGTCACACCTGGTATTTGTTTTCCGTCTGTCCACTTTCTTTTTGACTGATCTCTGCTGCAGGGCGGAAGCCGAGGCAGCCACTTCGCGAGTGAGATTCGCCCTCCACCAAGGCTACTCGACCACCGCACGCGCGGACGCGGCCTTCGAAGTGGCTCAAGCTAACGGATGGATCTGCTCCTCAGATTCCTGGTCTCCAGTCCCTGTCCCATCTTCCCTCGCGCCCAAGCCGTGGCCTCACCAAACGACTGCCTTGTGTGCCCGGGAGGACGCGGATCCCTGGTACGTTGTGTACTGCGGCGTCAACCCCGGCATCTTTGCAACCAGGTGCGTTCAGCTGTTCACTTTTCTCTGACTCACGATTAAATCGAACCCTATGCAGCGTCGAATGTGCACTGAATGTGTTGGGCATTCATGGGTCCACGCACCAGCGTTTCCCCTCCTTCGAAGAGGCGCGTGACGATTTCAGGCGCGCGCAAGAGGCTGGGGAGGTCGAGGTTCGTCGTGCCCGAGAGTCGAATAGATAGTCCATGTTCTACGTAAATTTCAACCGCGGTTCTGCTCTCTGTCGCCCTCGTCCTCAGCCTGTGTGATATACTGTGAAAACACAAGACAGCATCCTTTATCTTTGGGCGAGCGCGCCTGCCTAAATTGGCGAATCTGGAGCACTCACCACAGCAATCTGGAGCACTCACTACGCACTTGGGCTCCAGAAAGAGTCGCCTCGTTCAGTTCTTGTATAGACCCGTCCGCCCTATAAATATTTACAGGGACACCTACAGATGTTTCCGTGTGAAGGCAATAAATTCCGGGATGTGTCGGCCTCAAGAATTGGGTTGAAGAGCATTGCGAATCTGGCGGACGTGCACCCAACTTGACCACGGCATTGCTTCTACCGCACTATGCGAGCCCTCAAAAAGCTTGGAAAAAAATCGGGACATCTCCGGCACGTCTGCGTCTGATCAGAAGAATAAATCCTCATTTTTATGAGCAGTATACCGACTATTCAACGATCTTTCGCAGAAGGCACCAAGTAACTCTGGTTCAAACTTCAAAACTTCATGCACACAATATCAACCTCCTTCGTTCGAGCCAATTCTTGTCTCAGAAAATCCAGAATAATCATTTGTCCCCCCTGCCCATTTTCTCCTCCCACTGGTTGATTGTGGACTGTACCAGAGTGTAAACTTTCGGTTTTCAGGAATATTTGGCTTGCCTCGGCAGTTGCCGAAATCATCATCTCCTCGTCTATATCTCCACTACAACAGTCTATTGCGCTATGCCGCCCGCTCGGAGTCTAAGCAGAGAGGACGCAGAGAACCGGCGTTTCATGGGGGCCATCTACTCTCACCGGTATTATCGCAAGTGCGGGCACTCGACCTTACGCGCCTCGTAATGTACTTACCTTCCATGCAGGAACCGCGAGCAGCGAAATGACGCCACCAAGGCGCGGATGGCGCGCCTTCGTGCGCAGGACAGTACCTTGCCAACTGATGTGCTCGAGGCACGTCTTGCGGCACGTCGCGAATCCGCGCGGAAATACCGAGAGAAGTGAGTGCTCTTCCCCCCCCTCCCCGAGCATTCGGCTCTGAGCATACTGTCTTTCAGGAACAAACGTCAACTTAAATTGAAGGCCCAGCGGAGGCGCGCTGAGACTCGGGCTGTCAAGGAGCGCCAACAGTTACAGTAGAAGAGCCGGCTTGGTAATTTGTGATTTGAGAGGATGCACCTTCGCGCCGTTTGTGATTGAAATAATGTTGCCTCTCTACGATTTTGTTGCGGCCGTCGTCTTCCACTCTGGTGTTGGCTGTGGTGCCTCTTCGCGCCCCACCAGGTCCCGAGCTTGCCAATCAGTGATTGAAATAATGTTGCCTCTCTACGATTTTGTTGCGGCCGTCGTCTTCCACTCTGGTGTTGGCTGTGGTGCCTCTTCGCGCCCCACCAGGTCCCGAGCTTGCCAATCAGTGATTGAAATAATGTTGCCTCTCTACGATTTTGTTGCGGCCGTCGCCCGAGCTTGGCAATCAGCAGGCGCACCCGAGGATCCGCGACATGACAGATGGACGGTGGTTGCGGGCGCGGGTGCAGAGGGAGAGGCGAGACGCGTTCCCGGCTCAGAAAAGCTCCGAGATATCGGACTTGATATTTGCTTGATATATAGATTTTTGTGGACGTTTGTGCGAGGAACAGGGAGGAATATTTCATTACGGGGACTCGGAGCGGGGACGCTGAGGAAAGATGAGGCCAGAGTAAGAATACGACACAACACTTTTATCTTCCCGCGTGGGATACAAGACGGCGAGCTTCTCTTCCTCCATAGGCTTCCGAACAGGGGGGCGATACGTGACTGCGTCGCAACCGCGCTGCGGGCACTCCCAGCTATCCTGTAGCGAGACCCGGATGCACACATAGCAATAGCCGTGGCCGCATTCAGCCCTACGCCTTTGTCTCAATTTCACGTATTTAAAACGAAAGAGAAAGCACTCGCCAGACGGGGTGAGATTTCACATTGACACAGAGGCAACAAAGGTCGTCGGCGTTCAGCGCACGGACGACAGGAGGACGATCTTCGGTGAGCCATAGACGTTCGCGTGTCAAGGGCGGATATTGGGGTGTCCGCGCCCCGTTCACGGGTCTGCGAATGATGCGGAGGGGTTTGTGGCGTGGGTTACGTGGCACTGTTGATGTCGATGCTTCAACGCGCGCTGCGCGGATGGATGTTTCTGGCCGACGACGGGGAATATCTTGCCTGATGAGGGACGGGGGTCCGGGTCCGTTGCCAATGCGCCCGAGACGAAGGCCTTTTAAAATTTAACAACAAACTTAAATGGAGCCCGGGCCAGGAAGGGGAGGCGCGCACCATGCTCGTCCAATAGGATCGGCAACTCGGATGAGTCTCCAGGTTGCCCGCCGGTGCTCATGACGGGAAGAGCGGGGGATTGATATGTGCATGTTTGGTAACGGGGTGACATAAGGGAAATGGATTGGAAAAGCTCGACATGGAAATATATCAGTACTGGTGACCCATTGTCGTTGTCGCAGGCCCGCCCATCGGGACTTCCCCTTGTCTGTTCATCTCCGTCGACGCCGCAGAGGACCGGGCGAGGAACTTGACGACGCGCTGCATCTCCTCCTGGATGAGGACAGCCTCCTCCGTCCACTTCGATGCACGGGAACGAGCTTTGACCAGGGCTGAAGCTTGTCAAGAGGCTGCATTCTGATTAAACCGAAGGACTGACCTTCGCTCTTCGGGGTGCCCTCCAACGACTGAATTCGTCGCATATCCTCGTCCAGGGCGTCGGCTTCCTTCCTCCACCGCGATTCGCGGGCTTGAACCTTGTCCAATTCGATCCTCAGGACTAAGACTCGGTCAGCACCTGTATGCCGGTCAGAATAACTCACTGACTTTCGTTCATTTTGGCGGTTTGCAAGATGCTTGGCACTTCGATGACATAAGGAGCCCGATTCGGCAGTCGGGAGCTCGCAATTAATCCATAAAACCACATTGCATTGGGAGAGACTTTGGGGCAGCAGTCGGTCGTAGTTAAGTACGTAGCAAAGAGACATCTTTAAATTTAGAGAACAGCGAAGTGGCGTCGGGCCAGCGCTCCCACCGGTCAGCCGCAGCGAAGTACTGGGTAAGCGAGTACCTCGTCTCCCCCGGCTGAATCTTGGCAATGGAGAACCGCAGTAGCGACGGGATGAGAACGGTAGTCCCCGGGGGAAATTGGAGCACACGACCGAGATCCCAGAGTATGATATGCCCACCAAGCCGGGGGTCAAACGTCCCCAGCGCTGTGATGGCAAGCCAGCACCAGCGGACGTGACCTGCGGGCGCCTGAGGTATGGTAACAGTTTGCGGTCCTAGGTCGAAGCAGGCGTTGGTCCAAGGGCCCGGAAACATAGCCTCCAGACGGTGCTCGGCGAAGAGGGCGCGTGCGAGGGTGGTAGCAAGCCGGAAAGCTTTGGGAGCGAACGCAGCGAAGAGGTCTGTTGTAGCCGTGAATTTGCGGTGTCAAGAGAGAAAGCAAGAGGAATCTACCCGTGGCGAACGCAGCGAGTCGTGCGACGGCCACGTGACGTCGCAGGGCGTCTAATGCGAAAGCGTCGCCGATTCTTCTTGGATGGAGCTTGTCCGGACGCTCAAAGGAAGAGTCAACAGCGGCTATCGGCCTAACGCGATTCGCACTTACATTGTCTGCAAACGTGACCCCTGCTGAAATCGAATGAAACGACTCCGAAGGGACCGACTGAGGAGGTACGCTGCTGATCTTGGCTGCGTAGCCAAAGGCTTTGGTAGCTGCAGAGATTACCGCAACGCCATCTGACTCTTGAAGGATTCCGCCAGCGACGCCTATGACGAAGCCAGTTCGGTCAAGAATGGGAAGTGCATCACTACCCACGTCTGGGTAAGTAACAGATCCACTACATGGCGGCGGCCTGCGATCTTCTCACCTGGCGTCCCACTCGACAAGCACAAAGGGTCCCGGTATGCCAGAATCGAGTCCCAACACCTCTGTGTGCGTGTGTAATCGGCTCTCGGGGAGGTAAACATCGGCGCGCATACGCTCGGCCTCCGACCAAGGTCGTCGGGGGGTGACGTCCCGGGGATAGGCTCTGGATGCTGCCTTGAACGCCTTCAAAGCGTCGCGCGCTGCTATCAAGGGCTCCAAGTTTTTTGCGTGCTGGCGCTGGAGCGTACCGATCAGGCGAATTTTGCGCCCGTTCTCCCAGACGTGGTGCAGATCCAGCGGGTCTTGGGCTGGCGGTTGCTCTTCCTCGGCGCCATCTGACTCATCGCTGGACAGAGAAACTGAGTCGGCGAGGCCGGGCCAGCTCCGCTCTGCGCGGTTTTGACGTTCCAGCGCCTCGAAGATGTCGTAGGTGACGGCTGCATGAATGGGACGCCCAACAGGAGGGGTCCCGTTCTTGTGGGTATTTTGGCGTGTCTTGCGCGGTGAAGCCATGCGGCGGGAGACCGAATCAAAAAGCAATTTAATTTTTGGCTTATAATCGTTTTCCAGGTCGATTACGCGACTGCATCCTTTTGATCTGCAACCGTCATCTACTGCTATGCAGAATCCCATGCCGAATGTCGTTGACGACAAGGAAGAAAAATCGCAAACACCTGGTGTAGACGACAAACTCAACTCGCCGACCCTCGCTTCAATGGACAGCAAGGTCCAGGAGAAGGATGTCCATAACGCGGCGAACAACGAGGTCGACGGCGACACCTCCGACGACGAGATCCCGGAGCTTGAGGTCGTGGCTTTCGCATCAGACTTCCGTGAGCCCGCAGATCCATTTCTCCTCTTTGGGCTAACGATGACAACGACTTCACTAGGCCGGGGAATATCGGTGGGCAGTATGGCGGTTTACTCGCCGCTCCGCCGAACTTATGCGCGATATGCGCCTGCCGGTAAGTCGAGTAGAAAGATGTGCTACATGATTGACTAAAGGCACTGTCCACCAGATCTTCAGAGAGGCGAGCTCTACGCGCACTTGGACTGGGATTTCAGATATCGCCGTCGCTTGCCGGAGGTCGAAGAGGATCATAGGAATGATGCGGCACGCTTCCAGTGAGTCGTCCTTCTAAAATTCACGAAGGGAATGGTATTGACTGGCCCAGATGGACCGTACCAGACTTCCTGATTCCCAAGTTTCACAACGCGTGCCACACACAAACTTGCATCCAGTGGGCACCGATCCATTTTGAGCCCAGCGTTGTCCCGGTGAGTTTCGAAGCATCTGGTAGAAGATCGCAGCTGATGCAGGTTAAACGTTTCAGGTCCGTGCAAAACTGTGATTGATGCGCTGGGTAGATACATGGCACCCGAGCTCGCGGGTACAGTGTAATATCAAATGGAGAATAATATTGTTTGGCGCCTCAGACCCCTCTGCTCCGTCCAAGTTCCTTGGTTACTTTTTCAGCCCATGGATTCCCCTGCGACCTCCGCCAACGACGAAGCCACGAGCACCTTCGACCGTATCCAGATTTATAGCCTCCAGAGGGACCCTGAGTGGATGCGCATGGTGCGGGAGCGGTTTCGCATGCAGGAAGGACCCGCTCCGAAGGCGTGTTCCTGGTGCCAGTGCAAGGCCGGCGCCGGCAACGACGAGAGAATTTTTCGGTGCAAGGAGTGTCTGTCAGGGCTGCCTGCATGCCGGCGCTGCATCCTGGTCGCGCATATGGAGGACCCTCTCCACAGTCCAATGGTATTTATCATCGTAAGCTGGAAATTTATTGAAATTGACGAGCGGTGCAGGAATGGGTCCAAACGCACTGGAAGCGTGTCACCTTGGATAGCCTGGGCTATGTGTACCAGCAGGGGCACGACGGGTTGGATTGTCCGAATCCCGCCGCCGAAACGAAGATGCGGGTGATTCTGGCGTTGAACGGCAGGCACGAGATCAGAATCAGAGAATGTCATTGCAATACTGTAGAGGAGTAGCTAGGAGCTAGCTAGCGGAAAATGTGGCCGGCGGACAGTGGGCGGAGTCGCGCCAACCGTGGCGCGCTCGAAATGGAGATTGATGGTGGCTGTGAAACATCGTGATCTCAATCGTTGCAATTTCCTCCATGCCAATGACCTTTTGCTGCCGTGTCTCGAGATTTGCGCACCATGCGTCCGACGGCTAGGAGTTTTGCTTGGGGCGCCCGGTGTTCTTGTTGCTTTCGATTCTATCGACCATGCCCCGCCGCCGCGACGACGACATCCACTACGAGGCGGACATCCCTGAGGAGCTTTTTGAAGCGCATCGCGGCATTCATGTGTCCAACGACGGCGCACGCGTCACTAGCGGTCTCCATGGACTTCGCCCTCAGAAGCGCGGCCGCAAAATCGAAGACCTGGGCGACGATTTCGCTGGCTGGACTCCGGTGGACGACAGCGGACTCCAGGACGTCCAGGCGGTCGCAGACACTGTAACCTCGTACGAAGTGACAGGGGAAGACGACGACCAGTCGGGTAAGCGCAAACGGTACAAGAGCTCGGTGCGTACTGCATTCCTTTGGACAATTTAACTCTTCTGACCGCGTCGGCTGTAGGACGAACCCATGTCGCTCTTCCGCCCGTTAATGTCGGATTTTCTGGACGCGTTGCTTCGACGTGAAGGATTGGGCGGCGATCCCACCTGCTCCTGCTGTAAAGTCGCCTACGGGGAAGGCGTCCGACTGTTTCGCTGCACTCAGTGCGGCGACTTCCTGCAGTGCGGGGATTGTGTCCTTTCCAGACATGCCTTGACGCCACTACATTGCATAAAGGTACGCGTTAGGCTTGAAAATGGAAGACGTTCGTTGACCTGGGTTTTTTAGGAGTGGAATGGGCAACATTGGGTCGAGGCAAGGCTGTCGGGGGCAGAGGAGGGGCTTGGGCGTAGTCTGGGGCTTGTTTATCAGCTCGGGCACCAAGGCTTTCCCTGCGACTTCCCGGGACCCGAGCGCCAGATGGTGGTTATGGACACCACGGGTATCCACACCATCTGCTTTCGGTATTGCACCTGCGACAGGAATCGGCGCACGGCGCTCGGTAGTCTCGGCCAGATCTTTGGCAACGGGTGGTATCCGGCTACGACCGTGGATCCTGAGACTTGCGCGACGATTGAAGTGTTGGAGGAGTTTCGACTGGTGAACGTCGTCGGGAATGTCAACGTCCAGGACTTTGTGGGGGCTTTGGAACGGAAGATGGACCCACTGCAGATTTCGAGTGTGCCGGTACGTCGAGTGTCAGTCAGTCGTTACTGTGCGGTGTCACTCACGGGCTGTGTCTACAGGACCGCTACAAGGCATTTGGGCGGATGACGCGCCAGTACGCGTTTTTGTTGCGGGGGAAACGCCTTGGACGGGCGTATGAGACGAATGGTCTCGCGAAGACGGAGGCGGGCGGCTTGTGCGTCTTGTGCTGGCCGTGCCCGCATGACGGCAAGAATCTCCCCGAGGGGTGGAGAGACGTCGACGTGAGATACCGGTAAGTGCGACGACCTAGAAATAGTCCGGGGCTGGTACTGATTGTCATTGTAGCTTTCTATATGCGCTGTTACTGGCGCTAGACGCCAATTTTCGACTGAAGAACCGCTTACGCGCGAACGAGCACCAAGACCCGTCTCTCGGGTCCGGGTTGGGATACTTTGTGGAGGAGAATGGGTATAAGGAGCACCTGAAGAACTACGTGGCCGAAAAGGATGTGAGTGGGTCCTCGTTTCGGAGTTGGGCAGCGCCTGATTGTGCACCGGGCCAGATAAGCACCTGCATCGCATTTGCGGCGCTGCTGCAGAAGGAGACTCGCATCACGACAGGGTTGCGAGTCTCTGGGGTTGGCGGCTGCGTCTGCGCGCGTCACGGCGTGGTGCGGCCCCAGGGCGTCGGGGATCTGCAGAAGGGTGAACGGTATGTCGTTTCGTGGTTAGCAGTCGCAAACAGATCTTAACAAGCACGCCAGGTACGCGAACATGGACTGGATCTTCCTCTGCGCGCTCATGGGCGTCACGCTATTGGCCCTGGTAATATCCTACGATATCGCATGCCAGTGGAAAGTCCATCTGGCCGCGCGCGCGCTGAAGATGGCGGACGAAAAGAAGAAGCGGGAGGACAAGAAGATCGCCGCGGGGCATATGGAGGAGGCGGATCGCCCTGCGCCGCTGCCCCGTCTGCAGGAGTTTGAGATCCAGTTCGCGCTGCCTGTTTGGCATGCCGCTGCGCATGAGACGAGCTGCCAAACCCAGAACTCCCTCAGCTATGCGGAGGGCGTGGGGAGGACGGACGGGGAGGGAATTGAGAGGACGTGGGCGGTTTTGAATCCGCTGGGATTCTCTACGAAGGAGATGGGGTACGGGGCCCGCCAAGATGCACTGGAAAACAAGATCGACCACCTTAACTTCGAAAAGAACATCAAGCAAGGTGGGTGCCTTCGAAACCTGGTGGTCGCGGCGCTAACACTTACCTACAAAGGGGATACACTGGCGCGGAAGATCATCGTCGCCATTGGGGAGCGCGACAAGCAGGTAGCCAATTTCAAGGAGGTCGACAGCACAATCGCGACGCGCATACGCAAGAAGTGGCAGCAGCGGATCGATGACTGGCTTGCGGACAAATCGAAGCCAAACCCTTATTGCCTGGAGGGTGGAAAGAGCGGTACGCGTTTCACGCCCCTGTACCATCGCCAGAAACTCATGACGTCCACAGCGGGACCGAGCGAGGCTGCAGTTCTAGCGGAACTGAAGGCCGCGGAAGCCCTGGAGGCGGCTGAGGGTCGCGAGGCGGTGTCTCAGAGCACGTCGACGCCGGCGGCGTTCGTCAAGGCCGGGCTGCAACTGGAGGAGTCACAGTGAGTGTATACACGTCGACGGAAGTGATACAGAGGCTCACGGATGGCCGACAGACGTAGAATCAAAGCCGAGCTTAAAGGGGTCACGCTGGTAACCGCAGACCGCGCCAGCCAGATTCAAGAGATGCGGAACGCCTTGCTGAAGAAGATGCGGACGTTCGTGCGGCTCCAGGCGATCTTTATGCCGGGGGTCATCGCCCTGAAGGAGGCGGCGGAGGAGGCGCGCGACGCGGACACCCCGCCGCCCAAGGCGGAGGACATCAAGTTATGGATGCCGTCGGAATTGGACGGGGAGACGAGGCGGCGGGTGTGCAGGAGGGGAGTGGCGGAAGCGGAGGCGAAGCTTTGCCGTGCTCAATGTGCGGATGCATTGGACGTGGTGCGAAGCCGGCTGCACGCACAGACCCATCTCATCACCTGGCGCAACGCCAATTCGGTCGGACAGGGCGCGTCGACCCGCTCGGCGACGCTGATCGGGCGCGTGGGGGACAGGATCCAAAGGGTGGCGGCGAAGTATCGGGCGGCGAGAGCGGCAATGATCGCGCTGAAGGGCCAGTCCTACGCGCCCGGATTCAAAGCCCTTCAGCCGTCAGACCTGAACACGTACCTGGAGGAGGAGAGTGACACCGCGGCGCGGAGGAAGTTATCCAAAATAGGTTCGTCGAAGCGGGCGCGGAACGAGCCCAGCAGCAAGAAGAAGACTTTCTCCTGGATCTGGACGGTTAACGGCGGGCCTGGAGAGGACGAGAAGCAACTGCACGAATGTGAGTCAGGACGTGTCGAATATGCCAAGGGTCTAACGGCGTTATCACAGCTGTACGCGTCGAGTGGTCGAAGGCGAAGGCGCGCAGGGACCGTTGGGTAGAAGAGGTCATGCTGCTGCGTGAGGAGATGAAGCGGGTCCTCCGCATGTTGCGGTGGATCCAGGGGGAGTGGCGGGACCGCGCGCGCGTCGACGATCGCACGGATATCGACTCGGAGCTAAGGGACGGCTTGACCGCGTACGCGCACCGGCAGATCTATGTGCACCGCAGGATTGCAGAGTCGTTCCACACGGGCTGGAGCTATTCCGTTGCGGGGGCGGTGATGCAGGTCGTAGAGCGGGACGGGAGGGTGTATCAGGAGCTTCTGAGCGGCGACGGGGTCGATCGCGCACCCGTGGTGGCGCTGGAGGCATTGGAGGAGCAGATATCAGTGGTTTCGTAGGGTTTCGTACGGTTTTTCGTAGCAACGCACGCAGGTCAGGAATAATTGTAGAAATGTGTCCCAGAATGGTAATTAGCTACAGGTCAAAAAGGTCGTGGGAACTTAGCAAGACACGCCGAAGCTGCCGAGAATCATTGATGACAATTGAGCAATAACGCGTGACTGATGTGCCACGTTTAATAGGTGGAATAGGCGGTAATATAGGGCTAGCCATGCCCCTGGCTGTGTGCTGGTCTTTTGCAATCGCAAACCCTGGCTACAGCCTACAGTGAATGCAAAATGGTACAGCCAGGGTAGGGACTGAAGAACGGCCTCGGGCATGGGGTGCTCCCCAAGGCCGACACGGTGATTCCAGATACGAATAAAACGTCCTGAGAATGAGAAGTCAGAAAAATGAACGAAAAGGGGTGACGAGAGAAAAGGAAAACGTACTCGTCCCGGGAAAGTAATCGCACCCAACCGTTCCACAACTGACGTGCAGACTCTGGCACGAGACGCAGGTCAACGTCATCGTTCGGGCGTTGAGCTTGCGGGGTTTTTCAGGCACCACAGCAAGGCACGGGAAAAGACGAGCGCAGCGTGCGCAACCCTAGGAAAAGGAATAAACGATTAGTTAAAAGATTAAGGGAAGGCGAGAAAGGAAAGGACGAACCTCAGCGAGAACAAGTTTACGATCACAGAAGGGAAGAAGCGCAGAACGGAACGCGGACTCTTTCTTGGACAAAATCGCGTCGAAGATGGCGACGTCCTCCTCCGTGATACCGTCGGGGACGCTGCCGTGAGGAACGAGGTGAACGAAGGCGAGGCCGGCGGCTTCAGCGCGAGTGCGCTTGTTGCCTTTGACCGGGACCGACTGATCCAGGGCAGAGGTGGCCGCGACGACGAGCTCGACAGGGATCTCGGCGGGCACGTATTTGAGGTCGTCGGGGGGATTGCCGAGGTGGAGACAGTCCAGGAGGAGGCTGACGTATTCCGTCATCTCGATGTCGGGATCGAGGGAACGGGCGACTGAGGCGAGGTTGCGCATCTGCGCCGCAAGGGAGTCGAGCCCACGTTTGGCGTCCGCCGCCTGAGCGATACGAGAACGATGCTCGGCGATACGGCCCCGAACATCCTCGTAGTCGGCGAGGAAATTTTCGAGGTCGGTCCGGACGCGAGCGGGCTCGCCAGCTAAAAACTCTACCCTCTCGTCGCGCTCCGCCTTCAAGCGCTTGTACTCCGCCTCCTTGCGGTCGACGTCGGCCCAGAAAGGGCGAACCTTGTTCTCCGCCTTGAGCTTCGCTTCCTGGATCTCCTGGATGCGAAGCATACGGCGGGAAGAATGCTCCATGGCCTCCTGGTGCCACTCGTAGTCGGCGCGCTGGGCTAGGAGGCGCTCGTCCGCTGAAGCATAAAGATCGGGTTCGGGAGGCTGGGGTTTCGAGAACTTGGGAATTTCGGCAGGGACGTCGTCATAGTTGGGGGAAGGACCGACGGTGGGACGAACGTAAACGGGTATGGGAGCAATGGGGGCCGGCCGCCACGAAGGAGAGGAAACAGATTTCATCCTGGCCTTCAGACGGTCGACGCCGGTGCGAAGCTCGCGCTCGTTAGCCTCGAGGTCGGACAAAGAGATATCACGAGGAGGGGACGCATGAGGAACGAGAGTCCGGGTGAGCAGAATCGTCCGGAGGGACGGGTCGATGATTTCAGGATAAATGGGCGGGGGCGGCGGCGTGTCGGCGACCTCGACGGGAGCGGGATCAGGTTTCCCTTTACCCTTGGTCTTACGCTTTTTCGCCTGGAGTATGACGGGCTTCTTCTCCTCCAGCTCGTCGGACTCGGCGACATCCGAATCGGGAATTTCTTCCACCTCGATCGCGGGGGTTTCGACAACGGGCTTTCTCTTGGGCTTCGGACGAACGGGCGAGGGCTCCGGAGAAACGCCTACCGAAGCCGTTCGAGCGGGAAGGCGAATCCTGGCACCACTGCTACCACTACCGCCACCAGATTTCGCGGTACCCTTGGAACTAGGGCGAGGAGTCGAAGTACGAGCCATGGGCATGCAGAGGAGAGGGGAAGGCGACGGAAGAGGGGAAGCAAAATATAAGCAAGAGGAAAACAAGGAGCAGAGTGGGCGCAAGTCAGAGGAGGGCACAGGTCAGAATTGGCACAAGTCAGAAGTGGGCGCAGCAAGAAGACGGGGCGATCAAGGAACGACTGCGCAAGCACCAAGATATATGAAGACCCGCAAAGCTTGAAGTGAATTAAAGAAGTCCCGTACCTGGGTACGGGAATAGTACAATACGACGGCAAAACCTGTGTGTGGGAGTCCAAAATTAGTGATCGATGCCACGATCTTGATGGCCGATCAATCTAATCAGGAAATCAGCTGGAAATGCCACAACGGGGTACGGGAATTCTGGACAATGCAGCCGTGAGTCGGGCGATGGCCGCCGGACTACCCGTACGAGTATGGGGTAGGAATAGACGAAGAGAAGGGGTGATAGAAGAGGAAGATTCGAGTCGCAAAGGAATCGTGGCGACTGCCCAAAGGCAAATAAATTACTACGGAGAGCAGGGACGGAATCATGCGGGAAATTCGGCAGGGACGCTTGTCAAACCAACAAAAATCTCGTCACCAACTGCAGTAATCGGGCGGGAGTCTTATACCCGAACCGCGTAAAGGAATACGCATCCAAGAATTATCAGCGAAGTTTACCATACATGATAAAGGCAGCTGGCCACTGCAACCAAGCCAAGGATCTCAAGAGAACAAAGGATATGGGGTGCAGGACTGCGGGGAAAGACGGAGAGAAGATGGATAGGCGGGGCAACAGGAATTCAGAAAGGAAGACGAGTACGGGAATTGATCACCCCGTACGAATGAAAATAACGACTCGGCGAATAGCTCACTCCGTAACGTCTTCAGACGTTGAGGGGGGGAAATGGAGCGCTGGAACCAAATCGACCCGCACACCGGTGGGACGGCACCAGCAGAATTGGAATTAATAAACGCGAACGAAATCAGGACAAAATATACATCGGATACGCAACGATGCCGCGGATTTTTGGACGAAGACATTAAAATAAATAACAGAAAAGGGGGCATCTGGGCCCGGGTCGATCCTGTACACACGACATACGGGACTGGAAATCTCCTTTTCCGGACGGACGCGGCGGATTCACCTGGGCCAAACGCCCACGGAATATCATCAATGAAACTAATGAAACCGAGCCAACGAACTGACAATTCCGTCAAGTTCTTCATCTGACATTGGCACGACCGGCGGAGGGAGAGCACCGGAATAATTAACTACGAATGAAGTACGAAACGGCAAAATCAGCAAAATAAAGGTGCCGTGCGGCGGATTTCACGTACACGGAGGGAACAAAGGCTCTATCAGGCTGGATAAGGGCGAACCACCGCATCCACCGACGCTAAGCAAAGAACGGGTGGAATCGGGCTGCAAGAGCAGGTCGGCGTAACGCAAGGTTTCATACGGATCGTGCTCCGGATATTCCCCCTTGGCTCCAGACCAGTGGATGTCCGATCCAGCCGCTTCCAGGAGCGGGATAAGGATATCCGGGCGAAGAGAGACAATGAAATCGCGACCAGTGGTGTAACCAACAAACTGGCACAAATACGCCGAGATCCGCAGCATATGGAAAGCCTCGCCAGGAATATGGAAATTTGTAGTCGCCCAAGTTAGCTCTCCCCGAGCGAGACTTGTGGCACGATGGGAAACACTTTGAACGACCAGGCGCTGTACACGAAAATCAGTCCGGATGACAACAAAAATAGGAAAATAGGAATTCCCATACCAAATGCCATAACAAGATTTCAATCCAGGAGCAGAGCAGATAATGCTCACTCTTGGAGTATTGAGGAAGGAAGTGGACATGCGTAAAGTTGCGCGTCGCCGCGCGCAGGAGAAGATGAACGAAGGGACGCAGGGTTTCGCGCACCCATAGCCGTAACCTAGAGCCTTCAGGGATGGACCTAGCCAAATGGTGCTTTGTTTACATCCACGACACTAGCCACCCCCCCAAAAAATACTACCTATTGCCTTCAAAACCCACCTAGCCATGTCCCAATTGGTATATATTGTCTCAAAACCCGCGCAAACTTATTTCGGGCACGGCACATATTGATTTCAGTGTTTTTGGTCTCTTTATTGTTGATCGCACCGCCGATTGTCCGCATCTAATCAAATCGCATCACAACGCGTTGGCTCATCCTGTCTAAACCGGAAAATCCCTCTTATCTTCAATTCCGCTTGTTGTTTAGTGGCATCAGAACGTGTGAATTCAGCTGTCTACTATCTTGTACTAAGGAAAACCGGGCGCAGGACGCGCCGGGCGCGTCTTGGGCGCAAGACACGCTCGGCGCGAGATGGCGAGCTCTTCCGTCAAACTTCGAGAGCTAGTACGGGTGTCAGTCAAGCCCAAAAAGGACATCCGAGGTGACTTACAGGATCCTTCCCCAAAGAGCTGATCCAATTCCATGTCGTCGTCGTCGTCCGCCGCCGCCGACTCGATGACGGACTTGGCCGCTTCGCCCAGCCGGATGCTCCATTGCGACTTGAAGAACGCC
This sequence comes from Mycena polygramma, assembly GCA_029449255.1. Classification (NCBI taxonomy): domain Eukaryota; kingdom Fungi; phylum Basidiomycota; class Agaricomycetes; order Agaricales; family Mycenaceae; genus Mycena; species Mycena polygramma. Next base: position 1,592,807 of record JARKID010000003.1, read on the forward strand.
GCGAGACGGCGGTGGAAAGCAGCCTGTCGCGAGGCGTACGCGACCAGGCCGCCCTGGATCTCCCTCGAAACCTGCCCTTCGCGCCCCGTCCACCCCTGGCTGTACTATTTTGCCTTCGCTGTTGCTGTAGCCAGGTTAATCGGATGTAATTATGACTGGACCTAGCCACCCCCTGGCTGTCCCTTTCCTTATCTCATTATAATGCCCTTTTAGCTGTACCTAGGGTCACGCGTCTTGTGCTTAAATTCCTTCGGCTCTCGGCGCTGTTCTCGAGCCAATTTCGACAGGATAATATTACCACTTGTGGACTACAATCTGTATGAACAAAATTTCTCCCCTTGCGACATCAAATATTGATGCCGGCGAATCTACGGCTTCGTTTTAGGTCTCCCACGCCTCTTGTCCACGGTGAAATCAAGATAAATATTAAATGACGAATGACGGCGTCGGCGCGCCTTTGGCGTTCCGATTGAGTGCTATTGTGTGCGTACTTATCCGTCCATCAACTACCCGACCCTCCCGCGACAGCGCTTCCCCTCGTCGTCCGAGTACTCCGCCGTTCCTGCACCTGCGCCATCTCCTCCTCCTCCAACGCTACAAGACCCACGGCACCCACCGGCGCCGCGTCCATGTCCGCCCCCTGCATCAGATCACGGTAAACTGTTCCATCCTGTCTCATTACGTCTCGCACCGCTGTCGCCACCGAGACATTCCACCCCTCGAAAAATCCCTCGGCGATGCGACGATGCACGGCCGCCTGGCGCAATGCGTATGCCTTCAGCCCTGCGGCCAGCTGTGGGTCCACCCCTTGCCTTAGGTCTGCCCGCCGTAACCATTCCGTCTGCAGCCAGCGCAAGAAGCGCAAAACTCGCTTCGACTCTTCTCGCAAGAGCTCGACTTCTTCTACCCAACGATCGCGGCGAGCCCTGGCTTTTGACCACTCCACGCGCACCGCTAGAAAACTCTTATTAACTCCCGCAACAAACACTTCGAACGAAGTCAAAACTCACACTCGTGCAGCTGTTCTTCGTCCTGGCCCGGACCACCCCCCACCGTCCAAATCCAAGAGAATACTTTGGACGCATTGGTCGGCTCAATGCGCGTGTGCTTTCTGCTCCCTAAGCGCCCTAACTTCTTCCTCGACAGTGCGTCACTCTCTTCCTCCGCATTTACATTCATATCCCCTGGTTTCAGCTCCTTGAATTGCGGGGCGAAATCCGCCCCCTTCAAGGCGATCAGCGCCAATCGCGCGCGCCGGTACTTCTCCGCAACCCGCGCTAGTCTGTCCCCCACGCGCCCGATCAACGTCGCCGACCGCGTTGCAGCCCGCTGCCCGACGGAGTTCGAGTTGCGCCAGGTGATGAGGTGCTTTTGTGTGTGCAGGCGGCTTCTAACGTTGTCGAGCGCGTCCACGCATTGGCCGTGACGCAGCTTTGCTTCGCTCTCAGCTACTCCCCGCGCGCACGCAGACCGACGCTCCGACGCCGACAGGTCGGACGGCAACCACAATTTGATGTCCTCCGCCTTCGGTGGCGGCAGCTCCGCATCGCGCCGCTCCTCGGCCGCCTCGCGCAACGCCGCCACGCCGGGCATATAGACCGCCTGCAACCTCTCAAACGTGCGAAGCTTCCTATGGAACGAGAGGCGTAACTCTTGGATCTGGCTGGAGCGGTCCGCCGTGACGAGGGTAACACCTTTGACCTCTGCTCGGATACGCCGTCTGCGGGCACCGTTAGCTTTTACTCTGTACGCGACGTTGAAGACTCACTGTGATTCTTCTAATTGCAGCCCCGCCTTGATGAAGGCCGACGCAGTTGACCTCCCCTCGCTCAATGGTGCCCGCCCCTCCGCAGCCTCGAGCGCTTCCGCCTCCTTCAGCTCCCTCATCACCGCCGACTCGCTAGGTCCCGCTGTGGACGCACATCAGTACGCCGCAATGACACCAAACGCAGACCACATACCGCTCTTCCCGCCCTCCAAGCAGTACGGATTTGGCTTTGACTTGTCCTTCTGCCAATCCTCGACCCGCTGCTTCCAGATCGCACGGAGATCCTTGTTCAGCGTCTTGTCAACCTCCTTGAATTCGGCGACCTGCTTGTCGCGCTCCGCGATGGCCACGATCAGCTTCCTGGCCAATGTGCTCCCTGTAAAATCCAGTCAGTCCGACGCCCGACACCTCTCGAGAGCAACAACGTACCCTGGCGCACGTTCTTCTCGTGGTTGATGTGGTCCACCTTGTCCTCAATAGCGTCGTGTCGCGCGCCGTCCCCCATCTCCTTCGTCGCGAACCCCAGTGGATTGAGTATGGACCAGGTCCTCTCGATTCCCTCACCATCCGTTCGTCCCACCCCCACGGTATAGCTGAGGGAGTTCTGCGACTGACATGATACCTCGTGGGCGACCGCATGCCACACGGGCAGCGCGAATTGAATTTCGAAGTCGTCGAGGTCCGTCGTAATTGTGGGATTATTGGTCGCGATTTTTTTGGCGCGCGCCGGCAGGTGGATTTGCCACTGGCAAGCGATATCATATGATATGGCTAGGCACAGAAGGGCAATCCCGGCGATTGCGGACAGGAAAATCCAGTCCATATTTGCATACCTGGGCAAAGTCAGAAATTCGCAATTTCCTTTTTAGGCAATGCACTGACCGTTCGCCTTTCTGCAAGTCCCCCAGACCGTGCGGTCTCACAACGCCGTGACGGGCGCACACGCATCCACCGACACCCGAGACTCGCAACCCAGTAGTGAGACGCGTTTCCTTTTGTAGCAGCGCCGCAAAGGCAATACACGAACTAACCTAGAGAAGCTCGATTGTTAACGCGATACGCTCGTGAGTATCGTTTGAGGAACGTACGTCTTTCTCGGCCACGTAATTCCTCAGGTGCTCCTTGTACGGTTCCGGGGTGCAGAAATACCCCTTCCCCGGCGCCAGAGATGGGTCTTGGTGTTCGTTGGCGCGCAACCGATTCTTCAGGCGAAAGTTCGCATCCAGGGCAAGAATCAGCATATATAAGAAACTGACAACAATGTCAGCCATCGCCAGCGCCCAGCAGCTCGAGAGACAGGCGTTACCGATATCTGGGATCTACGTCCCTCCATCCTTCTGGTAGGTTCTTCCCGTCCTGCGGACACGTCCAGCACAGAACCGCCAAACCCCCGTCCGCCGTCGCCACCAACCCGTCTGGGTTGTGCGCACAGCCAGCGCGCTGCGCGCGCTGCACATAACTGTACTGGCGCGACATTCGAGAAAATGCCTTGTATCGATCCTGCACTTCATGTAAGCAAAATTTTAGTAAACGAATTAATAGATGCGTACCGGCACGGTTGATAGATGGAGAGGATCGCTGAGTCGCTCCAATGTCCCCACGTAGTCGGAAACCGTCAGGTTGCCGACCACATTGAGCAGCCTGTATGTTTCAAGGCATTCGAAGGTCGCACAGGTTCCCGGGTCGATGGTACTGGCGGGATACCAGGCGTTCCCCAAAAGTTGGCCGAGGTTGTTAGTCTGCCGCGCCTTGTCGCACGCGCAGTATTGGAACTCGACCGAGTGGATCCCGGTCACGTCGATAACGACCATCGCGCGTCTGGCACCGGGCCATTCACACGGGAAGCCGTGGTGACCAAGTTGATACACCAATCCCAAGCCAGTCAAGCCCGCGGCGTTGGGCGTCGACCCCCACATCGTGGCCTCCGTCCAAAACTCGCCATTCCACTCCTATGCATCTATAAGCGCCAGCCAACAAATGAACGACCCAAAACTTACCCAGATGCAATGCAGAGGGGTTAATGCGTGTCTTGATCGCACGCAATCTCCACACTGCAAGAATTCGCCACACTGGACGCAACGGAACAGGCGAGTGTTGCCCGCAAAGGCCGCTTTGCAGCAAGAGCACGCTGGGGCGGAAAAGTAATCCCCCAGCCCTGCTCGCCGCACCCGCGCATCCAGGAACTGCTGCGCAAGCGGCCTCCAGTTACGCATCGGGTCGTCCTGATATCACCACTAAGCAAGCGAAAAAAAAAAAAAAGAGAAAAAAAAAACCCACCGAACTCTGGTAGCGCTTCCGCTTCCCCGCCTCCTGGTCGTCAACCTCGGGGTCGATATCGAAAGAAGATACGGTGTCCGCGAAGGTATGGACATCAGAGAAGTCGGCGTCGTTCACCGGCGTCCAGTCCGCGTATTTGTCGTCCAGCGCCGTAGGCTTGTGTTGACGAGACTTCTTCGGGGGTCGCACATCAACCACATCCGTGAAAACGCGGCGGCCGTCATTCGAGACGTGGATCCCTGAATGGGCAACGAAGGCGTCCTCCAGATCCTCGTCGTCGACGTGTACATTGTAGTTTCGTGGTGCCATAGTGTCGCCGGCAGGAAAGTCCAGTAACCAGCAGTTGGGAAGTCGACATTATAGGCGTTGCGCCGGACCGCACACGGCTGCCGTCGAGCATCTTGGTTTGGCGAGATTCAGAGCGATTCAGACCATTGGAAACGAGCATATGAACACGTGTTGATTGTACGGCATCCTTCCCCATCAGTACATTGCTATCGTTTATCGTCAGTTCGGAGTAAGTTTTATCATATGTGTGCCTTCAGATTTCTTCGTCCGTGGTCTCCCAATCCTCTTCGTCTCCCTTCGCCTCCTCTCGCTCTTCGCCCTTTTTCTGCAATTCCGTTTCCCTCCTGACCTCCGCCTCCCACCGCGACTGCTTCATCTCCTTCTCCCAGCAAAGACACGTTCGGTACCTGACTTTGCCGAAGCCTATGATCATTTTTTCCCTTACTTCGGGGCTAGGGCTAGGGCATGGGAGCCCGTCGTGGCCGCGTTGCCAGATGAAGCCCAAATTGGTGAGATACGGCTCGCCACTATTCCACCCGTTGTCCCCTTTGGCCCATTTCTGTCACTTCGCGTTGAGTTAGATCAGGTAACCATTGTCAACGACTCACCCAGAGTCTGTGAAAGGGGCGCTGGCGGTGCGCCAGCACGATGCACGATCCACATGCATGGAGACACTCGAAACAATCCAACTCCTCGCACTGGTACATATCGGCGTTTTTCGCTTCCACCCCACACCATGGGGTGATGTGCAATATTGAGGCACCCGCGGGTCCTTGCGCGTCTCCTGCACCATCACCGACATCGCGATAAATTCGGGGTTGCGTTGTAAAGCCAAGATTTCAGAGTCGATCATCGGATGCAGTCAGGGTATGTGGTGGGAGATGAAAGAGAGGAAACGATCACCCGCTGACTTATATCGGCTGCGCAAAATTATGTCCCACGTTGCGAAACACGAAACGCAATGTATTGAGCTTCTAAATTGCCTAGTCTACTTCTGCGAACCGGCTCACGGCTTGACTCGTTCACAGCTTGGATCGTACCTATGTATACCCCATCGGGATTAGGCGGAGGCAGAACGGACAAATGAGAGCAGCTCACCTGCGGCGCGCGCCATATGTGCTCGGCGTCGGCGTACTCCGCGCACACGGCGGTCGGGATGAACAATTTGCACGCCGGGCTGTGCACAGCCATATGGAATTTCCTGGATTCTCAGTCAGTGCGGGACTCGCGCCAACAACATTGTACCGACGGGAGCACCCATGTGCATGATGTGTCGTAAGACACGATCGGCGCGCCTGAGAAGAACACGCGCGGTGAAAAATGGGGCTCCATTTGCGGCCACCGTTCCCCTCTCCGCAAGTCTATACCGCAGGTCAGAATAATACTATTAAAATAAAAAATGAATATACATACCAGCAGTTGGCCGGATGGTCTTTATGAGTGTTGGCAGCGCCCGAGTCGCTAGATGTGTCTGGAGCCACGCGACGAATAGTGCTGCCCGCCTCGATTCTTCCCGCAAGAGCTGCACCTCTTCTTCCCGACGCTCGCGTCGAGCTCTTGCACTTGATTCAGCGGTGTCAACGAGCGTCTCTGAAAATGCTAGCAGTCCCGTTTTTCCCGAGGGCGTCGGGCAGGCGAGTTCTGAGAGAATGACGCAAGTCAGGTATCGGCGTGACGGTTGGCTAACAGGCATACCTAGGGGAGGTGGTTGGTCCTCAAATTCTTCGTCGTCGTCGGCCCAGGGCACGAGCGCCGGTACGTCCTCCTGCAGGTCCATTGAGCCGGGCGACTCAGCCATATCGAGGTCAGAAGGAAAATACAGATCAAGGGTCCCAAGATCAATTCGTCAGCATATTCATTCGTGACAGCCCCAGAAACGCAAAGACCAAGGACTAGCCGACAACCTCATCCCCGCTAGCGCCCCGCACCTCTGCGCGATGACAAGCGCACCCACACCAGTATCCATTCACGACCCGCGATTCGCCCCCATTGGTGCACCCATCGTACCTTGTCTCACATTCGATATTTTCGACGCCTTGCGCACACAAAATCGCATTTTTGGCAGGCGTCCGCGCTCGCCCGAGCATAGCGATAGCGGCAGCAATGGCACCTCCTCCTCCTCGACATCGGATGCCGAAGAATCCATCCCCGTCCAACAGCATCGCGGCCTCCGATCCGGAGGAAAACGTATTCCGTTGGACACGGCGCCCCGTCTCCTTCAGGTAGAGCAGTGGGCTCGGGAGCGTGAGGCGCGTGCATCCTTTAGGTCCGCGTTCCAGCCTTTCCCCCGCGATTTGACACCCCAGCCTCTTTGGACTGCCGCACAAAGGAGAAGAGAGGACAAATATCTTCCTGAGGATCGAACGTATCACCGGGACGAGCTTGTAGGAGCCCGTGCGGAGTTCCCCTTCGAACCTGTTGCCTGGAGTGGACAGTAAGTGTGCCGGCTAGTTCCAGAAATTGCCGCTGACGTTGCTCAGTCAGGTTTTGCCAGTCGTTGATCGCACCGGGTGGGTATTCGCCCTGGCGGGCGGCATAAGCCAAGAGCCGGATGCCCTCACCATCGTTCGAGAGGCCACTGTGGCTTTCGGGGTGGCAGCGCTGCTCGCGGGTGAACCAGATCCTGGAAAGTTCATGACGGTTAATGGCGGGATGTTGCCGCCCGACCGTGAGGTGTGTCGCAGCCTGGAAAGTCGCGGACTTGTGTTGATAGCTGGTGTTGAACGTCAGACGCCGCCGCGCCCTCGCGGCACATCGATTTCACCGCGGGAGAGGCGGGCGCTTAGTTACCTGTCTGAGCACGTGGTCGTTGGGCGGCTGGCCGCTTTCGCAAATGGTCTGTGGCGCCTCCGTAATCTGGCTCGACCATGGCTCATCCTTCCCAGACCTCTTTGCCGCCTTTGCTCCTAAGGCTTTCGCTTTGGCCACCGCGCGGACAGCCGCCCTTTACGACGTCGAAGGCCCACTGACGCGAGTGTTTCTTGGCCCCTGGACGACATGGGCTTTCGACCTTGGTCCGCAAACTGTCACTCACCCCGGTGTCCCCTACCCCGAGGCTGGATGGTGCTGGATTGCTATCACTGCGCTGGGAGACTTTGACCCTGATCTCGGTGGACATCTAGTATTATGGCCGTTGGGACGCATTATCAGATTCCCCCCAGGAGCAACAATACTTTTACCCCCCTTACTCTCGTATTCTATCTGCAAAATCCAGCCCGGTGAGACTCGGTACTCTATGACTCAATACTGCATAGCTCCTCCCTCTACGCGCGCCAGATGGCCTTCACCCATCCATCTATTTCCGAAGATACACGACCTACTTTCCGTTCCCCTTGCTTCGTCTTAGAATAGCCCCTGAAATAAAATTCCTCCTCAATAAAATGTCTCTCAAATATCATCAAACCTGATCCACCTGCCTTTTCGGATGACCGTCTCGTGAGATTTCGGCTACTGGCCTCCCTGATCCAAACACTGCGTGCTTGTATCTGCCAGACAGCAACGCATGTCATCCCCTCCCCCCACTCACCATCTGGGCCGCGACGAGGAAACCCACAGCAACGCGGAGACTCACAGCGACGCGCGGTGCGACCACGACCACGACCACGACCACGAAACAACGCCCGACGACAACGGCCGCGAAGAAGCGTGGCGCTTCTTCGAGGAGTTGTCGACGATCCGCCCCCAGCCCAGCCGGTTCGTCGACACCCCAGCCCGTATTTTGGAGGACGGCGACTATCGACCTGTCATTTTGTACAAGCCCACCGGTACCCAGGTGATACGCGGGCGCAGGCAACCTGTGGTCTACTCCAGCGCGCGGACTCGTGTCCGCTATAGTACCCCGGGGTCCCGCGCCGCGCTCGAGCAGCCCCTGACCCGCGAGGCGCTCTGGCTGAGCGGGGATCGCCCACCCGCGCTTGCCGCCCAGGATCCTGAGCACGAATGTGGCATTTGCCACAACGTCAAGTCGCACCCAGTCCGGTCCGTCCCTTGTGTTTATCTTAACTTACAACTGACTATTCTGCAGGTGCCAGTGCGGGCACAGCTTCTGCTATGTCTGTATACGCGTTGCTTTGGAAAAGAGCTGGCACTGCCCGGACGAGTTCTGCGGGCTCACCATGCGGTTTGCACCATGTGCCGATGCAGACGAGGAGGCCAAAATCGGAGCGGCCGAACCGGCCTTCATTGACCACACGCGTGTCGATTACAGCTGGGAAGGTTTGGTTTTCCCTAAGAGGTTGCCCGGTGTTCGCTACGTCGTGTAGTCGTCGTCCAAGAATACATAGAGTTTCGAAAGCGCATAATAAATTCTGAGTTTCGAAAGTCCAAGACTCCACAATAAGAGAATTGTACTCTGAAAGTGTAGCTGTCCAGAATATTTTCCGATATTTTCAGTCCCCACTTACGGTCAACTGTGGTGGGCGCTCGAATGTTATCACGAACTTCGCATCGGGTTATTGCGAACTGATGGTCAGCGCTTACCACCTGTAGGTTGTCCGTTGGGTACCATTCAAGAGGAAATTCAAAATTCCTAGGAGAACAAAAGCTTTAGGTGTATTCCAGGTCCAACATGAATATTTTTCATATTTTAGTACCCAGGGCAAGGCATTGAGTTGGTGGTCGGGGCATCAGGTCTCGATTTGGCCTAATCACAACAGTGAATCTCTACTGAAACCACCACCATGGCACCTCGACCTCCTCAAATTCCGGCTACTTCGTCAGAATCGGACTCGTCAGTGTCCCCGCAACCTCCGGATACACATACCGGTCCCAATTAACTGAGCTCTAGGTCAGCAGCGGCTCCCCGAGCAAAACGCCGGTCCTCACGCCCAGCGTCCACTGTCATCGCCAGGCGTGTCGCTTCTGCCAGCTTTCGGGCACGGTCGATACCCTCGCTTCCCGCCTTCCTCCAGCACTTACCTGGCGCACAGAAATGAAGAACAACTACGGGAAAAGGCACGGGAACGCATGGCCAGGTATGTCTGCCTCTAGCTGCCTCTTTGCACCATGTAACCCTTACAATCTCGCGTAAAACTCGCTCCACACAGGCATAGAGCGCGAGTTAAGGCTCAGGAAGACCTGGCGGAGGCTGCGCGCGCAAGGGCTCGGCAGGCGAGCAAAAAGTATAGGGAAACGTGCGTCAAAGCTACAAACTTTGGTGTCTAACTGCTAACAACCAACCATCTTTCTCGCTGTCTTTCTTGCCGCCCAGCCATGCCGCCCAGCTCGCCCACCGCCAGCGGATCGTGCGGATGGAGTGCGCGCCATTTCGAAGTCTTGAAGTCTCAGTCACTGACCGTTAACTGACAGAGCGTATGAACGCAAACACGGACACCGGGCTTGGTTGGCACGCTACGAGAAGCTGCAAGCGCAGCGGGAGGCAGCGAGGGAGTTGGAGGAGATGCAGCGCTACGAGGAGGAATTTCGGAGAAGGGATGCAGAGGCCGGACGCCGGTCCGAGGTGCAGGTGTAGCGGTGTCCTATTGCTTTCTTTCTGCTGTGTGTCTGCTGTGTGTCTTTTTATTTTAAAAAAAATATGTCGTTGAATCCTATTTAAATAACACGCAAGAACATTACATTTACAGCGTACGAATGGAAGGACGTTAATCGCGGGCGGACAGACAGGGTTCTCAGTCAGGTCAGCCCCTCCTGAAACCGTCTAAGTGCTTCGGCATAGGTGGGGAAGCGCTTATGGGAAGACGCAGGTACTGCGAGGACATTGAGCGCGCATTCCAAGCTGAAACATGTCAGCAACTGGACGACAAGGGAACAAAGATGCACTTACTACGTGCCAAACACCCCAGGGTTAATACCAGCGTATACCACGTAGAATGGGTCGCCAGGGTCTCGGCGAAAAAGCCCGCCCTCGGGGTCATCGCCGAGGCGAATGGGCAGCGGCGCATCGCGAGGCAAGGTCTCGGGAGAGGCTGTCGCACTCTCGTACGTCCACCCATGCTGCTGAGCTACCTCGAAAGAGGCGATGGCGAGCTCGGGGGTCGCATAGCCCTGCTGAATTGCGAACGAAAGGCCCGCCGTCGCGGCGGCTACCTGACCCCTGGACAATGAAGAAAACGTGAGGGGTTGGAGTGAAGATAGCGTTAAATGCTCACCACGAGTAGAACACGCCGACACGGCGTCCTCGAAACACAATGTATGCCGCTTTAGGTGATTTGGGTGACTGGGGAATGACGCGCTGGACAGGCGGGTGCTGTGCCCGTTGGCGCCTGGGCGTTTGAGTCACGGGTGAGGGTGTCGCCTGTGCGGACTGAGAGCTGACGGCTTGGACGGGCGGGTGCCGCACCGCCTGTGCCCGTTGGCGCCTGGGTGTTTGGGGCCTGGGCAGATGGGTCAGTTGATGCGTGAGGGCGGAGAAATCAAATGCGATCACCGGTGCTCTGAGTAGGCGGGGGGATCGTCAGCATTGAGGTCGACGCGTTGGCGCAGGTCGCGGAGGGTGAGGGTGGACATGATGTGGGCAATATCATAGCCTTCCGGAAGGTCGTCGTCGTCGTTCCCGAACATCTCATCGATGTCATAGAGAGGGACATGGGGATCAACGGTGGGCATTGTGGGAGGGGGAAAGCAGGGAGGCGAGTTTTGGAAAGAAAAACGGGGGGGAGAGCAGGGAGGCGAGGTTTAGAAAGAGAAACGGAGGATGGACACACCTGGGCAAGACCCTGAAAGACCTAGGCATAATCGGATTATCCCTAACAGCACCCGGGGCTGCATCATCTCGCAGAACAAAGATGTCGGCAAAAGTAAAGAAAAAGCGAACTGACGTGGGAAGCATTGCGAACTGAGCTCATCAGTTTGCATCCATTTTGGGTTAGATTGTCTTAAAAGGGATGGGAAAATTTTTTATATTGAATTGGACTACAAGGCATTCTGCGACTGAGCGTCGGGCTTGTGGGCGAGATTGTGCAAGCGGTAGCACCACCTACACGAAGAGAAAATCAGGACTGTAGATGGGAATGGAAATGGTACTTACCGGCGAACCAACTCGTCTATGAAAGGGAAGTCAGCCGGCTCGACGTCAGTGATAGGGAGGTCGGCATTCGATGTGGGCAGAGGAAGTGAAGGGTCCAACGGGTGTTTAACGACCACGAGATTGCCCAAACACGTGGAAAATCGGAATTCGAAGGGCATGATACCGGCTACGGATTTGTTCGGGAACAGATGGTCGCAGGCGTCCTCCCCAGTACCGTGCGGGCAGGAGACGAGTATGGTGAACGCGCCGTCGGGGACGGAGCGGTGGCGGACGACAGGCTTGAGGCACTGGGTGCACGCCGCAGGGTTGGGGATAAACCAGAGGCCGAGCTGCCCGTTGTCGCGGAGGGTGCGACAGCCCGGAGCCATCAGCAGCGTCGGAGTGAGGACGGGCTGCTGCCCCCATGGGTACATGCGGACCTTCTTTTCGACCCAGCCAGCCTTTGGGTTAATGTGTTAGAAGAAGAGCGCGCGCGAGGGAACGCAGGAACATACAGAACTATTAGTTGAAGCGTTGGACATGGCGGTGAAAGACAAGTTGGGCAGGGCGTCGTCAGAGAAGGGGGCGAAGCGGATAGATCCGGAAGTGGTGGGAGGGAAAGAAAGATCTTGTATCGGTTTGTTTTTGTTGACGTGTTCGAGCCCTTGACTTAACCCCGTACCTCGAGAAAAATTGTGACGCCCAAGATCTGAGGTATAAACACCTTTCTTCTTCCCGTGCGAGGTAAATTGACGAGGGAACAGATATGCCGACCACCCAACGCAGAAAAACGGGCGTCTGGAAGAGAAAGGCAAAAGCGGAACGTCGGAACAACAAGATGTGGGCAGAGGGGGCACGCGAGGACCTTTTGCGACCTCACATCGAAGCCTATGCCGACGCGCTGCAACGAGGGTGGAGAGCGGAACGCGACTACCTCCAAAAGGTGTGCAATGAGTACCACGGGCGAATTTCGTGGAGGATCAGCGACAACGACGAGCCGGACTTGCCTCTCCCAGAGTACGACCCCTTTGCGCTGCCGGCTGCCGAAGAATTGACGGCGGAGGAGTCGGTCGTGAAGCACACCCGAATTCAGGAGCTCAACGCCGTATGTGACGTGACATCAAATGTGACTGACCGTGTACTAAACAAGCATGTAGCGCATTCGGCGCTGGCTCAAGTATCGCGCCCAGGCTCTGCGGCAAGGATTTGGCACGAAGACCGACCCTCGCAACAATCCATTCGCTGTCCTGCTGGCCAAGCTTTCTGGCATATCGACCCCGCCGAAGACACGACAAGTCTATCAGCAGTTCATGCACGAGTCATACACATCCGAGATCAAGCCTCTGGTCGAGGAACGCTGGCGACGGGACAGGTCCACGAACGCGGACGGCTCCGCGAATACAAAGAAACCAGACGCGTCATTTCGGTCGCTAATTGCGCGAGAGGTTTTCGGGAAGCTGCCAGCGGAGGAGAAAGTAGCCCTCAAAGCCCGTGCGGTGGCGCAGAGTAAGGCGGCAAAGGACGCCTACGAGAAGGCAATGAAGAACGGCCCTTCCAAGGACCCGGTGGCGCGCCAGAAGTAAGGTTTTTGTTGTGTGAGAGGCATTGTCATTAATCGAGACGTACGCAGATGTATCGACGAATTGGGACGATTCTTGGCCCCAATTCTGGAAGGTGTGCAGACGTACACCGGCTTGCAGGGGATGTGCGTGTTTGGTGGGCCTATGCCGAAGTACAAGGGAGACATCGGGACTACACAGTATGTGCGCTACTTGGGGTAAATAAGAGATAGCCGACTGACGTGGATTTCTGTTTCCTCAATCCAGTATCTCCGTGGGCGCAAACAGAGCACCGATGCCGGTGGGCTTTGCCGCGTGGAACAAGGCGCGTTTTGCGCGAGAGGTGGTGGGTTTCTTCACCGAATACTTGCGTACCGCGTACTGTACGTGATTTTCGTTTTCATTAATTGGTGAAAAACACTATTCTGACAATACACCTGCAGCCACGCAGGATTGTTCGGAAGCGGCACTCCCCAGCGCCGTGTCTCTGTCTGACGCCAAGTACTACTTTGACGAGAATGCGCTGAAGCCTTCGTCGGATTCAGAGCTGGAGTTGTCGGACTCTGACTGTGACTCCGACTCCGACTCTGGCTCATCGGGGTCGGACTCGGAGGGTGCCCCCAAAAGCAGCAAAACCGGCGCCAAGGTGTCAAAGGGTAAAGGGGCTGCGAAGGGTGAAAAGAGGAAGAGGGATGAGAAGGGGAGTGCGTCGGGAGCGGAGGCGTCGAAGAAACAGAAAACAAAGGGTGCAGACAGGGCAGCCGAAGAGGAGGACGAGGACGAGGACGAGGAGGATGGAGGAGGTGCGGACCCTGACCTCGAACGACGCCGGGCAAACGAGCGAGAATGGGCAGCGAACAGGGAGAGGAACAAGCAGATGCTGGCTGCACTCGATCTGAAACGGGCGAGCGAGATGGTGGGGCTGGAGACTGGCAAGAAGGGGAAGAAGACCGCGCCCAAGACGAGGACGAAGAAAGTCGCTCCTGCCGGGCCATCGAGGCGGTCGGGACGGCTGAGTGGTGGTGGGGATGGGGATGTGGAAATGGCAGACGCGGACGACGAGAGCGCGGGGGCAGATGCGTCCATGGGAGATGGAGATGCAGAGCCGCCGGTGGAACGTCCCCGGCCAAAGCCACGTCCCACCTTTCGTGGTGCTACCGACAAGGCGCTGGCTTCCGCTAAAGATACGCCGCCCGCGCCCGTGGACAACCAGCCGATCGACAACATCCCCTCGCAGCTCGACGGCGCGTCACCGGCTCTGACTCCCGATAAAGAGATGCCGCCCGCGCCCATCGACAACCCGCGCATCGACAACCAGCCGATCGACAACGTCCCTTCGCAGCCCGATGAAGAGATGCCGCCCGCGCCCATCGACAACCCGCCTATCGACAACCCACTGATCGACAATGTCCCTTCGCAGCCCGACGGCGCGTCAGGCCCTTCGCAGCCCCCTCTGCAGCCCAACGGCGCGTCGCACCCTCCGCAGCTCGATTCACAGCCCGATGGCGCGGAGCCCAAAAAGCGAGCGCTACGGGAATTGCTGGAGATGAGCGTAGAAGAGCGCGCCGAATCCCTCAGGAAAATCCGCGCAGAAGCGGAAGCGAGGGGAGTGGCGGGGCAAATCGGCCAGCGAGGGGAGAACAGACTACCACCAGTGGAGTCTCAGCCGTCCCCCGCGCCATCCTCCGCGGCGCGTCCTTCACCACTGCTCGCGTCACCGCCCCCGCCCCCGCCTTCGGTGTCGCCGTCCTCTACGCCTGCGCACCTTTCACCGCCGCGTGTCTTCCAGCCCCCGATCCCGCCTTCGTCCCCCGTCTTCTCTGTGCGTCCTTCGCCGCCGACGCCCCCCGCCTTCTCTCTGTCCTCGTCGACATCGCCATCCTCCGTGCGTCCTTCACCGCCGCCGACGCCCCCCGCCTTCTCTCCGTCTTCCTCGTCGACATCGCCATCCTCCGCGCGTCCTTCACCGCCGCTGACGCCCCCCGCCTTCTCTCCGTCTTCCTCGTCGACATCGCCATCCTCCGCGCGTCCTTCATCGTCGCCGACGCCGCCCCCCCCTCCGCCTCCTCCTCCTCGGGGCCCTTCTGTGTCTGCGGCGTCCACTGCGCCCCCGTGTCCCACGGAGGCACCAGAGTGGTTTCGTAAGATCTTTCCCGAGATCTCGCGGGAAGGGGGCTTACCGGCACCTTACTGGGAGCTGCTGTGCGCGTACCTGGAGTTCGAGCAGAAGGCCAATTTCGAAAACCGGGGAGAATTGGCGAAGGGCGTGCGTCCAAAGCAAGTGTCGGATTGGGTCAGGGATGGACGAGGGCGAACGCAGGAATTGCGGGGGATATCCGACATAAAAGGGTTCGAGGCGGAATGGTGGACATGGTGGACCCGTCTCCAGCCGGCCTGGCGGGAGCCTGGGCGTGAACGGCGTAAAGCGGGAAAGACAGAGACGGTGCCTGAAGGCGCGAACTGGGGAACGCTCGCGAGTCCTGGGAAAAATGGGATCTTGAGTGTTGTCGCGTCGTTGTACTGGTGGGCAGTCGCCGAGAGGGAGGAGGGAAAAGGTAGTTCGGGCGGCTGGGAAGATGCAGTGGCGGACACGACCTGGGTGGTGCGTGGGATGAAGTCGTAGTCCGTTTCTTTACCTACCAGCATCTTCACCGTCTGCCAATGCAGTCTTACTTATTTTGTCGCTCGATTACAGTCGATACTTATTACTAGTAGCGGTAGTATTTATTTGAAGGTGCAAATACAGAAGGCAATGGCTACGGAAAATCGACAAGTCGCAGAGATCACGTGATAGTAAACGGACTTGGGAAAATTTGCGAATGCGAAGGAGGGGGGAGGGAAAGCGCATGGGGCGAGGAAGATGGGCCTATTGGAAGGATTAAAGGGCATACAAGTCAAGACACTACTATAAGACGTACAGACCATAACACGTACAGAAACTGGACTGACAAGGCAGCCAGAAGCAAGGACGACGAGGGCCATCCGAAACGCGAGGCTAGAACGCCCGGTGTTGAAGGGCGAACAGACGTGGAGGAAGGACGTCCAAAGCGAGGACCAAAGGCAGCGGGAGCGGGAGCGCCGTGCGCGGGCCGCGGGTGGCGGGGCGGGGGGCGGGGCGGGGGGCGGGGCGGGGGCGGGGCGGAGCGAGCAGAACGCAATTGAAGATGCTCTAGGCGTTGGCCTAGGGGATGGGGCTGGGGCTGGAAGTAAGAATGCGCCGGAGGAGCGGGAGCCGGATCCAGGGCGGGCAGCGAGCGGGGCGGCGGCGGCGGCGGGAATGCAAATCGAACAAATAATAGGTATCCCGTAAATATGCACTGATATGCGGGGTACATCTGGGATTAATGGAGCCAATGGGCAACGGGGGAGCGGGCAGCGGCGGGGGGTGGCGGCGGGGGCGGAAGCGGGAGGCAAGCGGCGGTGTCATCCGAATTAAACAAAGCCAACATCCATCCCATGCCGAGCAACGGCAGGAAAGCAACGGAAATAAAATTGATGGGCCGCAAAAAATGGTACCCCTAAGCGGGCCCGGGAAAATGCTGCTGAGGAGTACCAAAAGGGGACTACAAGGGGCCCAGACCTGTCTATTATACGCACCACAGGCCCCTGGTAATAGTGGGTTAGCTTGTGGATGTAGCCACCCGAGTGGCTAGCTCCAGTCACAATGTAATCGAATCCACCTGGCTACGTCCACTGTGTTTATCCTATATATTACAGCTAGGGCTCCCCCGTCCTCCGCTCCTCCCAGGTGCGCGCTTGCCAATCCAGGTATCGCAAAACGCGGCGCATCTCCTCTCGAAGGAGGAGCACCTCCTCCTCCCATCGAGTCTTGCGCGCAAGGGCCCTGGACCATTCGATGCGCATCGCTGCTCATCGAAGATTAGTGACGACTCCCATTGCATGCACACCAGACTTACATTCATGAAGCTCCGACTCGTCCGAGTCTGTGGCGCCCTGCGCCGTCCAGATCCACGACATCACCTTCTTCGAGCTCCCCTTGATATGGCGCGGCGTCCGTTTCCCCTTGCCCGCAGAAATCATCTTGAGTCTCTTGACCGCCGCCGCGTCTTCGTCCTCGGTCTGACCATCCAATGTAAGGTCCTCGGGCTTGAGAGCCTTGAACTGAGGGCATGCGTCGGCGCCATTGATGCTGATAAGGGCGTTCCTTGCCTGGGTGTATTTCTGCGAGCTTGCCGTCACTCGATCCCCTACTTGCTCAATTAGCGTCCGGGACTTGGTGGAACGAACCTGGCCCGTGACGTTGCGGTTGCGGAACAAGATGAGGAAGCGCTTGGCGTGCAGACGGCGACGCACGTTTGGCCAACGCGTCACCGCACTGCGCCATGCGAAGCTTCGCCTCCATTTCCACTACCCCGCGTTGGCATCCGTACCGACGCTCCGCCTCCGTCAGCTCGGACGGAAGGTAAAGCTTGACCTTCTCCATCGGTACCGGCGCCAAGTCGGGATCTCGAGCCGCCTCGTCTCGCTCCAGCGCTGCGATAGCGGCCGGCGTATAGATCGTTTGCAAACTGCGCAGCTTGCGCATCTTGCTGATCATGGAGATGCGCCGCTCTTGAAGCTTTCCTTCGCGGTCCGCCGTTAATAGAGCAAGCCCTGCGATCTCGGCCCGCATACGACGCCTGGGATGCATTGATTGAGAAGATAGCCAGAGATAGATACGGAAACTTACTGCGCGTCCTCCAGTTGAAGCCCAGCAACCAGAAATGCAGTCACGCTTGTACCGTGTACAGGAGCGGTCCCTTTTCTCGCCTCTGCTTCCTCGTCTGCCTTCAGCGCGAGCCTGGTCTGCGCCTCCGTCGGACGATCTGGGTGTGCCGTGAGCGGGATATGGAGATCAATTCTATGTAAGGAACCTACCGGTCTCGCTGAGCGCGTACGGATTGGGCTTGGTGTGGTCCTTCAGGAACGCGTTGATCAATGTGTTCCAGTGATTCCGGAGGTCCTTGGAGATGGTCGCGCTGACCTCGGTGAAAGCCGCCACTTGTCTAGCGCGCTCCGCGACCGCCACGATGAGCTTGCGACGCAACACGTCTCCTGCGATGCAAATCATCCTTAGCAACGCGCGAGCACAACACAAAGGTGAGACTGTACCTTGCGCCAGATTCTTTTGATGATTGTGATAGTCTATCTTGTCTTCCAGCGTGTCCGCACGATTCCCGAGGCCCATGTCTTTTGTGTGGAAGGCTGCGGGCCCCACGTCCCCCCAGAAACGCTCCACCCCTTCGCCGTCACTCTTCCCTACACCCTCCAAGATGTTCAGGCTATTCTCGTCCTCGCACGACTTCTCGTGCGATCCCGCGTGCCAGACCGGAAGCCCGCACTGGACGTCGATCTTCTCGAGGTCCAATTGGATGCGGTCGGGCAGCTTCGAGTTGCGCTCAGGCAAGTTCTTCTTCCATTGACACGCGATATCGTAGGAGATGGTGAGCGCAAGGAGGGTGAGACCAGCGACCGCCGACATGAGGATGTAATCCATGTTGGCGTATCTGGAAAGAGCGGATGTCGACATCAGCGTGACTCATCGTTGATATCCCACGCACCTCTCCCCCTTTTGTAAGTCTCCGAGGCCATTCGGGCGCATGCACTCGTGTCGAGCGCAGACGCAGCCGCCAACCCCAGACACGCGCAAACCTGTAGTCATCCTTGTATCCTTTTGTAGAAGCGCCGCGAACGCAATACATGAGCTGACCTGGTTAATATATGTTAGTTAAGGATCTATTCGACCAAGAAAGAATCTTGCATCTTTCTCCGCGACATAATGCTTGAGATGCTCTTTGTAGCCAGTTGGCTCCACGAACGCCCCCCAGCCGGGGCCCAATGACGGGTCGTTGATTTCGTTAGTTCGTAACCGATTCCTGAGCTTGAAATTGGCATCCAGGGCGAGGATGAGCATATACAGAAACCTAGACATTTGTTAGCTTGCGTACGACAGGAGAATAACAATACGCACCTGTACCGCGGGTCTACATCACGCCAGCCGGAAGGCATGTTTCTTCCGTCGAACGGACACCCCCAACAAACCTCAACGAGTTCCCCCAATTGTGTTGCTTCTACGCCCGCGGGATCGTGTGCGCGGCCCGCTCGTTCGCATCGATGCAAGAATGCCCATTGACGAGACATTCTCACAAACTGCTTATAACGATCCTGCGTCATGTTAAATTAAATGGGAACAGTGTACGTTGAAATACGACTCACCGGCCTCCACTTCATCCCTGTGGACCATGCTGAATCTGTCAAGCGTTCTAACGATCCCATGAAATCGTGACAGTTTGTATTCCCCACGACGTTGAGTAGACGAAAAAGCTCGAGGACGTTAAAACTGGCGCAGGTCGTCGGGTCGGTCACCGTGGCTGGATACCACCTGTTCCGCATGAGCTGCGACAGGTTGTTGTAGTCGCCCAGCGCCTGGGACCGTGTGCAATTGCAATACCGGTATCGTACTTGATGGATGCCGTTGGTGTGGATGACGGTCATCGCCCGTGTCTCCGCCGCCGGGTAGATGCAGGCATGTCCCCCGTGGCCAAGTTGGTAAACTTGCCCTAGCTCGCGCAGCGTCGCGGGTTGCCAATACTCTCCGTTCCACTCCTTGATTGGAACAGATGTTAGACACGACCCCAGTCTGAGACAAAACCAAAAGACGCACTTTCAACAGATGAAGCGGCGTCACTGCGTGCCGCTCGAGACAGCACTGCTTACACTGGATGAATTCTCCGCATTCGGCGCACTTGAAAAGACGCCGGTCTGCAGAGTGTTCCTTGCCGCACAGTGAGCAGCACGGCGACGCTCCGTTGTATCCCAATCCCTCGCCCCACAACAGCTCGTCCAAGAAGAACTGTTTGACCGGCCTCCATTCGGCCATCGGATCGTCCTAAGCAGGCAGTGTCAATTGTCGTGAATCTTATCTTAGAAGAGAAAAGAGAAGAACATACGGAGCTAGTGTAATACTTGCGCTTTGCGGATGAGCGAAGGTTGTCGGGAACAGCAGAGATCCCGTCCGCAATCTCGCTCTCAAAATCCAGCGGCTCTTCGACGGGAATCCACTGAGCAAACGCGTCGTGCAGCTCGTTGGGATTTATTCGCCGCTTTTTGTGAGCAAGGTTCAGGAGTTCTTCCGCCCTGCGATTTCCGTCGGTAGATATGTACATGCCATGATCTGCCACGACTTGAGACCGGTTCTCGTCGCCGAAGCCCACTTCTACGTCCACCATCCGCTGAGACCTGTAGCGAACGAACCCAGCAGCTTGCGACATGACGTCGACGAGAGAGCGGACAGATCAAGTAGAAGTAGAAAAGAGAGGGAAGCCCGGAAGGAGTCGCGACCTGTAGACCCTTCGGGGCCGGTTGGAAGATAACAGCATCTCAGCATTGGATTGAGATATGAAGACGCCAGCAGAGATTCATCCGTCACCTCACGTGACATGTGTCACACATTCCAAAGCAGAAATCGATTTATCCTACACTACTCCGCCCTCGATCAAGCCCAATTGACTACACGCCCCCAGAACCGAGTAAGTGACACATCTAGTTACTGGATTGCCCCTCGCCGGAAACCACTGAGTCGCCAACAATTGGGCGACCTCCTCTCGATGGCCTGGGCAGCGACAAAACTGGAATGACACCGTGTGGGTGCCGTTGGCGGCGATTACCTCCATGACTCGCGGGGTCGATGGAACAGGACATGTGGAGCCGTTGTGGCCGAGCTGATACACGAATCCCAGTTTCTCGAGGGTTCTGCGCGTCCAGCGGTGGTGACGAGGATGCCATACCTGAAAACGGGCGTCAGGAGTGTCATGTAGTAGAAAAAAATGACGTTTACCTTCACCCAATGAAGCGGGTACGAGCGGTGGCCAACGAAAGAACAGCTGAGGCATTGTTTGATAGTCGGCAAGCAGTCTGTGCAGACAATGAATTGCGGGCAGCTGGGCGTCGCGCGCGCGCCGACGTGGCCCGTGATCCCACATGTCCCGCAGATGTGGATGTCGTCGGCATTACGCAGCGCTGCGTCCAGATCGCGGTGCCGCCTGACAGTTGTTTCGGCGACGGAGGCACTGAAGAGAGATAGATAACAAAAAATCAGACGGTGACAATCCAATACCATTTAAATCACTCACAGTCGAAATATCTCAGCGTCGAGGGCAGCTTCAGAGTCGGTGTCAGAAGCTGTGTCGGGAGACGGTGGAGGGGAAGTTGGAGGGGATGTCGGGGGATCCGAGTCCGCCATGGAGGGAGAAAGGCGGGAGTCCGTCAATCGGTGGTCAAAACGCGTGCAACTTCCATATATTTTCTAACTCATCGGGGTTGGTTTGGACTTGCCGCCGTCCGCAATTATTTCCCAGAACGGTCAATTGATTCCGCGGCTATCTTCGATTGATATGCGGGACACCGGACCTGTCGTTACGTCACATTTTCAGGTGGTTTCGAAATCCGGCTACGTACTTACGCCGTTTGCGGAAACCCCGTCGATCATGATCGGGGCCGCGGGAGTAAAGCGGCAGTAAACTGAAAAAGTATGCAAGAAGCCAGCTTTAGAAAAAAAAAGGAAAGAAAAAAAAGCAAAGCGTACGGAAGGAGACCCAGGATACGGAGTTAGGCGAAAGATGTCGTGTAAACCGGATCCAATTTGAAGTGTCGTTGCATCATGACCTGGGTTCCGCTCGCTTGGAAAAAGGAAGATGCGTACTCTTCGAACTCTCCGCATGCAAAGGGCAGGGTCCTGTGGGAGCGATGCCAACACGAGCGCATTTTAATCCTTCAGCAAGGGCTTTCACAAGTCCCATATCCCGCCTTCGTTGTAATTGCACTGGGGCTACAGACACCAAAACACAGATATGAAAACGCACCGGCGATCTCCAGGAGCTAATCAATCTGGGACATCACCTGTCGCCAGTTGCCGTACACGCCTCCCCTGGTTTCAGAAAACCAGCGATCAGAAGCGACACATGATAGTAAAACTCCCGAAATAAAAAGCGACTTCGAACTCTCCGCATGTACGGGTGATTGATTGATCCCGGGCGACGATTAGGGGCGCTGCCACGAGAATGTGCAGGTCCCAGCTTCAGGGTGCCTAGACTGAGCCCAATCAACAACAAGAGAAAAAGCAACCATACGGACACTGTCCAGCCCAGCAGTGTCCAGACCGATTCATCCAGTCCAGCGCAGGGTCCATGGCCGATTGATTGCGAGCAAGATGTTGCGGTACGCGGGTTTCCTGGTAACAGGCATCAGAAGCACAGAAACCGGCCGAATCCGAGATGAAATACATGGTGACCTATCTTTCCCATACACCCACGAACTCTCCGCATGCAGGGTCTGATTGCCGCATATGTCTTAGCGGCGGCCGCCTGAGACTCTTGAAGCACTGGGATTGAACGGTGCAGCGAAGGGGCGGGGCGGCGGGGCACATCTCTTATGAGTGAGGCAGAATTGAGACATAAGCCTGGCCAAGTTTCCAGCAGAATACAGTTCTCGGTCACCGTTGCCAAATTGGCCTTGCAACGACATGGCGGCCGATCGGCGGAGCGGGACTCCACCCGATAATTCCGCGTGAATTTCCGAAGTCTATTGGCCGTCGGTCGATACGGAGTGAATTTCTCCGGATAGGATGTCGTTTGTTTCGGTCGGCGCGGTGCGGCGCGGGGGGAGGGATGGTGCATTGGGTGCATCGATTCTGAATGGGCAGTAAACTCGATTCATAGACAATCTACCAGTTCTATAGTATTTCAGCTAGTTCGACGTGTTGCATGACTATTCTCCGAATAAATGGGTATCGTAATTTCGAAATATTAAACGACTTGCGCACCATTGTGATTCCACTGACAAGCGATATCGTAGGAACAGACTATATGGACGGCTCTAGAGACCAGTCAGATTGTGGATTGTCTATGCAAGGAAACGACTCACTTCAATTGAGCGTTGTTGAATGTACCGTCGATGGCGAGGAAGGTCGTGTCGTAGTGCCAGAATTCCCCCTTTTGTAACGAAGTGGAAGCCGGAGGCCAGCGAAGAGGGGCGTAAAGAACCAGATCGCGACCTGGTCCTGGTGTTAGGAATGACAGTGGTCAAATCAATTCCACTCACAGGTATTCGTCTTGTTGACGCTGCCTTCGTTCTCGTCGTTTTCCATTCCAGCGGTGAGAGATGAGAATATGGACTTGGGAAAACAACGCCGTGCTGATTTACGGATCAGTCGCCATCGGAATCCTTGTGGCCCACGAGTATCCGTTGAATAGGTGCTCCCCTTTAGGGTGCTGATGGGCGCTTCGTTTCGAGGTCTGGGTTGTCTGGAGATCGGGTAAAGCAACTGGATTCCCATGGTCAGTAGCCAATTAAAAAATGGCCATGAATCTCAAGATGTGAAGCTAGCCGCAGCGCGGCTGGGGCCGGATGCGTTGCTTATATATAAAATGAGTGGATGTAGCAGGAGCAAAGCAAGAAAATCTTACAGCCATGTTTATGCGCACTCGTTCAGGCAACGTTCAGCCCTTCAAGTTCAGCTTCCCCGCCCGCGGCCACCCGTTGCGCTGGGGCTTCGACCTCAGGCAAGTCCTCAGCGAGGAATTCGTCCAGCTGGCCGAACGCGAGAAAATGTCTCCGTACCACCGTGGGGAGAGCTCCATTCGCCCTGGTCCCGAGGACGACGGCGCGGCTTCCGATGGGGAGTCCGAGGTAGACACAGATGCGCCTATGGCATCCTCGGCGGCATCAGAGGGCGCGCAGGAGGAGGACTTGGGTTCCGCTGACTCCGACGAAGAAATGTCCGCATCTGAAGACGAGGTTATTTTAATTTTCCATGCAATGCGATATCACTGTACTGACCTGCAACTCAGTGGACCTTTTCGTCCTCCCAAGGCACCACCCAAATCGTCCCACTCCATGGTCAAGCCGCTCGCGCCGGCGCGTGGACGATCCACTCCATTCGTCCGTTCAGCCCCTACGATCTTCGCCCCCGGCGCGTCACTACTGGAGTGACTCCCCTCAACGACATCACCCCTCCTCGTTTCTCGCTTTCGCGCGAGCAGGTTCTCCAGGCAGGGCTCAGACCCTTCGACTGCCGCGGGTGAGTTTTTTACGGGACGCTGGGTCAATTACTTACTGGTTATAGTGCCCCGACGCCGCTCACCGACAGCAAAGGACACATCATCGCAGTCGTGGTCCCCTCGCCCACTGACGCTATCAAGTGGCGCGAAACCGTCCTTTCCGCCACACAAGTTTTCGATCGCGCAGCTGGATATGCCGACTTCAGCAGGCTTCCAGAGGGCGTCTTGAAAGTCGGCGTCGAGTACGGCGGCTCCCAAGGACCGGTAAGTCTTTTCCACGAAGACCGGATCGCGCGGCTGAAATCAGGTCAGAAACCTCAGAACGTCAAGCACGACCTCGCGAACTGCATCGAGGCCGGTCTCATCCTGCAAAACGAAGCCGTTCAAGAGATCGCTGCGTTTCATAATAGTGAGTGCGAAAACGCTCCTCTCTTGATACATACTTACCGTCCTCAACAGCCATTCACGAGTCTTTCAGCCCCAAGCTGTATGCGTACACCAAGAACGCGACGGAGCTGATTCACAGTTTCGACTCCACTTTGCGACGCGAATTTCAAGGCGCTTTCCCCGCTGCCGAATTTGACTTGGGTGAGCTCGGGTCCGCCCCGCGCCTTCAAGACAAAGACCTTCTTCATGGCTGGCGCGCCCTCACGGCCCTAGGAAACTACGACTCTCGTTACGGCGGCGACATCATCCTGTGGGACGATGGGTTCATCATCCGATTCCCGCCTGGAGCCACCATCTTGTTCCCCGCTGCACTTATGCGCTACTCATTTGTTAGCGTGCGCCCAGGGGAGAAGCAGTACGCGTTTTCCCAGTACTCGCCCGCCGGCTTGTACCGATACATCACCAACGGCTACGTGAGCGACAGAACCATCGAAGGCAATCGGGACAAACGGGCAGTGGAGGCAGTGAAGCGCGCCCGTGGTCGTCGTCTGGAGGCTGCGATTGACATGTATAGCACTTTGAATGAGTTCGTGAATACGTAGATTTCTGAGTACGTATACGGAGATTGTCGAATGCGTAGCGTAGAAATTGTGTCGTATGTAGATTGCTTGAGATTGTCGAGACTTGGATCTGGATCGTCTTGAAAAGGAAATGATTGGAATGGCTTCGCAAACATAAGCAAACCTGAGTCTCTCCTTAAATCTCTACGCACGGCAAACTCGATGTGGCCTCTTGATTCCTCCCACCCCCATGGTTCTCCTCCCGTCGTCTCCCCTGCGTGGGGGCCGTGCCCCTTCGACAAACAACCGTGCCCCCTCGACAAGTAATCCTCCGAAAACCCTCAGAGACTCGCGTAGCATGAGACGTGGTATGTCTCCGGTATCCATTGCGCACACCACTCGCTGACGATTCTCACTCAAGCACTAAACGCCCTCTCCTATTTGCGCGACCGCCCCGCCAGCTCAATTAACCCCGCGTACTATGCTGCCCTCCGCGCAGCGCGCCAACCGGCTCCTCCTTCTCCCCCGCGCCCCCGCCGCCGCAGGGTTGCCAATAAAGAAAATGCGACTACTTCGACTGCCTCCGCCAGCGCCTCTACTAGCCCCCCGACCGTCACTCGCCCAACGACCGTCACTCGCCCCCCGCTTGTCACCACCGTCGCGCACGCGCCGTGGATGCGCCAGCCTGCCCGTTCGTCCACCGCGACACCCTACGTCTTGGTCCCGCCCGCGCACACGTCCCCGCCCCCGCCGAAAAAAACGTATACCTCAGGATCGCGCGTTCCTCGCGCCCAGGCCTTGGTCGTAGAAGACCTCTGGATTGACGGAGTCGAGCCTCCTTCCCGCGACCCCGAGAAATTCCCTCACGAAGAGTGCTCTGTATGCAAGCAGGTGAAGAGCTGCCCTGTAATGTCCGTCCCCCTCTCTCTCTTGAACGCTTTCCGCACTCATATCTTCGAATCAGCTCGGGGTGCGGTCACAGCCACTGTTATCCTTGCATCCGCGTCTGCCTCGAGTATACCTTCCTCTGCCCGACATGCCGCACCGTCATGACCGCGGCCCCTTTCCGCTGCTGGCCTGAAGAGCAATGCATTGCTCACGACCACCCCGACTGGAACAACAACAGCCGCGTAGATTACAGCTTTGATGGTCTCGAATTCCCTAAGCTTGTTTAACCCCGTACCGTCTGCGTGTTGTCACTATATTCACAATATCATCGTTTCGTCGAGCGTCCGTCCTTATGACGGACGCTCGACGACACTTTATTATCACTTTGTTATCACTCCCATGAGGCTCGAAGACATCCATTTTGAAAGCAATATAAACATATGTGTGTGCGTAAGAGGACATTACTCCGAGTCGTCAGAAGTAGCTATCTCGCTGCTATCAGGCAGATCATCATCCATTTCTGACTCTGACTGCGGCTCGCGGCGTAGCGGCTCATTCTCAGCGCGCTGTTTTGCCCGCTCAGCCCTAAGCTTCTTGAAATGGCGGATGCTAGACTTGGTGATATACTGCTCGTAGCGAGTCCGTTCCCCTAGCCCTTCCCCACCATGTGCCTCGTGCATCTCTATGAATTTACTAGGTACGTATCGTGTTAGCAAACTAAAGCTTGCATTGCAGAAGAATGACTCACCGGTTCCTATAATCCCACGACGCAATCCGCAAGTACCGGCGATTCCTACATTAAAGTTTAGTAATTGCAGAAAAACAATGAAGGCGCGGACACTCACTCTTCCCGCCACTTGGCGCGCGCGCGCCGGGCCTTCTCTTGATATTGAAGCTGCTCCTCAGGTGGAAGAGCTTTGATCTGGGCGCGGCGACTGTGTAAGGATGTTTAGTTTGGGCGCCGCGACGAGTAGGAGGCGTACATACAGAGCCATACGCTCTCGAGCCTTGGCGCGTCGGACCTGGTTCTGCTGGGCTGCCTTCGCGATGGCGGCCCGTTCGTCTTTGGTACGCTTGGACCTGCGTATGGATATAACGGAACGACTGTAAGGGTCACAGAATTATGGAACCTACATCTTCTGGTGGACTGACTCCTCCGCTGCGACTTGCTCCTGGTAGGGGCGTCGCAAGAGTGGTCGGGTGGTGGCGGCCCCGCTCTGAATCCGTAGGGCGTTATTTAGCTTATCCAGTCTATTCTTGTGAGAAAGATGGCGGGGTGAAGAAACCATTGCACTCACTGCTCGTTGGACTGCGCTGCAGCTTGGTGCGAGCGAGGCATGGTGCTGGTTCTGAGTGGGCGCGACGACATCAGTGGCGGTGCTTGCCTGTCAACAAAGTCGGCATGGGCCCGGCGCGCCCTCCCCACTCAGAATGCGAAAGCTACAGACGACGCCAGAAAGCTTCACGCTATTCGGGACATAGTCTGTCCATCCGCGTTGCATATTTCAGTTTTTGTGATTTTTTTGAAAAAAAGAGGTACCAGAAAAAGGTCAAAGACCAACAAGGTTTGCGTTAGGAACCTTGAAAGTAGTGTTCCACGAGATTTCGTAGAGAGTTCGCGGCTATGATTGAAAACAAATCATTTTAAAATAGTCCACTTGCCCGGTGAGGACGAGGACTACACCAAAAGCTACGATCCGGCAGATGGAATATATGATAAGATGAGTTGAGTGGGCGAAGTAATTGAGCGAAGGACAATGTAAAAAACATGCATTGGGCGCCTATTGGGCGCTTCCTCTTTCGGGCTTTCGGACTTTCGGCTTACCGTGGTTGGACTGCTCCTTCCTTCACGCACTCATGCTCTGTCTTCTCATGTCTGCGCTTACTGGCGCTGCTCTCCTCGCTCTGGCTATATTCCATAACGTTGTTGGTCGATGGATGAAGAACCTACCGCTCGCGGATAACGACTTGCGCACTCGGGATCTCGAGAAGAACCACGACCAGTACGGCGTTGTGCAGCCAGCGGTCAAGCAACAGGTATGCTAATTTGGCCTGGCGGCGGAAGGAAGCTTACCGCCCTGTCGCCAACGCAAGCCCTCCCCTCCCCTCCCGACGATACCGTTCGATTTTAACGCGCAGCCCCCGGTCTTGAACGCTCTCGCCCATGATCAAGTGTGCGCGTTGCAAACAAAAAGGTTGAGCATGTTAGTTGGTGCTCCAAACTGCGACGGCGAAGGCGTGGAGAGCTTTATGGGTGACAGACAGGGTGAAGGGACGGAGAACATGTGGGGTGGATTCACGCAGAGGTAAGTTACTGTTTTCATATTGGCTCGACTGTAGTACTAACCGGCCAACTAAGCCGCGCATCGTCCTGAAATGCATGTATGTAGTGCTCGTTGCGTACCAAACCGAAATTGTCAATTTATACTTGATTTGCTTCGACTCGTTTCCACCACTTTCGCAAGTCAAGTACATCATATATTTTGCAAAGATATAGCTACTGGATACGACGTGCTACTGGAAACGAGAGGGTGAGAACCTCACCCTTTCGGCGGGCGTTCAAAAATCGCTCCGACGCCACATCCATGCTAGACGCGGCGTCGTACGTCGCGCCGGGGATGCCTGCCGTATTCAGTCCACATTCAAGGCTGAGAAATCATGAGCATATTTTGCCAAGAACAGGGCCGAGCACTTACAAAGACTGATAAACGCCGGGCGCGAGCCCCTTGTACACCGTGTACCACATGCCAGAATGGAGGGAGTTGGTCTGAGGTCCGCTCACAGGCATAGGGAGTTGGCGTGGAAGGAGATGCGCGCAAGGGATTGACGACTGGGGGGAGTCTGTACACACGCCGGTCCATAGGCGGGCTTCGGCGTAGTGGAAGGCGGCTTCGGCATCGGAGGGAGTCGGATAGCTTTGATGCAAAACCCCGCGCACACCTTGAGTTAGTGCCTCGACTTCAGCCCTTTGTTATGCAAAACATATTTTCAGCAATAATAGGAATAAGCATGATAAATTACTCACCATGTGTTGTACCATCCGGGAACGCGTCCAAAAAAAACGACATAGGTCTTAGTTCCTTTGTTCTTGCGGCGGCGCGGGGTGAGGCGGTGAGAACTAGCGTTTGGGATGCCCACGGTGGCGTGTGCAGCTTCAGACCTGATTAGTCAAGCGTAGATAAGTTGAAGAAGTCACTCGTTGATGAGACCATACCAGTCCTGAGTGAGTCCGCTCTTCGTGGGCGAGCTGTAGCTATACAGCCGCTGGGTGGAGGAAGGTCGAGGCGGGGTAGACGGGCGACGGTCGGGGGTAGACGGTCGCGGGGAGGAAGGTCGAGGTGGGGTAGGGCGACGGTCGGGGGTAGACGGTCGCGAGTCTTCGTCACTGAAATATTCCGTGGAGCCACTCGAGGACGACGAGAGAGACGTGGCGGAAGACGGAGAACGAGAGATGGAATCTGAATCCAAAGTCAAGGCAGCGAGTTGCTCGTCCAGGGTGGAGGGCATCCTGGTGTTGAGGGGAAAACAGTCACTCAGCCTATCATCTTAACCGGGGAGGATTCGACTTACCTGAAGGAAACATGGTTAGATCTCTACCCTGGCTGTACCATTTTGCATTCACTGTAGGCTGTAGCCAGGGTTTGCGATTGCAAAAGACCAGCACACAGCCAGGGGCATGGCTAGCCCTATATTACCGCCTATTCCACCTATTAAACGTGGCACATCAGTCACGCGTTATTGCTCAATTGTCATCAATGATTCTCGGCAGCTTCGGCGTGTCTTGCTAAGTTCCCACGACCTTTTTTGACCTGTAGCTAATTACCATTCTGGGACACATTTCTACAATTATTCCTGACCTGCGTGCGTTGCTACGAAAAACCGTACGAAACCCTACGAAACCACTGATATCTGCTCCTCCAATGCCTCCAGCGCCACCACGGGTGCGCGATCGACCCCGTCGCCGCTCAGAAGCTCCTGATACACCCTCCCGTCCCGCTCTACGACCTGCATCACCGCCCCCGCAACGGAATAGCTCCAGCCCGTGTGGAACGACTCTGCAATCCTGCGGTGCACATAGATCTGCCGGTGCGCGTACGCGGTCAAGCCGTCCCTTAGCTCCGAGTCGATATCCGTGCGATCGTCGACGCGCGCGCGGTCCCGCCACTCCCCCTGGATCCACCGCAACATGCGGAGGACCCGCTTCATCTCCTCACGCAGCAGCATGACCTCTTCTACCCAACGGTCCCTGCGCGCCTTCGCCTTCGACCACTCGACGCGTACAGCTGTGATAACGCCGTTAGACCCTTGGCATATTCGACACGTCCTGACTCACATTCGTGCAGTTGCTTCTCGTCCTCTCCAGGCCCGCCGTTAACCGTCCAGATCCAGGAGAAAGTCTTCTTCTTGCTGCTGGGCTCGTTCCGCGCCCGCTTCGACGAACCTATTTTGGATAACTTCCTCCGCGCCGCGGTGTCACTCTCCTCCTCCAGGTACGTGTTCAGGTCTGACGGCTGAAGGGCTTTGAATCCGGGCGCGTAGGACTGGCCCTTCAGCGCGATCATTGCCGCTCTCGCCGCCCGATACTTCGCCGCCACCCTTTGGATCCTGTCCCCCACGCGCCCGATCAGCGTCGCCGAGCGGGTCGACGCGCCCTGTCCGACCGAATTGGCGTTGCGCCAGGTGATGAGATGGGTCTGTGCGTGCAGCCGGCTTCGCACCACGTCCAATGCATCCGCACATTGAGCACGGCGAAGCTTCGCCTCCGCTTCCGCCACTCCCCTCCTGCACACCCGCCGCCTCGTCTCCCCGTCCAATTCCGACGGCATCCATAACTTGATGTCCTCCGCCTTGGGCGGCGGGGTGTCCGCGTCGCGCGCCTCCTCCGCCGCCTCCTTCAGGGCGATGACCCCCGGCATAAAGATCGCCTGGAGCCGCACGAACGTCCGCATCTTCTTCAGCAAGGCGTTCCGCATCTCTTGAATCTGGCTGGCGCGGTCTGCGGTTACCAGCGTGACCCCTTTAAGCTCGGCTTTGATTCTACGTCTGTCGGCCATCCGTGAGCCTCTGTATCACTTCCGTCGACGTGTATACACTCACTGTGACTCCTCCAGTTGCAGCCCGGCCTTGACGAACGCCGCCGGCGTCGACGTGCTCTGAGACACCGCCTCGCGACCCTCAGCCGCCTCCAGGGCTTCCGCGGCCTTCAGTTCCGCTAGAACTGCAGCCTCGCTCGGTCCCGCTGTGGACGTCATGAGTTTCTGGCGATGGTACAGGGGCGTGAAACGCGTACCGCTCTTTCCACCCTCCAGGCAATAAGGGTTTGGCTTCGATTTGTCCGCAAGCCAGTCATCGATCCGCTGCTGCCACTTCTTGCGTATGCGCGTCGCGATTGTGCTGTCGACCTCCTTGAAATTGGCTACCTGCTTGTCGCGCTCCCCAATGGCGACGATGATCTTCCGCGCCAGTGTATCCCCTTTGTAGGTAAGTGTTAGCGCCGCGACCACCAGGTTTCGAAGGCACCCACCTTGCTTGATGTTCTTTTCGAAGTTAAGGTGGTCGATCTTGTTTTCCAGTGCATCTTGGCGGGCCCCGTACCCCATCTCCTTCGTAGAGAATCCCAGCGGATTCAAAACCGCCCACGTCCTCTCAATTCCCTCCCCGTCCGTCCTCCCCACGCCCTCCGCATAGCTGAGGGAGTTCTGGGTTTGGCAGCTCGTCTCATGCGCAGCGGCATGCCAAACAGGCAGCGCGAACTGGATCTCAAACTCCTGCAGACGGGGCAGCGGCGCAGGGCGATCCGCCTCCTCCATATGCCCCGCGGCGATCTTCTTGTCCTCCCGCTTCTTCTTTTCGTCCGCCATCTTCAGCGCGCGCGCGGCCAGATGGACTTTCCACTGGCATGCGATATCGTAGGATATTACCAGGGCCAATAGCGTGACGCCCATGAGCGCGCAGAGGAAGATCCAGTCCATGTTCGCGTACCTGGCGTGCTTGTTAAGATCTGTTTGCGACTGCTAACCACGAAACGACATACCGTTCACCCTTCTGCAGATCCCCGACGCCCTGGGGCCGCACCACGCCGTGACGCGCGCAGACGCAGCCGCCAACCCCAGAGACTCGCAACCCTGTCGTGATGCGAGTCTCCTTCTGCAGCAGCGCCGCAAATGCGATGCAGGTGCTTATCTGGCCCGGTGCACAATCAGGCGCTGCCCAACTCCGAAACGAGGACCCACTCACATCCTTTTCGGCCACGTAGTTCTTCAGGTGCTCCTTATACCCATTCTCCTCCACAAAGTATCCCAACCCGGACCCGAGAGACGGGTCTTGGTGCTCGTTCGCGCGTAAGCGGTTCTTCAGTCGAAAATTGGCGTCTAGCGCCAGTAACAGCGCATATAGAAAGCTACAATGACAATCAGTACCAGCCCTGGACTATTTCTAGGTCGTCGCACTTACCGGTATCTCACGTCGACGTCTCTCCACCCCTCGGGGAGATTCTTGCCGTCATGCGGGCACGGCCAGCACAAGACGCACAAGCCGCCCGCCTCCGTCTTCGCGAGACCATTCGTCTCATACGCCCGTCCAAGGCGTTTCCCCCGCAACAAAAACGCGTACTGGCGCGTCATCCGCCCAAATGCCTTGTAGCGGTCCTGTAGACACAGCCCGTGAGTGACACCGCACAGTAACGACTGACTGACACTCGACGTACCGGCACACTCGAAATCTGCAGTGGGTCCATCTTCCGTTCCAAAGCCCCCACAAAGTCCTGGACGTTGACATTCCCGACGACGTTCACCAGTCGAAACTCCTCCAACACTTCAATCGTCGCGCAAGTCTCAGGATCCACGGTCGTAGCCGGATACCACCCGTTGCCAAAGATCTGGCCGAGACTACCGAGCGCCGTGCGCCGATTCCTGTCGCAGGTGCAATACCGAAAGCAGATGGTGTGGATACCCGTGGTGTCCATAACCACCATCTGGCGCTCGGGTCCCGGGAAGTCGCAGGGAAAGCCTTGGTGCCCGAGCTGATAAACAAGCCCCAGACTACGCCCAAGCCCCTCCTCTGCCCCCGACAGCCTTGCCTCGACCCAATGTTGCCCATTCCACTCCTAAAAAACCCAGGTCAACGAACGTCTTCCATTTTCAAGCCTAACGCGTACCTTTATGCAATGTAGTGGCGTCAAGGCATGTCTGGAAAGGACACAATCCCCGCACTGCAGGAAGTCGCCGCACTGAGTGCAGCGAAACAGTCGGACGCCTTCCCCGTAGGCGACTTTACAGCAGGAGCAGGTGGGATCGCCGCCCAATCCTTCACGTCGAAGCAACGCGTCCAGAAAATCCGACATTAACGGGCGGAAGAGCGACATGGGTTCGTCCTACAGCCGACGCGGTCAGAAGAGTTAAATTGTCCAAAGGAATGCAGTACGCACCGAGCTCTTGTACCGTTTGCGCTTACCCGACTGGTCGTCGTCTTCCCCTGTCACTTCGTACGAGGTTACAGTGTCTGCGACCGCCTGGACGTCCTGGAGTCCGCTGTCGTCCACCGGAGTCCAGCCAGCGAAATCGTCGCCCAGGTCTTCGATTTTGCGGCCGCGCTTCTGAGGGCGAAGTCCATGGAGACCGCTAGTGACGCGTGCGCCGTCGTTGGACACATGAATGCCGCGATGCGCTTCAAAAAGCTCCTCAGGGATGTCCGCCTCGTAGTGGATGTCGTCGTCGCGGCGGCGGGGCATGGTCGATAGAATCGAAAGCAACAAGAACACCGGGCGCCCCAAGCAAAACTCCTAGCCGTCGGACGCATGGTGCGCAAATCTCGAGACACGGCAGCAAAAGGTCATTGGCATGGAGGAAATTGCAACGATTGAGATCACGATGTTTCACAGCCACCATCAATCTCCATTTCGAGCGCGCCACGGTTGGCGCGACTCCGCCCACTGTCCGCCGGCCACATTTTCCGCTAGCTAGCTCCTAGCTACTCCTCTACAGTATTGCAATGACATTCTCTGATTCTGATCTCGTGCCTGCCGTTCAACGCCAGAATCACCCGCATCTTCGTTTCGGCGGCGGGATTCGGACAATCCAACCCGTCGTGCCCCTGCTGGTACACATAGCCCAGGCTATCCAAGGTGACACGCTTCCAGTGCGTTTGGACCCATTCCTGCACCGCTCGTCAATTTCAATAAATTTCCAGCTTACGATGATAAATACCATTGGACTGTGGAGAGGGTCCTCCATATGCGCGACCAGGATGCAGCGCCGGCATGCAGGCAGCCCTGACAGACACTCCTTGCACCGAAAATTCTCTCGTCGTTGCCGGCGCCGGCCTTGCACTGGCACCAGGAACACGCCTTCGGAGCGGGTCCTTCCTGCATGCGAAACCGCTCCCGCACCATGCGCATCCACTCAGGGTCCCTCTGGAGGCTATAAATCTGGATACGGTCGAAGGTGCTCGTGGCTTCGTCGTTGGCGGAGGTCGCAGGGGAATCCATGGGCTGAAAAAGTAACCAAGGAACTTGGACGGAGCAGAGGGGTCTGAGGCGCCAAACAATATTATTCTCCATTTGATATTACACTGTACCCGCGAGCTCGGGTGCCATGTATCTACCCAGCGCATCAATCACAGTTTTGCACGGACCTGAAACGTTTAACCTGCATCAGCTGCGATCTTCTACCAGATGCTTCGAAACTCACCGGGACAACGCTGGGCTCAAAATGGATCGGTGCCCACTGGATGCAAGTTTGTGTGTGGCACGCGTTGTGAAACTTGGGAATCAGGAAGTCTGGTACGGTCCATCTGGGCCAGTCAATACCATTCCCTTCGTGAATTTTAGAAGGACGACTCACTGGAAGCGTGCCGCATCATTCCTATGATCCTCTTCGACCTCCGGCAAGCGACGGCGATATCTGAAATCCCAGTCCAAGTGCGCGTAGAGCTCGCCTCTCTGAAGATCTGGTGGACAGTGCCTTTAGTCAATCATGTAGCACATCTTTCTACTCGACTTACCGGCAGGCGCATATCGCGCATAAGTTCGGCGGAGCGGCGAGTAAACCGCCATACTGCCCACCGATATTCCCCGGCCTAGTGAAGTCGTTGTCATCGTTAGCCCAAAGAGGAGAAATGGATCTGCGGGCTCACGGAAGTCTGATGCGAAAGCCACGACCTCAAGCTCCGGGATCTCGTCGTCGGAGGTGTCGCCGTCGACCTCGTTGTTCGCCGCGTTATGGACATCCTTCTCCTGGACCTTGCTGTCCATTGAAGCGAGGGTCGGCGAGTTGAGTTTGTCGTCTACACCAGGTGTTTGCGATTTTTCTTCCTTGTCGTCAACGACATTCGGCATGGGATTCTGCATAGCAGTAGATGACGGTTGCAGATCAAAAGGATGCAGTCGCGTAATCGACCTGGAAAACGATTATAAGCCAAAAATTAAATTGCTTTTTGATTCGGTCTCCCGCCGCATGGCTTCACCGCGCAAGACACGCCAAAATACCCACAAGAACGGGACCCCTCCTGTTGGGCGTCCCATTCATGCAGCCGTCACCTACGACATCTTCGAGGCGCTGGAACGTCAAAACCGCGCAGAGCGGAGCTGGCCCGGCCTCGCCGACTCAGTTTCTCTGTCCAGCGATGAGTCAGATGGCGCCGAGGAAGAGCAACCGCCAGCCCAAGACCCGCTGGATCTGCACCACGTCTGGGAGAACGGGCGCAAAATTCGCCTGATCGGTACGCTCCAGCGCCAGCACGCAAAAAACTTGGAGCCCTTGATAGCAGCGCGCGACGCTTTGAAGGCGTTCAAGGCAGCATCCAGAGCCTATCCCCGGGACGTCACCCCCCGACGACCTTGGTCGGAGGCCGAGCGTATGCGCGCCGATGTTTACCTCCCCGAGAGCCGATTACACACGCACACAGAGGTGTTGGGACTCGATTCTGGCATACCGGGACCCTTTGTGCTTGTCGAGTGGGACGCCAGGTGAGAAGATCGCAGGCCGCCGCCATGTAGTGGATCTGTTACTTACCCAGACGTGGGTAGTGATGCACTTCCCATTCTTGACCGAACTGGCTTCGTCATAGGCGTCGCTGGCGGAATCCTTCAAGAGTCAGATGGCGTTGCGGTAATCTCTGCAGCTACCAAAGCCTTTGGCTACGCAGCCAAGATCAGCAGCGTACCTCCTCAGTCGGTCCCTTCGGAGTCGTTTCATTCGATTTCAGCAGGGGTCACGTTTGCAGACAATGTAAGTGCGAATCGCGTTAGGCCGATAGCCGCTGTTGACTCTTCCTTTGAGCGTCCGGACAAGCTCCATCCAAGAAGAATCGGCGACGCTTTCGCATTAGACGCCCTGCGACGTCACGTGGCCGTCGCACGACTCGCTGCGTTCGCCACGGGTAGATTCCTCTTGCTTTCTCTCTTGACACCGCAAATTCACGGCTACAACAGACCTCTTCGCTGCGTTCGCTCCCAAAGCTTTCCGGCTTGCTACCACCCTCGCACGCGCCCTCTTCGCCGAGCACCGTCTGGAGGCTATGTTTCCGGGCCCTTGGACCAACGCCTGCTTCGACCTAGGACCGCAAACTGTTACCATACCTCAGGCGCCCGCAGGTCACGTCCGCTGGTGCTGGCTTGCCATCACAGCGCTGGGGACGTTTGACCCCCGGCTTGGTGGGCATATCATACTCTGGGATCTCGGTCGTGTGCTCCAATTTCCCCCGGGGACTACCGTTCTCATCCCGTCGCTACTGCGGTTCTCCATTGCCAAGATTCAGCCGGGGGAGACGAGGTACTCGCTTACCCAGTACTTCGCTGCGGCTGACCGGTGGGAGCGCTGGCCCGACGCCACTTCGCTGTTCTCTAAATTTAAAGATGTCTCTTTGCTACGTACTTAACTACGACCGACTGCTGCCCCAAAGTCTCTCCCAATGCAATGTGGTTTTATGGATTAATTGCGAGCTCCCGACTGCCGAATCGGGCTCCTTATGTCATCGAAGTGCCAAGCATCTTGCAAACCGCCAAAATGAACGAAAGTCAGTGAGTTATTCTGACCGGCATACAGGTGCTGACCGAGTCTTAGTCCTGAGGATCGAATTGGACAAGGTTCAAGCCCGCGAATCGCGGTGGAGGAAGGAAGCCGACGCCCTGGACGAGGATATGCGACGAATTCAGTCGTTGGAGGGCACCCCGAAGAGCGAAGGTCAGTCCTTCGGTTTAATCAGAATGCAGCCTCTTGACAAGCTTCAGCCCTGGTCAAAGCTCGTTCCCGTGCATCGAAGTGGACGGAGGAGGCTGTCCTCATCCAGGAGGAGATGCAGCGCGTCGTCAAGTTCCTCGCCCGGTCCTCTGCGGCGTCGACGGAGATGAACAGACAAGGGGAAGTCCCGATGGGCGGGCCTGCGACAACGACAATGGGTCACCAGTACTGATATATTTCCATGTCGAGCTTTTCCAATCCATTTCCCTTATGTCACCCCGTTACCAAACATGCACATATCAATCCCCCGCTCTTCCCGTCATGAGCACCGGCGGGCAACCTGGAGACTCATCCGAGTTGCCGATCCTATTGGACGAGCATGGTGCGCGCCTCCCCTTCCTGGCCCGGGCTCCATTTAAGTTTGTTGTTAAATTTTAAAAGGCCTTCGTCTCGGGCGCATTGGCAACGGACCCGGACCCCCGTCCCTCATCAGGCAAGATATTCCCCGTCGTCGGCCAGAAACATCCATCCGCGCAGCGCGCGTTGAAGCATCGACATCAACAGTGCCACGTAACCCACGCCACAAACCCCTCCGCATCATTCGCAGACCCGTGAACGGGGCGCGGACACCCCAATATCCGCCCTTGACACGCGAACGTCTATGGCTCACCGAAGATCGTCCTCCTGTCGTCCGTGCGCTGAACGCCGACGACCTTTGTTGCCTCTGTGTCAATGTGAAATCTCACCCCGTCTGGCGAGTGCTTTCTCTTTCGTTTTAAATACGTGAAATTGAGACAAAGGCGTAGGGCTGAATGCGGCCACGGCTATTGCTATGTGTGCATCCGGGTCTCGCTACAGGATAGCTGGGAGTGCCCGCAGCGCGGTTGCGACGCAGTCACGTATCGCCCCCCTGTTCGGAAGCCTATGGAGGAAGAGAAGCTCGCCGTCTTGTATCCCACGCGGGAAGATAAAAGTGTTGTGTCGTATTCTTACTCTGGCCTCATCTTTCCTCAGCGTCCCCGCTCCGAGTCCCCGTAATGAAATATTCCTCCCTGTTCCTCGCACAAACGTCCACAAAAATCTATATATCAAGCAAATATCAAGTCCGATATCTCGGAGCTTTTCTGAGCCGGGAACGCGTCTCGCCTCTCCCTCTGCACCCGCGCCCGCAACCACCGTCCATCTGTCATGTCGCGGATCCTCGGGTGCGCCTGCTGATTGCCAAGCTCGGGCGACGGCCGCAACAAAATCGTAGAGAGGCAACATTATTTCAATCACTGATTGGCAAGCTCGGGACCTGGTGGGGCGCGAAGAGGCACCACAGCCAACACCAGAGTGGAAGACGACGGCCGCAACAAAATCGTAGAGAGGCAACATTATTTCAATCACTGATTGGCAAGCTCGGGACCTGGTGGGGCGCGAAGAGGCACCACAGCCAACACCAGAGTGGAAGACGACGGCCGCAACAAAATCGTAGAGAGGCAACATTATTTCAATCACAAACGGCGCGAAGGTGCATCCTCTCAAATCACAAATTACCAAGCCGGCTCTTCTACTGTAACTGTTGGCGCTCCTTGACAGCCCGAGTCTCAGCGCGCCTCCGCTGGGCCTTCAATTTAAGTTGACGTTTGTTCCTGAAAGACAGTATGCTCAGAGCCGAATGCTCGGGGAGGGGGGGGAAGAGCACTCACTTCTCTCGGTATTTCCGCGCGGATTCGCGACGTGCCGCAAGACGTGCCTCGAGCACATCAGTTGGCAAGGTACTGTCCTGCGCACGAAGGCGCGCCATCCGCGCCTTGGTGGCGTCATTTCGCTGCTCGCGGTTCCTGCATGGAAGGTAAGTACATTACGAGGCGCGTAAGGTCGAGTGCCCGCACTTGCGATAATACCGGTGAGAGTAGATGGCCCCCATGAAACGCCGGTTCTCTGCGTCCTCTCTGCTTAGACTCCGAGCGGGCGGCATAGCGCAATAGACTGTTGTAGTGGAGATATAGACGAGGAGATGATGATTTCGGCAACTGCCGAGGCAAGCCAAATATTCCTGAAAACCGAAAGTTTACACTCTGGTACAGTCCACAATCAACCAGTGGGAGGAGAAAATGGGCAGGGGGGACAAATGATTATTCTGGATTTTCTGAGACAAGAATTGGCTCGAACGAAGGAGGTTGATATTGTGTGCATGAAGTTTTGAAGTTTGAACCAGAGTTACTTGGTGCCTTCTGCGAAAGATCGTTGAATAGTCGGTATACTGCTCATAAAAATGAGGATTTATTCTTCTGATCAGACGCAGACGTGCCGGAGATGTCCCGATTTTTTTCCAAGCTTTTTGAGGGCTCGCATAGTGCGGTAGAAGCAATGCCGTGGTCAAGTTGGGTGCACGTCCGCCAGATTCGCAATGCTCTTCAACCCAATTCTTGAGGCCGACACATCCCGGAATTTATTGCCTTCACACGGAAACATCTGTAGGTGTCCCTGTAAATATTTATAGGGCGGACGGGTCTATACAAGAACTGAACGAGGCGACTCTT
This sequence comes from Mycena polygramma, assembly GCA_029449255.1. Lineage (NCBI taxonomy): Eukaryota > Fungi > Basidiomycota > Agaricomycetes > Agaricales > Mycenaceae > Mycena > Mycena polygramma. The sequence continues at coordinate 1,632,260 of JARKID010000003.1, forward strand.
TCTGGAGCCCAAGTGCGTAGTGAGTGCTCCAGATTGCTGTGGTGAGTGCTCCAGATTCGCCAATTTAGGCAGGCGCGCTCGCCCAAAGATAAAGGATGCTGTCTTGTGTTTTCACAGTATATCACACAGGCTGAGGACGAGGGCGACAGAGAGCAGAACCGCGGTTGAAATTTACGTAGAACATGGACTATCTATTCGACTCTCGGGCACGACGAACCTCGACCTCCCCAGCCTCTTGCGCGCGCCTGAAATCGTCACGCGCCTCTTCGAAGGAGGGGAAACGCTGGTGCGTGGACCCATGAATGCCCAACACATTCAGTGCACATTCGACGCTGCATAGGGTTCGATTTAATCGTGAGTCAGAGAAAAGTGAACAGCTGAACGCACCTGGTTGCAAAGATGCCGGGGTTGACGCCGCAGTACACAACGTACCAGGGATCCGCGTCCTCCCGGGCACACAAGGCAGTCGTTTGGTGAGGCCACGGCTTGGGCGCGAGGGAAGATGGGACAGGGACTGGAGACCAGGAATCTGAGGAGCAGATCCATCCGTTAGCTTGAGCCACTTCGAAGGCCGCGTCCGCGCGTGCGGTGGTCGAGTAGCCTTGGTGGAGGGCGAATCTCACTCGCGAAGTGGCTGCCTCGGCTTCCGCCCTGCAGCAGAGATCAGTCAAAAAGAAAGTGGACAGACGGAAAACAAATACCAGGTGTGACAGACGCCGACGCGCCGGCCGCGGAAGACAACGTAGGCAACCTTCTTCCCGTGGCGCTTGGCTCTGGGGGAGCCATGCACGCTGGAATGTGCAACGCCCTGCGTCGCGTGAGCGGCCTCGGACCTGTTGATGTGGTGTTAGCAGAAAGACCGCAAAGCGCACACACACGTACCAGTGGACGGTTTGCCCGCACCTAGTTGGGCTGTGAAAGGTGTATGCAGCCGAACTCGATGCAGCGGCGGCCGCAGTAGAGGTCGATGCAGCGGGGCGCGTCACGCTGGGCGGAGGGGGGGAGACGGGGTTGCGATTGGGGCCGGGCTCATATCGGGGAGGCGGCGTATGTCTGCGTCTGCGGGGGGGCGTCACAGGTGTGGAAGGGGCCGTCGCAATTGTGGGAGATGGAGGGGGACTGGTTTCCGGACCACCTAGTTTGGGATGAGATGTATGAGCGAGAGACGGGGAAGGAGACGCAACTTACCAGCCAAGGCTCGCTCCTCCAGCGTAAAATTCGCGAATATTTCGTCCAAGTCGTAGCACGGCACTCGCTGCTCGCCGCGACGGGCCATAAGTGGAGAATGAGACAAAGGTCGACGCTGTGGGACCTGGGAGAAGATTGCCGATAGATAGGGGGCGGTCCAGTTGTCGTCGAGGTGATGATCCTCTCCCCGTGATATTGCGCATCAAGAAGTGCCAGTGCCAGTCAACGAGGTCATCGCGCTGGGGTCGCAGAGGAATGACCGGGCGGAGTCGAGGGAGGACCACGAGAGAGCAAAACGAGAATCAATCATAATGTGGCGACAAACAAGCACACAGACAAGCAAGCAAAACAAGAGCATTCATGATTCAACGCCAATGTCCACATATGGTAACTTGATTGATAAAAATGGTCCGGGAGCACTACTTATGTACATCAGATTGCAGGCACAGATTCGTCTGCGACGGAAGGATGCTGGAGACTGTACAAGTTGCACGCCCACCTGGGATACGAGGATTAGCCACAGGATATGCACCTATTAGACAATACATACCGACGCACGAGTTCGTCAATGTGCGGGGTGTCGGATTCGTCAATGTCGAGAACAGGGAGGGCTTGGTTAGCGATGAGCTCGCCGTCGGGGTGCGCGTGCTTGATCACGACAAGATTCCCGATGCAAGTTTGATGCTTGCGGTCATCCGGGAGCAGTCGGGCGACGGCTCGGTTGGGGAAGAGACGCCAAAGATCATCGGTGGCGCCGACGACGTCGGGGTGGTGCGGGCAGGCCACGAGCACAGTGAAGGAAACACCAGGGAGGGCGGCATGCCTGAAATGGGGTTTGGGGCATTTGTCGCACCGCCCGGGGCTCGCATACAAATTGGCCTCCAGCATTCTCAGGTCGCGCAGAGTGATGTTGTCGGCCTCAAAGTGGAAGACGGCGGTTTGGCGAAGTGGCGTGCCCCATGGATACAGAAGGACGGTGCGTTCAACTAACTGTTTAGAGAATTAGCTTTTCCCTTGGAAGCCTGCGAGCAGGGACGCACGCCCATGGTGTTGCAGATAATCGATGTGGTGGTGGGAGTGAGGAACACGGGGAGGGGGGGAGGGGACTATCACGCGGCTCGAGTTTTCCTTTTATACGGGGGTATGCGTTGAAGCGAGGGCAGAATATATTTGACGCTAACTACGAAACACCGAAATACAATACAGCCGGGGCAAGGGCACTGTTAGGCTGGTAAGGCTGGGCTGCGCAGCAAAGAACCAGGCAGACACGTACCTAGACAACGACGACCTCACACGCATTGTGGCGGAGGGCGAGGTTGAACGCACGAAGGGCAGCGGCTTGGGTGGGGTACCCCTTGTGCGCCGCACCCGAAACCCGGATGATGGCAGCCTGCTCAAGGCCGTGCACGTTGGTGACGCCAATGAACCGCCCTTTGGTGATGCAGTACCACTGCTCATCGGCTTCCTCGTCGGTAGCCTCGAGGGCGCAAGGCGGAACTATCGAGAACATGCGCCCGGCGGTCCAGGGGGCGCACGCATGGGTTTGGATGGGCGGGGCTTGGCGGGAATTGAGTAATGTTTGAAACTCGAAGATTGAAGAAGAAACTTACAGGGAGATTGGGCGACCGAGGAGGGCTCACCGTCAGAAGAGGCGGGAGGGGGCGATGGCAGCGCAGCTGAGGGGAGGAGGGTGTGAGAAACAAGGTGAAAGGGAGGGAAGAGAAACTCACTTGAGACTGCCGGCGGCGCGGCAGTGACGGTCGCGCCGCCCGCAGAGTCAGGGATAACAGCCATGGGAGGATAGAGGAGGATGTGGGTGGGACTTGAAAAGAAGGGGCGTGTGCGAGAGATGGCGACTGATAAATAGGTGGACCGGATGTAATTGAGGATCCACGCTCATGTGGTCTGTGGTTTGTTTACCTTCCTCCTGGCTCTAGACACGACGAACCGTCAACGCGCCGCGCGAGTTAACCCCTGCTTACACCTTTGGTCGGTTTTTTTTTCGGCGCGCGTTAGGGAATAAGGGCTTACCAGGACAGGAACAGACACAGTAATATGGCAAAACGGCAACGGACATGGAAGCGCAAGTCGAAGGCGCTTCGGAAGAGTTTGAAAATGTGGGCGGAGGGCGCTCGAGAGGACGTGCTGCGGCCTCACATAGAGCCGTACACTGACGCGCTGGAGAGGGGTTGGCGCGCGGAACGCGATTACATTCAAAAGGTCTGCAACCAGTATCACGCGCAGATTTCTTGGCGCCTGCTCGACCACGAAGAGCCGGACTCTCCACTCCCCGCCTACGATCCGTTCGCGCCGCCAGTCGTGGAGAAGTTGACCGAGGACGAAGCAAAGGCTCGCCACCAGCGGCACCAGGAGCTGAATAAGGTAAGTGTGACGTGACACCTGTGACCCATGGCGTTTACACGGCTTCCAGCGAATCCAGCGCTGGCTCAAGTATCGGGCGCGTTCGCTTCGCAACAAGGGCCTCTCCAAGGCAGCACTCCGCGATAATCCCTATGCGGTTCTTCTGGGAAAGCTGTCAGGCCTCACGAGCCCCCCAAAAGCGCGGCAAGCTTTTCAGCAGTTTATGCGTGAGCGCCCCGCCGACGTAGCTGCCGAAGTGGACAAGCAGTGGGCGAAGAAATCCATCGCCGAAGACGGCAGCGCCAACACGAAGCACCCAGGCGCCCCTTTTCGCTGCAAGATTGCGCGCGAGTTGTTCTCGGCGCTACCGCAGGCGGAGCAAGACGCCATTCGCGGGCGGGCGGCCGCAGAAGCTAAACAAGCGAAACTGGATTACGCGACAGCGATGGAGGGCGGTGCTTCTAAGTCGCCGGAGGCTCGTCAGAAGTACGGTGACGAATAATCTGCCTTCAAGGGAGAATTCTAACGGAGGACTTTGACAGATGCATCGACAACTTTGGCCGCTTCATGGCGCCCATAATGCGGGGGGTCCAAGAGTACACAGGACTGCAAGGCTTCGTCGTTATGGGAGGGCCGATGCCCAGATTCAATGGGGCGATTCAAACGTTGCAGTAAGTGCTGTTCCGCGCATGTCAAATGAAAAACGATGCTCATTGGGTTTCGCGGCTTCAGCCTCTCAGTCGGGTCAAATCTTACGGCGGTTCCTTCGACGTTCCCCGGGTGGGATAAGTCTCGCTGGAGCAGGGGCGTGACGGAGTTTTATATGGACTTCTTGCGTACCGCGTACAGTAAGTGGATATAAGGATAACACAGATAATTGGTGACTGACGACCGGCCTATAGCTGCTGAAGATTGTGCTGAAGCGGCGCTGCCAACGGCAACGCTGAACGACGCCCAGTACACGATGGACCCCGACTCTGACTCAGGGTCAGACTCCGACTCTGACTCTGACGCCGAATCCGACTCCGCGAACTCTGAGTCTTCGTCGTCGTCGGACTCGGAAGGTAACGCCAGCGACGACGAGGGGAAGAAGAAAAGCCACAAGAAGAAGGAGAAGAAGGCGTCGAAGAAGGCGTCGAAGAAGAGTGTCAAGGCTGGGAAGAAAAAGGCCAGCGCGGATGTCGAGGAGGGGAAGAAGAATAAGGGGAAGAAACGAAAGTCGGAGGAGGGGGCCGGGGGGGGGAAGCGGAAGAGGGCGAAGACGGGAGCGTCGGCGTCAGAGGAGACAGAGAAGGAGACAGAGACGGAGACGGAGACGGAGGCGGAAAAAGAGGCGCGCGAGGCCGAGGAGAGACGGTTGGAGGCGGCGCGGGTGGCTCGGGAGGAGCGTGACGCAAACATCGCCAGGAACAAGCAGCTGCTGGAGGAGCTCAAAGTGCGTCAGGCCGTGGAGAATCTCAATAGCGCGATGGGACCCCCGAAGACCAAACCACCCCCGCGTAAACGTGCGGCGAAGTCTACCACCGCCCCGCCGCCCCGTCGAAAATCCGGCCGCCTGAACGCTGGGGCTGAAGAAGCTGCAGCGGGGGAGAGCGACGGCGCCGGCGGCGACGACCTCACTCTCCCCCCCCACGACCTCAATCTCCCCCTCGACTTCGATGACCCCGAACTGGACGACGAGGACGCGCGTATGGACGTGGACAGCCTGCCGAGCGCGAGCCACTCCAACGGCAATGCTCCCACCGCCGCGGACAACGACGAAGAGCGCGACATGGACGTGGACGGCAACACGGACGCTCAGCACAACGGCCCGCATGCTGCTACCGTGCACATGGCAGCGCCCGCGCAAGAGACTGTCGGGATGCGCGCGCGTCCCCGGCCTCGTTTCGCGGGCGGCAAGGCGAAGGGTGGCGGAGCGCCGGCAGTTGTAGGCTCGAGCACGAACGCCGAGAGCGTGCCCGAGAACGAGGGCGACAGCGATGGTCGCGTGCCATCAGCGTCGTCTGGACAGCACGCACAGTCGACGGTCGGGTCTGCCCCACCACCGCGTAGCAGCGCCGCGCAGGCAGCTCTGGGGGGCGAGGGAGATGGTGCGATGCTGGACGGCAGGGAGAGGGACGGCGGCGCAGGCGGCAAAGGGCCGAGCACGGTGGGCGGCGAGAAGGAGGGCGGCGCTGCTGCCTTGCACGCCGCTATCCCGGGTGGCGAGGAGAAGGGCGGGCCGGTCGTGGAGGGAGGAGGTAGCAGTGGGGCTACCGAGGATTTCCCGCCGTGGCTCGCTCACGCATACCGCGAGGTGTCACGAGAGGATCTGGGACCCCCGGTACCGCGAGCTGCTCGACGAGTTCATTGCTCTCGAGCGGTCGTATGATTTCGTACTCGGTACGGGCGCATTGAAGGCGCCGGGGCGTCCTTCGCAGGTGCAGCAGTGGATCAGGGACGGACGTGGGAGAACTCAGGCCGTACGCGCTATCCCGAATATCGACCAGTTTGCGTCACAGTGGTGGATCTGGTGGTCCGCCCTGCAACCCGCATGGCGTGGGGCGTGGCGGGGACGAAAGGGAGGGCCGCAAGCAGTCCCAGAAAACGCAGATTGGGGTCTGTTAGCCGTGCCTGGTCAGAACGGCGTTTTGAGTGTCGTGGCTACGCTCTATTGGTGGGGGTGTGCAGAGAAAGCGAAAGGGATTGCGAGCCGCTCTGCTGGCTGGGAGGAAGCGGCGTTGGACACGATCTGGGTGTTGCGGGGACTTCGCGGAACTGGACTTCAAGAGATTCACACTTAGTTTTTCTCTGCATGTATTTATTATTCATTTTCGCGTTATTTATGGTAGGGGGCTCGGGCTACGTATCGTAGATACATGCTTGGGTGGTGTTATTAAAATGGGCTTGGGTAGTGGGTAGTATTGTTAAAATGGGCTGATACAGAGGGTAAAGTTGCGACTTGGAGAATATACACAATGGTCACGTGCGAAAGGACTTGTGAAAAAACTAAGATATTTGGAGAAGATATATGGTCGGAAGAGTTGCACCACAAGAGACGGAATGGAGAAGGGATGGGGATGGAAAGGGAGATAGGTAAAGAAGCCCCCCTTTGTTTGGGGTGAGGAACCGCGCGGCGGGCGGGGCGCACGGCGGGGGCGCTCAAGTGAAGGCAGCTGTGCTGCTATGGATTGGGGACAGCCGACAAGAAAGATGGGGGCCGGGACGCGCGACGGATCGGCGGCGAGCGGGCGGGGGGCGCCGCGGGTCGAAGCGCGTCGAGAATTGCGCGACCCCGACCAGCTCCTGCTTGGAGGCTATTCAGCAGTTAGGTGAACGTGTTGGAGTAGATTCCCCGGTGATTCGGGAGCGGGCGGGCGGGGCGGCGGACGAAACGGCGGAGCGCCGAAAAGGGGCGGCGGCGGGCGAAACGAGCCGCGAGAAGAGGGGGAGAGGGGGCCAGGAAGGGAGGGAGGCATGCAATTCGTGGGATGGCGGGGGAAGGCGGCCAAACGAGCAGCGAACGGGGGCGGGGAGCAGCGGGAGCGGGGAGCAGGCGAAGCGGTGCAATGCAAACAATACCAAGCGGTGAAGCCGAGGTGCCGTGCCGGGCAACAACAAACACCCGCATACCATCCCGCCCAAAAAACGATCCCGCCCCAAATTGCGTCCCGATTGGGAGGAGGGGAATAATGGGCAAAAAAAAGGGCCCAAAAGGGGCTGAGAAGGGGCCAGGCGTGCCGATTTTCCGCTGCCGGGCAGCCCACAAAAGGTGGTTATATAGGTGAACCCAGCTAGGGCCCTGGCTGGGTTCAGCCATAATGCAATCACAAACCCCTGGCTACATCCACGGTATTTTACCTTTATATTACAGCTACGGCTCTAGATCTGGCAAGAAGCGAGATCCAGATCCAATCTCACAAACGGCAGAAATCACACGGGTGCAAACAAGTCCATTTCGGTAAACTTTAAATTACGCGAGCTGACCACTACGCGACGAGAAAAAACAAACAACAGGAAAATACGGCCCAGAGGCGGTTACGACAGCGTGCTCCTGAAGAACGTGAGGTCGGAGTTAACAAGAGAGAAGATAGAAGGCACGTACAACGGGATCAAAGGACGTGAACGAGTCCTCCGTTGAGCGCAGCATTGAAAGCAGTGAGCGCTGAGGCCTGGTGAGTGTAGCTGACTTGGAGCCCGCCCGAGACGCCGACGGTAGCGTTGGACGAAATGGCGTTGTCGTTGGTGACGCCCACGTATCTCCCCTTGGTAATGGCGTACCATTTTTCGGAGTTGTCGGGGACGGCGGTGAGGGGCGCGGGAGGAACGACATTGAAGAGGGAACCGGCGATCTACGGGCCGGTGGACTGGATGAACGGCGCAGGGGCGGCGGGGGCAGCGGCGGGGGCACCGGTGGCGCCACCGGCGGGGGCAGCGTTCTGGGCGACGGCGGGGGCAGCGTTCTGGGCGGCGGCGGCGGCGGCGTTGGCGGCGTTCTGGGCGGACACGGCAGCGTCCTGGGCCGCGTTCTGGGCGGCGAGCACAGCGTCCTGGGCAGCGATGGCAGCGTTCGCGGCATCCTTGGCGGCAATGAAAGCCGCCTTCGAAACAGCCGCTGCGCCAATGGAAAGAAGCTCGAAGGCCTCGGCGAGGGACATGTACTCTGGCGCGTAACGTGAGTTTTATATTATACAAGAAAAAAAAGACTTACTCGGCGCGTGGGCGGAGTCACCCTCCGTGGAGGCCTCACTCTCTTGGTCCTCGTGGGCGTCGACCGCGTTGCTGCCGTCCATGGCGTCGTCGGCGGCGTCGACGTTGCCGCCATCCACAGCGTTGCCGCCGGCCACAGCGTTGGTGCCGTCCATGGCGTCGTCGTCGCTCTCGCTCTCGAAGAGGCTGTCGGTGGAGGCGTCATTGTCAAAGTCGGAGTCGTCAGAGATGTCGATGGTAAGGACAGCCTCGGAGGGGTGGGGGACGGTGAAAGTGGTGGCGCCAGTCGCACCCGTCGTTGCAGCAGCAGGGGATGCTGCAGCAATGAGGGGAGCGTTGTTGGGGGTGGGCTGAGACATGTAGAAGAGCGGTGGTGCAGAAAGTGGGGGGTTGGAAGAGGTCTGAAGCCAGGACGCGTGCTTTATCTGGTAGAAATTCGAGGTCCGACGCTCAAAAGGGGCAGAGCCCCAGCAGCGCAATTGGTCGATCTGGCTGAGAGATTGCCGACACAAGGAAACGAAAGTCCGGCTCAGGTCTGGCCGATGTGTGATTGGAAAGGACCGTGTTTGGTTTAAGACATAATCCCCGCCTCTAGCCAGCACCTGTCTCCATAAAAAAACGACTCAAGAACACAAGTATCACCAGAGTACGTGCATTCCGCCGCAGGAGGTCGTTGTTATTGAAAGAGCAGCCAGATGCCTAAAGAGCGCAAACAAAAACGGGTCCCCAAAGACAAGCGCGGGAACCTGCGTCTGTGGGCGGAAGGGGCACGGGAGACAATATTGGCGCCACACATCGAGCCGTATAGCCAGGCGTTGGTGCAGGGTTGGCTAAGCGAACGCAACTACCTCGCAAGAGTGTGCAGAGAATATCACGCCAGGATCGACTGGCGCCTGGCCGACCACGAGGAGCCTGAAGAGCTGTTGCCGTTCGACCCAGAAGCCGTCATCGAAGAGGAGGTACTGCCAGTCGAGGAAGACGTGCTCAAAAGCGCCAGAGTCGACAAGCTGAACAAGGTCTGCGGAGTTTGTTGCACGTGACCGTAGTCCCGCCTAACACCGACGCCCAGCGCATACGCCGATGGCTCAAGTATCGAGCCCGCTCACTCCGCAGGCAAGGGCGAAAAGTTGACTCTCGCAAAGACCCGTGGGCGGTCCTTCTGGCTAAACTCTCCGGCGTCAAAAATCCTCCCAAAGCGAGGCAGGCTTATCAGCAGTTTATGCACGAAGAATACGAAAGACTGGTTGCGCCTGCCGTGGAAGAGGCCTGGAAGACTGCCGAGGGATCCGGGGCGAATGTGCCAACCAAGCGCCAGCCGGATGCGTCTTTCCGTGCCCAAGTCGCTCGCAAAGCCTTTGCCTCGCTGCCAAAGCCAGACCAAGAGCGCTATGGCGCCGCAGCGAAGGCGGAAGCAGCAGTGGCGCGCCAGCAATACCAAGATGCGCTTCAGGCGGCGCCGTCCCAAACTCCTGAAGCTCGCCAAGCGTAAGTCTCCATCGGGTGGGCCGTAATGACTTTCTGACGATGCGATAGCGCAATCGACAGAGTCGGCGCGTTTGTAGCGCCCATTCTGCAGGGGATCACCGAGATAACTGGGCTGCACAGTGTTGTCCTGATTGGGGGGCCCATGCCTAAGTACAGCGGCGAGCTGAGAACGATCCAGTACGTTTCTTCCGTTTGACTACGATATTTCCAGGCTAATTTGGGAACAGTGTAGCATACGGCAGAAACAAGACAGCGTCAGCCTCCCACTTCCCTTCCTGGGCGAAAGAGCGCTTCAACGGCGTCATCGACTTGATGAAAGAGTACTTAAAGACGGCTTTTGGTACGTTGTATACTCGCGTGGAGCGAGCGAGCTTACTGACACGATTATAGACGAGGAGGATATCAAGAACGCAGCGCTGCAGACCGGTCTCGAGGGCGCCAAGTACACAATCGAGCCGAACGACGCCGATGACTCTGAATCCGACTCCTCGGATTCGGACTCTGACGACACAGACTCATCTTCGGATGAGGAGCAAGGTCACGCACGCAAGAGGCGCAAAGGTAATGCGGAAAAAGAGAACGATAAGGGGAAGGGGAAGGGGAAGGGGAAGGACGACAAGGAGAGTGGGAGGAAGAAGAGCGCAGCACAGAAAGCACCTGCGAAGAAGACGGCGAGGCCCAAGGCAAAGGTGAAGATCTCGAAAGCGCCCCCCGTCGTGATCGAGCCTCCCGCCCTCGAGCCCACCCCCGCGCCCGAGCCCACCCCGGAGCCCCCTTCTCCCCGTCGGTCAGGACGACTGCAGACCGCGACTCCCTCCACCTCCACCTCCGCAGCGGAACTTGCTGCACGCGGCGACGACAGCGGCAGCGGCTCGGATTCTGACTCGCCATTCGGTTCCCCATCGCCGTCCGACTCATCGGACACGGAATCAGATGACGAGGATCGTCTCGTTGGACAGAAGCGCAGGGCAAAGGAAACTATTCAGGTGGTGAAGAAGGTGAAGAGAACGAGGGGATTATCGCCCCCGCCCGCGAACACGACCCCTCCGCCCCCGCCGCCCCCGAACGCGACCCCACCGCCCCCGCCGCCCGCGAACGCGACGCCGCCGCCCCCTCCGCCCGCGAACGCGACCCCTCCGCCCCCTCCGCCCGCGAATGCGACCGCACCGCCCCCGCCGCCCGCGAACGCGACCGCACCGCCCCCGCCCGCGAACGCGACGCCGCCGCCCCCTCCGCCCGCGAACGCGACCCCTCCGCCGCACGGGGAAGGAGGGGAAGGGGAGGCGGCAGTTTCTATCGCCTTCCCGCCGAATGCGCCGCTGTGGCTCACGCGCGCTATCGAAAATCTCTCAGGGACAGCCCTCGGCGCGAACTTCACGGCCATTCTGGAAGCCGTCGTCCGCGTAGAGGCGGCGCATGGCTTCTCGGATGGACCGAACCTTGGGGGGGGGAAACGGCCGGATGTTGTCTCGTCGTGGGTCAAGGGCGGGCGGGGTCAGAAGTCGAAGAAACTTCCCTTAATCAAGAAATTCGCGACGTACCCAGCGCTGTGGCAGACCTGGTGGGACAGCCTCCAGCCAGCATGGCGTAAGCGCGGTACTGATGGACAGTGGGAGATCGGCGGCGACTACGGCGACACCTGGGGCGAGCTGGATTGCCCCGGCGTCAATGGGATCCTGAATGTGGCAGCGAGTCTTTACTTTTGGGGTCGACAGGCAGAACAAGCAGGGGACGTGAATTCTCGGATTTTGTGGGATGACGCAATCCACGACGTCGCGTGGATGCTGGACGGCCTTTATTCATCTCTAATCCAGTGTACCGTCGTATAGTACAGAAGACTTTGTTTTGCATATTAGTACATGCAGAGCAAAGTCTTCTGTGTGAATGTGTATATCGGAAAATTCTCTTTGTTTTTTTGATGTCAACAACTTTAACTTGGAAGCAATGAACAGGAGCTTATTGGTGAAGAGTGGTGGGACTTGTAACTTACAACGAGGCAGAATATTATGTAAGCCGACGCGGCGCATCAAAAACGGCGGGAAGGCTCTGCTCCTCAGGGCTGCATACCAAACCACCTTTATAGTGAATGATTTGGATTGTAATTACTTTATACATAGAAGTAAAAGGTGGTGGAAATAGGAAGAGTGCTGTACCAGGACCGGGAAATGCCGACTTGCATTTGTTGCGGCGGACTGTCTAGATTAGATGCAAGATTGGCGGGACAATGTAGGAAGCAATTGGGGAAGCGCGATAACAGCTGTGTGATCGGCTATGATACCAAAGGCGGGCGGAAAAGAAACCCGCCAAATGGGTCCATTTTGGGTAGATTTTGGGCCAAAAAACCCATTTTTTTTCCGCCGGCAGAGCCGGCAATAAAAAGCCAAGAGTGCAAAATTTCAGCCAGCCAGGAGGTGGCTAGGTGCGTGGTTGGAGGCAAAGGTCCACGTGGTTACAGCCATCTATTTTTGTCTATATCTTACAACTATGGCTCTTTCGCGAAAGAACGCCGGAACACCTTGCTCGGGCATGATAAAGTCGCTCAGAAGCTGTCTCTTGGACAAGGAAAGCCGGTTGAGGTCGGGGACGGCATCGTCGATGGTATAGGTCGCCATAAATCGCTCGACCACATCTCGAGAAAGCCGCCGCGTTTTTATACACCAAAGGACAAGGGTATGGGAATATCTGGATCAAGACACTACGCGACGCTGTCAGAAAGACTTCCGTACGAACAAATCGATAACACTACGCGAAATAGCCCTCCAGGGACGACCGGGTGCCTGGGCCAAATCGATCGGCACCAGGACGGACCATACGGAACTGAGCGGGGCATACGGGAAATCTGTACCCTGAAACTCCCAGTTCCGGCTCGTATCGAGAAAGTGCACGACCAAAGTGATGTGCAAGGCGACCGCTGCTACGAACTTCATGGACTTGGACAGATTTCGTATGGTGGCCAACGCCATAATCGAATGGATCCGCGGACGCAGATTCGTAGCCGGGCGCATCAGCAGGGGCGGAAGTATAATCCGATCGAGTGACCATGGCATGCAGAAAAATATCCATAGTAGCGAACAACTCGTGGCGGCTGTGAACATCGTCGTCCCCGATAAAACCGACGAGGTTCACGAATTTTTCGACCATAAAGAAACACATGGTGGCGAAAGGCGGGATATGGTAGTTGGAGATGGGATCAAGCGTCTCGTCTGCGTTGACACGCGTCGCGCCGAGAAGGACCTGTGTGGAATGGATTAGAAGCATAATTGAAGGCACACGAAAAGCGCACCATATTCGAAATCAGCACTTGAACGGAAATCCGTACAATCCCCAGCAACTCCGGAGGAAGGAGCGCAGCGTCCCGACCATGGAGTATTTCATGTATGGCCTGCGCCAGGCCGCGGATATGCGAAGACCAGAGAGAGTCTAGGCGCTGAACGATCCGAGTGTCTCCAGCGGGCACCACGGAAGGACGAAAATGGGAAAGATAGGTGCTCGCCACTTTCAACGCGGGTATGGTCATGCAACGCAGGAAGAGGGTCAAATAAAGAAGTCACTCAAGTACTCCGACGTTTTTATAGGATGCAAAGAAGATTTTCCGTATGGTAAATTACGCGACATACACCTCGTACGGACAACATTGCCGTATCAAGAAAACGGGAATTCTACTCCAGCACAAGAAACGGAGCAGACGGGGCGATGCCATCCACATCCTTGGGAGGTGCAGGATACCATGCTGCATGTGCTGGGTTATTCAACGCCTGGCCCAAGTCCCTACCCACTCGAAGTAACGCCTGGGTGCGATCCGCCAGCCAATATGATTCACCAACCCAGGGCGTGTACGGCTCCTGCGACTGAAGGATACGGATATCCTCGGTCGTCCAGCTTGGGACGCACGGGATATGTTCGAGACCCCGTACTTCGGGAATATCGCGCGGACGAGAGCCACTACCAGCAGCACGATCGGCAAACTCGCTCATAAAATTGAGGAGGAGCAGGATGTCGGGCTCGACTCCGTCTGGGAATTCGTACGAAGGCTGGTCGAGGAGGGTGTGGAATTTACGCGCCAGGCCAAGCGTGGCGCACGACTCCGGAGGAAAACTGAGCGGGGAGCCACGCTCAATAGAAACGCGCTGCGCAACGAGATACGCAAGCACCTGGTTAACCAAGATCCCCATCAACACAAACACGTACGGGAAATAAGCACCGCGTACCAAGAACTTCACGAAATTGTTTACATGAGGAAGGAGGAACGCCTTCGTATCGGCAGGAACATCCTTCGACTCTCGGGCTCGACCTGGAATCGCCTTGTCGATAAGAAGGGAGTACGGTCCGACCACGGCCGAAAAATACGCCGGTACTGGGTCGGGATGGCTGGAAAACGACCGAATATCGGGGACGTTGAGCAAATAGACACCCAGCATAAGCCGTACGGCTTGAGGAACACGCGCCAACTGGGCAACAGAACGGGGAGGGGCATAGTCAACCATGGAAGGAAGGGATGGAGAGCTTCTAACGCGCTCGAAACCCTCAGTCTTATACGCAGAGCTGGGGACGGACACGGGAAAATCGGACACATCAGATGCTTCGTATGGGAAAAGTGCTACGCGAGATCGACTACGGCATGGGACCCGCGGCGGTAGCAAACGACACAGGATAACCGGTGCCGGCCTCTATGAAAAATTCTTCGTCCTCTGAATCTGCCTCCGAATAACTGGGCGGGGCCTCAGGAAGGCTGGCGCAATGACCAGCCAAGGACGACCCGTATGGTGTTCCGGTCTCGAAAAAGAAGCTGAAGTCGTCAGCAACGGAGCGGTGTTGAGAGGGTCCGGAGGCCCCCAGTTCCGCATGGCGCGCGTGTTCGAAAACCACGGCGCTGCTACGAGTATACGTGGCGCAGAGGCTGTCGAGATGGTCGTCGACGAAACCGAAACGCTCCACTAACCGCTGCATGTATAGCAAACAGGCAACGGTGGGAGTAGGACCCTTCTGTGCGCCGGTAGGAGAAGGACCCAAGGCCTCGCAGACATGACGCTAGGGAAAACTTCTATCAGTACGGGAAAAGCAAGGGGCTTCCACAATAAACGCACCAGGAGTTGAAGATAAACCACAAGGTTCCGCCTCAACCAGGGTGTGTCGCGGGGGCGAGGCTGGGAGAGATAGAAACGGTCACGAACGAGCATGACCACGTCGCGGAGCGGCGAGAGCACCGTCTCACAGTACGATGCTACATCCGAACGCCGTAGATATCGGACTAGACTCTCGTCGTCGGGCAAGTCGACGTAGAAAACTTCGTACAAGGTGCGGGCATGGTATGCAGGAGGGGCAGCACGAGGCAGATCTTTTAAGAGGGCGAAACGGAGAGCCATGGACGGGAATGGGATTGCTGGGAGACAATGGGACCACAATTTGACGTACTTATACTACGGGGATCCACGCCGACAAAAACAAGCGCGTATGGGAAATTTTGGCATCAAGCACGATCCTTGCCACGGTAGCGGCCCGTCAACGCAAAATGCGGATATTCTACGCGACTGGACGCACGCTTGGCGGCCTGGGAGGATGACGAAACGTATAGGTCCAAGATCTGGGAAAGAATTTGGTGCGCGTCGCTCGGGGTGGTGTTTTTCGCGTCAAGCCCGTACCACTGTACGATGGAGGCGAGGATTCGGAACATATTGCTGGCAAAACCCGCGATCTGGATATCGGAGGGCAACGTCTCGACGCTGGACACGGAAAAAGCCCCGAACAGAAGGAGACGCTGCAAAAGTGGGGCATCTATCAGCCCGAGGAAACATTTCCCGTGCGGATGTAACGCACCAAGTCGTCCGCAAGATGAATGAGAATCCTCCGGATACTGGCTAACTCTTCACCGGCCATTGGCGCGTACGGCGCGTCCCCCTTGAACGCTGGGTCCACCGCCCCTTGCACGAAATAGACGAATGGTCGAATAGTGGCAAGGAGGTATCGGTTCATATGGAGCGGAGAAGATTCTGAGATGGGAAAATCGGGGTTGGGCGTCGAGAACGGCTCAGTGCACCGCACTAGGCGCTCCATACGGCTCAGACGGAGGAGTTTGTGAAGAACAGGATCCATGATTGACCGAAATATCCCATGGCCGATTATATGGGAAATTCACGTCCGCATCCGCGCAGTAACCAGCGTACGGAACAATTACAATCACGATCAAGATCTACGCGAAAACGATCGATCCAGCGTACGGGAATTGAAATTACGGGCACCGGGCCAGAAGATCCGTACGGAATTATGGAACGCTTTACCATACGGACAGCGTACCGGCTCAGTGAACGAGGGGGAGTTTCAGCGTGGAACATATCGTCTGCAGCACTTCCCGTCCCGGGTTTTCTGTTAAAGGCTCCTACGGAAAATTCAGCGCAAAATAAGGGAGGGGAAATGATAAAACCTTACCATATCAGCCATGATAATGCCGATACTCTCTCGACTAACACGGATAACGTCGCCAGCCACGCTCCGCTCGACCCCGATGGTCCCCTCAATACGGGACATGGCAATGACACATGCCTCAATAATGTGCTCCGTCTCCGTCCACGCCGAGGGATTAGGAGTTAGGTCGAAGACGGGCGCCACACGCGCCAGAGTCGGAATAAGACAGAAGGTGGAGAGATCCCGCCGTACGGAAAAATAAGACGGGATGGCATGATGAGGGTCATATTCCTCATACTCCAGAACCCCAGACTGGTCCACGCGTTGACGAAGAGCGAACGACTCCGCGCATCTGGCAAAAAAGAACTCCGCCTGCGCAACAGCCAGCTCAAGGCCTGACGCACCCACGGAAGCGGCCAGCGTATCGCCATCGAAACCAACACAGCGGAGCAGAGCGAGAAGGAGGTAGAACATCCACGACGCCTCCGAAGGAGTATTCAGCCGACTGAAGTTCGCTCGCAATTCATTCTGGCGCAATCGAGCGGCGTGGTACTGGCCAAAATATTTTTTCAGACACGGGCCAACGGAAGCAGAAACAATTCTCACAACATGGTCCACAATTATTCGCATACAGCAACGGATGCTGCCTAGCTCCTCCGCAGTGAGGTGTGGCACGCACTTCGTCGCCCAACGATCTTCAAATACGGCGAGGGATACTAGGAAGATCTTCGGCCGTAAATCGTGTTGCAGGAAGTGACGCAGACCACCCGGAGGTACTCCCGCAAGATCCGGAGGCAGCCGAGTAACAGAGCGATGAAAACGGTCCAGAGCACAGACATCCATGCCGAGCACCAAAGACAGGCTGGAACTCACGCTGCAATTGTTGGGTCTTTTATATGTCGCCGACCAGGGACGATCGGCATTTCAAAAGTATGGAGGAGATGTGAGCTATCACTTTGTGATCGCTCCCGCGGAGGCAAGAAACACCCATACCACCACTGCACAAAAATCACCATACCAAGAATGCGCACTAAACCACCGGCGACCTTATCAGTAAAAAATAACATTACCCACCGCGAGGGTTGAACTCGCAACCTCCAGATTAAATGTCTGGCGCTCTTTCCAGTTGAGCTAGGCAGGGATCGTCAAGAAAAGAATAATACAGAAGACACTACGTACGCGCAGGACGTAAGGGAAAAGAACTCCGTACTCATACGGGAACTACCATATCACTTATCCGTACCCAACGGCCAACCAACAAACAACAAGTCAGGACTGAAGCAATTCCCATACCACCCAGGAGCCAAGTTACACCGGAGGCGATGCTCATATGACAATTACCGTACCACCCAGGAACCAAGTAACGCCGGAGGCAATGCAGGGGAACAACTTTGAACTTACGGGAAAGGAGGTGTGAGAAGAATTAGGTACGGAAGAGACTGTATTGGGGATGTAGCACATGCAGCAGGGGTCGTGACGGGTACGGGAAAGCTAAGCGAACGAGGCAGTGCAGGAGGGGGAAACAGTATAAATACGGGCGGGGTATTAGGACAATGACACTTACTTTTTCCCCATCAAAAGTCGGGTCAACAAGTTCCCCTCCCATAAGGACTTGTCCCCCTCTGCTCATCCCATCCTCTATATTGGACATTAACTTGTCCTTTGCAAGCCATCCCTTAGGCCAGAGTTATATAGTATAGAAAAAGGCGGTCTCCTTGACTCACGTCTCGGATTTCCCGTACGCTACACGGAAGTTTCGCCAAGTAGTAACAATATTCGCCTCCCCCCGAGCCTTGACCCGCCGTACCCAGCCACATTGGCAGGAGAGTTGCGACCCATAAAAAGTACCATAAAGAAGTAGAGGGAGGCAGAGGAAGGAAAAGCACCGGAGAAACATCACATATTTCCCATATCACACACACACACACCCGCATCCTCTACGCCTACCTTTCCTGGGCAAAGGTCTCATAACAGCCACGCCAACATTCCCCCCGTACGGCTGAACACTTTCTGGTCGTCCGACACACACACTCGGCGCACTTAGAAAACGCAGCGAACATCACAACGGTCGATGTGGGAACATCAGGTAGGTCACATCAAAGTTCGATCTTTGCCGTCGGAAGTGTGGTTGCTCAACACCGTCGATGGCGGCGTCGACGGTCCTGGCACTCACATTGTTCAATTCTTTCCACGTAGGCCTGTTGTGCTGGCAACATTGGGACTTGATTTCCGATTGTACATGAAGAACCAAACGACAGTATCAACAAAATTCATCATCTTGGGGTGTGGCGCGACGGGCGGGACCAAGGCGGGAAAATCCCGACTCAGCGCTAGGGACGTACCGCCTTGGGACGCGCCGCCGTGACAGCGCCTGAATCATGGAAGATTGATAGAGGATATTCCCATACCCCCCATATAAGGAAATTGGATATGGATATTGGATCTGGATATGGGCTACCAAACAGGCTCTTAATTGCTCGAGTTCATCGAACTTGAGCAATCCGGACCACAAAGTTCCGAACGCGCTCCAACGCGAAATTTCAAAACTGAAGTCGTTTAGTCAACAGCTCAAATTTTCTCAACCCGCCGAACCCGGCACTTTTTTCGAATTTCGAATTTGACCCGGGCCTTGGCAGTGCTGGCAGGTTCATCGGAATAAGGGGATAGCCAGGGTCGTATTTTTTTGCCTTCCGACTGCACCGGAAATCGAACTATTTAATGCGACTTGCTGGTTGGCATTGCTCTCGTCAGAACACATGCCTGTTCCTTCTACAGTGGGTATATTGAATGCATACAGCAGTCAACTTATCGGGTTCCAGCAAGAACAAGGCTTCTCCGGACTAACAAATTTTCTTTGGATTTACGCATCAGTGTTGCGAGGTTGGTCATCTTAAGAGTGTGTGGTTAGCCAGCCCGGCATATTACAAAGTCCCTTCAAGTTTTCTCGGCCAAAATGAAGGCGTATATCTCTCTTTCCGCTCAAACTGGATTTCTTTCCATTTTTGGCGACGGGCGTTCAGTAGCTTACATGAGCTGATCGTTGCCTACACTCGTGCAAACAAAGTGCCCAATTCCTCAACCACCACCTACTCCACTGGCTTTAGACCTGTAGGGTGCGCCCATTCGCCGCTCTTTGGCCCCTTGAAAAGCTGGAGGTCGCTGTTGCGTATCTCTATGTCTCGCACCAATGGCCATAAACCCGTAACCCCGGAGTCGATTTACTACAATCCATTCGCGGAGGAGCACCAGAGGACTACGACCATTGATGTGTCTCACATTTCGGATGGAAATCACCGCCCAGCGGTTCGGCGGAGAGCATCTGGCTCTGATAGCGCGACGACGAGCTCAGCTAGCTCAAGCAGTGGCATCAGCATATTCACAAACACTCCCCGTCATCTGAACATCAAGACTGACGGTCCTATGGGTGCCGTGGCGAGTGGTAGCCACCACCCTCTGCGAAGTGCCGACTTGTCTTCCGGGTTCCGCAACGGCGCCGGTGTGACTCGGCCTCAGTTGACACGTATCCTCAATATTCCGCCCTTGGTCGACGCTCCTCCAGTCCCCGGTGCAGATATGATAGTAGCGGAGCCTTCTCCTGATGAAAAGGTGGTTCTGGTCCACGAGGTGAGTGTTGCGGTGCTTTTATGCCGCGCTTAGACCTCATTACGCTGCAGATAACATCGAAAGACTCCTTGGCTGGTGTCTCGTTGAAGTATGGAATTAGCATGGCAGAACTCAGAAAGGCGAATCATCTTTGGTCGTCTGACTCCATCCATCTGCGGAAAATTCTGTACATCCCTTTGGACAAGACGACACGGAAAGAACTCGTACCACCCCTCCTTGTTTCCACTGAGGACACGGAACAGGCCGCACCATCACCAATACACGACACCGCAGGATCGATGGCCACCATCCGGCGCGTCCCTGCATCTCACCTGTCCTTCTTCCCACCGCACGCAAGGACACACGAGCCTGATCCGCCGTCGCCAGTAGCCCAGCTACCCCCTCGGACCAAGCACCCACAATCAAGGCACGCGCGCTATGCCACGACCCCCGCCTCCTCCTCAGCGCTGCCTGGCACCGCAGGCTCGCCCTCTCTCACCTCCATTCTCAGCGCCCTACCCATCCAGCCTTCCACGCGGGACACAATCATGGCGCGCCTTTCGTACGACAGCACCAGTACCAACAGCTCGGGCTATTCGGACCCCGGTGAAGGCCACGAGCTCGACGACGTGCGCCGTGGCGCGTCACTCGATTCCGTCTTCCCTCCTAGCGAGGCTACCCCAAAGGCGAAGCCCAGGGATGCGGATCCGTCTGCGACTCTCACCCGTTCGCACGCCCGCACGGCGTCTGCGTCTTCAGTATACGGCGGCGGCCCCCACTATCGCCGCGTCGGCCCGCCGCGGACGGTGCAGCTCGAGCCTTCTCCAGCCATGCTGCTCCCGTTCGGGACGCTGCGCCGCAAGACCAGCGAGCATCTGAACGGCGACTTTGATCTGCTGGGGCTTCGGAACGGCGAGGGTGAAGGGGAAACTGAAGATTTGGATCCATGACGGAAGGGGACCTCACTCCTTGATCCTCGTGTTGTGGGTCGACCGGTGTTTGTGTGGTGGTCAACGCCCGCTGCGCGTGACATTGCGCTTCGCCTCTTTGCTTTCCCCTCGGGGGCGCTCCGCGCGCCCATAGAGCTTTGATTCGTAGATCTGGAGTCGGACATTCAAAATAGAGGAGACGGCGGATCGACGTCACTTAGAGGTGCGTACGTTGGGTCTGCACTGGCAGGTACCTTGATACTAAGGCAGGCACTGTAGCTGTCAAACTTAGGATCCTACTAATCGGTTGTTAGATAGCTAGATGTCTACTGAGAGAACGGCAGATTTTCTCGGACTTTCTCGTACGCATGGGGGAGGGACCTACGCCTCTGACCTCAGGATATTCTTCGTGTGGTCTTGCCTCTGAAGTCGCCGGCTTCAAGAGAGGCACCCCGGGCTGTTCATCGAGTTCTATTAAAGGGCTTGTGTGCACCAGCTTAGTCGCCAGCACCTTGATGGTTGCGCGCCGACGTGCTTTCTCCTGGCCTAGCCCTTTCGGTGATCTGTTGGCGTCCCAGTAGAAAAAGATATCTTCCCATGACTGGCTACTACTTACGAGTGTGGGCTTCAATGGCCAAGAAGGAAAATCTCTATTTGGGGATATTTACCGTCGCCGGCCCGAAAGTCGGCAAGATGAACCTTCTTTTCAAACAGACTCTCCTTGGGCCTCAAGGCACTGTTGGCTCTATCGCACGACGGCCTGCGTTCTGTCTTGACGTTAGCTCGTGCGCGACGTCCACTAGAGCGGCCCATTTATAGGTTGTTCTGATTGCGACTCGGAGCAAGAGTACTTAATCGCCTCTTGGATGATAGTGGACCAGCTCTATCGCTCCCCTATTGACGATAAGTACTAGAAGGCACTTTGCGATGCGCACCTTCGTCAGTCAGCTCGACATGGCTCTCTATCCTGTCCCACAAGGTGTGAACCATTATCTCGCGTCAAGTTACATTTGCCTCACAGACAGCATACTAGGCGAGACGCTGAGCGAGATGGCTCCGCCGTTATCAGTGGAAGACTTGATCACCTTGTCTGTCGCTGTTCTCGTGCCTTGCATCGCGTTATCCACTATCGGCCTGTCCGGCAGCTTACTAGGTGAATAAATCTTCTTGTGCACTACTGTTAACTAACAGCATCCAGCGGCGCCGGCTCTGGCTGCTGAGGCGTTTATCATTCCGACTACCGCCGTGTTTGCTCCTGCGCTTGGAATATTTGCTGTCGTGCTCGCTGTGGCCGCATGTTGTCTTGGCCTTCTTGATGGATTCTATCGGAAATGAAGATGCATTGTTGTCCGTTCTATGGCCGTCGATGATTCGGTTCGGATTGCGATTGCGGCAGGGACGGGTGAGCTCAATGCCATTCCTCACCACATATGTACTGCCGCCACAGTTGTGTGAGCATTTTGTGCTCGGTCAAGGTAGGTAGATCTTTGTTGTGCGTTTCATGCTCAGGCGCTTATTTGCAAAGATAGACTTTGGGGCAGGGCCGTGACCTTAAATAAGGCACTCAACAGCTATGTACACTTGCAGTTGGACCTCCTCGGACCGTATATACCGTCAACGTGAAACATCTGCCTCGGACTCAAGTTGGCTTCCTTGAGTTGAGTATTCACTGTCGACACATGCACACGTACTCGGAAGTTGGAAGGTCCAGGAATGCTCGGGGCCGGGCGTCTAACAACTGTGTTCCGATCTTTGGCATCTCTTCCTCGAGGCACCTGGGTGGGTGCAGTGATGTTTCTCATGGTTACCTCTTCCTTGCTTTAGAAAGACGAGAATGATCGGTGCGACTTGACCGTTGCGCTTCCTTCCGGTCTGTTGTGCAATATCCCAGAATGCCCGCTTCACCAGCGGGGATTAAACTAATAATTCAGTTGTACGCATTACGGAGGAGTTGCGGTATGTTTTTAACCTCAGTCGTGGGTTGTTGCCAAACTCAGCATCCATGCTCCGCGGTGGTTCAATGCCGCGATGACTACCGCGATACATTCCCAGTGATCGAAAAGAATTTCTGGTTACTATCAAAGCTAAAATGAATCCGATCCCCAGCGACCTCGTTCGTAAGTGATATTCTTCTGTCCACCGCGGGCCAACCTCTCCGATCAAATCCTCACAGTGCCAGTGGGGCATCTGTCTTCAAGGCGGTATCGCTGGGTTGCCTGGTAAGATAAGCTTCACTCATTGCATTTATCGGACATTTCAGTAACGGCACCACGACGCAGACGGGGACGTTGCCTAGCGCACCTCAAACTGAAGGTAAATTCAAGTGGCTAGACCAGGTTCATCTCCGACCAGATGGATTCCTTCTGGGTGTATTGAATCGCGGCGAAACAATGACTGGTGCTCAGTTGCAGGTTTGTTCACACCACCCGGTCCCAAAGGTCCTGCGATGGCGCCGGGATGGTCCGACTCCCAGTTTGGGCAAGGGCGCTTTGCTATCCACGCTCACGGTCCTCAAGTATTTCGGACGAACGCTCGTGTTCTCAGGGTCGCGGTTCTTCTCGTGACCAACTGACCGACATAAATATCTGAACGGCACGCGAACTTGATAAGTCATTTCACCCTACTTACCTCGACCCGCCCAATGCCATTCTACTACCAACCTTCGAACAACGGATATACAATGGGCGGGCCGCCCCCGTATCCCTCGTCGTCTGTGGTGCCTCAAAACTCAGCTCCTGCTATGGATATCCGGGTATGGTGTACCTCCGCCTTCAAATCTCTAACCCTGATTTCTTTCAGGTGAACTTCACCGTCGTCAGTCGGTCTCCATACAATCTCCTCTCGTGATTTTTCAATCCTTCTGATAACTGTCACAGAATCAGTATGTCGATATCCGACTCGACGTCGAGTCTCCGTGGATCGTCGGCATGGTTCTAGCAATCTTGACAGTCGCTGAGAAAGTGAATTGCTTTCGTTACTGCCAGCTTGACCCTCGTTCACCGTTTTCTAGAGCTTCAAAATTGAGTACGAGATAAAATATCAAGTAGGGAATCGCTTCCGCACAAAGAACTTCCCTGCCAATTCTCCCAACATCCGACCTCCTCAATGCTGAACGAACGGTGTATTAAAGTCTTAGTCGAATGTATCTTGAATGTATCAGTAATATGTACTTGAACCTGCAAATATAATCCGTATTCCCCTTCCCGCATTGTTTCCGCATGTACGAAGAGCCCAAGGATGAAAGCTGAAGTGGAATCTCCTCAGCGTAATGCGCCAATGCTGGCGGCCTAGCGTGGCCAGTTTATAGTCCACAGCACCTTATTGAGAGCTCATGGACCGGGCTCTTGAAGGCAGCCTCAATTCGCGAGAAATATTGAGCGCCCGCAGGAAAGGGATGGCGGTGCCTTGGATTCGCGTGGGCAGAGTCATGACGCAGTCCACTAGTGGTCAATGGCCCGGTGAAATCGCACAAAAGAAAGGGACAATACATACAATATCCCCGGACGTCGCGGCTCGCACAAAGTCTTCAGCGGTTAATCGCTGCGCGCCTCCCACTAGTGCGATTGATATCCACTGACGTTACCGCCCACAAGGTTGGATTTGACACCACGCGGTCTGAACTTATATTGGCGCCATCGCCCTGGCCTGGAAACTCCCGCCAGGGACGCGACAGTGGATGAGGCCAGTCTAAAAGTTTGGCGGCTTCGTGGCCTACCAGAGATGTTAAACGCCGTGCAACACGGGCATAAACTCGTGTATCCCCGCACCCTCTTCTTTCTCGAGGCTTCGTGATGCGACTCTCGTAGCGCTGTGTGGGGGCAGTGGAAGAACTGTGGGAGAATGATTTGACAAGAACCTGACGTATCGTGGGTGATCATCGAGGGAGGACCATGTTTGCGAGATGCCCACTGGGCTAAGTGAAGAAATGAAGAACGCATTCCAGGGAAATGTGGTAACACACGGCAGGAGTAATCAGCAACAGGCACGGTGATACTCACAGGGATTCCCCAGCGGTCCCAAAATATGAGCCCCAAAGGTGGTGTTCCACGCAGGTACAATGTTCTATCCGATACACAAGGAGCGGGACAAAGGATACAGAAGCATCATCATCAGTACAAACGACGGATGTCGATCATTTCAAAATAACGAATCGCTCACACACCAGCGCAGTCTCGGAAAGATGATCCCGACAATGCGCTTTGGTTGCTCCACGTTCAAAGAGGCCAAAAACCTCAGGGTCAACCTCCCCGCATGAATCCATGTCCGCGTCGGTCTCAAGACACAGTTTGAGAGGGGACGGATCGATAGGAAGAACCTGCCACGGCCGCCAAACGTACACCTCCTTGCCTTCAGCAAAGTCTTCCGGGTTGCGGATGTGGGGCTGCATCGGGTCCTGGAGATGGGCCGGTGGAGCGAGGGAAGTGAACGAGAAGAGAACGGCGTAAACACCGTCTTTCAACCGGGGATGGAATGAACTCGAGGGTTCAGAAGTCGGTGCGGCGAGCAGGTGGCAGAGCGCCACACCAGGAATTGACATCTTGGATGACGGCTGGGAGACGGGGGAAGGAGTGTGCAGAATGTGGAGGACGCGGAGACGCATGTCGGGGTTGAGACCGCGCCGAGAAGAAGACGCCGACGAAGCAGTAAACTGAGACATCTCCGTCTCCCACAACGAGAGGGAGGCGTGAGACCGGTCGTACAAGCCCGCCGCACGCGCCGCAAGGCCGTTTCTGCACAGGGGACATCTTAGCTTCCGGATTTACAGTGCGCGAAGAGACGTACCGAACAAACTTTTCCTTGCCCTTACCGCCCTTCTCAGGACTCATCATGATTCCTCGGTGTTCGTCGACGTCATCTGTACTCGGGAATTGGATATCGGGGTGCTGATCGTGAAGGAAGATAGAGGCAAGCTCAGACGCTCCATGATCGGTGAAGAGGTCAGTGGCACGGGCGAGCAGTGTCGTTGAAATGGTACGCATCGTACGGTCCGACGATGGTGTAGCATATGCTGGCGGTGGAGGTGGCGCCAGGGCTTTGAAGGGGGTAGATTTGGAAGCGGAGGCAAGAGGCGCCGTCGGCGCAGGCGGCGGGGGTGGAACCAAGGGTTTAAGGTGGGAATTCAAATTAGAGGAGGAAGCAATAGGAGGAGGCGGGGCAAGCTGGCGCAATGCTGCGGATTTCGAAGCAGGATGGGGGAAGATTGGCAAAGGAGGAGGTACACGCGGCGCAGTAACCACAGAAGGCTGGTATCCAGGATTGAATAACGGTACAGGCGGTTTTAACGCTCGCATGATAGACTTGGGTTCTGCAAGCCGAGCATCTGAGTCCGCGACTCTGGAAGCTTTCTTTTGAACGTCGCTAGTCTTTGTAGACCGATGGATGGGTGGCGGGGCGTCGTCAAAAGCAGAAGCAAATTTCGGGGCAGAAGATTTGGAAGTCGGTTTCGGTCTAGGTTTTGAAAAACCGTCCGCTGGACCCATAAGACGAGCTCGTTTCTTCGGCGTCTCCGACTCCATTTCCTATGAATATCGAGCTTTGAGTTTTCGAGGTCGTTGACAGATAGCCCCACGTACATCACGACCCTCATTTCGTTTCGACATTTGGACTGCTGAACGACTAGGAAACGCTCAAAGCATTCAAGTCAGCGGTAAAGCTTGCTTGTGAGCTTCTGTACTAGTGTGGCAATGCCGCGGCTTCATCGACTGAACCAGGCGTTGATCAGCGTAATGCGGTGGCCCACAGAGAGTAGGATGTCGCAAGAGTTGTGTATGTGCCGCACCTTGCGGGGGGGTTAAAAGTAAAGAGGTGGTGGGAAGCAGGACGCGGTCATGTGATACAGCCCGGAACAAACATCATTACACTGCCACATCCGCGTCGCTCCAACACTCAACGTTATAGTGAGTCAAAACGGTACATTGCATGAATTATGAAGCGACCTACATAGCTTTAGATATATGTATATCTGGTTCGTGAGCAGAATAGGGTGTCATGGTTTTGAAAGTAAACCTTGCAGTGGAGAAATTATGCCAATCGATCGGCCCGTTGGACCCAAGCTCTTGTACCTGATCGCTGATCCCATGTATGCTCCCGGATGCCCGATGCCCCTTCATATTAATATACACACTTGATGCCTCCGCGGAAGCAAATACTATGTATATCTGCGTTCCAAAAAAAGTCACCCCAATTATACAGTGGAATTTTACACAAGCATTGCATATTGCCGGCTTGCCGCGGTAAAATTCTCGTCTCCTCCCTCATCATAGCCGCAAAAGTATCGACGGTTGGAAGATTCCTATTGATTGAGCAAACTTACTCTACAGAAAGCTGGACCGTTGAGCCACATGTTCCGGCCAGGCATGAAGCAAAAACGTCCCTTTCGAGGCGATAAGGACTCGGAGGACGAATCAAGCAGAAGAGAAAACCGACGTGCCACTGGGCCGTTCACCGAATCGCTCGCTGCTGTGATCAGTTCGCTCAGGATCGAATTCAAATATTGCCAATTGACCAGCGCGGGTGAATGATTGCAATTGGGTAGTAGATCCCAAAAGCCAAGAGGTGGGGGCTGTTGTTCGATTTGGTTTGACTGGAATAACAACAACTCAACACGTATTTGGTCGTATTGTACGATCTGTCGGAGTTTAAACTTGATTTTGAACTTGACCGTGATCATACTCACGCTAGCTGGCCGCTCAGGCTCAAGCCTCAGCCTCACTGCCAGCCTCACGGTCCCGCGTTAATCCTGCATGTAAACTGTGTTCTCTCCTCCCGCCGTTGACGAATTCATCGGAGGACAGTGGAGTTGAATACAGACGTGGTGCAGACCACGTCGGAAACTCTTTCTCCACTATCTAGGCCAGGTCTTGGTAGCGAAACCGGTCAGTCAACCCCAGCTCTTTGGCGAATGTTGGCAGTTCAATTTTGCAGAAACTACTGTGCCATGCCACCCGACCTCTGTCGTACGACGACCAAAGGATCTCCTGAAATCCTGCTCAAGGCATTGAAAGAGGGACGCCAGGCGTATCAGACCGAAGGCGTGTCCCATAACTTTTCATTCTTCGGAGCATTGCCGTCGATCCATGATAGACGCCTAATGCGAGTCAATGCAGTGCGGCAGCGGCGGAGGTAGATTTTCTACTTGCCTCCGATTATTGCCTCTTTGAGATACAAACGTGCCTTTTCGCCTCTCTTTCTCGATGAGCGAAGCCACGAATGTACCGCCTAGTGCTGCTACCACCCTGAACGCTCTGGCTGTCGAGAATCTGCTGTACTTCCCCGGTGGCTAGAAGTTGTTATCTGGAAACTGTGCTTCGACTTGGAAGAACATATACCAAGTTGGACGTTCCCTACCAGTCTAAATCGGTCTATCAGCTTGACAGATTACCACTCGTAACCTCGACTCATTAAAGACGTGACGCAGCAAGCGTCGCCCAGACTGACACATCGGACATGGAGACCGGAGACCTGCTTGCAAACCCGGCATCTCCCGCGAAGGTTCAGACTACCGATCCACAGATCTAGCCGCTGGCATTGACCGTCGCTCAAACAACTGCGCCAGCTCTCGCCGCTGAAATACGTTTAACCCCACGGGCTATCCAGTTCCAACCACATCCGACCCCGTCGCTCGTATGAGCCCGATCCCGCTGACGACGACGACGACCTGATGTCCGGCTGGACTCCGTTGAACCGGCTATCGCGGAAGGAAACGCGGAGAGAAGACGATTCTAGGTCTAGTCTGTACTCCCGTAGAGAAACGACGATTGGGGTGAAAGCGGCTCTCCTCACGCAGCATAAATTTCCCAGCAGTGCCGGAAAAACGTGTTGTCCCGCGTCTTCCACATACACCGGTATTCATGCAGCATTCTTCTACTAGCGAAGATCCATTACCTCGGTCCTCATGTTGCAACGTTCGTCGATGTCCCGCCCGTTACTCCGACAATCTGAATTTAATCCTAACTCGCCTTCCACCGTGCATTTCCAGCTGGCGCACACGCCGTCATGCAAGCACCACTTCATGTAAGTGCCCCTCTTTCCGTCGACAAGCCTTCAAAATTTATTCACGTTAGTCCCGAAACCGATTCAGCTTGAGGGAACGGTCACATGTCTCAATAATTATTGAAGAACGCGTCTAGGATGAGGAATTCTGCGTGTATTAATTGTTTCACAAGACTACCGAGTAGTCTGAACAACACCGAATCATACCGACTTAAAACAAGGCAGGCTATTGATACAATACACCGAGGCTGGTTAAGTTAGTTAGTTAAGGCAACGACCTAAGCGACATGCACGATAAAGTCCAAGACCAGGGAACGAAACGGCCGCAGCGGATAGAAGGGAGTCAAGGGGCTGGGCCAAGGAGCCGGAGCGCCTTGTCGTCCGTGGGGTCGCGCCGGTACGGGTGCAACCGTGTCAACGAATTGAGCGGCGCAAGGTCGCGACACGGCCCGATCGCGCCCGGACGGGCGGTCTCGCGGCGCTCGAAATCGGTGACAGAGGAGACGAATATGGCGGGAGTCGGGTCGATGGGCATCTCTATCCGCGGGAGGGTCCGCGAGTCCCGTTCACTCGATGGAACGTTGTATGAGGCGGGGCTGGAGGAGTAGAGAGGGTACAATGCGATAGGCGAAGGTGAAGAGTACGAGGAGGAGGAGGACCCGGAGGAATGATAGTCAGACCGCGGGGAACCGTGGCGAGGGTGGTAGGGCATCAGTGGAGTGGTGAGCCATCCGCCTGAGGCTGGCTGTGGCTGGTGGAGTGGGGGGATGTCCTGCTCTACTGCGGGGACGGGGGAAAGGGGACGCAGACGGACACTGCTGTAAGGCGGCGACGATACAACAGTGGGCGTGTAAGGTGACACCACAGTGGGCGCCAGAGGGCGCTCGTGGGCGACTGACGACGGATATTCCCGGCTATCCCGCCTAGTGCAGTGTTGCGGCGGCAGCATGGGAAACTTATGCGGCGGGGAAGGATAGGTATAGTGTAGCGAGGGGAGTCGGGAGGACGAGGCCACGGGATGAGAATAAGTTTGCGACTCTCCCGAATCATAATATGTCGCTGAGCGTGGTGATTGCTGCCGCCGCGTCCGCGACGGCGGGCGAGGATACGGCTCGAACATCCTAACCGTCGGGGAAGGGGATCGCTTAGCGGTGGAGGTCGACGGGTCCGGTTTTGCTGGACGCGGGGCAAGGGGGGGCAGGGGAGAGGGGAATGGAGCGTAAACCCGAGCCACTGTGGATTGGGGAGCAGCTTGGTCGGAGTCGTTATTTCTTCGTTTGCCTGTGCGCGCATTGGTGAATATACCAGTAGGCACCTGTAGGTCTCGGACATTTGGTAGGTCGTCCACTGTACCCATTTCATCGACAGTCGGTTGCGTGAAATATGCGGCTACGGTGAAGTCAGCGCATGTGCCGGAAAAAAAATTATCTGGGCGTACTCAGATGCCATTTCCTCCTTCCCCTCTCTGTCTCCACCCATACAGAATATGTCTGTTTGATAAGTTGCTGCCAATTGGCAGGCTGGGTTCCACTAGCAAGGTGTAAGCTCTTGTCCCAACCCCGCGCCACACTATGCTCACCCAGTGTTAGGGTCCGGGACCCATTTTTCGTAGTAGAACAAAAATTCCTGTGGGAGAGTTCAACGCGACGTACGAAGATGATTAGCACTGTACACACATCCCGCACTCGGGAGGGGCTCCAGCGCTTCCCTTCAGTGAAGCGCTCGATGCCGTTGCCAGTGATCTCTGTGTTGGGACTCCGCTCCTCCCATGCGTACACACAACCACTCCGCAAGGCGGCTCGCTCGTCGGAGTCGAGCCTTCGTGTGACCATACGCAGAAGACCCAGCTGGATGGCATAGAAGATCTTATGCGCGTCGTCCACAGACCTGATACGGAGACGCGTGCATGTAGGCTGTTGGGCTGGGGGTTGGGCTGGGGGCTGCCAGCGCTGCGGAGGGTGGGCCATCTTGCAGAAGGGCGGGGGGACGCGTTCACATGTAAGTAGGGTCCAGCAAGCGCTGGGTCCTATTAATTAACCCGCACTGTATACCCGATACAGCACGACCCTGAAAATCGCGTCCCACGCCCGTAAACCTTAACAACCCAATTTTCGTGATGGCCACACAGTGACACTCCGCTTTTGGGCCATTGCCCGATTCCTTCGCTGAACACCGACTGGTCCCTCTCTCTCTTTCTACATTAGCGTGCTTTCCGCGGCCCTCGCATCAAACCTACTTTCCAGAAACTAACTAGACAACAGTTAAACAGATTGGATCATCTGGATGCAACTAGATGCAACTCCTTGTGTGGGGTCCCTGTCCGCTTGCTAACGTCTCGACGGAGGAACAAGACACTCTCCGCTAACCTCCGCCCAATCTTTGAAATAAGGGCAAGCGGTGACATCGGCAAGCTCACGGACGCGCGGTCCGATTTACTTCCATCTTTCTTCTAAGGCCGTAAGTCAATTCAGGCCGCCGGCCACCATCTTTTAAAGGGTTGGTTCGTGTTCACCTCGTTCTCTTCCAGGTTATTTTTCTCCCTTCCACAGCACCTTGTTCGGAATTTTCCGACGAAGCGCTCCGATTTTTACCGCCCATGTACACGACAGGACCGACAGCAATAACAAAATCCTCCTGAGCGTCAGGAAAGCGC
This sequence comes from Mycena polygramma, assembly GCA_029449255.1. Taxonomy (NCBI): domain Eukaryota; kingdom Fungi; phylum Basidiomycota; class Agaricomycetes; order Agaricales; family Mycenaceae; genus Mycena; species Mycena polygramma. The sequence continues at coordinate 1,663,559 of JARKID010000003.1, forward strand.
CATATTCCTGTATCATGCTACTGGAAACCTTGTGTAGCAGCTGTCTGTGGAGTCTGTCCACCCAGTGCTTCGACCAGCTTCGACCACGTTGTGAAGTTCCTCCCAGAAAACCGGACCGGCGAGTGCCCTTGTTCTTTCCAAGCAGAGCGCCTCTTCGCCGGCCGTTCAATTGGAGCGCATTGCCAGACTTCTGTCCCCGTCGCGTACAGTAGCCCCCTACGCGCTTGTTAAACGGATCAACCCTACCTTTGGTTTAATACTCCGGACTAAAATGACAATAAGTGTTCTATGGCCAACAAAGTTCTACGGTCAACAATTGGTTTTTATTGTCCTCTACTGGCTTATTGCGGCGAAGGAGGCCCAAGTGGGATCATTCACCTTGTACAGGGTCCATGCGTCTCAATCAGTCTCAATCTTTCTCATAGTTGACAAAAGTGCTCGATTTGGGTGACAAGGATGCTCGGGTGCATTTTGAAAGAACATGTCCGACATAGTCCGAGGTAACTTCGAATCTGCCATCTGCTTGTGATCATTATTCATATGCTCCGCGAAATAAAATTCAGACAGTTGTCTACTTATACATATTTTGTGCGTCTCCGACGCTGGATTAGTTGGTTTACAAGGTACATACAAGGAATCGCGAGTCCATCCTAAAAAAGCGACGATAGCATTGAGAGCAAGTAAGCAAGCAGGGTACGCAGAGCAAAGCAAAGCGACGTGAGGTCGGTCCCGAGTACGTAGAGGGTAAGCACAAGGGTGCACGCAGCCTGCCGAAGCGCGCGGAGAGACTAATCTAGTCGAGGGAAGAAGGACATCAGTGCCTTCTCATCCTCGGGGTGGCGCGGCGGAGATGGAATATTCTGTAGATATTCAAGAGGGGCCAGGATTTTGTGGACGCGGAGGGGCACGACGGCTGTAGCAGGGTCGGGGCGGATGGGGTACCGATGGGGATGTGGGCGGGTGTTGCTTGTCGGGGGCCCATATAAGTACGCTTGGTCATTCGACCTCGTCCGCGCGGTCCCCTTGGCAGAGCGCGCGCTTTTGTAGACACCGGCGGGGACCTCGAGATGTGCGAGGCCAGGCAAGTCCCTGACATCGTGCAGATAGTCGACCGTATCTTGAGTAAAGTAGGCGACTACAATGGTGTGATCGAGCTTAGCTCAAACTATTCGTAGGAACGGCGCTGGATACATACTCAGGTGCCACTTTCGCCGTCCGCTGGCGGTCTCTACGAAGACCGAATATGTCTGCTTGATGAGGTTCTCGCGCATGAGAACATGCACAGGCCCGTATCCTAGCGGGGAACTACGACAACAGCCTTAGCGCGCACTAGCGGAACAATTGAATGGACCCACGCAGCGTCTGAATCATAACTCAAATCGATATCAATTGGGTCGGGATCCTTTTCGTGGTAGAAGAGAAATTCCTGAAAAATGCGGGATTAGGTGACGTCGTTTAGCGCAAGCCGACGTGAACAGTGATGGTGCCTTTACCTCTCTGACCCGACTTGGACCCCATCGAATAGAATCTGTCCAGCGCTCTATGCCGAGCTGATGATAGCAAGGTAAAATGTCAGTTTGGAGTCTGAGCATGACGGGGACGATGCCCACTAACCCCCATCGGCTCCGTATTGGGACCACCTCGTTCTTCCCAGACGAACACACAGCCAGATGCAATAGCTCTTCGCTCCTCGGTATCCAGCCGCCTGGTGATCATCGGTAGGATTCCAAGCGCCACGGCGTGAAATATAATATGTGCGTCGGCGGGGGACCTGATGCGTATTCCTTCGCAAGTGGGGCGTTGTGTCGGCATTGGGGAGAAGGGGGGAGGTCAAGCAAGGAGGGCTAGGCAGATGAAGACCTCCTTTATGAGTAGTGGTGAGAAGAGGAAGGACGATGGCTTCCTACCTTGGCTAGTAAGGTATATATCGTCCAAGCGCGGAACAAGGCTCTTGCCGTAAGGTACAAATCAAGTCCCACTGCACTTTGATATAAATCTTGTTCCCGTCACTATTGATTAGAAGTGTTCTGTTGTCCCGTTAGAGTTTTAGTGTCTGGTAAATCCAAACGGCCCGGCGGAGAACTGCACAGATCTATCCGCAGTGGGATAGCCCGGGTCGTCCAAGCCCCTCGCGGAATCAAATCCAGCATCCAATTGTGCTATCTGCAAGAGTGTAGACTTCGAAAGACAAAGATCGGAGAACTCCAAGGGGAATGCATGAGGTCGCCCCATGTAAGTTCACACCTTCGTTGACAGAAATCCGTCGAGACCGGGGTGCTAGGCTACAGCTTTCTCCTCGTGATAGTCTATTCCAGATGCTGCAGACCTTAGATAGCACAGGCTTTGCAGCGCCTTAGGACGTCCCGAAAAACGCGCAATCACAAGGGTGATAGTCTTCCAGGAGTTCTTCGGTCAGCGCATCTGCGAGAACGATGGCCCAGAAGGGGATACGAGTTCGAAAATTACCATCGGCGTTATTTGAGACGGGGTGGATGCTGGCAGACTTCAAGTTAGAACAGATGCTTCCAGACGTAGGCTCGAACAGGAGTCGGCAAGTAGTGTATCCGGAGTAGTAACGTTCATGCGATCCCAGGCGAAGCGTTCCACGATAAGTAGAGGAAACCTTGAGGGTAAATTCGCGATCTGCGAGACTGTTTTAAGAATGATAGATGCCATGTCAATCGAACAGAAGGGGGCATCCAGTTACCCGGATCCGCCGGCAAGGAATATGAGTGGAGAGAACCAAGTAGTGCAGGTTAGCGTGCGGGGATAATTCAATGGTGCGGGAATAATTTGATAGTGTGCGGGAAGGATTGGATTTCCAGCAGGCTAACGGAAACGGGTGAAGCAGGAATCGAGGGTATTAAACTTGGGCAGCGGCTTAAAAAGAGCGTGGATGAGCGGATAAATAATTAGTGCGGACTATTCAGTAGAAATTCGCACCATCAAGCGAATCACGGTGTTTTAAAGTCGGCAAAAGTCTCGACATTCTGCTAAGAAAAAATATGTCACAGGAGAAGAGATAGAAGACAGAGAACTGGATTTTGGGCGGGGTAACAGAAAGCCTACCATTCTACTTACGAGCTCAACACTGCTATGCTCAGTGGCAACCATTGAATCAGTCCAGTTCTGATAGAATACGGTGAGGTGAAGGCCGCAATTTTAAATAACATCTCACAGCATTAGATGCAACAGCGTCGAGCGGTCGGGGACTGTCGGTGATGCTGCTCGATCCAGTTAGTTGTTTTGCGGCTCCTGTTGCAGGCGCAAGTTCAAGTTGCCTTGGTCACGTGCGACCGACACAGCCACATCTTGATGGTGACGAGATTCGAGTCAGCGAATGCTCTTGACGCGAACTGCTGCCAGCGGTATAAGTTGTCTGCAACGTCTATCGGTCTCTAGAAATTTTCACTGGTCTACTGGCATGTCTGTTCAGCAACCCCCCTGGGCTCCCCCTCCAAGGCAACGCGAAGATCCTGTTCTGAAAGTCTACAACTCTCTGACAAAATCGAAAGTCAGTGGTCGTTCGGTTGGCCAGATCGCCATACAATCGTCTTATCTGCGATTCCAAGTAGACCGAATTCGTTCCCCGCGATGGACGCCGCGTCAAGTGGTACAACTGCGGGCCAACAGTCTATGACGCCTCGCATATGGGACATGCAAGGTGGTCGCCTGCATAAATATCGGCAAATTTACGGGGGGCTCATGCGCTGCACTGTTTTACAGAAACTATGTCACTCAGGATATCCTTCGGCGCATCATGACGGACTACTTTGGCTACGATGTGCATTTCGTGATGAATGTGACCGACATTGACGACAAGGTTTGCGTCCTCTACTTCGTCCTTGCGTGTCGCCTCACCGTAGTACTCAGATTATCAAGCGCGCGCGCCAAAACCACCTCCTTGAGAAGTTTCGAGAAGAGACGAAAGGAGTTTCGCCCGAGTTAATCACCCAGGTGCATGCGGCATGGCGGATCCATGTGCGCGAACAACTCGGAAAAGGTTTACCGGCGAGCGACGCGCCGAAGGAGGGCGACGAGGACAAAATCTGGCCTCGCCTCGCCGAGCTAATACAAAACAAGGATTGGAAGCAAGAGTGCTTAAGAAGAGACGAAAAGTTTGACATGCATTTCTCCTCCGCGGTATGTCCAAGCATGCCGCCGTGTGCGATTAAATAAACTCTTACTCTGGCGTGGCTGACGTATGCACTTCGTAGAGTCAAACGCTTGCAGCACTTGAAGTTGCCCGTGCTCAATTGAGCGCCGGAAACCACTCGCAGGAGGTTGCACACAAGCTCATCGCCGACTCGAAAGACATTCTTTCGCAGGCGTTGGATGACCAGGTTTGTCGTGTCGCGATTTTTTTGGCGACAGTGTCTAATCATCATGCTTTCTGGCAGTACAAGTCAACGGTGACAGATCCTAATATCTCGCGATCGCTCGCTGCCTATTGGGAAGACCAGTTCTTCCAGGACATGGCACGGTTGCGGGTGCGCGACCCCGACACAGTGACGCGAGTCACGGAGTATGTTCCCGAGATCGTCGCCTTTGTGGAGGGAATCGTCAAGAACGGCTTTGCCTACGAGTCCGAGGGAAGCATCTACTTTGACACCGAGGCGTTCGACAAGAGCCCCGGGCATGATTACGCCAAGTTGGAACCCTGGAGCAAGGGTAACAGAGAGTTGCTCGAAGATGGCGAAGGTCAGTACGCGTAGACGCGTCGCTGAGAGGGCGAGGCAAATTAACGTCCCGGTAGGCGCGTTGTCACAGAAGGCTGGCCGTCGGCCGTCAGACTTTGCTTTGTGGAAAGCTTCAAGACCCGGGGAGCCCTCGTGGCCATCTCCGTGGGGTGCCGGTCGCCCCGGATGGCACATTGAATGCTCGGTCATGGCCAGCGCCATACTGGGGGACAACATGGACATTCACTCCGGCGGGATCGACCTCGCATTTCCCCATCACGACAACGAGATGGCTCAATCCGAGGTACTGGTTCTCGATTTATTCCGGCGGTCGCATAGGCCTAAACTTTTTTAATAGGCGTACCACGGATGTGGCGCATGGGTCAACTACTTTATTCATACTGGCCATCTTCACATCGAGGGATTGAAGATGAGCAAATCATTAAAGAACTTCATCACGATCGATGTATGTCTCTACGGAATCTTCCCCGCACAACACGGCTGCTGAACTGACATGAACAGGAAATTCTCCAAAAATACTCTGCGCGCCAGCTCCGTCTCGCGTTCTTAACCCAATTATGGAGCACCAAAGTCGATTTTACGGACTCATTGATGACGGGAGAAGTGCGCAGCCTGGAGACGACCATAAATGTGCTTCACCCACGATCTATGATACATTCTGCGCTAACCATCTGGATATCGTTTCTTAGAACTTTTTCACAAACACTAGCGCGCTTCTCAGCCAAGCCAACGCGGACGGCTCCAAATCGGACGGATACCACCATTACGAAGAGCCTGAGCGGGAGCTCCGCGAAGCGTCCGTAACACACCGCCTCTCAGCGCTGGGATACTGATTTTATTCTGATGCAGACTCTACGAGAGCCAGTACGCCTTCCGCGCCGCGCTCTGTGACTCGTTCAACACTCCCGCCGCGCTGGGTGTCATCCGAGACCTGATCACGCGCACAAATGTGTACATCACGGCCCGTGGCAAGGCGCTGAACGTCCAGCTGCTGGAGAACGTGGCGCGCTGGGTCGGGGAGATGCTGCGCATGTTCGGCCTCGGCGCCGGCCCTGCGGAGGAGCTCGGATGGGGCGTGGACGACGCGGCCGCAGGCGGCGTTAACGTCTGTTTCCTTTGTCTCCCAACTTTATTCGTGCACTGAATGAGGCCTTATTGGGGAATTAATTATAGCGCGAGGAGGTGCTGATGCCCTACATCCGCTCCCTCTCCACCTTCCGGGACAGCGTGCGCCGATTGGCCATGGGCAAGGGGGACACGGCCCTCCAGGACATCTTGACCTTGTGCGATCGGCTGCGGGATGTCGACCTCGTTCCGTTGGGTGTGGCGCTGGATGACCAGGAGGGTGCGTCATTCGAGAATTCTTATCCGTACATGGGCCATACAGCTGACAGACGCTGCAGATGGAAAAGCGCTCGTCAAGCTTGTGCCCCCCGCGGAGCTCATCCGTGCGCGGGAAGAAAAACGTGCGCAGGCAGAGGCAAAAACGGCCAAGAAGGCGGCGGCGGCCGAGGCCGAGCGGGCCAGGCGGGCAGCGAAGCTAGAGAAGGGGCGCGTGGCGCCGCAAGATATGTTCAAACCGCCGAATGTTCCTGAGGGAAAGTATGGCTCGTGGAACGACGATGGGCTCCCGTTGACTGACGCGGAGGGCAAGGAGCTGAGTAAGAATCAGGTGAAGAACGTTACGAAGGATTGGACGATACAGAAAAAGTTGCATGATGAGTGGCTTGTGTGGCAGAGTGAGAATGCCGCAAAGGAATAGATTGGGTTGATTCAGTAGACTACATCTAATTTATTGGGCTCCATAGCTGTGAACGGCGGAGAATGGGGTACATCGCGTCGAGCTGTCAAAGATAAGATAAGATTTGACTGATTTGTCAGAGCACGAAATTTTGCGCGATTTTGCTGCTCTTCACTAACCACTTCACTAGCTTCACTATGCCTCACGCAGACTCGGCCCTCGTCCCAGAAACGTATGTAGTCCCCCCACAGACCGGATACAATCATTCACCAACCGCAAAGAATTGCCACGAAGACCGACTTCTGGGCGCACACCTATTCTCAGCTTGAACTGTTGCTCGACTCGGACCAGAGAAACTGGGTGCGCTGTTTGCGAGAGCTGCTGGTGTCTATCCAATTCACCCCCTGAATAAACCACGCAGGTAACAATTCTGTCCAACGCCTCATCTCTGATATACAATTCGTTGCTCGCATTCCATTCACACTTTGGAAACGGTCCACGGGCAGTCAATTGGTGTGGTGAGCTCATGTCTCACTTCGCGTTCTTTCAATAAAGATTGCCCTGGCGATTGGGAATATCTTTTGTTATGCTTCGTGGATGTGATCATGCTAACTGTTACTTAGGCTTCTACCTTGATGCACAATTGTTTCCACAATCCCGCACTCCCCGTGGGGAGAATGGAAACCATGTCGCACCCAGCAGGCTCCTTCTTGGCCCCTTCAACGGGAAACCTGCCTGCCAGTACATCAACACAACTCCCGGGAAAGCCCGCGGCGTATGTGCCGATGCTTTCCTCCAGCGACGCACCGTCGTCGTGTCTGATGTCGAAACCTATCCGGGCCACATAGCCTGTGACGGTGAGACGCGAAGCGAGGTCGTGTGTCCACTGGTCTTGCGGTCCGACGGCGACACTGTCCGTGTGCTCGGAGTGCTTGATCTGGACTGTCTTGCTGTGGCAGCCTTCGACGACGAAGACAAGGTATGACCCCTTCAATCTCCGCATCTCCACAAAGCTGTCGACTCAATTGTCCGCCAGGCTGGGCTCGAGAGAATCGCCGAACTAGTCGTCAGAGCTTGCGACTGGTGATATACATATGATTCGCAGCTATAAAGAGTCATAAATTAGGACTGTACGTGTACTGAATTAATCAAATCTATCTCGTTCATTCCTTTGCGCCTTTCCCACTCTGCCACGGTGCAACCCACTCATCACGCAACTTTTCTGCATCATCTAGACTCCAATCCTTCGCAGCGATTCTTCCCCTGATTCTTACTCAGCTCCTTGCCCTCCGCGTCAGTTAAAGGGAGACCATCGCAGTGCTTGGTTCAGACGAGGCACTGCAGCGTGGTGCTGCACCGTGCGAGTGGTGAAGAGCAGCAGAATTGCACAAAATTGGCGGGAGATCTCGAATTGGGTCGAATCTTATCTTATCTGTGACAGCTCAAGTGCTCAAGAGCGGCCGTGTCAAGGCGTGTTCTGCCGGGCTGCCTTCATTCGCCCCGGCCACAATGCGGCCAATGGCTGGTGTCGCTTTACGCATCTACATCCACGATCTCAAGATAAAAGGATTACTTGCTGCTCAAATCTCGCGACTGCCTCCTCTGGATACAATCTGAGGATCGTCAGACTTTGGGACAGAAGATTGCGTGCTACAGGCTACCGTAACTTCAAAAACAACAGACTTGCTACTATCAGATACATCTATGGGTCCAGCACTCGATTTGCCAGCCTCCCAGGAGAATGGCCATAAAAACGGCACCACCCATCCTACCGATCTCGAGGAGGATCGCTTGGAGCGCACCTACCGCGGCGACAAGCAGGGGACGATCAAGTTAGCGGGCGTGCCCAAGTTCAGCAATCCCTACGAAGAACGGGATTGGATCAAGGTCAGCAAGCCGTGCTCTTGGAATTCTCACTGGGCGCAAACATTGTGCGTTCGTTCAGTCACATATGGCCGCTGCGTTCCGGTACTGGGGAAAGCTGGGCTTCGGTGAAGGAACTTCAGGGCATATCACCGTCCGCGATCCTGTCCTTCCCGATCATTACTGGTGACTCTTTTGACTTGCTTGCAAGCACTTTTTCAGACGAGCATGTTATAGGATGAACCCCTACCAGGTCCATTTCTCTTGCATCACCGTGAGCGATACATGTCAGACGCAGCTGTGCGCTCAGCGTTCTCGTGTAGAAATCGTCGCTGGTCCTCGTTGGCTCAGACGGATACGTGACGAAGCATGGTGCCCAGGCCCCCATTAACAAAGCCGGATACTGGATTCGTAAGTTCTCTGCGCCATGAGTTCCCCTTCCCATTCCTGACATTGTGTAGACTCTGCAATCCACAAAGCTCGCCCCGATGTCGTAGCCGCAGCCCACTGCCATTCCTTCCACGGATGCGCGTGGTCAGCCTTTGGCCGTCCGATCGACATCCTGCAACAGGACGCCTCTCTCTTCCATGACAATCTGGGAGTGTACGATAGTTACGGCGGTGTCGTCCTGGGATCGGAGGAAGGCGAAAACATTGCCCGTGCGCTCGGTCCCAAGTACAAGAATGTGATCTTGCAGAACCATGGCCTCTTGACCCGTGAGCACTACGTTTCGTTCACTAGCGGCCACTGATACTGATGGACTTGACGTAGTTGGCAACACTGTCGATGAGGCGGCGTATATGTTCGGCCTGTTGGACAAGCACTGCAAACTGCAGCTCATGGTCGAGGCTGCCGCAGCCAATGACATTCCGAAGAGGATCATCTCTCCCGAGGATGCCAAGTTCAACGCTGACACGGAGGCGTACTGGGAGAACCTCTACCTCCAGGTCTGTCGAGTCAATGCCCTTGTTATCTGGCTGAACAGCGCTATTTTAGTTCCAGCCCGAATATAAGTTGCTCATGAAGGAGACGAGAGGTGATTTCCTGGAGTAGACGGGCCTCTGAGGCTCTGACTACCCGAAAGTTGGTGGAATGTATGATTAGGAATGCCTTACACTGTATTGTTTGTAAAAATGCCCGGAAATCAGCAGAAAATGCAACAACAAAAATCCTACACCAGACTTCAGCGTCTCAGCTTCAGAACTACTCGTGTCGCAAATGAAATTAACGAAAGCCACGCTCGCTAGGGCAATCTAATCTTATCTGTCGGGCGTAACTTGGCTGAATCGAGTCGATCACCGCTCGTTGCACTTGTCCTCGTGTCAAGACCCTCAAACCACAACCACCATGGCGCCTTACCTTGAGACCGTTAAAGTGCGTTCAGGACTGGCCTTTCCTCCCCAAAATTAACTGGCTCTAGTCATTCGCTGACGTTGAAATCACCGACGCTGGCGTCAACACCGTGCAGTTTCTCGAGGCAGCTGACGGCCTGGTCGGTCTCTTCGGTACAGACTACATCGTTCCATAGGCTATAGGCTAACCGCCCCCCAAGATATCCTCGGATCGGCAGCGTTCTCGGTCGTGCAGAACGATCTCAAAGGCAACATCACCGTGCGTCTGCTAATCCGCTTCTGTCTTGCCAGCGCACACACCGATCTGATTCCATCGCTGCAGAAAGTTCGTACGCGCTACGATGCCGCCCCGGCGCTCTCTGGCACCCTCGAGAAACTGGTAGAGAACGAGAAAGGGGAGAAGAAACGCACCGCGACCGAGGGGCTCATGTGGCTCCTCCGCGGACTCTCCTTCACCTGCAAGGCCCTCCAAAACGCGCAGGCGAACAAGACGGAGGAACTGTCTGCCGCGTTCACCAAGTCCTACGAGGGCACGCTCAAGAAGTTCCACAACTTTGTCGTAAAGGGCATATTCTCGGTGAGCCGGGCCTTCCACTTTTGAATAACAGTAGTCTTCAATGCTGTATTACAGGTCGCGATGAAGGCGTGCCCGTACCGCGCCGACTTCTACGCGAAGCTCGCCGCGGATCCCGCTGGAGGCCCGCCGGCGTCGGACGAGAAGCTCAACGAGGAGCTTAACAAGTGGCTCGAGGCGCTCGCGTCGATCGTCGCGCGCATGGAGAGCTTCTATGAGACGGGCGGCTATGGCAAGGGATTCTAGTCCCTCCCGGACGGAAACGATAGACGGATGGGCCATAACGGAATGGTCGCGACCGGTGTATGGTATGGTATGCATTGTATAATGTACAGGCCAACGAGAATCGAACTGGATATCCAGGTTTACTCTCTTTGGAAGCACGCTTGAATTTAAATTCTACCCTTGCAGTTACTTATCGATGATCCCGCGCTGCGGGACGCGATCAAGACAATGACGGCTGCGTCGCTGGGGCGGCTCTTTCCAACTTTATTCAAGCCCTAACCCTCCTCCTGACGGCGAACTGCCCCGCTGAGAGCAACACGGTCTAATGCGTCCATTCAATTATGGCACTAGGATTCCTTCTACAGTCTATCTTTAAAGGGAGCGCCTCAAGCTTCATCGCACTAACAAGCTTGCCGATACTCGAGGAGTGATAGATTTTGGCGCGCCTCTGGATGCGAAGCCACCAGCAGGCTAAGGAAGAAGAGCGTTTAACATTAACGTTGGGTACCGACATGAGTGTCCAGTGCCCCTCGTGCTTCCTCATCAGTCCCCTATAGATTATCGACCGCTGCTGACGTGGGGTGTTTAAGCAGTTAAGGAATAGTGCTGAGAACGATGGCCGGTAATATGTGCCCGCATCCGGGGATAGTCGACGGAGAAATGAATCTGGACTATTCATGTCCTTCTGTTCTTGGGACTGTATATGTAAAACTCAATCACCTACCTGGGTCCCTTCAGATATGGTCCCGCCACGGCCTTCTCGGTGTTCTCCACAACTCATGTGAGCAGAGAATGTTTTTATATAGCTTCAAGTTGGCAGTTGATCGCCCAGAATAATGATAGGTCTTTCGTTCCCGGCTCCAAGATTGAACCATGTCGCCGTCGTTTATAGAAATGTGAGCGCTTTCTACGATATCGGGTGGTAGACATGGCTATCGAGCGGTAGAAATGGCTTTACGCCCGTAGCTGTGTACAGTCCAGTAAGAAGTGTCTGGAGATACAACGGGCTCGTCAAGGCCATTCCCGACCCTTTCCGAATTTTGTTGGACTCATGAACTTGGTCGCGGCAAAAGAATATAACCGCCGCAGATAAACTCCGTTTCGTGTTCTCGTTCTGGGAATTTCCTTTTTGGGTTTGCGATGTTTTGGCACGTGCGCGGTCTCGGCTTGTTCTGCGACTCTGCCTCGAGCACTTCACAGCTGCAGGCTGCTACACGCTTTGACATCCGTCAGTCGAAATGAATCTCAAATCGCGTCCAATAAATGCTGTCCTCTGCAAGTCCTCTGGCCCGCTCACTTAAGTCGATCCCGTTAGCCAAGAATGAAGTCGAGATCAAGAAGAAGCGCGACGGATTTACCTTCTTTGGGTGGTCTAGTGGCTTGCTTGTTTCTTCGGCGCTGTTAGCTGTCCAACGGTACACCCTCAACTATTCACCACGGTGATATACAGAACGCTGGACTAAACCTCAGGGCGTTGCAATCAGGATCTCGCGAGCATTTTCATGTCTGGAAAGTCTGCTTGTAACCACTGGCTCGTTCTTTGAACTGACTTTGTGGCAGACTCGCTGGGCCTTTAGCAAAGCATGCGACTCTTCACCAGCATGTCATCCAGGATGCAAACAATATTCACGAGGCATCGAGCTCAGACCGTTCGCGGCTTTCGACTTGTATGGGTGTAGCGGTGCATGGATCTTGCATGGATCAGGTCATCTCATCCTGCTTGAGAATGTAGGCTCCGCCTTATTATGCCCCAGGCGTGCGTGAAGTCGGATTCTGAAACTGCGGTTACTCCGTACTACGAACGGTCGCCTCCGCAGTCGCCAGTGCGAGCATCGTACGAACGATCGCGTCCGCAGTCCACCCGTACTGCCGGGTGGTTGCGACCTCCGAGTTACATTCAGGTACAGACCGCAAATGTATTGGAAAAGGATATACTACTGATATACTCTGAAGTTGGCTGAATCCTGGTTTTGGAATTCAAGCTTCAGAATGGCAGTTGGCTCAGTCAGGCCTGCGGTGTACGAATCCCGCATCACCGTCTTTTCAACCTTCTACAGCAATTCTACAGCTTTTTACGCCCAAGGAATTGACATAGGGAATGTTCTTGGCTTCCTCACGGCACGTAGACGCCCAGATGCGATATTCTCGGGCTGCGACCTCGCGAGCGTGGGTCCTCCCGGGGTACCCTCTGGAGAGTTCAAGCGTTCTCAAGTGCCTGGATTGTACATAGCTGGAAATTTCCAAGAATTCGACGTTGGTCTGGAGGAGGAAGTCCGAATTCAGGGCGTTGCTCCGATCTTTTTTCTTGATGTGACGTCATTGCAATTGTCCTCCGCAGTTCCGATCCCACCACGCGACTGCTTTTTCCCACCGGATTCCACAGGGACCAGGTTTATTCAGCTCTGACTTGGAAGAGTACTGGACTAATGCTATCCAGGGCAGTACGCAGTGCACACAACGGTCTCTATGATCATGGCAACTACCACTCTTGGCGTCGGAGGTGGATCAGATTATCATCTGCTCCACGAAACCCGTTATCCGGCTTCTGAAAATTGGTCGTGTGCCGTCTATTTGCCGTCTGTGAACACCGACGGTACGGTGTCCTCATGTGTCATAACGATTTAAGAACCGGTATGATTGTCCCATCTGCCAACGGGGACTCTGCTCACGACTACCACAGGGCCATGCTCATCTTCTCCCGGTTCCGGCGTCGCTCATTTTACCCCTACTCCCCCTACTTAGACAAGGGACGCTGGTCTCCACCGCGCTGGCTATTGTGCTTGCTGCCGGTGTCCCGCACTACAACACTTCTTCTCTCGACCTTCGCTCTTTCTTTCGTAGCGCTCATCCTTGCCTTGACGCGGTACGCGTTCACGTTGGGTCGCATAAGCTTTCAGTTGGAAACTTGGAGGCAACCCGTATACGATCCGTTCACTCGGCCGCCAGCAGCCGACGCCATAGCGGACGCGACGATACGACCAATCCAAGCGCACCTCCGCATCCCCGATGCTTGTCTGGATCAGTGGATTTCCTCCGGCCGTTGGAAAGGTTCCTGCATACGTGCGCCGGTAGAGGAGTCGCCCATAGACCTCGTTTACATCTGGGTGAATGGCTCGTACGTGTTTCGTGCTCTCATGTCGCACTCGAGCTCACTCTTGCCTTGGTTGCAGTGATGTATTTCACTCAGAGTCGCGCACGGACTTATTGGCCTCTCTGGGCCACTCGACGCCCAATGCCCGTTTTCGCCAGCACGACGAACTGCGCTATTCTCTGCGATCTGCATTCAAAAATACCAGATCGTGGAAACACAGCGTCTGGCACATTGTCACGGCTGACGTGCCCGACCCCGACGCGTTTGACGACACTCAGCGGTTAGGACTGGTGCCTCAGTGGGTGGACCTAGAGAGAGCATGGGCTCGGGGCGAGAACGGAGAGCCTCCGCTTTATTTGTATCATGGTTCGTCTTTGATTACACTACTGCGCGTCGCCTCTCATTGTTGGAGGATTAGATAGTAGCTTGTTTAGACTAACCAGTTTCCCTGGTCATACCCCAACGATCGAAGCCGTCGATAAATGGCGAAATCGCGTGCTGCCTACCTTCAACAGGTTCGTCTCTTCGAGTCGCTGAACGTGATGCGAGCTCACCACACTGTAGTATGGCCATAGAATCACAGCTGCCTCACTTGGATCCAGAAATAGTATCGGAAAACATGTGCGCATCTGTCTCGAGCCAAACAGTGGAATCCTTATGCGGCATCTAGAATCTATCTCAACGACGACCAGTTCCTTCTTTTGCCCTTGCCTCCATCTGCCTTCCATTCAGCGCTTTATGGTCCGGTCTTTCGCCTGGTAATTGTTCGTCAGCTTGGCAAGCCGATCCACTTTTAACATATACAGGTTCCAGGTTTTATGGTCCAGGGCGATGCATCCGGAACGGCTGACGGCGGCGGCGAATGGCGTTCGTTAGGGTGGAGTGCTCATATCTTAGGTGCGCGAGTTTGTTTCGTCTTCACTCGGCCCACTTCTCAGTACACATGTTGCGCAGATCAACGTTTTGGAAAGCGTGGTCGTGCATACGTCGCGCACAATGCCCGCTCGTTCTCACTGCCCTTGATGCACGAAGCTGCCCTTGCGTTCGGGGACTACTTTGCGCTGACGCCCATGTCGCAGTTCCGCGGGTCGCACGGTGTCAGCAACGAGTTCGAGGTCAATACGATCTTCACGGTGACGCATTTCGTGATAGAGCGGCACCGTGAGGCCCTGCTGTGGTCGTGGGTGGTCGCAAAGTGGGGAGGCGTTGCAGACGGGTTTCTCGACGAGGACTTGAAGAACGCGATGTGGCTCGAGCTTGGAGCGGAGGACGAGCAGAGTGAACTGCACCGGAACCGGACCATGCGTACGAGCAACGATGACATCGTGCTGAATATGCGGGCGGCAGGGCTGCAGCAACCGCAATCTGACAACCCAGAGGAGCGGGCAAACACCACTTATACCTTTGGTATGTCTGATGTTTGTTTCACCGCCCAATAATGTCGCTGATTGTTTTTTATCAAAGTGTCCGTGGAGTTCGTGATCATATTCTCCGATATCCGTGGATTGTGGCTCATCTTTGTGCAGCGGGTATACCCCCAACTACGCAGAGCGGCCGCATGAAAGCAGCTTATGGAGGAACGAATGTATCGGCGAGAGCAAGGAGGCCGCGTGGACAGTTTTCAGGAGACTTGCAGTCGAGAAACCGCAATGCGGTGATGCAGGTCAGCACTTTTGGAATACTTTCGACTGATTCTCACTCTCATACAGTCATCGCGGCACTCACGAACGTTTCCCCACATGGTCTCTCAGTATTCTTGCCGCCTCCTACCTCATCGGCTCCTGTTCCAATCCCGGTCATCCTCCCTTTAGTCATCCCATCCACTGCACCACCCCTGCCGGAGAATCCGCGCGGCTTTGCCGTCCGGCTCATCCACCGTTACGCGTACGCTATTGCGGACACACCGTCCGAGTTCTTCGGCGTGCAAACTGGCGACCAAGCGAGATGGTACACCAGCTGGGTGCACCCTGAGACCGCGTTGCTGTGCGTCAACGACGACCTGAGTGACGACGCCTGGAATACGACGCGAGGTGATAGGGAGCTTCGCCGATGGTTCCAGAGCAAGTGGGTATGTTATCCATCCATTTTGACGCGTGGAGCTCGCAATGACCATTTTTTTCAGCCACAGAAGCTTGCATATGAAAAGTAAAAGTTTTGTATCAACTATAATCTCTGTAGCATCTGTAATACCACAAGTAAGGACACGGACAACGTCAAAATCGAAATGGGCTTTTTTTCTTCCTGCGACGTGGTTTTCTCCGACTGCCAATGCCGTCCATACCAAACAACCGCTTTGTTCCGTTTACGGTAAACTTCTAAAAATAAGTTACGGCTGTCTTTCCGAGACTTCCTCGAATTCGTCAGCCAAGGAGCCAGAGTCAGAGTTATCGGAGCCGCGATGGGAGTCGCTACATATAAAGCGCGGTTTCCAAGCCGGCGCAAGCAATAACCCTCTTCTTGCCTGCAATGTCCTCCTCTCGTATCTGGCTTATCACTGGAGCGAATTCTGGCCTGGGGCTTTCGTTGACACAGCATGTTCTTGCACAAGGCGACCAGGTCTGTCAGACAATAACTGGTGAATGCCTTTCATCTGAACTGCCGTAGGTTATCGCTGCTGTACGGAAAGTCGCCTCTATTCCAGACAGTATCAAAGCCGCCAAACCTTTGGTTTTGGACCTGAATGCATCTGATTCCGAAATCAAACGAGCGGGGACTGAAGCACTCAAAATTTATGGACGAATTGATGTTCTGGTCAACAATGCCGGCTACAGTTTGACGGGGTACACAGAGGAACTCGAGTAGGGATTTGTATCTAAACGAACAAACACAGGGTTGACAGGTTAACAGTGAGGCCGATATCAAGAAGGAATTCCAAACAAACTTCTTTGGCGCCATCTCGCTCACACAATCGTTACTTCCTGCGTTTCGTGAACAGAAATCGGGGCACATCCTGAACATCTCGTCGGTCGCTGCCATGGCAGGAGGAGCCCCGTTCTCTATGTATAATGCCTCGAAGGCTGCGCTGGAAGGTTAGTATGTGCTCAGGTCTCGGCAAACTACAACTCATTTCCGTGCACCAGCCGCAACTGAAGCACTCAGTGTCGAACTCGCCCCCTTCAACATTCGTGTTCTGATTATCGAGCCAGGGTACTTCCCGACGAACTTCCTTGCCACGGCTGAGGCGAACAGTGTCCGACCCGAACGATCGACAGGTGCATACCCGGACGTCTCTCAGATCCCGGCTCAGTATGCCTCGCGGCATCTGGAGTCCAAACAGGTCGGGGATCTGAGCAAGGCGGCTGCGAGAATGTTTGAAGTCGTGAGCGGTACAGGATTGGCAAAAGAATTCGTGGATGGGGGGAGACGAGACTTTGTTCGCGTTCTCCTGGGCCCGGACTGCGGCACCAGGATACGGGCTAAGCTCCAGTTGCTGTCCGAGAATGTGGAAGCTACTCAGGCAATTTGGAGCTCTACTGATATGGACGGCCAGAAGCTCAGTCAATTTGTGCAGCAGTAGCCGTGTATAACAATTGGATTGTATACCGTCTAGCTTCAAATAGGCCGCGGATGCTCAATATAACCATGGACAGAAACCGCGCGCGTAGTTCTCTTGATATTTAGACAGGCTTCTAGGACATCTGTTTTGCTTTTCGGAGAATCACGCAAAACCCCAGGTTAAAATCAAGGCACCGGTGTGAAGGGAATCCAGACGCGGCTGCGGCGGTTTAACTTGAACAAGATTGGGACTTTACAAGACATAGTTTCGTGACTCGTCAGTTTCAACTTCTTTTTCAACCAATTTCCCAGGTGAGTTTGTTCGTAGTCATTACTGCATAAATCGTACAATCCAAGTGTCCGGCAGAGGCTGTGTTCCAGGGAAGAGCTTCCGTGCCACAAAAGCTTCGTCCCTGCAGAATCCTCGGAGCTTGCAGCGACTGCCCAATAAATCCACCCGTTTCAGCGATGAGGGTTCCCTTCCGCTCCTTCTCCCACCTAACGATTCCCTTCTTTGCCATGCCCTCATAATTCTTTGTCGCAGATCATCGGAGCAAAAGCCCCATTCGCTCTCAGCAAGTGGTGCCTGCAAGGCGCTGTAAAGCGCAGAAATAATGTCCTGACAAGTGACGCCGGATCCTCGAGTCCTTTCATGCACATCGAACGTCCACGGGAACTCCTTGCTTATAATGCGAATAGAGGCAGGTCGTGAAGGGGTGAACGGTGCGTTGAGACCGGAGTGTCGGGTAATGTTGAAAGGCGACGCCGGAGCAGAACGCAGAGTGGATGGTGGACACCGGATATCGTAGACGATATTTGAGATTGGAGGAATTTGGAGTACGAGTGAGGCCGGAAAGGCTTCCTCTGGCGAAAGAACTCAGTCGAAACGTATCAGAATTTGAAAGAAGTTTACCGCTGCGGGTTCTTTCATCGGCGCTGGATGGAGGTAGTTGAATAGGTCGTCCCAAGCGCGGTGTAAAAGGTTGAGGCCTGTATATTGTCGAGTGGCGTTGCATAGTTGTGGGTCCAGAGAAAACTTGTTACTCTTATCGCTGCCGGGCCCGGGGGTAAATAAGTACAAGAGTCGCCATTCTTATACCAATGTGACATCAAAGCATCGGGTGATTTGCAATGTGGTCAAAGCGACATGGCCCTAATGCAGTTCCTGTCCACAGCCATCCTCGAGGCATTAAAAGAAGCAGCAGGAACGCTTAAACCTTAAATGGCTCCAAGTGGAATTATTGTGCAGTGACGCACCAGGATTATTTTCTTTGTTCTCCGATCGTCAATCGATAACGAGGACACTCACGCGCCAGAGCAAGTCATCAATGACAAGTGAATAGTCTAAACAATGCCAGGTGGGGCTCTGTGGGTTGTTAGTCGCCGTGTCGCTTGTTGCTGAACTGAACACTGTAACTACTATGATAGTCCCATCCGATTTCCGAATTTTAACCCAGTTCTTGCGATGTCAGGCACACCCTCCGGGAACAGCGTTCGGAAGAACAAAGCGCAGATTTTGATTGAACGAGCCTCGTCCAACACTGCAGTCCGACTAGCGCAGTAGAACAAAGCGGTTGACACAAGGTTGACATCAAAAGTTGCACTGGTTCAAACACATGTACAAATGATGTGGGTTCAAGTATAACAGAATCGAAGCGGTTTTTTTTTCGTTCAGCATTTGGAGTTCGAGTACTAGATAACATTCACAGCCCGAGTGAAAGCTCAGCGGCGGAAACCACGATAAAAGATGCCCACAGTGCTCATCAGCAAACTCAACCCTGTGAACAAAATCAACTGAGCATAACCCTTCACTCCATATGCGTAAGATGTCCGGTCAGTGAGCGCCCATGGATGCAGGAGTGCGGTTGAGACGGGGCCAGAAGCTATGTTTCCTACGCCACGACCTAGGTGGGCACAATTGCAAACGGCCATCAGACTTGGTTCAACTTCGATCGACATATATTCTTACCGCCAATGAATACAGTCAAGACGAGGGAGGACATTCTAGGATCATCGCCGACAACCGAGGTGATAAATCGTGGCCACAAGGCCAACCAGCTGGGCCCGAGAAAGCCGTAGGTGAAGGAAAAAACCATGAGCGGAGGCAGGCTCTTCGACAGACCCCAGATCAGAAACACAGCAAGTGCTGAGCCCAAGCTTGAAACGAGCATGGAAACGCGCAGATCTAGGCGGTCCGAGAGCCAGCCTAAGAAGATCAGACCTGGAACAGATGCCCCTGGATACCGATTAGGACTTTGGCCAGGATACCAATGTTGAAATATGACAGACCGTTTAACACTGAAAGCGTCAAGGAACCGGCTGCATCACTTAACCCCAAATCGGCGGCAAACGCTGTGATAGCGTTCAGATTCAACGAGCGGGTTTGAGGAACGAAGAAAATGTGCTTACTAGGTAGGTAAAGAGTAGGAATGAAGGTGGGTAGACCTTGCAAGATATTAGCGACAAAGAGGATCCAAAACGCCGAGGAATAGACAAAGGAAGTCTCGATCGGAGGCGGTGGAGCGCTGGATATCGGCAATCGTGATTTCATGTACGGGAAGGCAGGCAATATGAAAACTGCGAAGGCGACGGCCTGGTGGTGGGTTAATTACGCTAATTGAGTGACAAGTTCAACACAACAGCTGGCTACTTACGAGTGACAGCAAAGTGACTTTATGCCCGTATTTGCGGAGCAAAACCTCGACTATAAACGGGACAACAACTCCACCGACTCCTGCAGAAGGATGAGTTTGACTACAACCGCTGAGCCAATCACGAACCGGTTCCAGAAAAAATAATGCCGTTTGCCTGGCAGAGTTTGAGAAACGTTCCAACCATACAAAAAAAGTTCCACTAACGAGCCCCTTTCTTTCGTGGAACCATTCGAATAGGTAGGTCATAACGGGAAAATACAGGAAGCCTAGGTTGAATGGTGAGCAGAGCAAATCCACCATAGATGTACGTACTTCCACCGAGGGCGTAGATGACTCCTTGCGTCAGGACCAGTTGCCACGGCTGGGTCGCAAACGCTGCCCCAATCAACCCTGTCACGCAGAATACGACGCCCAGCGCCATGATGGATTTCTTCAGTGCGGGATATCGAGCAATGAGGGGAAGAACCATCCAGGAAGCCATGTAGATGATGCCTGTGGATGTTGACCCAACCAGAGCCAGTATGGAGGACGACGCGTCTGGGAAAACATGGGCTTTGTAGTGTTCAAGGAAGACGCCATAAGAGAAAGGGTATGACCTATGCGAGTGGTTTCCTTCTAGCCCAACACGACGGGGAGTCAAAAATCACGAACCAGACGAGAAGCTCAACAACCCAAGCGCTCTGGACGAAATCAACCTCAGCCCGATCCACCGTCAAGTCGACGACATACCATTAGATACGCCATGGCGTGAAATCCGCGGTCCTAAGACGACGTTAGTGCTATACATTGGTCGTTGAAAAGCAAATCAACCGTAGGTGGGAGGCAAACCTCATCCGAAGTCGTGCTATTGTCTGAGGATGGGGTCACTGAGACGATTTGGATTTCCACTTCTGTCTTGGCCATCTGAGGGGAAGCGACAAATTGTGCTGTGTCCCATTTTCAAATCTTATGAATCAAAATAGACGGACTTGGAGGTACATGCTTGACTCCCCGTAGGCGGACCGACTATCATTTGGACGAGTCAAGATCTCCAGATGAAGCTTGTCAAGGAAAACCGGAATTTGCGACATGTGGGTTGGTTCAGATTACTTGTTCCGATTGACAAATTCAGCACAGAGCCTTGTTTCGGGTCTCACAGTCGATTCTTCTCCGGGGTATTTTCTAACTGCCATCCACTGAAACCAAGGGTTTGTGTTCCCGAAAGGAAAGTCCGCTTCCTCATTCGATACGTCGGAGTGGCACCCTTCAGACAACCCGACGGGGAGCATACCGACGATGCAGATACTACTTCGGAGCTGGGAGGATATGGCCAGGGCAGGTAACGGCGCTTTGAAGTTTTAATGCGTCCGAGTTAAGCGCCTCCGCCATGGCCGAGGATATTTGATAGGCCCCATAGAACTTCGAGGTCTGCACCCTCATGGCGGACAGGGACCCACTCGCGCACTTCAGGTTGGTCCTCTACGATATCATTGTCCATCTGGTACCTTGATTATTTGTTGCGGGAGTCCAGTACTTGGTAAAGATATAGATGGAGTATGGGGTGGAAATCCTTGAAAATCGGACTCGGCGGAGAAAGCCAGAGCCTAGAGGGGTTGTGTCTGCGTCGAGACTCGAAAGCCGAGGTGAGATCAAGGTTGAGGGAGCGGCATATGCTATCTTGACTATCCGTCGGGTGGAGGTCCAGCGGTGATTAGGCAGGGAACACGGAGTTGAAGACGGACTCTGCGGAGGAAGTCAGCAATGTGTCAGTCGGCGTCGAAAGGTGAAGGTCAGGATCAAGAGGGAAGCGGAACTTGCCGAAATCCGAACACGGCAGTTGCCGACTTGCCTTGGTTTGTTTGCCTTTTCAACCGACAACGAAGGCGCCAACGAGGCGAGCAGGTCGTATACATCTATACATCTCGCTGGTTTTCTTCTTTAGCTTCGAGCTCCTAACATATTGATTCGGACTTGCCAAGGGGCGCATGGATCCCCATTTCAAAGGACGCGACGCCAGATTTGCGAGAAATCTGCGAGGGCGAGGAGTTGAAAGGACACGAGAAACTATGGAACTCAGGATAATAGATATGTAAGTCACGGTACATTAATCCGGGTACAGCTCATATCAACCAGTTAACAAAACAGACCCAAATGGATGAATCGGAGTTGAGCGTACCTTGCCAGGATTGAACAACCCATGCGGATCCATCGTCCGCTTGATTTTCTTCATCAACGCTACCGTACCAGGTCCCAGTTCCTCCGCGAGATATTTCTTCTTGCCAACGCCCACACCGTGCTCTCCGGTGCCTGAAACACGCTCGTCAGAAATTCGAGGAATGCAAGGGAGCAAACAAACAGGTTCCGTCCAAAGCTATCGCTCGCCGTACGAGGCGGTCAACCACTATTTTTGCCACGTCCAACTCTTCTTCTGTCGTGTACAGAAGAAGTGCGTGGAAATTTCCGTCTCCTGCATGACCGCCCATGATGAAAGGAATCTGGGCAGTGATGAGGTCTTGTTTTGTCTCGTATACCAGTTCCGGGAGTTTCGAAACAGGGACGCTGCAATGTATATTCCATCAAAACGCCATACTAGAACACAGGGATATTCGCACCAAACGTCCGTTGACCAGGCTTTTGCTCCAGGCACGGCAGCTATTCCGTAGTGCAACGCACTCTTCCGGTCAGACCAAATGGCCTCTGCTTCGGCGGGATCACTAGCAAGTTTATACCCAGTGCCTCCATTCTTCTCGCAGACAGCTTTGACGATTTTGGCGACCTCCTTCAAGGCAGTCTCGGAGTGTCCTTGGAATCTGAAGAATAGCCCGTCTTTCTCGAGGTATCTTCGCTTCGATGAGCCTGGCGAGAATTATAGTGAGTGCAACGAGAAATGCCAAATGATCGCACCAAATTTATTCAAAGTCGCCATGAAGTTGTCGTCCACCAGTTCGACGCATTCTAGACGCCGAATAAATTCTAAAGCGACATTGCGATTATTTGAGACTCACGGACGCTGGCCCCAACACCGGCGACATCAATGGCCTGTCGCACTGCTTCGGCGGCGGCACTGACATTAGGAAATTGCACAGTTGCAACCGTGGTGGGAAGGACAGGTGCCAGCCTAATCGTGACTAGAATGGAGGCAAGTGCGTCGTCTCAGCGCTCGTGGCTAATCGGTACCTTCCGTAATTATCCCAAGTGTTCCCTACGGTTCTAAGCTTAGCTCAACCACGCTATCCGGCTAAACAACCACTTACCTCTGCACCGATAAACAGTTTCGTGAGATCAAACCCAGCTGACGACTTTCGTGATCGGCGCCGTGTTTTGATAACTTCTCCCGACGGGAGTACTACAGTCTGCGATTCGTGGGGTGAGATAAAGTCAGGTACCGCGGAAACGCGAATTACCAAGTTGAGGAACCATTCCCCTTTGGCTGTCCCATATCGCACGGCGTTCGTTCCGGAGCAGCCAGTACTGACCATGCCACCAATGGTTGCCGTTGGGCCGGGGTCTATCTGCGAAGAGTCAGTTAGCGCTGACGCTGAACAACATGCGTGGCTCGACTGAACTGGAAAGAATAAAGGTATCCCTGGTCGAAGTTTGAATGATGATGGCATAGATGTTGGAAAGTCAACACCGAACCTTTAGTGCGCAATGTTTCGTTGATGGTCATCCACCCGACCCCAGGTTGACATACAAGGTCAGCGTCCGCCTCTGAGGTCTGGTCAGTAATGATACATCTGCGAGTCCAAAAAAAAGCAACCGTGTATGTCGATAATCTGATCCATTTCTGACATGTCGACGCAAATGCAACCAGTGCGAACTCCACCGACTTGGCCTTCCAAGCTCGTGGCGCCAGAATACGGCTGCAATATGGTTGAAACTGGCAAAATAAAATACACAGCAGGTAAACTGCGCACCACTACAGGCATCTTGTATTTGTTCGCGACTTTTACAATCTTGACGACATCTTCCGTGCTCTCGGGATAGACAATTACGCTATGATCCACGCCTGTCGGGTGTGAGACGGAAAATTGAGCGGACCAAAAATGTGTGGGTACCATCGTGGTGATGAAACGACGACTGTCCGTGGATAACAAGATCGGCCGGGTCCGTCGAGACGCCTCCGTCACGGGGCAGAGCCGCCTTCAGTTCCTTTATAGCCAGCTTGAAGTCCTTGGCGCTTCCATACTTCGGGGGTCGCGTGTCTTCCGTTGGGTCAACAGTCGACAGCGCGATACCGTATCCGCCAACCGCCCCGCAGAGAGTCGTCGCGAGAAGGACGGCGAACACACTGCCGTACACACGCGTACTACCGCTGGCAAGAGGAAGTTCTGGAGCCTTTTGCTTGAGCAAAGCGGTAGATTTTAGGCCCCGGGAGAAGAAGGAGGGTGCCGCAGCATTTTTGAATGTGCGTTGGCGAGAAAGTCGATACGCCCAGAGCAGCCGGGATGAGGACATGGAGGTCAAGATCAACCCTGGCGACACGTGCTACTCAACTTCATCAGTTGAATTTTTTTGGGTTACCCGTTGTAGGTGCATCACGGTTCTCTTCGGGTTTCTTTCAAGTCGCGAGGGTGCCACTGCAACAAGGAAATTAAAGTTCGGGAAAAGGAAAGAAACAAAGGGGAATCAAGCCAGGTTCGAACTGGTGGCCGCCGGCACGCACTTGCATAATCGACGCAGGCGCGTAAAGGCGATCGAAATTGAAATTAATAGCCCAACTGCCTTCGTCTCCTCGCCTCTCGGGCCAGCAATTCAAAGCCCAAAAATCTCGAAGCTTCAAAGCGCAAAAAGTGATCCGACCCAGGTTCGAACTGAGGACCGCCTGTGCACCAGCTTACGAAATCAGGTGATTACGTAATGCGCTGTTAGACAGAAGTGATAACCAACTACACCATCGGACCGATGCAAGCCTATTTTTTGAGGGTGCAATCCATTCTGCGATGATGAGAAGAAGGGGGAACGGGCTGGAAAAAAAGCGGAAGTGTCAATCAACTCTCCGATCACTGCTAGATGAACTCGATCGAGACTTTGGACGACCCGACCGTTACAGTGGACCACCTGCGCGTATGTTCTGCTGCAGTAAAAGGTGCATGACGGGCTAACATCCCCAGGTTAAAACCTGCTTTATCTGCTTCGAAGAAGAAAGCGCGCCTAGCACGTCGATTTCTTGACATTAGCTTCAACTCTTACCGTTTCGCAGAACTGGACGCTGTGGGCACGACGAATAACACGAATCCCTGGATCCATCCTTGTCCGAACTGTGGCCTAGTCGCGCACGACAGATGCCTTCTCCGGTGGATAAGCTCCCTCCCGCTGAAACGCGACTCGAAGACACACCAAGATCGTTCAGGCTCCGTCTTTGTGCTGGATACGTTCCGATGTCCTCAATGTCGACGTCCGTATGAACTGGCGCACCGACCGTCGCTAATACACCGTCTTTTGATGGTGTTCGACGCAATCTATGTGCTTGTAGCCGAACTGGGGCAGATTGGGAGCTTGGTCGTGGGCCTGACGACGTTTCAAATGCTCCCTGCCGCGGTTTTCGTTCAAAGCAGAGTGCTCGCATTGGCAGGTCGGTATTTTGTATGTCTCAGGCCGTTGACACTGTTAATGCCCGTTTTCTCTAGGACTGGTCGTCCATGAAATCGCGTTTCTGAGAGTTTACCTGGGCCCACGGTATGTCCCGTATCTCTACGAGACGGCTGCAAAGAAAGACTTACCCGAGTTAGCATGTTCAAGCTCCTCCTCACTGAAAATGCCCGGGATCTCTTTCGCTCCATTTTCATAGTCGCTCCCATGATTCCCTTGAGGATTATGTTCCCTGGGACGTCGCCCAGGTGGATACCGCCTTTATACCTCTCCTTCCCTCTCATTCTACACGGAATGACTAAACTGGTGCCGCCGGAGAGTCGACTTCCCTTGGAGAGCGAAATCCCCACCGCGTCCGGCCCCACGATATCGACTTGGCCGCCCTCCCCCTCCGTGATCGGTTACGTCGGCGCGTGTTTCATAAGTCCCGTGTACAACCACCTATTCTCCCGGTTCAGCGCCTGGGTCCTCGGCGCGCCCCCACCCCACCGCCAGCGGACGTACCTAAACGACCGTCTCGGCGCGCACGCAAAGGCGTTCTTCACCCTCCGACGCGTCCGCCCCCCACGCGCAGCCGTGGAAGGCGCGGATGGCCCCGACGCCGACCCGCCCCCACTCCTCCTCGCGGCGCAGCTCGTCCAAAAGGACCAGAGCTCCTTCACGCACGACGTCGTGCACGCCGTCTGCACCCTCTTCCTCCCGCGCCTCTTCGGCGGGCTCCTCCACGCGGCGTCCGGCCACTCGTCGTACCTGCGCCGCTTCCTCGGTCTGCGCCCCGCGGGGATGCCGCTCAGCAGCGGGGTTATCCCCAATTTCGCGGCGCTGTCGTGGGGGGAGCGGGTCTGGGCTGCGCTCAAGCCGTCTTTTGCGCTGGTTTGTTTGGGCGGGTCGTGGATGTGGACGGACGTCGATCCTGTGTGGTTCGTGTTTCGTCGAGCCGTCTGCTTAAAATCTTATTCCTTCATTCAGGTGGAGGACCTCCCTCGGGTACGGGATGTTCGTTGTGGTGAGCGTGTCCACTGCTACTTACTAGCGCATGCTAATTGATTTAAAGGCGAAAGACTGCGTCGAGCTCTATCGGCTGTGGCTGCAAATGAAGGAGGTGCAGAGCCGGACGATCAAGAGTCGGGACTTTGCGGGCGTAGATGTTTCGGAGCTGGACCTTGTTGCGCCGGAGAGGTTTTCTGCCCGGTAGTGTGTGCGTCTAGATGTCTTGTATTTTTTCTTGTAGCGCGTTGCACCGCCACTTGTCCGATGGTGTAGTTGGTCATCGTATCGCTAACAGCGCCCCCGCGCCCTTGTCTAACAGTGTAGTCGGTCATCGAGAATATTAATCCGTGTGTGCTTTCATTCCAAGAAGCAATCTATGCATATGCGTCTATTGTACCTTCGCCTTCGTCGCCCCGCGCACGACCTCCGCCTCCGCGCGGATGCCCTCCGCCTCGACCTCGGCCATGAGCTTCCGCTCCATCTTATCGCGTTCCTCCTCGGACGCGCCCTTCATCGCGTTCTTGGCGGCCTTGACGCGCGCGCTGTACTCGCGGTACTTTGTGTCCGTCCCGAGCAGGCGGTCCCACCACCGGAAGGACGTGCTGAAGTTGTTGGTGAACGCCATGTGGTGGAAGTCGTGGTGCTCCGCGCCGGACCAGAAGGGGATGATGTGCTGCAGGGACCAGGGGAAGTCTGCGCGCGCGTTAGTATCGTGCGCGAGTGAAAAATAAAAAGGGACACACCATAACCGCTGTGCGCGTCGATAGCCTGGAAGAGACGGAGCGTGATCCAGATGTACATCGAGTAGATGTGCAAATCGCCCGTGACCGCCGCCCACAGAAGCGGCCCACCAATCGTACCCGTGCCCAAGATAGCAACCTCCGCGGGGTGCGCGTACTCCGCGGCGAGCCCGAACGGCGCCGAGTACTTGTGGTGGATTTTGTGGATGTGCTTGTACAGCGGGCCGTAGTGCAGCGCCTGGTGCGCAAAGTAGTGGAACATGTCCTCGAAGACGAAGAAGAAGGCGACTTGGGGGCCCCATTCGCGGAAGGTGGGCAGGGGGACGTCGTAGGTGCGCATGCCGAACATCTCGGCCATGGGGTGGAAGAGCCAGATCTGCAGCGGTTGGGTTAGAACTCGTACATTTAGACTGCGGGCAGAGGAAGAAAGAAAGACACATCACATCCAACTGGGGGTGCGATTCGTGCATCCAGTGGGCATTTGCGTCAAAGGATGGCTATCCGTGGATCCCAGCACCTTGGGGACGCGCCCGGACAGCGTGGGCCTTTCCTTTGGGCACCCATGCTCATTGGCGTGACATTTCAAACCAAATGCAAGACGGGTGCGTATATCGCACCAAAATTTGGATGCACCATTGCAAAGACGAGAAAAGAGACCAACTCACCACAGGGAGCTCGACCATAAAGTGGGAGAACAGGACCTGCTTCGTGCACTCCCATTGCTCCTTCCCGGTGGGTACCTTCGCTGCCTGGAGCTTCCAGCGGCGGAAGTAAGGTATCGCGTCGATTATCACCCAGGGAATGGAGCGGCCAAAGTAGACGATCTAGGACAGGTGAATTGCGGTTCCTTGGACGCAAACTGTGGCGCGCACCTCATGCACGAGAAAGCTCATCAAGCCCGTCGCGAGAATGGGGTTGCCAATGTAGATGTACCAGGCCATCCATTGCTGCTCGATCCATGAGAGGGAGGCATAGTCGACGGAGGAATCGTAGAAGGACGCGCTGGTCGCGTTATGCATGGTGGTCGGGAGAGAAAGAGAGACACCCACGGCTGTCGCTTGACACGCTCCGCAAAAAAAGTCACCCGATTCCAAAACACACCACTTTTATTTTTTGTTTTCACGCGAACACGTGACCATGGTTCCTTTACTGCAACCGCCATGTCGAAACATTGCAAAGAACATTTAACGCGTCGAACCGTCCTTCAAGCTCACCTTGCCTCCTTGGAATGAGCTGCGGTCCTGGGAATCGGCCAAAATCGAATAAGCCCAAATGCCAACAAAATGCTGCGGAAACTTGGCGAAAACCTAGGCTACAACTGCAGGCCCTTGTGGGGACGTTGCTTGCAAGAATGCTCGCTAGGAATCGAAGATTAGAAGACTCAGCTGGTACTTCGTCGAAGGTTCAAACTGGCTATAATCGCGCCTTCGACGTCCTGCTTCGATTCAGACGGTGACCGCTCGCTATTGCGGGCCGCTTTTGGATCTCTGTCGAGCTCCAGCCGCTATCTCTGGTCTCTCTGCCGGTGCTGTATTACTGACGCGCAAGCACCTCTCCGATTTTCAGGCGCGCTCAAGAGCATTTGTTTGCATCGTTGCTTCTTGAAAATTTGTCAAATCGGAAAGAAAACACCCCGCTGGACAGACTCAAACTGCTCATCGTCCTTTTCTGAATCTTCACGATATTGGCGCAACTCAGCCTGGGGCTTCGATCGCTGTGAACGTTTCCATACGTCCTAAACTGCTTCCGATCCTCAATACCTGCTTTTAGCGGGGGTGTGCTGACCATGGCGGCCGGGAATCTCTGGGACCAACGGAGAGAGACCGACAACGGTCCAATTCTCCCCTGCTCCGAAGAGCACTATGGGAGCCCCCAAAACCATTGGCATACACTCAAGTCCTCGCTCAAGGGACATGGGTTCTTAACTTTTCATTCCCTCCTTTCCGACCGTGACCGAGGCACGCACTTCATCGTCCCGATAATCCGCAAAGGACCGAAAACAGAACAAAAAGACTTCCGATTCTCGTACACACCCGTTTCCTCCCACCCTCCCGGTCACCGCCACTTCTCCTTCGGTCAGGACCTCGGGCTACCCCGGGTAGGATCAGCGACCGGCCTCTCAGCTGCGCAATCCATCGACGGGAATAGTCTCCGGGTCGTTTGGTGACACCCGCCGTGGAGTCTCGCGTCGGATGGGCTTGGATGGAGACGGTGTCTCCGTAAATACACGCACGGCATGTACTTCGCAGAAGAAGATTTCCAGCGAGAGTTCATGCCTTTCTGAGCTGCCAGACTCCTTCCTGCTTTGCTCGCTCAACTGGGTTTTTATCTCTAAAAGTACAATGACAAGGTGGACAATACGATAGCAGTAAGTATACAGAACGCACGGCACACGCGCTACGCGACGGCGCCGCCGATGACTATCCCGGCGCCCTCGAGCATATGCCGCAACGACTTGTCGGCATGCAGCGCCTGCAGCTGGTCGGAGCCGCCCAGGGACTTGCCGCGGATGACAATGTTGGGGAACGTCCCGTGGCGCGTTAGGCGCGTGAGGACCGACTTGACCTGCGTGGCGTCGTCTGGGAGGAGAGAAAGAGGGAGATTAATGGCTGAGACGGGGTGTGGGGAAGCTACGCACCTCGAAGGTCGACCTCGATTATTTTGGGCGGCGGGGAGAGGTCGTACGATGCGAGGAGGGCTTTGGCGCGTTTTGAATATCTTTGTTATAGGACGTCAGCATCTGGGAAGCGAAGGAGAATTTGCAGTAGTAACATACGGGCAGTATGACTAGCGGTGACGCGTTGTTAGGATACGCAGAGTAGCTCTCCCAAAGAAAACGGGTACCTTGCTGAACACGACGAGAGGGTACTGCTCATTTATTGCTTGCATACGCTCGTTCCAGTCCACGTCCTTCTTGCCCGCCGCGTACAGCGCCATGTCAAGCGGCTTCGTCGGGTCAAAGCTCTCCGTGTGCCCCAAGATATGCTCCTGCTCGCTGTCGCCGGTGACCAGGTGAATGAGGCCGAACATCTCGTCCACTGGGACCGTAGGGGCTTTGGGCTTGGGCTTCACGAGCTGGGCGATGTTGGCGCGTGAGACGTCCTTGAACGCGCCGGGGAGGTGGAAGGGGGAGCCGAAGAAGTAGATGAAGGCCACGAGCGCGAGGACTACCACAAGGAATCGGCGCCGGCGGATTGGGGAGGAGCCCGCAGGCGTTCGGTTCTTGGACTCCATCATCGTCGTCGTTGGCGTTGAGCAGGAGCCGTAATTAGTCAGCAATTCGAGCACCATTTTTTATTTTTTATTTTTTACGTCGTCCCCGTCATTGTGAATACCATTCTACGCGGCGGTATATAGCTAGGCTCGACAAAAAGCAGGTAAACTGGCATTTCACAACGCACTCCGTTGGACTTGTATCACGGTTTGATTACTGTTTGATTGCCACTTTCCTCCACCTTGACGGAAAGCGACTCAAGATACGCCAGAATTTTGTCCAGTGGGAACGGTAATCCAGGAAGCACGACGTCTCTGTAGTCTCTCGTATTTGGCTTGAACGGACACTCAACTCTGTGGCATGGATAAATGGACCGTCGCCGTCTTGGGTGATGGCGGGGTAGGTAAAACTGCGTTAGCTATTCAGGTATGCCACACAACCCGTATCCCGCCGGGCCACGACTCGGATGCCTTGAAAATTGAAATCTACGACTGACTCTTGCTGATTCGCTCTAGTTCGCCGTCAATCGTTTCGTCGGTGAGCCTCCATCTGTATGTGATTCGCTGATTGCCCATTACCTCGCCCGCCCCTCGCAGAGGTACTGTGCCATCTTCGCATTATATCAGCCACTGAGCAGAGGTCGTGCAGACTTACGATGCAACTGAACATGGGCCCTACTACAAGCAGTTTGTTGTGGATAACCGTATGTGTTTCGTGGGAGTTATTGTTGATGCCGGCCATGGTATGGCGCCACCCTTTCTGGTGTCTCCGGTTTACATGTTGTATCCCCAGAGGAGTATGCCACGCTCCGGGATCAGTGGGTGCGGTGTGTGTCTTTAATCTTGTGGTGCAAGTTTCTGCGCTCACCTTTCGCAGAGAAGGCCAAGGGTTTATACTGGTATACTCCATCGCATCACGTTCAACCTTCGAACGGCTCGAGGTCTTCCGCCAGTCGGTGCGGCGAGTCAAAGGGGCCGACCCCATCCTGATGCTGGTCGGAAACAAGTGCGACAAGGCCAATGAACGCGAGGTGGCAAAGGAGGAGGGAGAGGTGCTAGCGCGACAAATCGGCTGCGAGTTCATCGAAACCTCAGCGAAAACGGCCCAAAACGTGGAACGGGTCTTCACGAGCCTCGTTCGCGCATTGCGACAAAAGAGAAACTTGGAGTTAGGTGCCCCCAATCCCGGACAACCGAGAGGGAAGAAAAAATGCATTATCTTGTAGACTTTTTTCTGGGATTGTTGTGTTCCTGATTTCGTTTAGTTCTTACGATGATACCACCCTATTTCGTTCCGACCTATGCTGAACATATCCATACTCTTTTCAACAACGAAATCCTATTCCTGACAATCACGCGCTTCTCTACGGAGGGGAGCGAAGAGGTTTACAAAAGCAGGAAAGCTTGGCCCGGGATTACTGGGAATGAGTCGGTCAACATGGAAGCAAGGTTGGAAGAAATTTGGTGCAAGGAAACGATTGGGTCCATCAAGTATCTCCGCTAGTGTCAGCCAAGCCGTGGCACTTTGTTTTCTACAGTGGCGACGGTCATCGACACTATTGTTTGAAGGTAGTTGGAGCAAATCTTCCAGCCCAGTTTTCCGCAAACACCTGAGATGTGGAGTGTGAAATGGCGCACATACGGAGGGTTGGTATCTTGGCAGTCGGTGAAGCAAGCTCTTCGGCCTCCCAAAGTAGACCTTGCTCGTCGTGAATCCGCATTTGGTCGATAGGACGAGACAGTTTCATAAACTAACTCGGAGTGCAGGCCCAGTGTGTCGCGTATTGTTTGCTGGCCAAGAGTCGTATTTGAGGTCCGAGTATCCTCCGAGGGTCGAACGGAGCTGTCTGCATAGGACTCCGAGCCACAGACAGTGCAGGATACGTCCGGGGATCGGGTTGTCCCAAAGCCAATCCAAAGTTAGGGGATCCGGCGAAGATGAGGCCGCCAATGCCTTGCAACACGAGAAGAGGACATGGGCTTGGAGACCCTTGGATAACGGGTTTTACTGCCGCCAGAAAATGTTGCCTGCAGACAAAGATGTTCAGCAGAAACGAAGGTAGAGAGCAACGCAGGTCGGCAAACTCCGTGGGATAATTGATTTGATTGGCGCAAATCTCTCTCTCTCTTTCCTTCCACCAAGACTCGACTGAAAGCCGGATACACCAGAATTTTGTCCAGTGGGAGCGATAATCCAGGAAGCACGAGGTCTCTGTAGTCTCCCGTACTTGGCTTGAACAGACAGTCGGTACTCACGAAGGCTAAGCAACTGGCAATTTCGCTCAGTTCAACAACTTTTGTTTGGCAAAATACCGATGGACATCTGGGACGTGAACGAACTCGTGCGCGGACTGTCCTATTCTTTATTTTGAAAACGACGAGATACCCAGGACAGCGATGACGCCTCGAACGCCGAAACTCTCTACTCGCAGTTGGAGTATACCTTGGTGAGACTCGCCAACGTGGAACCGCGCTCTTGCCGACTGAGGGGAGACTACGTCTAGTTGAACTACCGCCAGCTCTCTCAAGATTACAAGGAACTAGTGGAGGAAGTGACTCGCCTCAGACATGCCAACCATGTCCTCTCTGCACTAAAACTCGGGGTGAGCCGCGACTCCTGGACCAACGAATACTGTGTATCTCATGCCGCAGGTGTCCTGTCGAAACGACTTGGCAGCCAGTCTGCCCGCGGAAATCCTGCTTATGATTTTTCGACACGCACTACCGCCGCGATGGATGTTCAGCGACGCGAAATCGAGGCTGCCGTGTCCTACGAGCATCTGGTCGACTGATCGGCACATGAAGCTCTCCGTTCTTGCTGTGTGCAAATCGTGGCACGGTGTAGGCAATGAACTCCTCTACGAAAGCGTGGTTTTGTACCGAATCACCCAGCTACCCCTCTTCGTTCGCGCACTCGAGGCCAGGGAGGGGCTCGGCTCCCTCGTGAAGCATCTGGACATCGACTGCTTTGTTCCCCGTGGATACTCTAAATTGCACGAAACGGAAAGCAAACAGATCCTGGAGCTCTGCCCCAATCTTTCACACATCGGATTTTCCCCGGTGTTTTGGATCCCAGAAAACCCCTGCGTGATCCCGACTATGAACTCATCTATCACATCTCTGCATTTCAGCAGCGATACCCCGTACTCTGCTATCCTCCCTGCCCTGGCGCAGTTTTGTAGCAGCCTGAAGTCTCTGGCCATCACAATCCCGGGTGCCGATGACCATTATCCCATCCTCACTTTCAACAAGCTCAAAGCCTTGCATCTAACACTCGAGTGGTACTCCGCGCCCTCAACATCAAACTGGCGAACCCCCGCCCTGCGCCGATTGCACCTATCTGACGAAAACCTTGGCTCATTTGTCACGGCAGATGCGAGACGCCGGCGGACAGAAACACTGCTCGACGCGCACGGGCGCACCGTTACGTTCCTCCGGCTCTCGCAGCATCACTTGACGGCGCAGGAGCACCTGGACCGGTGCCCTGTGCTGGAGTATCTCGTCTTGTCCTATGTCCCCCGCTCCATTGAGCATCCCAAGCTGAAGTTCCTTGATGTGCTGTCGTGCGAGAACAATGTGGGCGACGAGCCGACCTTGTGGAGAGCTAGGTTTCCGTCCTTGCGCGGGTGCCGGCGGCTCGACTCTACGACGGGTCTCCTTCGCGCTGTGCCTTTGCCTGTCGAGAGTGGGCAGGACGAGGATGAGGCCGTGCACCCCGAGGAGGCTGATGATGGAGTGACACAGTGGCTTCCACTCACGGCGCACCTGCCTGTGCTGCTCGGGTTCAGCGACGGCGCCGTGAACGGCCGGCTCGTGCACTGGGTGGACAACAGTGATGATTATGTCTTTGACGCGGACGACGACGACGGGGGTTCCGTGGACAGTTCCGAAAGCGAAGACTCGGGCTCGGACGCGGTCACGGTCAGTGAAGACGGGGGGTATCTGGATGATCCGTTCTATGAGGGGGATGAATGGGAGATTGGGCGCGATGAGGCGATAGGGGTATTTGATCGCACGCCCGGTTCCTAGACATGAAGCAGCGATACTCCGGAAGTCCAACGAATTAAATGATGAAGGGCCGTAGATCATACGCAGTTGTAAAACAGCCGCTGCTTGAAGCCTTCATCCTTTCCTTCTTCTTAATCCAAATACAATTGAAGAGCACCGTTTGACTTTCTGCAATGGCAGGTCCTGGTCCCCGAGGTCCTGAGGCTGAAGACGATTTATTTTGGATTTATTCGGTGGTGGTCGCGACAAGCCGGACAACGCCGATGTCGTGGCAGTGCTCTTCCGCTTACATACACCCGAACCCGCCCGAACCCTTCCCGATCTCTCTCTCACTGCACAGTCGGCGACTCGGACAATCCTCCGCCCGAGCTTCCTGCGAAGACCCTGGATTGCGAAATGCCGCGTCGTAGTATACCGGACTGGTTCTATCTTGGCAGCTTACTGTAACCTCTGCTCGTGGCTCGTGATCAAGCCTCACTTGTATTTAACCACCACCACCACCGTCTC
The DNA here is from genome assembly GCA_029449255.1 of Mycena polygramma. Taxonomy (NCBI): domain Eukaryota; kingdom Fungi; phylum Basidiomycota; class Agaricomycetes; order Agaricales; family Mycenaceae; genus Mycena; species Mycena polygramma. Next base: position 1,698,283 of record JARKID010000003.1, read on the forward strand.
CGTTGGACTATCTAATACTCATCCAACTTTTATCATCCATGGCAAGCGTCGCAGCAGTCCAAAAGCTCTTCATGTCTTCTCCGTACTACGCTGTGATCGGGGCATCTAAGGACCAAACCAAATTCGGCACCAAGGTCAGTAAGCTCGGGCGCAAAGGGAGAACTAGCGCTGAGATGGAATGCATCACCAGATACTGAACTGGTACAAGTTCCGCAATATGAATGTGCAGCCCATACACCCGGTACGTCAAAATTTCACTGCACGCCGCCCATAGCTGATTTGTATCCTGATTAGAAAGAGACCCACCTCGAGGGCATCGAGACGATCCCCAGCGTCTCAGAACTCCCCGCGCCTGCGGAGACGTCCATCAGTATCATAACGCCGCCCAAGGTCGGTTCTTGCTTTGCTTATCCATCCCATGCGCTGACAAATTCATTCAGGTTACGCTCTCCCTCCTGCAAGCGGCGATGCCTCTTGGCGTACCGGCTGTATGGATCCAGCCCGGTGCCGCGGACGAGAGCGTCGCTCAATGGGTGAAGGAGAACGGGATGGATGGGCGCGTTATCTATGGCGGACCGTGCATCCTCGTGCAAGGAGATTCAATTCGCAGCCTGCTCTAGACCGAAACTTTGACTGAGGAAGAAGTGTCTCGCTCGGTGTACCACCATCTCGATGTACTCAAACAAGAACTGTGTCAATTACCTGCGCTTTCTACTTCGATCTTAGCAATAAAATGCTCAGCACCTACTTGCCCCATGCTTTGTCAAGCTTGAGGTACCCCTGATAGCATGTTATGGCAGCCCTGGTTCCCTCATCCGAAGTCTTTTTCAGCTACAAGATTAGCCTGCCTTGCAATTTCTACAGTGATCATTCATCGCCGTTCCCACCAACTGTCATCGCTTGATTGACAGGGTCCTTTTGCTTCCTTGGCTTCCTTTTTCGTTCATGCTCGTCCAACAGTCCCGTTTTGCTCTGTGCGTCTCTCCGCTGGCTCTGGGTCATAGAAACGCCCTCACGTGAGCCAAACGCGCGTCTCCCGATCGTTTGTTTGGGCCAGAACGTGGGAACGTTTGATTTGTATAAGTTTGGTCCACCTTTGGGTCAGCCTCCATCGCATCTTGTGCTCTTACCACGACCACGATGTTCCACTTTGTTCTTGCCATTGTCGCCTGTGTTTCCAACCTCGTCTCCGACGCCAACAGTCTCCGCTGCCGCCTCGCCTCTTCCTCCCAGCAGGCCCTCGACGGCATCGTCCTCGTCGTCGCAGGTGCCCTGAAGAAGACCCTCAAGCGGGCGGTAGAGCTGCCTCCCTCCCCGACTCGAACCCTTCCCGTATGGATTCCGCCAACCCCATCTTCCTTCGCTCCCCACCACCCGCCCCTCGCGCTCTGGCTCGTCCTCGTCGTTGTGGGATGCTTTAGTGCCGGCCTGGTCTCTCTCGCGCTTGCAAGGATGGGTATGATTCGATTCGTTAAGAACAGGCTCGTCAGATCAGCCAAGCGTACCGCAGACAGCCTCAAGGGTATCATCTTCGTCGTCTTCATCTCCCTCCCCCTCCTCGTCGCCGGCGAGACGACAAAGCTATACACGTTGCGTGGGACGGCCTCCCTGGCCATGCACCTGCGCACGGGACGACGACGCGACGGGACCCGCAGAACGGCCCTCTTCATTCTCAGGGTCAAGTCAAGCGACGCTATCGTCGCCGCCCTCGTCAAAGCTTACGGGCGCATCCTCTTCGCAGGTGTCGGCACGCTGTTCGCACTGCTCAAGGTCGCCGGGTACCCTCTCCTCATCGACCTCGCCCCGCCGACCGACTGCCCTGTACTCGCCGCTCGCCCGCCGACCCACCGTCCATTCCTCGCCCCTCGTCCGCCGCCCCCGCTGGCTTCTCAACTCGAGCAAGTCGCACTCCCAGTCGACACACTGCCCCCAACCACAGGCGCGCAGCACGTGTCAAGCGACGGACCTGGACCCGAAGCCTCTGACGCCCTCCCCTACGCCCTCGAGGACTCCCCGCAACCCGAGGGCGAGTTCTGGCGCTCCTCCAGCTGGCGAACCCTCGAGCATCTTCCTGTTGTCAACTCCGTCGATCCCGCCCAGCTTCGGAAGGTGGTCGACCTCGGCTCGGGCAGCTTTGGGGACGTTGTGAAAGTGGTTGACGCGCAAACGGGAGAAATTATGGCCGTCAAAAGGATCCTCAAGGGGACGAACGGGAAGAAGACAAAGGTCGAACGCCAGGGTCACCTCAAGGATCGTTCTGGCCACGTCTGGGACGCCCTTTCCACCGAGGTCAAGGTCCACTCACTCATGGACGACCACTCAGCGTTCCCGGACCTCTACGCCGCCTTTCATGACCGCGAGTATTTTTATCTCGTGATGGTATTTCATTTCCTTTCCCGCCTTGGCCAATCTCATCTTTTCTCTCGTCAGGCCTGTGGGGAAGTGTGCCTGACAGAGCAGGTCATCACAGATCGTCATTACGCCAAGGAGCTCGGGAGGCAGCTTGTATGTCTCTTCTCGGCCTCTTCCTTGAGCGCGCACTCATAGAGATGATCCACAGGTGCAGGCTCTCCGGGCGTTACACGAGCGCGGCGTCGTACATCTGGACCTCAAGCCCGCCAACCTGCTGTTCGACGCCGACGATAACCTGCTCATAATCGACTACGGCCTCGCTCACATCTTCGACCCGGATGAGAACGACGCGAGCAGATATCCGGAGTGGGAACACGCTCGACAAGCCGGTGGCGGCCACTTCCCCCTCCTCTGGCCCACCAAGGAGAACCCAGATTATATGCTGGCCGGCGGAGGGACCAAGGGCTATATGTGTCCGCTCGTCGTGCGGGACCAGACGTGTTCCTATGGCGCAGACCTCTTCGCGCTCGGCGGGATCTTATACGAGTGGTTCACCCAAAATGTACGCACTCCATCTTTCCTTTCCTTCCGACGCTCACTGTCGAACCCAGCTCCCCAAATTCGACAAAGAGGACGGTGTCACTTGGGTTCCACAAGCAGAACACCATCTGTTCACCGCTGATGTGAACTTTTTCCAAAGGGTATGTTCCTCCGTTCTCTTCTTGTCCTCAGCGCTCATCGTTGGCCGCAGATATTCTCTTGCGAGTTGGGACAGCGCTTCGAGAGTTGGCAAGAGGTCCTCGACCACCCCATTTGGACAGTGTATGTCTTTTTGCCGTTCCTGCATTATATATCGAGCTCATTTCTTTTGAAGCTGGCGCCCGACGCCTTCGCCCACGAAGCCGCACCCGACGCCCACTAGACCCGTTGCTGCTCGATGATCGACACTCTTCTTCGTCGTCTATAGCTTCGATATTTTGCTGGATGCGGTATACCCCCTTGCTTATGGATGAGTTATACCCGTAAGTTCACCCGCCCATCTTTCACTGCGTCGCTGAGTTTTTTTTTCTCGTAGATACACATCTATCCCCTCGAGTCGCGGTATACCCCCTCCACATTGCTACTCCGACAAGATACGGGCAGAGCTTTTCAAGGCCAATACGGGGACTCTAGAAGACGACGCTCGATAGGAACACCCTGGTGCAGCCAGCAAGATCGACGGGGACGCCCATCTCGACTTGTCACCAGACACCTTCGACTCTCTTCGACTCCAGCCCGGCCGCGCCGTAGATCGCTCAAGATACCCAACATTTATTTCTTTCTTTCTTTCCCGACCTCAACAACGGCGGCCTCTGAACGCAAGGGACTAGCAAATGGCGGACTACGAAGAGAAGGAGCAGATTGTGAAGAGAAGGAGGTGGAGAGACGTGGATCCGGCGACCAGACGACGGCATGGGCAGCTTCCCTTGCCTGAGGTCCCACCCTCCCCCGATACCGCGTCGACCGAGCACCCCCGGCTTCTGAGCACCAACCCCTCAAGATGTCTGCGTTTCTTCCGCCTCAGCAAATGGCGGACTACGAAGAGAAGGAGCAGATTGTGAAGAGAAGGAGGTGGAGAGACGTGGATCCGGCGACCAGACGACGGCATGGGCAGCTTCCCTTGCCTGAGGTCCCACCCTCCCCCGATACCGCGTCGACCGAGCACCCCCGGCTTCTGAGCACCAACCCCTCAAGATGTCTGCGTTTCTTCCGCCTCGTGCGATGTGCTCGTGTTACTGGTCAACGTCAAGACTCAGGAGAAGCCTAGTGTCAAGGTTACCTGCGACGCCGCTCCTAGTTTCGGCGTGATTCTATCTCTCCCGCTTGTAACATTCTCATTATTTCTCTCTTCTGAATGCCATTATCTTGCTTGCTCGTCATTCAATGTTTCCTGGCATGTATGTGAGAGCTTGGGTGGCCCACAGTCTTCATTGCGCGAGCTACCGAGAGTATCCGAGTTACAGGAGGACGAACCATGAGCAACCGATCACTACGTATTTTTGCATGTCCTCTAAAGGAATCGCCTTTCGTACGCCGTGGTCAATTCCGTCTCGATCTCGTGGGCTACCGGATTATCCGATTTAGGACGCATTGCCCGAGAAAGATGTAGGAGCCCTGGACCCTTGAGCTTATGCGGGGCAGAAGATCTGCCTCAAGCCCGTCTTTCTCGTCTCCGTCGCTGACCCGTCTCCTTCTACGCTGGTTTCAAAGACTCAAGAGGTTCCAAAGGGATTCGGCGCCTTTGTTGAGGTCAAAGTGATTGTTTATTCGGAGCCATTAGAGCCGTCGGAGCCGTCCCCGTCGTCAATAATCTATTTACACGGAGGAGTGGAAGCAAAAGGGAGAAGGCGACGACGTTCAAGCAACACAAGAACAAACAACGACTCAAAGCCAACTCCCATCTTGTTTGCTTCAACATGACGACTCTTACACTGTTTCAACGCAGCGACGGAGTCTACACCCTGCACGTAGAGCCGGACCCCAAAATAGCAGAATATGTAGCTCTCCTGCGTGTCTATCTCAGGCTACAGGCCTGAGTCGCCTGACCATCGACGCAGGGACAGGATAATCAGTGAAGCAGAAAACGTTTGGCACAAGGTCATCCCTTCAGACTCCTTCGACAAGACGCGCACATCCGATATTGCACCCCTCTTCACCTCAAATGTTTTGAGCACCATCACCGATCATGACTGGAAATCGGATGAAATCATCCTGAGCAGATTGTCGGACGTCGAACCGGAGGTGGTCACAGCTGAGCAACTGCGGCTTCCCATTACTGGTCTTTGCATGGCGATAGTTTCTACTACCAAGGATCCCGCAGTTTCCTTAGCATGCGTCAGCCTTCAAGTTCCTTGCTTCATTCCGGCACACTGACCCTCTCGCAGCTTCAATATAGTCGAGACATAATGGGGTTTGCAGAGGAATCATCACACCCGACACCTCTTTCTGTGTCTGAGAACCAGTGGCTCATTCACTTGATCGCACGACAAATAGAATACCTCTATCATCTCTATCCTGGGCTCTATGAACCGACGTGGCTGGATTTCGATGACCAGGTCCGCCAGGCTATTGAAGGTCGGACTGAATCTTCAGCCGCAACGTGTTTGTACACTCAAAACCTTTTCCAGAGTTGCGCAGCTCGTCTCCAACTCACACGGTTGATGTTGGTGTGGAGCTGCAGACGGCGCCACCTTCCTCAAGCTCACAGCAGCAAATTGGTCTTATCGCTGTCGGCGTTCAGGCAACTTGAACACAAGAAGTAACGTCTCAACGCCAACGGTAACCGCGGCCAACTCCAATCTTTTTCGCTTCCGGGCGTTCACCGTTGCGCATTCTTCGTGAGTACAATTTCAAGCTCTATTGTAACCTTGTTGAATGGACAGCGAAGCCCTCTTCGACAATGCCAACTTCGTATCTTGAGGAACAAATCCCAACCGGCAGATTGATATTAACGTCACGGTATCCGAGAATTATGCGAATGCGAGCGAGCAACTGCATAGAACATTAAACGATGTAGCATGGTAGAATAACATTCGTGAAAAGAGAACAACATCTATGTCAAACAAATCTGTATCTAATGCTTGTGTTGAACAATTAGTGGGGAGTAAATTTGTGTCTATGAGTCCAAGAAAAAAAGGGTTGAACGGTGACGAGCGCCGTGCGCTATGATGCAGTCTTTTAGCTTAGAACCGCGAAGGAGCCCAAAGAGCCTTCCACAGAACTGTCGGTGCCAAAACCGCTGTATCCGCAGCCATCAAATGGCGAACATGCCACAACGCCGACGCAATTTCGTCGTCCTGTTCAAAAGTTCAACTTCGACGTACATAAGCGCTGTGATCGCAAAATTCCTGCGCACCTGTGTCGCAGCCGACATCAATTTGAGTTCGAACCAACGGATCAAATGCCCGGTGTTATGCGTTTCGCCTTGCATAGGCTGGCAGGTCGGGGTTCCGTAGTCTGTCAAGATGATCGTTTGAGAAAATGGGTTGTGTGAGTGTAGATAAAGTTACCGTGTAATCTCGTGGTATCCCTACGAAGAATCAAACAGTGAGAAAGACTGGGTGTATAGCATTTTTTTTTCACTCACCACAAGCCATGTGTATAAACTGCATTATTCTTGAAATAACGGCTCGCAAAGTCTCTGGGGAGCTTGGGCAGACTGGGATCCATGGTTGTGAGAAGCGTGTTCAGAGCTAGGCTGTTGAGGATTATCTTCGAGAAGCCCTGGCTGGAGAACTTGGTCAGAAATGATAGCGAGGTGTTGTAAGCGGGAATTAATACTTACCCGTGAACGGGGTTCAACTGCAGATTAGCGTCGCCGATAGCAACGAAATTGGATGGAAGGCTTGTTGCTGGCAGCCGATGGTATTCAACATACGATTGGGTTGCTGATTTTACCTCAATAGATGTATCGCACAAGACCGTATCACGTACGGATTTTAATGCTATTGAACGTAGGATTCCCTTGTTCGCACAGAAAATCGATGGTTTCGAGGAGCCACGACGGGATGGGGGCGTGCGATCGAAATCCGGCGAGGAATGGGACGACTTCAGAAGCTACTCGCGGCAAGCCGCCATCGCGCCATCGCCCGTACTGCTATCACCGACCATGAGTTGCACTGTTCAAAGATTATGATTCAAACAAAAATTGAGATGATAGAGTCGTCGTACTGGTGTCGTTGTCGGTTGCGAAGAACCTGAAGAAGGAAGAGCCGAACTCGAAATGCTGGCCATTGATATAGATCGCAGCTGCTTTGGTCACCGGCTCAGGTATCGGGAGCGAGGCTGCGAGCTCGGGAGGGACTGTGAAGCACATGGTGACGTAGCGCAGGTTGCTGTTGTATGAGCAGCGAAGGTCGGCAGGAAGTGGAAATCCAGCGCTTGGCAGCCACTTTGAACCTGCTTGAATCGACCCAGTGCAATCTACACCGCGATGAGTTCCGCGATGAGTTTATTATCAAGAATCCATCCAGGACTAACCAGCCACCAATGCGACGTCATTCAGATGCAGCTGTGTTCCGTCAGGTTTGCGAACGATGACGCTCTGGATGGAACTCATATCGCTCGACGCCTCGAGCCCTCGTACAGTACCGGCCAAAACCGTAATATTTGCCGCTGTTGCATGGTTCCTCAAGAGGGTATGTAGCACCTTCTGTGCCGTGGACCGCCTGATCATGAGCGTGTCCGGGAAACAGACCTTTGGGTACTCCTGGTACGGATTCACGATAGCAAAGTAAAATACTTGCCGACCACCACTAGCCACAAACTCGGCGTCGAAATCGGGCCAGAGCCGTCTCGCGCCGGCGACAAACAGGTTTAGGAAAACTGCACGAAGAAATCAGTGTATAGATTGATTCGCAGCTGGAGGATCTTACCGTGAGAAGCATTGTATTGCATGATCCTCGTCTTGGGCTTTTCGTTGTTCTCGATCTCGGGGTCCACAAGGATGACCCGTTCGAAATGGTCAGCCAATATGCGGGCAGTCACGGTCCCTGCGATGCTTTTGACGAGGATTGGATAAGGAGGGTCGTGAAGAAATCCATGGACGTACCTCTTCCCACAAACGACGGCTGTACCTGGAAGCTTCTGTTTCCTCGGTTGCCCCAGGGTATCGAGTTCCTTCCTCCATGGCGGGGGAAATCGGCATACCTTTTGCCAAACTATGCCAGCAGCAAGCAAGACTGAAGCACCCAAGATCGAAAAAGTGGAAATCCCTGGCAATGACATGACGAGGGAGGAAGTGAAAAATGTCTTGCGGCATGGCTGATTTTATATTCGGGTGTCGGTCTACATTCTCAGGAAAACCTGGCTTCGGTGGTACCAGGAATATAAGTACAGGAATTTTACGTGCCAGCGGGTGCCAAGATGATATGCGCGGAAATAAATTGCCGGTTGCGCTTCGCAGTGGGCAAAACGCGAGAAGCCAGGTATACGTTATAAAAGCGAGAAATTTCGAGCTGAGTCGCGACAGAGCAGGAAGCAATATTGAATTTGGTGGACTGCGAGGTTTCCTTTGCCAGGCCAAAAACCGCGAAACTGGGTGAAGGTTGAAAGGAAGTTTCAATCAGCTTACATACACACGGTGCACGGACCGACATCAAGGCCGGTCAACAGACGGAAGAAATCCATGTGTCGTTCCCCTTGCTCCGCTCTTTTTTGTACCGTCGAGAAATTCCAACCCAGAGCCTTTCTCCCCGTGCAAATTCCCCCTTGTGGTGGATTTTTTTCCTTTCCTAGAAGCTGAAACGCATTGTCCGCATCCGGAAGACCACACGATGCTTTTGACGACCTCCTCTCTGCTTCTTGCCCTTCCTTCCTGCCCTTTCCTCTTGAGGGCTCAGCAGAGTTATAAGATTTCTGGGAGACAGCACCCGGATCGTCGTCATTTTCTTACACGGTCATCTGCCCAGGCCCCATCGGTGGAAACGTGGAGACCGCGCATAAATTTACGAAACTTGGGTAATCCTCTCTCCCGCCGTGCTCAAGGATGATTTTGCTCGGTCTACTCGCCCTCGCTGCTCAATATGCCACCGCGACTACGGCTGCTTCGTCCAATTACAGCGCCGCTGTGGGGTGGTATGCTTCATGGCACGAACCCGACGTCCCTTTGTCTTCTGTGCTGTGGAGCAAGTATACACATATGACTTATGCATTTGCGTGCGTGCTTTTCGTCCTCGTAGACTGGGACCGTCAACTAACTTTCACTAGCATCCCAACTCCCGATCCGAAGGCTATATCGCTAGCGCCTTCGGACCAAGAGCTGCTACCGCAGTTTGTCACCGCTGCGCACAAAAATGTCCGTACCGCTATGGTCTGTATTCACTAGCTGACCATCATCCCAGGGTGTAAAAGCGGGTCTGTCAATAGGAGGCTGGACTGGCTCGCAATATTACTCCTCCAATGTTGGGTCCGCCAGCAACCGGACGTCCTTCGTGAAAAGTGTAACAGACCTGATACAAACGTATCACCTGGACCTCGTCGATTTCGAGTGCGCCCTATTTTCTTTTTATAACTGCAACCTCCTGAGAATTGGCGCCCAGCTGGGAATACCCTGGCGTCCAAGGGATTGGATGCAATATCGTCTCACCTTCGGACACCGACAATTTCCTGCTGATGCTTCAAGAGCTCCGCGCCTCTCCCATCGCCGCAAACGTCACCCTCACAGCCGCGACCGCTGTTGTGCCCTTCCCCACCACTAACACAAGCACCATCCCCCAATTTGCCACCGTGCTGGACTGGATCGCGCCCATGGTGTACGATCTGTCGTGGAACTGGACCGCGGGCTCCCCGCGCATCCAGCGCGCGCTACCGTCTGCGCCGCTCGACGACTCTTGCTACGAATCGACGCCTGGTGTGACGGGCACAGGTCTCACTGGGCGCGGCAGCGCGCGGAGCGCCGTCGAGGCTTGGGTCTCTGCGGGGATCCCGCCCTCGAAGATCGTGCTCGGTGTGCCCTCGTACGGGCACTCCTTCAACGTCAACTCGAGCGAGGCCTTCCTCGCCTCCTCGGCCTCCAATTCGAAGTCACAATTGACGCCATATCCGCCATACGACACGCTAAACCACACCATCGGCGACAAGTGGGACGGCACAGGCGGGACGGACCAGTGCGGCAAGGTCGAGGGGCCGGGGGGCACGTGGGACTTCTTCGCGCTCGTCGCGGCGGGATACCTCCTCTCCAACGGCTCCGCCGCCGCGGACGTGCCGTACCAGTGGGACGCATGCTCGTCAACACCGTACCTCTACGCGGCGGATCGCGGCGTGCTCATCTCGTACGACGACCCGCGCAGCTTCACGGCCAAGGGCGCCTTCGTGCGCGCCAACGGGCTCGCGGGGTTCACGATGTGGGAGGTCGGCGGCGATCCACAGGGTGTGCTGCTCGATGCGATCTGTGAGTAGTGCACTTCGATACGCCCCGTTATACAATACTGACGCGCTGGCTTTCCGTCTAGTGTCGGCACCGACGAATGCGAGCCTCGCCGTAACTCCTTCCGCTGCAGCGCCGACGCCAGTAGCGTCCGCGCAGGCCACAGGGAGTAACGACGCGCTTGCGCAGCGTTCGGGCGGATGGAGATCATGCTTGAGCAGTTTCGTTCTTGCCGCCTGTATGTACGCTCTCTCTTAAAGCCTGAATATTGCGCCTCCTGCAACCGAAACTGTATATCCTAATGTGTATCTGTGTAATGTCGGCAGCCGCGTCCAGTTCGCGGCTTCGACAGATTTCTGCTATCTTTGACGTGGGCATAGTTCTAATCTAGGCGGGATTCACACCGGCGGTTATGACTGGTCATGATCGTAGAGTTGGAAGATCTTACACGTTCAGTAAGAACCTAGATTCAGAAGGTCCGCATTCGGACACAAACTTTGATCTCACAGCGAATGGCCTAGACCATGTTGCGCCAATGTCTAGGCTCGCGAACGCTGCTTGACGCACTAACGTCGAGAAGAGGCGCATCGTTGCGCGACAGAAATATACCCGTGGACTCGAGATAAACCAAGGGCTTGTAAAGTGAAGTGCTACCACCAGGCGACATGGTTCGGTACGGTGAAGCGTGAAAGCTTATATTCACATACTCCAACGCTCTGTTTCTGCCTGGAATATTTCGTAAGATAACCAAAGGAAAAAATCTGAGCGACGGAAACAAGGCACCAATCCAGGCGTGTGATAAGGAGGTACGGCGTCATAAAATGCCTGTCGCTGCTATTAATTGTCTAGCGCACAGGACTTCAATGTCGGCCGAGACAGTTCCACCCTGGTATCCACGGCTTGGCAGCCGGAAAGAAAAGAAAAAGCTGCTACTAAAGCCACTGGCCGGGACGCTGTCGACTAATCATAGGGCGGGGCGTAAAGTCAAACGGAAGGAAGGCGAAAAAGATTCATATATAAACACTGTCCGAGTCCCCATGCAGACGCACATGTGTGAGATGCTTTCCTACGCCGTTTCTGGTTCGTTGACCCAGGCGCGAAAACCGGGGGAATGGTTTGCCTCGTAGCATTTGAGGCGTCGGATGTCTTCTGTGTGCATAAGCGCGTCCGAGTCTGAAAAATGGACGATAAGACGCGAAAGCGGGGTTGTAGGGATCGCCGCAGGACTGTCAGGTTGCCGCGACGCCACCATGTCCGCGAGGAAGCAATCAGTCGAGGATACTGAAGATTCGAGAAAGCGGAGGATCTGTAGGTTTGGGCAGAGGCATGGGGTGTCGCGGGCCGTGAGGAGAACAAGGATCTCATCTGTGATGGTGGCTTCGCCGTCGTTAGAAATCTCGAAGAGTCGGAGAGAAGGTGACCGGTGCAGGAATGTGATGAGGTCGGCATTGGCAATTCGAAGCGATTTGAAAATCGCTGTGTTGAGTTTACAGCCCGACCGAGCTATGCACTCAACAACAGCGGTTTGCGGGATCGAAAGCTCCAGATTGCCGCAAAACACGTTGATGTTCAGGAGGGAAGGGACACTAAGTCTCTCGAAAAGCGGACCAACATCAATCTCCGCTCCAATCCACAGAATCACGAGTTCCTGGAGGATGACAGGTCCATCGACCTCGCACGCCTCAGTGACGAGTACAGAAAGGCTGCGGAGTTTGTGGCTCTGTCGCATAATCTGCAAGACATCGTACATCGGCGTCCACACCGGAACCAAGTCGATGACCGTCAAACGCGCCCAATGGATGTCGATATGTTGGAGGATGTACAGGTCGTTGCGCCAGTAGAGAGTGTGTAGTTGAGAAGATGTGAGGAGTCGCGTGAGGCCGGCAACGTGCGCTGCATTGGGTGCATGTATGTCTACGTCGACGGCGAACTGGAATTTCGCGGTCTGTAGCATGGAAGCTACACATGACGGAGCCGGGGATGTCAGGGCTGCTGGGAATGCGTGATTCGGAAGAAAGAGGGTGATGCTCTTCCATCTATGAAGATGGGGTAAAAAGAGCATGAGAAGATCGTTGGGAATGTCAGCACTGGTCGAGCGGAGTCCCAAATCTCGTATGATAAGCGATAGTGGCTGCCATCCAGATCTCGCAATCCAAGTGGTAATAAGGTGGGGGGAGGGCTGCGATTTGTCGGTGCCCTCTCGTCCGAAGGATACGGAAAGTTGTGCCCACAACTCGGATGTTGCGAGCGCGATGGACCGCCACAGAGCACAAACACCGCAAAGTAGCAACGGAGCCTCCTGCGGCAAAAACGGTTGGAAATGTGGCTGGCTAGTGTCAAGACAACATTTGAATATCTCCCGCAGGATATCTTGGGTGTATTCATATAAATCTGTAAAGTGGAGAATTGTGACCTGCATACCTTCAGGTTGAGCGTTTATGGCCATCGAGAACAGGAGCACGAAGGATTGGGAAACTGGTGAAGTCCCCGCTTCGAGCCCTTCTTATAGTTATTGGGCACATATTTCGAGCGTTCCGGAAAGAGACGGGGACCTGACTCGGTGAGAAATCCTTAACCTGCGTGGGATTTATTTCGGTGTCACTAGTCGAGGCTGTAGCACGACTGTGCTACCACAGGGGCGATATCTCAGGCTGGTAAGTAGATGTCGTTAGACTTAAACGTGAATGCCGGCCTCTTTCTCTTCGAGGCAGATTCGCCAAAAGTCGTGATCTGTTGAATAAGCCTTGATGATAACGTGTGGGTATGGATGGAGTTCTAGGGTTTCATACGTGACGCCGCTGGTGCTGTTCAACTTTTGGCGCCCTACCGATTCCAGCAGAGGGACTCCAGGAAATGGTTGGAGATGGCTGGAGACCGAGCCGGTTATAGCCGCGCACAGCTTCGGCCGCAACCGAGATTGATCATGATCATCAGTGTTCCGAGTTCACCCCGAGTTGAACGTTGAACATTTTGCTCCAGTTTTTCCCAGTTTTTCCTCAGTCAAGTCAATTTGGTACTGAGCTGGTCGTTTAAGCTGAGATATTAATGCGGCACTCGGTATGGATTAAAGTATGGAAATACTTTGCCGGTTTAAGATTCACACTGGAGAGACCACGGAGAGGTACATGTATGCCGTATGCGAACGAACGGCATAGCACGGCACCCAGATCAAGGTATCCGAATAGTGGAGAGGACAGGACTGGGCTACCCAGAAATGGACCGCATGGCTGCCGAATTCCTCATTCAACTTGGTAAGTTGAGACCTGTTGAGATGCGCTTAGGAGGAATCTTGATCAGGAAGTTAGAGTTCAAAACTATTTCGAACCCAGCTACGTCAGATGTGCCGGTCGACCGCCCTGCAGTAACGAACTTGATCGAATGAGTATAGATGGAACTCTCAGTGGATCGCCGAGTGACACGATTAATCCTCCGACGCTCAATCGTGTTGTTCTGCGCTGCCAACCCAAGTGTCGGTCGTGACTTTGATCGGGAAACCATAATGGGCTCTCTTCAAGGAAGACTTTTCTGCCGGAGACAGTTCCACCGCGAGCAGATGCTGAGGTTTACACATCCATAAGGAAACAAGAAGGAACGATTGGACCAGACTGACCATGACGCTGAGGGTTCCAATGTCAAAGGTCACCGTGGTAATATCCTGGAGCAGTAGCTCGCCTTCCCGATTGAGTGCATCATGGGCAGTCGAAGCTGGAAGCCCAAATATGCCTGGTGGAAGCGGCCTGAGTGAACCTTCTCCGAATATTGTATTTATTTTTCTCCGATGGGATCGACCGCAATTTGCCGGAGAAGATACACGCGGATGATAGGATTCTGTCCCTGGTTGGCAAAGATAACTTGAAGAGAATGTGTTGATCCAGATAATTGCAGGTGAAACGCAACTATCTCCGAAGTCCCAAAGACCCCAATAGACGGGACGAAGAGCTAGCTTGAAGAAGAGATCTTTTGATTCTGGACAGATTGTTGAGGGAAACGTCGCGTACGTCGCAGTGAACATCTGGGGGGCGTGAATTGGGACCAGCAGCTAATTCGACGGGAAGCTGGAACCACTCTTCAGGGCACATCTTTATGGGCAAGAACAACGATGTGTCGGTAATTCTCGGCCGCGAGGGACGGGTCCGTTGTCGATATTCTAGTTCAATTGAGAGGCTAGTTCGGTCAGTGAACTTCCCTAGCTGATGTGAGGTCCTCCTACCTTTTCTCCTTCGCGAGGAAGGGAACTGATCGGTGGAGGGCGGTAGACACGGTCAATGTCAGAGAATAGGTACATTTTAAGAAGGAACCGCCAGGAAACGAGATATCACAAGAAGGCGGGATAGGTAGTAATGATGGCCGTTATTTTCGAATGTGGATGGAAATCTCCACGCAAAGGGGATAGAAACGGGACAGCGAGTATGAGAGCGAGCTTCATTTACCACTTTTAATCTTGAAAACCCATGGGAAGAAAGACTGAGAAACTCGACCACCCCTTCGAACTATCTCGGTCGTGAAACTGAAGGCCGATACATCAAGCGAGAAGCTCTAACCTTGCTGTTGACTGCTGCAACGGTCTCACGAGCCTCAAGGAACAAAGTCCCGCTGAGCAAAGCTGCACGCCCAAAAGACGGCAAAGTGCTATTTTCTTTTTGACCATCTATCATCGCTGTCATGCTATGTGCGTTTCGTACGAAGGTTCCAGTCGGCCGAGATCGACTAGGGAGAGGCGTATGTTGCAGTATGCGTTCGGCGGGGCTCGGTGCTGCGGAATATGCTGGAGATGGAGCGGAGGGATAATATGGGGGAAGGTCAGCCATGGGTGATTCACATGGTGGGGTTCACCTTATTAGTTATCGAAAAAGGCCCATATCAGAAAAAGATCCTCATTCGGCGGCTTGATAAAAAACCCGGACGATACCGCAGTACGGTATCCCTTAACCGAAGGGTAAATCCCAGCCGTCGCAGTCGATGGACCGACGCGCAGCCCTCTCGCTGCGCATCTTCGAAGGAAGCGTCAGCCTGATAGCGAATTCGTTCAAATACATGTTAAGCCGCTGTAGGGCATACCAGCCCATCGCGGGAAAGGCGGCTCGATGCGCTGTGGGCGTTACACGATAACCCTGAACTATTGCGGGAAGACGGAAGACGGTGCGCCAATCAACTCATTCTGTGAGTCATATTGCAAGGTGACTCGACATACTTACTCCACCTTCCTACCTTATCATTAGTCCGGGCCAAAAAAAAGAAAGGACATGCAACACATCATCCAGGGCGAGTACTACTTCGCACGCGCCGTTCAATGCCCCCCCTGTCTCCGTTCGCAGGGGACGATTTCCCGGAATTTGCTACAACTGGAAGATTCCTGAGTCTGAATTCCGAGGGCGGCTGCACGGGCTTCAAGTCCTAACCTAAACGTGCAAGACCGACGTCAGCATTGTAGTGTGTCTGATCGCGATGAAATTGAAGACCTTTGGGCTTTCCGAGACTGGGATATCCGCTGGGTCAGGCTGGAGCACGCCGTGACGGTGGAGGTTCCGGAAACACAAACGATGCTTTATCACTCGCGCATGGTCAAGAGATTGTCCATTCAGACTCATTAACGTAGTAGGCAGCACGACACGGGGCTTGCGATGTAGTTACAATAATTACCGCACATTCAAGGGAGGGATCCTCAGCGACTAATCCTTCTTGGCATTCACGGCGCCGCCCATCAGCACGCTAGGGAGCTCGATGTTGCCGACTGTGTACAGCAGGGACACCGACCCGGCTATGACGAGCAGGAGCACAATGGTCGTGCCAACCAGGAGCACGAACGGTCTAGAGTAAAGTCAGATGAGCATGAAGGAGAGGGGGGAGAAGAGGCTGACGTACCCGCTGATATCTTTCCGCTCGCAGCTCTCGCCCACCCAGGTCTCGGTCTTCACTTGGTTACCAGAACCCGTCCGCGTCGTCCCACAGCTGCACACGAAGCACGTCCGCCCTGACTTGGTCGCGCCGGCACACTCGCCCCTTCCGGAGCACGTGGAGGTGGCGTTGTTGCATTCATCGAGCGTCGTGTGGCAGGTCGAGACCGAGCCGATGGGCGACTGCGGCGGAGGCCGCGGGAAAGGCGCCTGGGAGGGCTCCGCGCGCTTCGCTGCGATATGGCCAGACGGGAAGAAGGTGAGCATGGCGATGCGGATGTCGCGGGCGATGGTATGCTGGAGGAGCTTGCGAGTGGCATCGAGGGCCGACTTGTACTCGTCGCTGTTGATGCCATGGGCTTTGCGAATGTTCGTAAGCCCTGAGAGCTCAGCGGCAGCAAACGAAGCGCCCTGAGCATTATCGAAGAACGAGGTGATAGAGTCGAGTTCTGCTATGTACGAAGCTTTCGTGGTTTGGGAAGAGGGGTCGGCCGAATAAATGGACGTGTACGCGTGCGATGCACGGTGAAGGTACGTTGAAATGACTGAATAGAGGGACGAGACTGGGGATGACGGAGGCGTGGGGAAGTTGAACGATGAGTGTAAAGCCGATGGTATGCGAATGGCTGGGATGTGTTAAAAGAAAATTCTTCTCCGTGAGCAAGCTAACGGACCTTTTGCATCGGTATAGTCCAGGGTAAGCAGCAGGGCATTTTGAGAGCCCTTTCCAACGAAAGATTCCTCGCTGTAGTCCAAGGAAGAACTATCCCGGAATGCTTCAAATATCTCGAGTCCCAGATGACGCGAAAGAGCAGCACTTGCGTCCTCGGGGGCCAGATTCGGGCGAAGGGATAACTGGTGCGGGTATAGGTACACATTAACAGCCTGAGCAGCCTGGAGCCCGCACAGGACCACCGCGAAAGTCGTCCACATAGTTCTGAGCAGAGTGTGTTGGTCGTGTAACGGTCACACCGCTGGCTGCGTGCGACTTCGATGCAATCAAATCGTGATGGCGGAGTTCGAATCACTTTCTTCTCTCGACTTGATCTCGTTCTAACCCAGAGATCCAATCCCATCGCGAACCACTGATTGGGCTAATCATTCCTGATGTCTCGTAAAATCGACTTTGTGTTGTTTGACATGGATGGTGGGTCGCTCACCCGCCGGATGTCATCACCTTCTCAATGTGCATATCCAGGCTTGTTGATTGACTCGGAGGCCATATATACAGAGGTCACCAGTGATTGAAGATTCTTTCCATGGAGTTACCACATCCTGATCTCTACGGCGTCCTCAGATAAAATTCTTGCTCCGTACGGGAAAGAAATGACTTGGGATATAAAAGCAGGCTGCATGGGAAAGCGTCAGTCTTCCAAAATTCCAAGCCAATTTCGATTCCAACGTATGATCAGCGGAGAAAGAGGCCGCCGCCCACCTTCTCTCCTGCTTTCCTGGTATCCCTTTGGCGACCTCGGATTATCTTGTGCAGCGCAATAAGCTGCAAGACGAGCTTTGGCCCACAGTCCCGCTTCTCCCCGGTGTGAAGAAGCTCATTTCACACCTCAAAGCGCACAATATTCCCATCGCCGTTGCTACCTCTTCGCGCCGGCGCAATTTCGAGCTCAAAACCGGTCACCTCGGCCACCTGTTCGACTGCTTTGAAGGCAAAATTGTCTGCGGGGACGATGAAAAGTACAACATGCGCGGCAAGCCTGAGCCAGACATTTTTCTTGTTACTGCGAGAGAGATTTTGGGGCGGGACGTCGGTCCAGCGGATGCCGCTCTCGTAACTCCCAGTCAACTCACAGAGCGGAGCAAAGGCCTTGTATTCGAAGATGCTTTAGTCGGAGTTCAGGCCGGCAAACGTGCTGGGATGTCTGGTGCGTTCGAACCACGGTACTTGCTTCAACATTGTTTGATTTTACCGCCACGCAGTTGTTTGGGTTCCGGATGCTAATCTGCTCGGTGTAGAGTATTCGGGTGAAGAGAAAGCCGATCAGATTTTGAAATCTCTAGAGGACTTTTTACCAGAGGAGTGGGGGCTTCCACCGTACGCGTAGAGATGATTAGTGTCGCATAGAATTACACCGCACGCCGTGTATTTGGTCTTTCGACCTCGTGTTCACTGTAAAAAAATAGCAACGGGTCTGTTACAGTGGGCAGTCGCAGCTGCAGTCAAGCCAAACGTCTGTCTATCGTGATACAAAGCATACTATGGACGATGATACGATCTGGTAAATATGGGAGCCTTGACGTCCAGAACACGATCGTTCTCAGGAGGCATGTTGCAAGGCACAACGATGTCAGCCTCAACGTACCGGCCGCGCACGTCTATCAACCGGCACATTCCAGCAGTAGTGCGATCCTTATGCGGCACAATATATAGTAATCTGGGTCCTGGCTCGGTTTAGTAAACTATTAACCAATGGCTTGGAACCCACTTTTGTTTGTACCAGGCCCAACGCTTCTTTCATGACAGAAATCGATGTCAGTCCAGATGTCGGGCCAAGTAAAACTATCAACTTCGGATCGTTTATCGACGTGCGACCCATGGGTTGTCGTGCCTTTAGTCTGGTCCTGAGCACTGTAACTGGGTTCGACGTCCGACATGGATTTCTGTCGTGAGAGATGCGTCGGGCCTGGTACAGACAAGCCGCGTCCAAGCCATGGGGAGGCAACGAACATCGTTGGCAATTCTTTTCAATTTTTGATTCACTGGAACTAGTCGGCGGGAAACGGACCTTCGGTTCAAGGTTGCTGCAAGCGTTTCATATTTCGTCGTCTAGACTGTCTGCAGTAAAATAAAATAAAATAAATCGACGAGACCACGCAGACACCAAGGATCCGGAACAGCCGTGTCGATTACAAGGGCGGAATAAACTAGCAGTCGCCCCAGAAAAAGTCAGAAGATACAAAAGTAGCATTGAACAGCAGCCATTAGTATTTCAAACGGTCAAATGACCAACTGGTGAACGTCACGGTTGAACACTCACTGACAGTGGCTTAATGCACAGATCGCCCAGGCACCGCACCATGGGTCCTTTGAACCAATTTTGTAAGATGGCACTCAGGTTCAAGTCGCCTTCTTTTGTTAAGGTTGTGGCCGTATGAAGTCTGCAGCTTGTTCTCCGAGTCGCACGTACCACTACCGCACGATCCGCACCAAACCCGCAGTGATCCCGCGCTGTGTCTCGTATCACGACAGTGATCCGGTGGGCTGCTGCCGCAGCCAGGCAGAAACGCAGAGGACAAGAGGGAGACAAGCAGCTGGAAAGAATTGAGTAAAAAGCAGAGGCTGCAGTAAAAATTAGCAAGGGCGCTCTTTTTGACTGATCCTGTCATTGATTCATGACCACTTATTTACCTCAGATTAACCTTTGCGCCCCAAAAAGTACAGGGGGTTAACAGCCGCAGTTTGGAGCACAGGAAAGGTGAGGGAGGAGGACCTTGGAGCACCAAACATGAGAGGAGGTTTCAAACGAAGTTTGGCCTTGTTTACAGCCAGTCCTTTTCCGATCGCGGTCTCACCGGAGTTTGAGGCAAATACGCAGCGGCCAATATCCGGCCATTACTGGGTGTATTCACTGAATATTGGCCGAATATTGCTTGAAATATTCGCTGAACATTATTTCGACAATACCGCACGTATTGTTCGAATATTGGGCGCATATTCCTTCAACTTGAATTTTGCTCTCAAGCAGAATTTCGGACTTGGCGATTTTGCGACAAGTCAGCTTACATAAGTAACACGTCCTTCTCTTCCCGCCACCATGCACAGTGACGCGGCATCGAGTCCTCGATAACGGCTCAAGGAGCCGCCTCACACTCCTGGAAATCTCATCTTCACCCCATTCTCCCCCCCTACCGTGCTTTTCAGAAAGACTCGATCTATATTGTACGCGCTACGTCCGCACGCGGTTCTCGACCAATATGGTCGCCTTCTGCGCTCGTGATACAACCGCAGCCCAAGATTCTCTGTCTAATACAGCGAGGGACATGTTCTCGTCAATCACCACCCATTCGGATGCCGTCTGAAGCTCCCAGCGGCGAGTAGACCGACACGGACCAACGGACGGACATTGCCTATACGAAATGTGGTACCTGCACGAGCGATACAGGTCCCTTTGTCCCTGGATTGATCAGTGGTGTGTATCAGTTGTCCTCCAGCCTGACGAAAGACTCATCTCAGCGCTTTGGGCACGGACACCGCTTGTAGTTACTCGATAGAATCAGCTCCCCTCGCACTTGCCCTCGTCTGAGGCGACGCGCCGTAAACCTCGCTTGTAGCTTCTCGCCTCAGCGACGCGCCCCGTGGCGCTTGACAAATAGATGGCGGCATTCGTTATGTTGGCCGAAGGGCCCGATAGAACGCTGAAAGTGAGTGATAAGTTCCCACCCGTTCCATCACTGAACTTTCTTTGCAGTCAACTACCAGCCCTGCTATTTCCGAGGCATAAACGATGGTCTGTCTATTCATCTTCCAACGCCGGCTCGTGTCTTGACTTCGTATGACGGCTGTAGGTCAAAAACACCAAGGTGAAGTCTGCAGGTTCGAGGCTCGATGTGAGTTCCCCATGCACGCCTTCGCTTGCACATTCTTCTCACAGGTTATCGATCAGACGACGCGCCGCATCGCGGTTCGGGAGCAGCAGGAATGTTGCCACGGAGACTGCCTTCGAAGCTTTCCTGTACGGCGGTGAGCACTTGCTTTGTTTGTATCTGGACGGGAATCTTACCACGTAAATCCAGTGCGCAGTTGAAGCGACGGGTTGCCTGATATCGTGGTGCGTCTCACTTGTTTACTGCACGTCTTCTTCCTTACCCTGCGCCTTCTGACTCTTTAGAGCATCCATATCGCGTCACTCGCATACGTAGAAGCTGGGTTTACATTCCTACTGTATCTTGTTGTATGCACATAGCACGGTCTGAATGGACTCGCTTATCCTTGCCTTTACTTGATAAGTGAATTTGAGTGAGACAAAAGACGCAGAATAAAACTCAAACAATATGCAGCCAATATCCTCGACAATATTCGGCCAATATCCGGCAAATACAGCCCGGTTTTTCTCAATAGTGGCAGTGTGTTATCTGGGGAATATCTGACATATATTTGGCCAATACGCCCCGTATTGGACACATATTGGCTGGCGCAATTTCGCTCCAAACTCCGGTGTCTTCGCTCCCCGACTCCCGACTATTCATTTTTCGCCACATTCTTTAGCCTCGGTATATATCCTTCACACTCCTTATACGCCATGGCCGTCCCCCACTATTCCGGCCGTACTACTACCCCCCTCCGACACAGATCGACTTCGTCGGTATCGCTGCCTTTTGCCGTTATGGCAGGCCTCAATCCCAAGAGAAACAGAAATCGCACAGGCCTTCTCGCTCTCCTCGCCCTCATCGCATTGTGTGCATTCGTCATTTGCACTCGTTTTTCTTTGTCGATGTCTTCGGAATACCTCCGACAACCACCAGTCGAGACGGTTCCGGCACCAGACCAGCTGGTGTTTGACCTGCACAAGACCCACGCAGCGAAGAAGCACAAGAAGCTGCCCGGCGGGCGGCCAGCCATATCACTCACTCCCGAGCAGGAGCTGGCTGCTGTGTCTAGCTTCATAATCAGCCTTCCCCAAAATGTGATCCCACTCTCCGTGGACCCCTCGCTCCCTGTAGACCCCGAGCTGGTGCTGGATTTCGACACGCGCAGCCCCCACGCTATGGAGGAGGTGGAGCGCGTTGTGGCCGATGTCTGGGCGCGGAATCCAGTCCTGCTGTACGGCAAAGTATGTCTTGTCCTCAAAATAGAAATTAAGCCAATCCCATCATCCTATTTTAGTTCTACTCACCCGCGACGCGCGAAATCAAGTCGATCCTATCCGACATGAACCTGCGCCCGCCGCCATCCATTGTGGATGTCGATACCCGCGACGATGTCGAAGTGCTGGCGCCCATGCTCGCGCGGCTGACCGAGTCGACGGACCTGCCTGTGCTGCTCATCAGTGGCAAGCCTGTCGGCTCATTGACCCAGATACGCGAAATGCTGGCGAGTGGGGATCTCCAGCGACTGATCAAATCGTCAGGGGCGGTTATCGGGGGCGGGAAGCGGCGGAAACATAAGAAGTGAGCTCCGCTCCGCATATTTGGCCTCCTCGATGCATCATGACCGCCACGAACTGCACTCCGCCTACCTCACCCATCCATCATACGCACGCACGCACAACTTATTCTTTAGAGCTGCATCATAGATTTTCGCACTTTCGTATTGCTTACACGTCGATATTCGGGCATTAGCTAGCTATTCGAGTATCCATCGCATTTTGTACATATTGTAAGCATATCCTGTACACCTATAATAATGGACCTTTCGTACTCCACTTTGGTGGGAAACGCAAACACGTTGCTTGACCTTGAGTCCAAAAGAAAATCTGAATTCATCCAAACAGTTAAGATGGCGGATAGCCATCGAAGACGGGTAGGAGACAAGGAGGTAGGTCCCGCTAGGAAACAACCAGGGCCCGACATACATATGATACGATCCCGCCACTGTCAGTGTGGGTTCCGGATGGAATGTTTTTCAACGCCACAAGCCTGACATTATTTGATTACCTCGAGGCCGCTCGGTGCGTGGCGCCCATCGCAAGCGCTGCATTCGGGCTCGGCATCCCTGCCCACGGTGGCCGCACACTCAGGAGCTCAGGCACATTTTTCGCCCAGCACCCTGTCATTCTCTTTGCCGGCCTGAAGATCCCATACATTTAGGGCTTGATGTATGTCGGTACAACAGCCGTACGTTCCTTATAGGGACCACCGCGGTTAATTTACTCCTCCTCCTCCTCCTCCTCCATACCTGAAAAGTTTAAACTCGGAGGAGCTCGGAGAGTTTTTGCCTGCGTAGAGTTGTTCTTGTTAATCATTCGTGGTGAGTGATAGACGTAGTACCCGATGTGCACGCCGCGTTGGTCAAGTGAGGCCGAGAGACTGGACCGTACGGGGAAACGGCCAGCGTGTACACCGCCGATTGCAGTGGAAATTGGGCGCTAGTGGTTCATCGAGTCGATACAGCTGTGAAGTACATTAGGTGAGGTCGTTTGAGTTGGCGAATCAGCTGAGGAATTCCCGCGGAGGATGGGTCTCACTCACACTGCTCATCGATCAAATGCTTAATTAGAGTATTACAGACCAAAAGCGATGTTCGGGAATCGTGGGATGTGCCCGCCCTCACGGCGTTCGAGTCCCAGTGCCTGTGTCAAGATGTTATCTGGGTTGAGTCTTGAGCAAAGCATTTTCTAGGTGCACAAGATACACTTCGAGCTTGCTTCGAGCGTCCGAATCCTTTTCTTGTGATTTTTGGAACGTCTTCAAGACGGCTTCATTTTTGCAGACTCATCTGGTAGCTTTTGACATGAGCCAGTATGGTTTTCGATTCGGCAAATGCAATGGGTGCCAGGCAGAGGTTGGAACTTGGCAGTATCTGGATTCTGAGACCATCAGAAGTTCAAGTTCCAAAATTCCGGTGTCCAGTAGATCCTAGGTGATAGCTTCAGCGCATGTTCCAACTTGAACAGGTCCCCAGGCGAAATTGGTGGACAACAAGTACCGAACGTCGGCGAACGACGGAAGTGAATTTCGATTACCTAATGAAAATGATGCCGTGATCCCATCAGTCTGCCACTTGAAGTTGACGTCGTCCTTCAATCTTTCGTCTATTCTGCGAGTGCCTCTTGGGACCTCAGGTTAACGGCAAATTGCCTCATCTCCGACGCCCAAGCCCCTTGGCCGGGCAGCTCCTCGCCACAACCTCGCGCTATTTCCTATTTCCTTTAATCTTGTAATCTCACTCATCTGGCCGTCAGGTATGCTCACTGCTCCTATGTGCTTTTGCAACATGCATCACTGCATGACATTGGCTCTACCCCATCGTGGTACGTATGGCGCCTGATAACCTCTTACGAAAGTATTTTTTCCATCATATTTCGCCCGATTTCGCCCTATTGTAGGAAATCAAACTTCCTGTCAAGGCTTTCCAAACTTGTGATAAATTGGAAACCGTGGAAGGGTCCATGATCCCGCGAGGATATCTGGGTAACACACCGACCATCACCAGGGTTGTCTGCATGTGTGGACAGCGACTCGGCGCCATCTGCGCGTCGAGACCCGGTTCAGACTCCTCAGTGTTGGATTTTTCTAACGGCCGTTGCGTGTACAACAGCAATCCTTTTTCGGCATGAACGGACTGCTGGATGACAACCACTTACGAGGACTGTCGGCCTGCGGTTCCGTAAGTAACTACGTTACCGAAAGCCGTGAACCTGCAGGATTGTGGACAACAGGATGTATACTTTGTCCAAGAATTAGTCTCCGTTTGGGAGTCTCCGAGCATATTATAAAGCCTTAATCGAAACGTCCGGCCTATTCTGTAAGTCGAAACTGGTTGTTATGCGGTGTCCAGTTTTTTGACAGTTTTCCAGCCAAACCGAGCCGACTCTGGCCTTCAGTCGCGCAAAACCGCGGCTCCAGCAGATGGCCGGTGAATCATAATGTCCGTATGTCAGGCACTCGCCTATGAGATGATTCAGATGTTGTTCACCACCAGGTGACAATATTCTCAACCGTCTTCCGTCCCCTCCGGGGTACTAAGCCCAAAGAAAAGAACGGCCCGATTATCAGCAGACATCTGACACCGCATATGTACTGAATCAAACCGCTAACATGCCTGTATCGGAATGAACTCGCCCCCCGACGACAAGGATCTCGTTTGGTTTCCTTCCGAAGAAGACCCCGACCCTAAAACTTTATTTGGACCACAATCTAAAACCGTTTCTGCTGTAGTTAAAGCGGCGGCTCACGGCAACTCCATTTGTTCCCGCACAGGCACTCACGTATTGGAATGTCAAATATTAAAGCAACTCACAGCGAGGTCCGTCCCCCTTCTGCTTCTCCGTACCCACATTGGCCCGACCTCATTGAGCATCTCCGCCCTTCCCCGGCATCAATCCTCCCTCCTTGCTTTACTATGCAGAGCGCAACCTGCACGAACCTTCGAATCCGGTCACCATCGGACGTCCGCGTTATTTTCCATGCCGTGCTCCTCAACATCCTACCCATGGTCACGCGAAGACTGGACAGTGAAGAGAGAGGCTTGATTGTCCCCGGATCCGTCTATGTCTGGGAGGAACGCGGTGCACAAACTGAGATTACTGGGGTGAGGTTCGCTGGATAAATTGCGGTCCACCATGCTGACGACTTTTTAGATAGGCATCGAAAGATGGACCGACGGCAAGTAATTAGGCACAACGAACCCGACACAGCTGAAGAAACGCGCACAGGCATCCGCTGGGGACCATCCAGGGTTCGTGAGGTAAAGCGGCGACTCTCTATACCCCACAGCGGTACCGGTTCCTGACACTTGGATTGCAGGGCTTCTTGTTCTATCATGAGAAGCCTGGTTCTCACTATGTCTTCCCTGGAGGAATTTAGTACGTGTGACTTCCCCGGCTTTTGATTATTCCAGTTGACAGCAACTTCGCTTTCAAGCCCGTCGCACCGTCAACACGCCACTCAAGAGCTGCTTATCAAACAAACATACACGGCGTTTGTCGACACTCCTCGCGGGCAACGCAAATGGCATCTCAGTAAGTGAGCGCCGTCTTTTTCATTGGATGGAGTTGTTTAACAGCTACCACAGTTGCATACTTTACCGAAGAGTCTGTTGATAGACTCAGTTGCATCGACGACTACCCCATGTTATCATGTATGTTCTGAGCAGTTTGTGCTTGAAAGAAACCCTAATTTGCCCCTTGTAGCCCTGAAAGTGCCACACGGAAAATACAAGAGCGCTCGTTCTGTCAAAGGACGTCCAGATCACATTTTCAATCCAGATGACAGCGTCGACGGCGGTGAATTCTCGCATCTGCAATACGTTGCCTATGATCCTGGCTCCTCCCGTTCATCGCGTTCTACGCCGTCGCCTCAGTATAGTTCACGTTCATTAACGTGGAATGGGCCGTCTTCTTCGCGCGCAAACTCACGCCGTCAGTCTGAGCCTGGCCCAATCACAGATCACCAACGCGGGCGGAGTCTCCCTGCACCTGAACCCGGATTTCTCGCGCCATTAGAATACCTCGAGGCCGTCACCCCTCCACGACGGCACCCCATTGACGAAACAGCGTTGAAATTATTCAGGGCGGGCCCTTAAATTCAACTCCTATCGTTATTTCCAGGCTCACAATTTTCCTTCGTGGAATGGCGTGAAGGTCGGCCGGTCGGCAAGGAGCTGTCAAGAACCACGAGCACGGCATTCTAATGTTCATGACCGTGCTTGATACAGCGACCGGAGGCGGCGGGGTAGATTTTCTCTAATTCGTCAACGACATAGGAAGCCGCATGTTGGTTGGACAGATGGTGAATGTCATGAATTTCGTGACATCCTCGTTGTATGCATACAAGTCAGATAAGCTACGTCGCAGTTGACAATACCCCAACCGAGTCGGCTGTTCACATCCGAATCTCAACGGGAGCGATGATAACGATAGTTACGACGCGCTACTCCTGGCACGCCGGCGGCCAGTGAAGGTTAATAGACTTCCCAACGAAAGTCAGGGCAGTGGGTGTACGTGCTCATGCTTGACAGGGATTGTCACTTTTGTGGACCTTGTGATCCACTGACCAGGATCGCAAACCGTCCAAGATCTGGCAACACGGCAATTTCGGAGACAGTAGTGCGTAATAGAGGCGCCTCAACGCTGCACCTATATGCTATGCCTCGACCTCCGGATGGAGATTCCGACCAACCCGGATAGAGCTGAGATGTAAGTATACACATGCCGGAGTATTGAGCGCCAGATGTAGCTCGACAAGTCTTCGCAACGAGATCCACGTCCTTGCAGTCGTGCAGCAACACAGGCAATCATGTACAGGAGTGACATGGCGCTGGAAGTTCAACGAGATAATGTATCAGTCTACCACTCCTACGGCTCGAGCGGCAGGCTGCATCGAAATCTCACGAATACGCAAGTTCATCCTGGAATCATTGAGATAAGTATATCATGGCATCGTGGACGCATTCCACAGAATCGCCCAACTGTGTTTATAGACTTTGCCAAGAGATAAAAACAGCACCGGGAAGGGTGGCAGAAGGCAAGGGCAAGTGTGACGACAGTTCGTGAGTTAGAATCCTCAGCGTAACGATTGTTGGAAGCCAGAACTACACGATCGGGGTTCAACGATACCGCGTTACTGGTTGTGGTCAGCGCACCTGTCAGTGCCTGGTACTGATATTCCTAGGAATAGACGGATAGGATGCGGCTGCCAGCTACATCGATAACGTCAAAAAAGCTCACTATCCCAACATGCTCGTTGAGTCTTGGGAGTAGAGTAGACGACGGGCTTTTGAAACGGAGTTAGGCTGCCATGGTCCATGATCCTTTCTTTGCTCATCGGATTTGAAGAATTATTACCCCATCGACCTGTCGACAGAGCCCCTCGGTGACACTAACAGAAAAGAGGGACGAACGTTGAAGGAAAGCTCGCAGGGACATAAAATATTGCCAAACTAACCTGCGTAATTTGCGAACAAGCTAGCGCGCCGCATTTGGGTGGAGTCACTTATGTGCCGCACAGATTGAGGCGTCGACTCCAAGCTCCGGTGAAGTCCTTTGTCGTCGCAAAATGATGCCTTTCCGGCGTTTCACTCTAAGCCAAGTTGGGTGCGTTGGCCGCGTCCTCCAGATCCCTATATGGATAAGACATGTAGCGGCACGTATGCCTTCCTTCAAGTGGGGAGCAAGTGTGAGTTGGATGCCAGCGACGATTTGAAGACTGGAGAGGTCTAGTCTCTGACGATATCCAGAAAGATCGATCGCCGCAGTTCGGCTTGGCCATGCCACAGTTGAGCCCAGTACAAACGAGCTGGAACCGAGAGCCAAGATTGCTCAAATTGCTTCAAGGACAGAATTGGAGTCAAGGTTCAAAAGAAGCTTGAAAGAAGCAGCACAGCCGCTGACTGCATCAATTGATGGTATTGGTATCGATGAGGGTATTGATAAGATAAAAGTAGAATAAAGTAAAGTAAGGACGGAGTAAGGTAAACATGACTCTCAGCGATGCTACTAGTACTACGAAGTAGTAGAGTAAAAGGGCTTGGAAGAGCCGCCCCCATTCTCCTCCCCATCGTCCCCATACATCCAGACCACCCCCTCGCCGTCCTGGAAGTCCACGCCATCGCGCTCGAAGCGCTCACCCCACCATATAAAGACATCCTTGACCAACGTGTCCGTGTCCGCGTCCACTAAGAATCCAGCGGTACGCACCATCTCCAGCTGCGGGTAAGCGGCGCGGGTGAAGGAGCGCAGATGCGTCTGTGTCTCGTTTGGCCCCTTGGACGGGTACAGCGCGTCCGCACGCACGGAGAGCAGTGCGATCCGCCGGAGACAGGGATGCAGGTGCGGGTCTGCAGCGGACGGCTCGTAGACGATGGGAGGGGAATTGGCGCCGAACGCGATGGTGTCAAGGTTGGGGCAGACCCCAGAACAGAGGAATAAGGATGGCGGGATGTGCTGCGCGGGGGTGCGAGCTATGTTGGGCTCCGTTTCGGAGCCACTGCTGGGTGAGGGTAGATGGACGGTGGTGAGGGAAGCACCGTGGACACTAAGTAGCTTTGTGATAAGATCGATCCGGATTGGGTGGCTGACGAGGTTATGCAACGTCAGGGCGTGGAGCGCTGGTAGCTCGAGTGCAGTCGCAACTGATATGTTGCATCCCTGATTCGACAGGATGATATGATTAAGACAAGGAAGGACGGCGGGTGGCAGCTCTGCCCGACCCAGAATGCCGTCCCCAACGAAATTCCGAAGATCCAGGACGCGGAGGGACCGAAATGAGGCAAGAAAGTCGAGGGACGCGTGCGTCTTCTCCAATGAATGCTTCTGTTCGTCCCAGTATAATCCTTGCAGCGTTGGCCCATAGAGCGTCGACACAGCGTTGAGGAATTCTCTTGGCACGGCAATCCTCCAGTTCGCACTGAGCATCCGAAGCCGGGGGCAATATTGGAGGATCCGGAAGACAGTCTGGAGGAACCGAATGTCGCTCGACCCTCTGGCGTGCGTGAAAACTTCAATGTGTCGAGTCCAATATCCATAATTAGACTTGTCGCCATGAGAATCGCGCAAGACTTGCAAAATTAAAGTGGCTCGCGAAGGACTTCGGACAACAATATGTTGATAGAGGATATGAATCGCGATACGCCGCCATGGGCGACAAACCCGCACAAGGGCGCATTTGGTCTTCGTCGAAAGGATCGGACTGAATGTTAGTACACAAAGCGGATTATTTGAGCCGATGGGGGCCACAGCAAAGGATTGGGGACTTAACTGACGTATTAGCGCCCATCACATCCGTCGGCGAGTGCTGCAAGGTAAACGGATCCATCCCACCGATTGTGGTGGGCAGATACGTGGACCACTGGAAGATCTCCAGCCAAATCTCTAGGGGAAGGTCAGGGAGGGGCTTTCGGTGATTATTACGAGCTGATAGTCGTCGAGAATGAGGTCAGATTCGCTGAGCAGAATCGAAAGGTACCAGAGGCAACTGCCCACAAGCTGCCATTCGAGAATGAGGGTGCAATATTCACTGGAGAGAATGGAAATGTACCAAGTGAAAGGAGAGGCAAGGTAATGAATGCGATCTAAAATCCGCAACATCATGAACACGCATGAATCTTTCGACCTGGCGAGTGGCAAGAGGAGAGAGTCAGAGAAAGACAATCGACGCGGACCCGGATCAATTCGGTCTGTTTCCCGAACAGAGCCACTAATTAAAGTTTTCGACTCGCAGTTCAGTTGGATTTCGAGGCAGGTTTCAACTCATTAAAACGACATGTGTAGGTCTCTAATAAACCAGTAGATTTGTCATGCTAACAGAGATTTTTTTTTTTAATCGGTTGAAAAACCCAATGTTTTGAGTCTCGCTCGACCTTGAGGGTGGCAGGATCGCCTGGAGGTTCGAGGTCATGAAGATGATGAGCATGCAGAGCTACACAGATGATTGAAATGCTCACACACGACGATATTTTACCCTGCTCTTTTTTTTATACCAGGCAACTGACCAACACAAGCGTCGTAAATGGTTAAGTAACCACAAAACCGGATTCCACGCGGGTCTGGGCAGGGATTTTGCGGGGATTTTGGAACAGAGTTGACAATGTTGGAGTATATATGTACTTTCCAGAGAATGATTTCAAAGCCCCCAGCCATTTCTTTTGTGTTCAGTTCCTCGCTTTGAGTGGTGACCGCGTCTTAGACAGTCACCGGCCAAGGTGAGGGTCCTCTAGTCGAAGACAACAGAAAGATTGACGGATTGTAGTCGAAAAGATCTCGGCAGCGATCCTAGGCACCATGGAGCTGTCGAAGGGAGCCGGTGTTCAGAGCCCAGAAACAAAAGGCGAAATGTCAAGGAAGGCCGATCGGTTTCGGTCGATATGATATAAATCGCAAGCCGGCAGGTAGGAGCTGCCTTGCGGCCCTGCACCCAAAGCACGCCATACTAGGGTAGTGGCAGATTGAATGACGCGCAGCCCGAGGCTATTAATCAAGGAGGAAGCGCTGCCAGCGCGCTGTGGGCTCGGGTGGGCGCTGTATCGCTTACGACAACGGCGGTAGCGGTTTCAGCTTCATTTCGCGACATCCCGCGTTGTTAAATTCTGTTCCCGCACTTCGGGAATCGGTGGGGTTCGGTGTGGCGCGGTGGATGTTGTGGATACCCGGCGCAGGGTCGGGAAGACGTTAAAAAAGGGGAAAGTGCTACTTGTTGCGGGAACCTTCGGGAACGGAGAACTTCGTAGTGGCTGGGATCTTGAAGGGGAAACGTGTCTGAAAAGTACTAGTCGCGGAGCATTCAAGACCTGGAAGACATCGCCAGGCACGACTAAGGATCCAAGGGTTTATGGAGATAGGAGCCATCCTCTTTTCCGCGGAGGGGTGTAAGTATCCTGCAATCGGCGATAGGCGTTATGTCCAGTCCCCGTTAAATTGCGCGCAGGGGAATATGATTGAGGACCGAGG
Organism: Mycena polygramma; assembly: GCA_029449255.1. Classification (NCBI taxonomy): domain Eukaryota; kingdom Fungi; phylum Basidiomycota; class Agaricomycetes; order Agaricales; family Mycenaceae; genus Mycena; species Mycena polygramma. The sequence goes on from JARKID010000003.1 coordinate 1,729,494, forward strand.
TACTTGCAAGTTCCAGATGGATGAAATGTACCGGCGAAAAAACCGCTGGTCAAGAATCGCGTCTGAGTGTTCTGCTAATTATCCTTGCACAGTGCGCTTCGAGAGTGCCGATTCACTGTACCTCTTGAACTCGTTTCGTTCAAATTATTTGAAGTGCCCCGAATCGTGGCGGCAACAAGTTCCAGTGCATGGTCAAGTTAATTGATAAATAATAGCTGAACGGACAAACACGGACACGACTTGAGGAGCAGGCATCTTGTGGTTGTGGTTTCAAAACTTGCTATCACACGTCACACGTCACAGTGTGACTGTGACTACGCGTTTTGTCTGGCTATATTTTGGTGGCTGACATTCTCGCCGTCTCATCTTGCTTCTCATTCCACAACCACCATGTTGTCGATTGCCTTCTCCACCTCCACCTCCTCCAAAGTGTCTGCTTGCGTTTGCTGGGGACTCGTGGTTGCCTTTCGTTCGGTATCCGTCGCTCTTACCTCCAATACCGCTGGAGCGAACGTTACCCTCGATGCGGCATCCACCGCCCGTGTCTTCCTCATCCCGTCTCGTTGTTCTCCCCTCCCAGGGGTCCTCTCTCACCCCCATATGGCCGCCGGTTCCTATCTTGGTCTCGTTTCCATCCTCCTGCTCCCGATTCTCTATTCGAAAGGTTTTTGCGGAGTTCTCGACGCGTCTTCTCCCGGTAGCAGCAGGCCTCCAGACCCGAACCCATCCCCTGGCCCTGATGGTCCCGCATCCGTCTCAGACGTACAAGATCTCTCTCCTGCTCGCGACAGCATCGCTGCGGCCGGCGCACCACCTCCCCCTCCTCCCGGCAACGATACTGAAGGCGATGTTGATTGGCGCGGCAAGCGGTCGTTTGGTTTTTTCGCCTGGATCCTCAGACTGCTCGCCTGGTTACTCGCATGGTCGTGGTGGATGTTACGGTGGACTTTGTCGCTGCTCCTGCGATTCGTCAGGTTCCTGATCCTCAAAATCGTCTGGACACCGATATTCCTCGTGTCGTCGCTTGCGTTTTGGTACACGATCCTTCCCGGCATTTTCTTCCAGATCAGCAACTCGTATGGTGTCACTCCCATCATAGTTTCGTATGGTGGCTCCTACCTGTTCGCTGCAACGAAGTTCCTTGTCGATAGCAACAACGCCATCAAAATCTCCGCAATGGCAACCGTTTGGTTATGCCTTTACCCCTTCCTGGTCTGCGGATGGCTGCTCACCCGAGAGCTCGGTAATCTTGTCTTCGTCGACGTGCCAAGGACTCTCTTTCCGGTGTTTGCGTTCAGCTGGTGGTGCAGCACGAGGATCATCCAGTACCTCAACCAATCTACCCGACGATGCGCTCAAATCTTGCAACGACGGATACCTGTTCGCAAATGGGTCCAATTTGTGCTCGCGAACCTTTTGGCTCATGTTGTCGTACCATTCCTCATCGTCGAGATCGTCGCCTTGAGTTTGTGGCTTCTGTCATACTATGTGAAGGTCCCCTTCTCAATCCGGCTTCTCTACCACAACCGAGTCGCTCTACCGTACGACAGGCATCTCCGCCTGCCAGTCGTGGCGCTCCATGACCGCATCCCGTCTTATCACGACCTTCTGCGCGCTGTCTCCCTCTTCGCAGTACATTTTTGGCGCACCGCTCTCGATCTCCCGACGGTTGGCAGGATCTTCGAGGCCATTCAAGTCACCCGCGCTCAGCTCTTTGTCTTGTGGACTTGGGCAGGCCCCCGGTCACTTGGGGTTAACTACCTCCGCCGAAACCTCCAAATTTCGGTCGATTTACCTTACGATTTTGGGGCCTCAGGGCGTCGATTTACTTTACGGCGGAGCGAGTTTGGGCGCTAAAAATAGCCGAAAATCGCAATTTTGCGCCAAAAGCCATGGTTTTTCGCGGATTTAAGCTGTATGAGTGCCTTCCTGTCTCTCAATCACCACACGAACCATTTTGAACGAAACCGTGTCAAAACAGACCTTTTTCTGGCTCTGAGCCCAAGTACACCCTCAAAAAAAATTCCCGGGCTCCGCCCGATTTACTTTACGGTGGACGTAGTCGACCGGTTTGAGCGTCGATTTACTTTACCAGACGGACTGGTGGAAACCAAATTTTGGGGGTCGATTTACTTTACGCCGGAGGTAGTTACCCCCAAGTGACCGGGGGCCTACTTGGGCCGTCTTCTCCTGGGATTGGGCAATCTTACCGAGCTTGCAGCTTCTCTCGATCCATGAATTGACTGTAAGCATCAAGCTTTGTTTCTATTGTCTTTCTCACTGACTCATCCCGCACAGTATCTCATTGGGCCTCCTTTGGGTTATATCGTGTACGAGAGGATGGTCCGTTAATTCCTCGTTCCTGGTTTCCAACGCGACTCATCTCTTTGCAGACTTGCCCCATACAGCACTTGCAGATAGCGAACGCGAAGTTGGAGCGACGGATTCAGGCACTCGAGGCGCGCCAAACCACCGACAGCCATTAGCGTCATGTGTACCCCCGTATGGTCCTCCCATTGCTCCATTCCTGCTACCTCTCATACGACATTCAGATACTATACCCATTTCACTCTTCTTCGTTCTTCCGCCTACCGGTTCGAGAATCGGAACAAGTGATCGACACAGCGGGCTACGCCCCAGAGAAGTCACGACAACGCCGACCGTAGACGCCAAAGTCGGGCTTATATTCAAGCCGTCGAGAGGAGGACCATGAGCGGGGTGTCTGGTGCGGCCATGAGGATCGACGGGGACGCCCTTCTTTACTCGCCATCAGACGGCTTCCTCACCTCCCATCTCGACCCAAAGACTAGCCTGAACCGGTGCTCGACGTCGACGTGTAAGTTTCCCTGAACTGATATTCGAGTCGCTGTCTAACCTCCATATCAGTCCTGACCCTAAGGCTGTTACCCCTCCCGTCTTTCGTCTTCGTTCCGACCGCCGGTGGCCCTCTTTTGCGACTTTCGTATCGGTCGTCTTTGGGTGTTAGGAGTTGTATAGACGTGGGTCTGGCGACCGAGCGACGACATTTAGCTGCTTCTATTGTCTTATGCCCCACCTCCCCTGATTCCCCGTCGTCTCAGCACCTCCGATTACCCAATTACTCTTCCGACCTTTCACCATTGATGCCCTGAAATTTTGGGCCTTTTCTTTTTCGTTCACATCGTTGTAAATATCGAAGATCGTTCTATTGATTACTGTAAAGTACAAGTGTAAAGTCGAACGGAAACACTAATACGCGCTCATCACTTGTCCATATCATCGAGCCCAAAGTAAGAGTATAAGTACATCTCGCCAGGGGGAATCACGACGCCACACCCTTCAAGTTGCTCTTCGTTTTGGCGGTATTCTCGGTACTTCGCCTCGTTGCCTTTATGCGGCGGGGAAAGAGCCCATTTCGCCGCCATGGCGCGTACGTTGCCCTTCGTCACGGCATACTAAGGGAGATGCCCTCACGCTCCTTCCCTGCCTCGTCGTCGGTACGCGTGCATCGCTGTTCGAACGCTTGTATCGCGGCAGCGACGTTGACGCCTGCATCCTCTTCCTCTTCCTCGACGTCGCTGGCAGAGACCGGAAGAGCGACGGACGTTGGCGCCCGTGGCGGACTATGGCTGACGTTCCCTTCCCCATCAGCCGCCGCACACGCACTCCGCTCTTCAAACACCTGGATATTGACGACTGCGTGCTTTTCGTCTTGCTGGACGTCGCTTGCGGGGCCGCGGGAGGACACGAGTTCTGGCACACGGGCTGGACCGTGGTAGACCGTAGGAGAGAGCGGCAGACGGGTCGTACTGATTTCGCACACGGGCGCCTGGAGGATGTAATGGTGTTCGTGTGCGGTGTTCGAGCCCCCAGACTGAAAGAAGAAGGACAAGTCGGCATTTGATGGCGTGTCCGTGATTCGTGGGGGGGGGATTCCGGGGCGCGTTCCAGCGATGTGGCGAGCGCGGAAGACACCAATGGCTGAGGGAGTTGTGTGCTTGCGAAACCGATGGATGCGGGAAGGACCGGACCCGGGCTCTTGCTGGCGGATGATGATGGGTCCGCTTCGTCTCCCGTAAAGGGGACATCCTTGACCTGCACAAATTCTTGACACTGCTTTCGAGCGATCTCCAGAGCCTCCAAGTCAGGATCGCGAGGTAGAATGACGGGGTTTTCCTCCTCCGTTATAGCGTCCCAAAGAGCCCGAATCCAGCTCGGAGTAGTGCGCGCGGCAGATTGGCAGTGCACGGCAAGTACGAGGGTCAAAGCAGATGGCAGAATTATGACGACGGCCAGACAAACTTGACTCGCTGGTAAAGTATCGTAATATTCATGGAAAGATGAAGGAAGTCGAAAATTTACCGGTGAGCTCAAGGTCATCATTAAACACGGGCGAGGTCCGGGAGGCACCTAGCGAAAAGGATGTATCCGCTATTATTGTGACTGGCGCCGAGATTGGAGGAGGAGCGGGCGCAGGAGGAGCGGTAGGCAATGAACAGAGTAGACAGCGGAGAGAGCACATAGGGCTTGAAAGGAAGGGGGACTCCAATACCAGGGAGATTTCGGGCGAGACTGTGATCGATGGGCGCGAGGGGGAAACCGGCGAGAGGGAGTCGCGTGTTCTGCCTTGGAAGGAGACACCGAGGCTATCAAAATAACAGGAGACGAAGGCGGCCTTTTCGACGACAGAGACAGAGACTTGGCGAGAGACACGCTTGGGGGTGCGATAGAAGCTATTGGAGGTGACAGAGATGAGACCGCCGAGCTGCTGTCCAGCCTCATGTGCAACACTGTAAGCCCATTCCCGAGACCGCCGGGTATTGATATCGAAAAAATTGGCAAGAACCAATACAACAGCAGCGATGAAAAGTATAGCGTGCCAGCAGCGCTGGACTCAGGTGGTGCAAGTGGTGGTTGGGGGAGGAATGCGGAATGCCAAACTAGGCAATCGGAGTTGGCAAACACAACCAACAGACACGATGACCAGCAACGTCCACGACGAAATAAACCTCAAACGGCTCATACGAAGACTCGAGAAATCTGCGTCGGATTCACAATGGACTGGTTCCTCAGATGAAACTTGGATCAAGGTACAAGGCACCCTCCAGGTATTTGCAGCTTTATTCATCGAGTTGCGTTGCGATTCGATACAATTCCAAGTAGAAAGTGAAATACGCAAGAAAGCTACTCGGAAATGTAGAACTGGAGGACGCGGATCCTACTCCGTGAGTCTGTTCGTATCAAATGTAGCTGAAATTGAGTTTGTGTTAGGAAGAGCGTGCAGAAATACGCCGACTGGCGGACGAAGCTCAACCGGATCGACACGTTCATGCAGGACCTGGAGAAGGTTTGTAAATTTGTTCGTTGTCCCAAGACGCGCAATTCAACTTAGGTTGCTAGCGAACGGCCCCCAAACAAACGCGACCAGAACCCATTCTCCCGCAGATCCCCACACCGCCAGACGAACCCGAACCAGCCCCACCTCCGCACCAGCGCGCCTCGCCTCCAGACGCCATCCTCGTACCGGGCGAAGACCCCTCCTCTGCAGCGCTCCCAACCGACAACCTGCTCTTCTCCGTCTCAGACGTCGCCCGCTCCTCCTTCTCCTCCAGCGTCTCCCCGCCCCTGACGACCCTCCTCCCGCCTTCGTTCCCCACCGCCACCAAATCCACCACGACCGCCGTCGAGCCGCGCCTGATGCAGCACGCGAACGCGCGCCAGCGCGACATGGCCGAGCAGATGCACCTCATGGCCACCCAGCTCAAGCGCAACGCCGTCCACTTCGGCGAGCTATTGGCGCAGGACCAACGCGTCGTCGAGGAGACGGAGCAGAAGCTCGAGAGCAACTTTGGATACATGCAAAAGACGCGGGTGCGCGCGAGAGATTTGCGAGGCAAGACCGGGGGCACGACGTGTCTCGTCATGCTCATCGTGTTGATCGTGACGTTCTTGTTCATGTTCATGGTCTCTTTGATTCGGTTTTCGGCGCGGTAGTGTGTAGGTAGTCCTTTATGTTATCCCAGGTTCACGAGACACGCAAGCCACAATGATACACGCAGTCGAGTAAGCGAGATAGGATCTTCGAGGAGTTCGCGCAGTGGTATTCTTACCAGCTTCCAGAAAGCCTCGTTCCCCGAGAGCGTGGGGAATAAGGGCGGCGTTGTACGTTGCTCCTCAAGTGGACTGCAGCTCATGAACAAGACGATCGAGCTGGGCCCCGATGCGCCTGCCGCGCCCCGATTTCCTTGCGGAGGAGGTGCCGACGTCCCGCCCAACACCGGGACCCTGCGCAGCCTTCTACGTAGACAGAGGAGATCACGTTCCGCTCTATTGTGGAGGACTTCGAACGCAAAACTTGCTTTTCATTCCCACCGGGCGTGCGCACGAGCTGGAGTAAATACGTAGTATCTCCCTGGTTGTCCGCCTGTAACTCGGCAATGAAGACAGTGGGCCACTCATTGTCAGTCAAGTTCTCAGGTTTGCACGCTGAATGCGGAGTCAAGCAGCAAGATGATGGTATTCAAGAGAAAAGATAATGAAAAGATAATACAGGAGAGGAGGAAAATACAAGAGAGGAGGAACGGGCCAGAGACGCAGAGAACCTTAAGAGTCCTTCAGGCGAGTTTTGACCTTGAACAAACCAAGAGTACACCGTTGGCTTTGAGGATTTGGATATCCGGCGGTGGTCAGATGTTAGGGGTGCTGGGGCGACGCGGTATCGGGGGAGGGTGGGACCTCAGGCTAGGGAAGCTGCCCATGCCGTCGTCCGGTCGCCGGATCCTTGTCTATCCACCTCCTTCTCTTCACAATCCATCCGCCAGTTGCAGTCCGTTGCGCTCAAAGGCCGCCGTTGTCAAGGACAAGGAAAAGAAAGAAATATTGGGTATCTTGAGCGATCTACGGCGCCTGGAGTCGAAGAGAGTCGAAGGGATCTGGTGACAAGTCGAGATGGGCGTCCCCGTCGATCTTGCTGGCTGCACCAGAGTGTTCCTATCGAGCGTCGTCTTCGAGAGTCCCCGTATTGCCCTTGAAAAGCTCTGCCCGTATCTTGTCGGAGTAGTAATGTGGGGGTATACCGCAACTCGAGGGGATAGTGGGTGTATCTACCGAAAAAAAAGTTAGTGACGCAATGGGAGAGGGGCGGGTGAACTTACGGGGTATAACTCATCCATAAGCAAGGGGGTATACCTCATCCAGCTATAAAAACCAGAGAATAGTCGACGAGGAATCATTGGTCGATTATCGAGTAGAAACGGGTATAACGGGCGTGGGGTGCGGCTTCGTGGGCGAAGGCGTCGGGCGCCAGCTTCAAAAGGAATGAGCTCGCTATGTAATGCAGGAACGGCAAAAAGACGTACACAGTCCATATGGGGTGGTCGAGGACCTCTCGCCACGTCTCGAAGCGCTGGCCCGGCTCGCACGAGAAAATCTACGACTTGGGATGAGCGCCGGGGACAGGGAAAGAACGGAAGAACATACTCTCTGGAAGAAATTCACGTCAGCCGTGAAAAGGTGGTGCTCCGCCTGTGGAATCCAGATGACACCGTCCTCTTTGTCGAATTTGGGGAGCTGATTTCGACAGTGTGAGCGTTAGAAGGAAAGGAGTTAAGGGGTGCGTACGTTCTGGGTGAACCATTCGTGCAAGATCCCACCGAGCGCGAAGAGGTCTGCACCGTAGGAACAAAGCTGATCCCTCACGACGAGCGGACACATATAGCCCTGGGTCCCTCCGCCGGCGAACATATAATCCGGGTTCTCCTTGGTGGGCCAGAGGAGGGGGAAGTGGCCGCCACCGGCTTGTCGAGCGTGTTCCCACTCCGGATATCTGCTCGCGTCGTTCTCATCCGGGTCGAAGATGTGAGCGAGGCCGTAGTCGATTATGAGCAGGTTATCGTCGGCGTCGAACAGCAGGTTGGCGGGCTTGAGGTCCAGATGTACGACGCCGCGCTCGTGTAACGCCCGGAGAGCCTGCACCTGTGGATCATCTCTATGAGTGCGCGCTCAAGGAAGAGGCCGAGAAGAGACATACAAGCTGCCTCCCGAGCTCCTTGGCGTAATGACGATCTGTGATGACCTGCTCTGTCAGGCACACTTCCCCACAGGCCTGACGAGAGAAAAGATGAGATTGGCCAAGGCGGGAAAGGAAATGAAATACCATCACGAGATAGAAATACTCGCGGTCATGAAAGGCGGCGTAGAGGTCCGGGAACGCTGAGTGGTCGTCCATGAGTGAGTGGACCTTGACCTCGGTGGAAAGGGCGTCCCAGACGTGGCCAGAACGATCCTTGAGGTGACCCTGGCGTTCGACCTTTGTCTTCTTCCCGTTCGTCCCCTTGAGGATCCTTTTGACGGCCATAATTTCTCCCGTTTGCGCGTCAACCACTTTCACAACGTCCCCAAAGCTGCCCGAGCCGAGGTCGACCACCTTCCGAAGCTGGGCGGGATCGACGGAATTGACAACAGGAAGATGCTCGAGGGTTCGCCAGCTGGAGGAGCGCCAGAACTCGCCCTCGGGTTGCGGGGAGTCCTCGAGGGCGTCGGGGAGGGCGTCAGAGGCTTCGGGTCCAGGTCCGTCGCTTGACACGTGCTGCGCGCCTGTGGTTGGGGGCAGTGTGTCGACTGGGAGTGCGACTTGCTCGAGTTGAGAAGCCAGCGGGGGCGGCGGACGAGGGGCGAGGAATGGACGGTGGCTCGGCGGACGAGCGGCGAGTACAGGGCAGTCGGTCGGCGGGGCGAGGTCGATGAGGAGAGGGTACCCAGCAACCTTGAGCAGTGCGGACAGCGTGCCGACACCTGCGAGGAGGATGCGCCCGTATGCCTTGACGAGGGCGGTGATGATAGCGTCGCTTGCGTTCACCCGAAGAACGAGGAGGCCCGTTCGATGGGTGCCGTCGCGTCGTCGTCCCGTGCGCAGGTGCATGGCCAGGGAGGCCGTCCCACGTAACACGTATAGCTTGGTCGTCTCGCCGGCGACGAGGAGGGGGAGGGAGATGAAGGCGACGAACAGGATACCCTTGAGGCTGTCTGCGGTACGCTTGGCTGATCTGACGAGCCTTTTCTTAACGAATCGAATGATCCCTATCCTTGCAAGCGCGAGAGAGACCAGGCCGGCACTAAAGCATCCCACAACGACGAGGACGAGCCAGAGCGCGAGGGGCGGGTGGTGGGGAGCGAAGGAAGATGGGGTTGGCGGAATCCATACGGGCAGGGTTCTGGTGGGGGAGGGAGGCAGCTCTACCACCCGCTTGAGGGTCTTCTTCAGGGCACCTGCGACGACGAGGACGATGCCGTCGAGGGCCTGCTGGGAGGAAGAGGCGAGGCGGCAGCGGAGACTGTTGGCCTCGGAGACGAGGTTGGAGACACAGGCGACAATGGCAAGAACAAAGTGGAACATCGTGGTCGTGGTAAGAGCACAAGATGCGATGGAGGCTGACCCAAAAGCGGACCAAACTTATACAAATCAAACGTTCCCACGTTCTGGCCCAAACAAACGATCGGGAGACGCGCGTTTGGCTCACGTGAGGGCGTTTCTACAGCGGAGAGACGCACAGAGCAAAACGGGACTGTTGGACGAGCATGAACGAAAAAGGAAGCCAAGGAAGCAAAAGGACGCTGTCAATCAAGCGATGACAGTTGGTGGGAACGGCGATAAATGATCACTGTAGAAATTGCAAGGCAGGCTAATCTTGTAGCTGAAAAAGACTTCGGATGAGGGAACCAGGGCTGCCATAACATGCTATCAGGGGGACCTCAAGCTTGAAAAAGCATGGGGCAAGTAGGTGCTGAGCATTTTATTGCTAAGATTGAAGTAGAACCGCAGGCAATTGACACAGCTCTTGTTTGAGTATATCGAGATGGTGATACACCGAGCGAAACACTTCTTCCTCAGTCAAGATTCCAGTCTAGAGCAGGCTGCGAATTGAATCTCCTTGGACGAGGATGCACGGCCCGCCATAGATAACGCGCGCCTCCATCCCGTTCTCCTTCACCCACGCAGCGACGCTCTCGTCCGCAGCACCGGGCTGGATCCACACCGCCGGTACGCCAAGAGGCATTGCCGCTTGCAGGAGGGAGAGCGTAACCTGAACTTATGGACCCGGTCAGCGCATGGGATGGATAAGCCAAGAAAGAGCGGACCTTGGGCGGGGTTATGATACTGATGGACGTCTCTGCAGGCGCGGGGAGTTCTGCGACGCTGGGGATCGTCTCGATGCCCTCGAGATGAGTCTCTTTCTAATCAGGATTTAAGTTAGCTCTGGGTAGCGTGTAGTGAAAGTTTGACGTACCGGGTGTATAGGCTGCACATTCATATTACGGAACTTGTACCAGTTCAGTATCTAGCGATGCATTCCGCCTCAGCGCTTGTCCTTCCTGTGTATGCACCCTTGCTGACCTTGGTACCAAATTTGCTTTGGTCCTTGGACGCCCCGATCACAGCATAGTACGGAGAAGACATGAAGAGCTTTTGCACTGCTGCGACGCTTGCCATGGATGAGAGGTTGCCTGAGTATTAGATGGTCCAACGGAGATGGTGGTGGTGGTTTAAATGCAGCTTTCAAGTTGGTCACGGGCCACGGGCACAGATCACAGTAAGCCGCCAAGATAGAGCCAGTCCGGTATACTACGACGCGGCATTTCGCAATCCAGGGTCTTCGCAGGAAGCTCGGAGCCTCGGGCGGAGGATTGTCCGAGAGGGAGATCGGGAGGAGGTCGGGTGTAAACGGAAGAGCCTGTTTGTTTGTGTTTGGCATCGGTGTTAATCTGGCTTGTCGCGACCACCACCGAATAAATCGTCCTCAGCCTCAGGACGTCGGGGACCAGGACCGGCCATTGGAAGCTGAAGCCAAATGGTGCTCCTCAATCGTCTGGAGATGATTTGGATCAAACAAATCCTGGGTCTAACGTACTAGGATAACGGTTTAAAAGTCCTGGTTCAGAGTTCGTTGCGTCCTCCAACCTCGCACGCCCGACTTGGATTTCCCCCAAACCAATTACTTTTCTGCCCAGGACCGAGCTCGAAGCTGCTCGTCGAAGTCGCCCCAGCTGTCACGGTAACCTGGAAGCCAGATGGGCATAACAAAGGCTGGGCATCATCACAGACACAAGCCCTTGTCCAACCCTTGTCTCACCCTCACTCTTCTGCTTGAACGACTTCATCCTTGCTTCTTTCCTCGCATTTCCATCGTCTACGCCTTCAAACGAACGCCATGCTCCCACTTTTCACGACCATTGCCACAGGCATCTTCCTCCTCTTCGTCAACATCGCCACAGCGCAGGACAGTGGCGGACTCTCCGACGCGCAGGGTTGTCTCCTAAACTGTTCCCTCAATGCTGTAACCGCCAGCGGCTGCGATGTGTACGTTCAATCTCGCAATTCACCTTGCCACGCCCCTGATCTTTCCATCAGAGAGGACACTCCGTGCATCTGCGCGTCTGCCATCTACGCGTCCAACGTCACGCAATGTGCGGAGCAGTCTTGCAGCATCAGTGCGAGCGACGTGCAGGATGAATTGGACGCCAACTGCGGGCAGGGTACACGCAACACGCACCTATTTATTCCAGTGGCTCACTTCCCTGCAGGTAGTGCTTCAGGTAGCGCTTCCGCGGGCCCATCAGCCTCGGACAGTGCCACCAGATCTACGGCGGCGGGCCCCTCGGCGTCGAACAGTGCTTCCAAATCGGCGGCGGCGGGCGCTTCGGCGTCCAACAGCGTGTCCAACTCGGCCCCCTCGGGCTCCGCTTCCAACAGCGCGTCCAATACCGCAGCTGCGTCGCAACAATCTGGCCAAACGGTTCCGAATTCCGCTGTGCGCACTGGATTGGCTGCGGGCTCTGCGCTTGGCCTCGTATTTATCGCGTTCCTGGTGTGAAGCGCCGGCTGTCTCACAATTGCGTATGATCTACTCACGACCCTTTATTAATTCATTGGACTTCCGGATTATCACTGCTTGATGTTTAGAAAACCGGTTAGAAACCCGGCGTGCTATCAAACACCGCTATCGCAGCCTCATTACGCCCAATTTCCCAATCGTCTCATCCAGATATCTCCATACCTGGAACATGAATCCAATCCAAGCCACCACTGGACGGTTGCAATAAAGGCCCAGAGCGGCGTCTGGTTTCACTTTCTGGAATGGCAGTGGAATTTCGTGTCCGATGCCGCCGAAACCAATTACTTGGGCTTGTACTGGCACCGTGCCCAGCGACCGCTCGATGTTCGAAGAACCACTGGGCCTTGAGGACCTCGGGTGTTACGGTAACCAGATGGGCATAACAAAGACTGGGCATCAGACGCTATTGATAATTCTTTCTTTCACTCTCACTCTTCCATTCCACTTCTTCCATTCCACTTGAACGCGCTCATTCTTTGCCTCGCTCTCATCATTCAAACGATCACCATGCTCCCCCTTTTCAGCACCATCGCCGCAGGCATTTTCCTGCTCTCCGTCAACGTTGCCACAGCGCAGGACAGTGGCGGACTCTACGACGCGCAGGGCTGTCTCTTGAACTGTTCCCTCAATGCTGTCACCGCCAGCGGCTGCGATGTGTGCGTCCCCTCTTTCCATCCGCCATTCACTTCCACGCTGATCTTTCGTCTACTGGTCAATAGACAGGACACTCCGTGTGTGTGCGGGTCTGCCATCTACGCGTCCAACGTCACGCAATGTGCGGCGCAGTCCTGCAGCCTAAGCGCGAGCGACGTGCAGAATGAGCTGAACACCAATTGCGGGAAAGATACGCGCGTATTTTATTCCGGTGGACAGCTGGCTCACGACGATGCAGGTAGTGCTTCAGGTAGCGCTTCAGCGGGCCCCTCGGCGTCCAACAGCGTCTCCAAGCCAGCCCCATCAGGCTCCGCCTCCGCCTCCAATTCCGCGGCCGCATCCGATTCTCAACAATCCGGCCAAACGGTTCCAAATTCCGCCGTGCGCACCGGAGTGTCTGCGCTTGGCCTTGTATTTGTCGCGTTCCTGGTGTGAAGAGGGTGCTTTGCGACTATGATCTACGACCTTTTAATTACAATTGGATTTCCAGAGTATCAATGCTTCATGTCCAAAAACCAGGCATGCTATCAAATATCTCTATCGCCTCATCACGCCCAATCTCCCACTCGTCCCCCTCATAAAACGGGTCATCCAGATATCCCCCGTCTTCGCTGACCGTGACCGCATCCGAGCCCGAGTCCGAGTCTTCGCTATCGGAACTGTCGACAGAGCCCCCGTCGTCCGCGTCCGCGTCAAAGACATAATCATCGCTATTGTCCACCCAGTGCACAAGCCGACCGTTGACAGCGCCGTCGCTGAACCCAAGCAGTACAGGCAGGTTTTCAGGCGCAGTGATTGTTGGCCTCTTCGTCTCTCCATCATCAGCCTCCTCGGGGTGCATCTCATCCCTCTCGAAGGACAAAGGCACATCGCGGAGAATGCCTGTCCCAAAATCGAGCCGCCGGTACCTGCGCAACGACGGAAACGCGGCTTTCCATACGCTCGACTCATCGTCCGCAGCGTCCTCGCACGACACAAACGTATCAATGAACTTCACCTTGCGGTGCGCGATGGAATTGGGCGCATGGTAAAACACGAGGTGCTCCAGCACAGGGCACCGGTCCAGGTACCCCTGCACCAGCAAGTACTCCTGCGAGAGCCGGAGGAACGTGACGGTGCGCCCGTGTGCGTCGAGCAGCGCCTCCGTCCGCCGTTGTTCCGCATCCGCCGCGACATATGTGGCAAGGTGTTCGCGAGATAAGTGCAATCGGCGCAGGGCGGGAGTTCGCCAGTTTGATGTTGAGGGCGCGGAGTACCACACGAGTGTCAGACGCAAGCTTTCGAGCTTGTCGAAAGTGAGGATGGGATGTTGATCATCGGCACCCGGAATGGTGATGGCTAGAGACTTCACGCTACTACAAAGCTGCGCCAGGGCAGGGAGGATAGTAGAGTACGGGATATCGCTGCCGAACTGCAGAGACGTGATAGATGAGTTCATAGTCGGGAACACGCAGGGGTTTTCTGGGATCCAAAACACCGGGGAAAATCCGATGTGTGAAAGATTGGGGCAGAGCTTCAGGATCCGCTGGCTTTCCATCTCATATAGTTTAGGATACCCACGGGGAACGAAGCAGTCGATGTCCAGATGCTTCACGAGGGATCCGAGCCCCGCCCTGCCCTCGAGCGCACGAACAAAGAGGGGGAGGTGGGTGATTCGGTGCAGAGCCGCGCTTTCGTAGAGGAGCTCGTTGCCGATGCCATGCCACGATTTGCACACAGCGAGGAGGGAGAGCTTCATGCGCCGATCAGTCGACCAGCTGCTCGTGGGACACGGCAGCCTCGATTTCGCGTCGCTGAACATCCATCGCGGCGGTAGCGCGTATCGAAAGATCATAAGCAAGATTTCCGCGGGCAGACTGGCGGCCAATTCGTTTCGCGAGGACACCTGCGGCATGAGATACACAGTTTTCGTGGGTCCGGGAGTCGCGGCTCACCCTGAGTTTTAGTACAGAGAGGACATGGTTGGTATGTCTGAGGCGAGTCACTTCCTCTTCGAGTTGCTTGTAATCTTGAGAACGTTCGCGATAGCACATCCAATAGACGTAGTTTCCCTCAGGTCTACCATCTCATCCGAGAACTCGTTATGCAGGGTCTCACCAAGGCGTGCCTCAACTGAGAGCGACGAGTATTCGCGTCCGAGGCGTCGGCATCCTTCTCCCGCCGTTAGCAAACAGATTGGATGGTACAGGCAACGCACGAGTTCATCCACGTTCCATATGTCCATCGATATTCTTGAATTCTGGTCGAATCGAGTGAACTTATTTGCCTCAAGCTCGCGGTTGAGTAAGTACTGAGAGCTACGAGACGACAGATATGTCGTTCTTCCTGGCGTATTGCTCCCAGTGGACTATGTGGTGTGGCTGGCAGTTATAGCTTCAGGTTCAACTCGGTAAGAGCTATTAATTAATTAATTAATTAAATAATGGTTCTTGCTTCCTTCTCCCATCCCGCTGTGAGCCTTGTTCCCAGAGACCCAGAGACCCAGAGAGGTCTCTTACGATATTCTAAGCTGTACCATTGGCTTTCTGAATCCCAGAGTCAAGTGTACACCAGCAAGATTACGCCAATAATCTTGCCGACCCTCCTTTCTACCGGATCCGCAGGCAAGCATACGCGTCGCGGCAGACGGCATTGAAACTGTATAAAACTCGTTATTCAGGAGTCTCCAAGGCCTCAATATTCTGTCATGTCTTCTCGTGTTGCAATAATCGGCGCTGGCATTGGCGGCCTCATCCTTGCCCGTATCCTCCAGCTCCGGGACAGCCCGAAGATATCCTTCACCATCTACGAGTCCGACGCCGACAGCTCCGTCCGAGCCGCTCTCGGAGGATCGCTGGATCTCAAATACGACTCTGGCCAGCGGGCAATGCACGACGCGGGCCTACACGCCGAGTTCATGAAGCTCTCTCGTCCTATCGGCGACCAGATGCGTATCCTTGACAAGACCGGCAAAGTCCATTTTGAGGAAGCGGAAGAATCTGGCTTCGCCGACTTCAACCCCGAGATCGACCGGGGCCAGCTGCGCACGCTGATTCTTGACTCGCTCAACCCCGGGACTGTTCAGTGGGGCCACAAAGCGACCGCTGTGCGTAGGGATCCTGCCACCAGCAAATACACCATCGACTTTGATTCTGGTGTGAGTGAAGGCGAGTTAGACATCATCGTCGGCGCCGATGGCGCGTGGTCTCGCGTGCGCCCGCTAGTCTGGCCGGAAGGCAAGCCCGTGTACAGCGGCGTCACATTCCTAGAGACCAAGATTAACATGACGCAAAACGCGCACTTTGCCCCCCTCGTCGGCGCGGGCGCGATGTTTGCGCTGCACGACAGCAAGGCGATCATGGCGCAGCACAACTCGGGCGACCTCATGATGCTCTACGCCGCCGTGCGCGTGCCCGAGGACTGGGCCACTACGTCCGACGTCGCGCGCGCGGAGAGCTCGGTGGACAAGGTCGCGCGCATGCTGGAGCACTTTGGGGGCTGGGACGAGCCGCTCCTGGAGCTCATACGCGCTGGGACGGACGCGGTGGTGCGCCCCATATACGCGCTGCCCTCTGACGCGTCGCCGCGGCTGGTTACCGACAATATCGTGCTCCTTGGAGATGCGGCCCACCTTATGAGCCCCTTTGCGGGCGAGGGCGTCAACCTCGCCATGGCGGATGCGGCGGATCTTGCGAAGGCGCTGGTGGCGGGCAGGCCGCTGGAGAAGTACGAGAAGCTCATGCGGAATCGCGCTAATGGGAGCGCGAAGGAGTCAGCGACGAATTTGGAGCTGTTTTTCGGGGAGGACGCGGCGCACGAGGTGGCTGAGCTGTTCAAGGGCCACAAGATGTTTCCAGGCGCTGTGTATCTCATCAAGTCGTACTTCTATGTCCGTTCGTTTTTTTCGTAGGTGCAGTCTCAGTCTCGTAAAGTAGAAATGTATACAGTATCGCTCTCAAATTGCATGAAATCCAAGAATTCGACGGAGGACTCGAGGTGGTGAAACAGCTTTAAATTTCTTTTGACACGCGTCAACAGCCGCTATGGACGTAAACAGACTCTTGAATAACGGGTTCTATACAGTTTCGCCAGAGAACATTAATATTTGCGTGCGGATGTGGACGAATGCGTTCAGTAGAAAGAATGGTAGAACTAGGAGCCTCGGCAAATTCCGCAGCTCACGCGTAGAATGGCTGTAGCGTATCATGTCAGAGGCTCATGTACGTCGGTACACCCGTTTGTTCCTCATTGGGACCTCGCGGTTATATATCCTCCTCCTCCTCCATAGAAGATCCAAAGAAGATCAGCAATTGGATGGAGACTCGCTGCCGGGATAACACATGGACTGAACGAGCAAAGAAGACGCTTGCTATCGTTGACGACAGAGCTAAACCGAAGGAAGGTTACAGGAATAGTCAGGACAACAGAGTAAGTATACAATACAACACAACTACTTCGCTCTCAGTTGGAGAGAGAGTAACCAACATCACCTGTGGCGTTATAGAGCTTCAGCAGACGGTCAAGCATTGTCTTCCCGTCAGCATCCAATCCAGCACGGAACTGCGGCTCCTTCATCCAGCTCAGCCCGTGCTGGAGGACGTTCCGTGCACGCACTGAGCCACCTGCGACGTTCCCCATGGACGCGTGGAGCGTCGCACGTTCGGCCTGGGAGTCGTACTTTGCGCAGTGCAAGATGTTGGAGTTGTAGAATACGGTTTGTCCAGCTTCGGTATGGTAAGCGAGGCTGTTTCCGCAGTTTGGTCGAAACAGACTTACGTTCAAGCACGACTTTAAGTACCCCAGGCATATCATCGGGATTGGCAGGGGCGTCCGACCCTTGAGAGTGTGCCCGCTGTTCGGGCGTTCTGGGGACCTTGTGGGAGCCCGGGACGACGAAGAGGCATTCATCCTGGTATAACGCGCTGAGGGGTGTGGTCATCAGTGAGGAGCTATTATCAGCGAGGGAATATTTTACGTGTTCCATTGGATCTAAGAGATCGCATGAGAGGCCTGTCGGATCGCAGAGAGGATACACATACACCGTAAGGTTTCCAAGCACCCAGGGCGCGTCGCTCCTCCTCTTCAGTGGCATCCTTATCGATATCGTCGCGATGCCATCGCAAGGCGAAATTGTGGGATTCCGGGTTGATGAGGAGGTTGAAGAGCTCTAAGCAGAGTCGTGAGCCGAAGCTCCAATGCCAACCGAGCGAACCCACCCATCTGAAGCTCGTCTTTGCTGCAGCCCAGGAGATTTCGGACTGCGTCGATTAGTGCCTCCGAAGTGTACCATTGGGAGAACGCTGGCTGGGCAAGATCCGGGTGCATGACATGCTGAACGCCCCAGGAGTCCGGGTTCTCACTGTCGTACGGGGGGAACTGCTTTCCGACGGTGCGACGATGCGGCCAAGAACCTTCGCGGGTGCGAGAAATAACGTCTTTGCAGGCGCTTTTCAAGCGGGGAAAGTCCTCCGGGGAGATGAGGTCGTTAACTATAACGAACCCTTGCTCTTCGAATTGCGCCTTGTGCAAGGCCTGAGCATGTTCAGCGGACATCGGGAAAGAGCGATAAATGGGAGTTTGATGGCTGTGCCATCACGTTCCAGACTTTTCACTTCTTTGCTTCGACTTTCACAGTTTCGCTGGTCGCGGAACCATCCTAAACATCAACGGAAACGCCTGGTCAAAGCGATGGATATGGTGGAAGACAGGCAGAGCTCTAATACATAATTGACAGGAGGTGCCAAACAAAGGCCAATTGCGTCCGAAACCTTGCCGGAAACCACCCAAGTCGCGATGCCAGACATATGGAGCATTTCTGAAATCGTGCGCTGAGAGCTAACATGCACTTTTGTTGTGTTAATGACCGTCGATGGCAGCCTGAGAAGGATCGTGAAGACGCCGGCGTTCTATATTCTCAGCTGGATCACACCTTGGTGAGAATTATTCTCATTAATCTCTTGTGAAGACGCGATTATATTCTCAACTCGCTCGGTGTAGGTGAGACTCAAGCGGCTCGAGGAAGAAAATGCTCGCTTGAAACAGGCCAACCACGTCCTCACTCTAAGACTCGGGGTAAGCCGCGCGAATTATTTTCCAGGTCAAGGAAGATATAGTTCATGCTCAATTCATGCTACAGATATATTGCCGAAGCGACTTTGCCGCTCTGCCACCGGAGATACTACTTATAATCTTTCGCAATGGCTTACCACCCCCATGGATGCTCACTGGGTCGAAATCGATGCTGCTATATCCGACGGATGTCTCCGCGGTTGATCTGCGCATAAAACACACCCTTCTCGGTGTCTGCAAATCGTGGCACGGCGCTGGTACCGAACTGCTCTACGAGACGGTCACCTTCCGTCGAATCACCCAATTGCCGGTCTTCGTTCGCGCGCTCGAGGGCAGGGCGGGGCTCGGCTGCCTTGTGAAGCACTTAAACCTCGACTGCTTCGTTCCCCGCGGATATTCGAAACTGTACGAGCACGAAACCAAACTTATTCTGGAGTTGTGTCCAAATCTTTCACACGTCGGATTTTCCCCGCCCTTTTGGACCCCCGTAACACCCCCATTTCCCGCCATGAACCCATCTATCACGTCTCTAGAGTTCAGTAGCGATATCCCCTATGCCGCTATCCTCCCTGTCCTGGTGCAGCATTGCAGCAGCTTGAAATCTCTGGTCATTACCATCCCGGCTGCAGTCGACGGCGGTCATCCTATCCTTACTTTCACCAAGTTAGAAGACTTGCGTCTAACGCTGGAGCTGGATTCCGCCGTTTCGGGGTCAAACTGGCGAACGCCCAACCTGCGACGATTGTGGCTATCTCGATCCCACGTTGAAATTAGATTCACGCGGGATGCCGAACTGCAGCGGACCGCAAAGCTGCTCGACACCTATGGGCGCACCCTCACGTTCCTCAGGCTCACTCCCTTTCACGCGTCATTCCAGTCATTCCTGGACCGGTGCCCCGCACTGGAGCATCTCGTAACCCACCACATTCCCGTCTCCATCAAACACCCCGTCCTCAAGTACATCGACGTCTTTATGTCCTGCGAGGTCCCTGATCAGCCTACTTCTTGGACAAAAGGGCTTCCGTCCCTCCGCAGGTACCGGCGACTCGATTCCGCGACGAGCATTCTTCGAGACATTCCTCTACCCCTGGATGCTGGGGTCGCAAGAGATAACGCAGATACAAACGTGGAAACGTCGGCCAGCAAGAAGCCCGAGAACCTGCCCGTAGTTCTCGGTTTCAACGACCGTGTCTTGAACGGCCTGCTCATTCACTGGACGGACCACGGCGACGGCCTACATGTCGTTGACGCCGACACCGACGATGAGGGCAGTTCCGACAGCGAAGGTTCCGACATGTCAGACTCAGGCTGGGGCACAGATGTGATGAGATGTGATCTGGACAACCCGCTTTACGAAGAGGAAGACTGGCAGATTAGCCATGATGAAGCAATAGAGATGTTTTATAGGACGCGTAAGGAAGTCTCAGACGTAGAGGATAATTTGTTCCATCTACTCCAGGACTGGCTCATCTATTCGTTTTGTTCGTTACATATTACATCTTCACCTAGACCGCGCACCCGCTCCGAGTAGCTACATAGATACACGGTACTCTGAGCCTTTACAGGAACGCTGGGCTTCCCAATCGCTCGGAATTCTGGTGGTCGATCTTGCTATCGTGGCTGTGCGCTAGGGATCAAGACATCAAAACTTTCTTTCAGTGCTTCGCTCTTTGTTAGCTACCACACTTCAATAGCTGCAATGGCAGCCGCGACGGACATATGGAGCCTGGACGAAATATCCGTAGGTCTACAGTACTCGTTTTCGCTCTTAATGATGGTCATAACCCAGGAGGATCGCGATCACGCCGACGTTCTATATTCTCAGTTGGATCGCACCTTGGTGAGAATCATAACTAAAGACACGATAACGTTCTCAACTCATCCGGTGTAGGTGAGACTCGTTGAGGAAGCGCGCACTTGGTCGCTGAGGAGATCTTTGTTTAGTCGACGTACCGAGATTTCGTTTGGAAGTTCAAGCGTCTTGAGAAGGAAAAGGATCGCCTTGAACACGCCAACCACGTCCTCACCCTGAAACTCGGGGTAAGTCTTGTTCAATAGTGTCTGGGTCAATGAGGATATGATTCGTGCCACAGACATACTGCCAAAGGGACTTTGCTGCTCTGCCACCGGAGATTTTGCTTATAATCTTCCGCTATACCCTGGCGCCCGTATGGATGCTAAGCGGGTCGAGATTTATGCCACCACATCCAACGGACGTCTCGTCGGTTGATCTGCGCATGAAACACGCCATCCTCAGTGTTTGCAAATCGTGGCACGGCGTTGGTACCGAACTTCTCTACGAGACGGTGACCATCCGTCGGATTACCCAGTTGCCGGTTTTTGTTCGTGCGCTCGAGGGCAGGGCGGGACTCGGCGTACTCGTCAAGCACTTGAACGTCGACTCCTTCGTTCCCCGCGGTTACTCGAAATTGTACGAGCACGAAATTAGACGGATCTTAGAGCTTTGCCCAAAGCTTTCACACGTCGGATTTTGCCCGCCCTTCTGGATTTCAGCACTACCCTTCACATTGCCCGCTATGAATTCATGTATCACGTCTCTGGAGTTCGGTAGCGATGTCCCATACTCTGCCATCCTCCCTGCCCTGGTGCAGTTTTGTGGCAGCTTGAAGTCCCTGGCCATCGCCATCCCGGCTGCGTGCGAAGACGGGCATCCTAAACTTACTTTCGAAAAGTTGGAGGATCTGCGTGTAACGCTCGAATTGCAGTCCTCGGTTTCGGGGTCAAACTGGCGAACACCCAACCTGCAACGATTGTGGTTATTCCGAGCCCAAAGTATCGATTTCTCGGCGGATGCCGAACAACTGCGGACCGGAGAGCTACTCGACGCACACGGGCGCACCATCACGTTCCTTAGGCTCTCCTCTGTGCACTATTTAGCTCAGGAATTTCTAGACCGGTGTCCCGTACTGGAGCATCTCGTCTGGAACCGCACTCCCGACTACATCCTGCACCGCCCTCCTCCCAGCTACATCACGCACCCTACCCTCAAGTTCATCGACGTCTTCGCGTCGTGCGGCGCTACTGCTTCAGCCAGTCCGACAGGCAAGCTTCCGTCTCTACTCAAGTACCGGCATTTTGATGCCGCGATGAGTCCTCTGCGACACATTCCTTTAACCACCGATGCTGGGATCACAAGAGATAACGAGGAGGCTGGGACCGCGGAGCACGACGAAGACGCAGATGCGGGGGCTGCGGGAGACAACAAAGATGGAAAAGTGACGCCGACCACAGAAAACCTACCCGTATTGCTGGGGTTCAACGAACGCGCTGTAAATGGCCCACTGATTCACTGGGTGGCGGACCACAGCGACGAGGATTATATTTCCGACGACGACGACGACGAGGACGACGACGAGGACGACGAGGACAAGGGCCCGGTCGTCTGTTCCAGCAAGTATTACTATCCGGACTCGGACTCGGACTCGGACTCGGACTCGGACTCGGACTCGGACTCGGGTTCGGATGCGGTCACTGACGACGAGGAATGTGATCTGGGCAACCCGTATTACTTGGGGGAATACTGGGAGATTGGCCGTGATGAAGCAATAGAGATGTTCTACAGGACGCATGAGGAGTAAGTAGGTAGGGTGTGTGTGTAAGGGATGTATGGATGAATGTGCGGCAACTTGCAATACTCTCAGAAACTACTATGCTCGATGGTGATTGACTGGCCGTATAGGATAGTCATGAATGAGGGCCCGCAATCGGAGAGCTGAGTATGTCGGGCTTCGCAGTTCTCTCCACAACAGGAATGTATGA
This sequence comes from Mycena polygramma, assembly GCA_029449255.1. Classification (NCBI taxonomy): domain Eukaryota; kingdom Fungi; phylum Basidiomycota; class Agaricomycetes; order Agaricales; family Mycenaceae; genus Mycena; species Mycena polygramma. The sequence continues at coordinate 1,751,846 of JARKID010000003.1, forward strand.
TGAGGCTGCCCGTTTTTGTGTTGAGATATAGCCAAGGTGGCGGAGCCCAGGTCGGAGCGCTGTTGGATGTGCAACCAGAGTTAACGTTTTTCGACGCTGACGGGCCGACTGCAGCTGAAGCGTTGTTCAGCTCGCCGCCGCGCGCGGAATTGCAAGTACTGCTCGACGCTGGCAGACCCGGGGAGCACTGCCTGTATCTGCAGAGAAACATGCGGACATGCGTCCTTTGCGCGTCCTTCACGCAGTCGGAAGACTGGCTTGACGGCCTGCTGCGCGCATTGGACGCCCAAATGCCTGACGTGCCTTGCCTAATGCCCCAGTGGAATGGACGGAGGTGCATGGCGTGGCGGATTTGGATGGGGGATGGTGCATGTGTGTCGCAGCTGCTTCGGTCGCGGCAGCAAGGGGTCGGTGCGCAGCCCTGCGTGTCCGATGGAAGGTTCGTTATTATCCTGGGCTGCAACGAACTTGACAGCGATGAGAATTGGGAGAATTGATAGTCAAGAAACGCGGGAGCATGACGTTGGCGTGGAGAGATGAGGGGAAATGAAAATGGGGACGGAGGAGTAGCTAGAGTCCATCTTATCCAAGGCGATTCGGAGGATGTTCAGAACAAAATGCTGGATGGTGGACCATCCGCTTCCCAGTCACCGGCAGCGACTTCTTGTATATGACGCAAACCGACCCGTCGAAGAAGAGAATCGATGCCATTGAAGACCTGAGCCAGCCGTATGTTAGCAACATGAATCGGACTTGGCAGCACACATACCTATACATTCTCCCGCAGCTCATCCCACCCAGCAAGCTCAAAGATCACCGGCAAATGCTGCCACACCTCCTCGCGCCCCGCCTTATGCTGCGCCTGCGCATTCGCCACACACTCCGCACACACATTCATCGCCTGCCAGCGCACGAACAGCTTCAGTGGGTTCGGCGCCTTCGCGCTCTCGAGCACGCGCCACTCCTTCTGCGGGCCGCGCGCGAGCCCGCATTGGGTCAGCGTCGTGCAGCTCGGCGCGGGGCGGAACGCGAACAAAAACGAATGCGACAGGCTCATCTCGGCCCAGCGGAGGCGCTCGCGGCCGACGAGGCACACGGCCTTTTCGCGCCACGAGACGTCCAAGGGGGTGTCCGTGACGATGCGCGAGAGGCCCATGCGCGCGACGCAGTAGAATGCGTAGGGGAGGATCTCGCGCACGTTGCATTCCTGCGCGAGGAGGACGGTGCGCATGACGTCGTCGGATTTGTAGTGCTTCCTGTGCGGGCTGGAGATCATGGTGTTGTAGTCTGCGAAGGTTGAGGGGAACCGGGCTTTCAGGATGGAGATGCACCGTTGGCGAAGAGAGACGATCATGTATTTCGTGCTGAGGCGGAGCATGCCGGAGATCCACGATAGCACGTCGGCCAGCTCGTCCGGCAGAGTATCGAAATGGCTGGTTCTAAGTATCAGCGCTGGATAGGATCGCGAGCGTTGTTACACACGAAGGATGGTATATCCCTTTCAGCAGGTCCACAAAGTCTTGCGCCTCATCGTGCAGCTGAACGACATGGCAGCCTTCAATCATCTCCTGGCCCTTGGTCGCCGGCGGGGGTTGCGGAACAGTAAACAGCCCAGCAAAGACTTCCGAATGGGTAGACAGCACCGTCTGGTGGACCCGAAACATGAGCGCGCCGACCAGAATGACTATGGAGCCGTCGTGGAACCAGAACTCTTCGTATCGCTTTGCATCCAGATGCTTCCGCACCAGCCTCAGACTGGAGGCTGGTATCGACGCGGGCTTTGCGCATGATTCAGAGGATCGGATGACGCTCATTCGAATAGATAGCTAATAAACAGACGATTTGAGGGGAGCAGCTGGAGCAGGAAAGGGTAGGAAGGAGGTGCGCAGTTGCGGCAAGTGTGCCGACATTTTGTAACCGTGCAAGCCTGGGCACCTTCTTTTGGTAAGCTCAGAACAGAAAAGGACACGGCGCCAAAAAAAATCCTCAGGCTCAAGTACCACCTCAGTCTACTGTCTATTAGCGCGGGGCCATGCGATTAACGCTCTAGTATAATAATTCTATCAACCAAAGTATTACCACGAATTTAACGCCCGACTGGCCAGCTCGAATCCAAGGAACGTGGCCCCGTTCGCAAACGGAGACCTGGCGCGACATACATAAGCATGTAGACGCGGGTTGGCAGAAAAGGACTGACCGAATCAACGTGGGGGTAAGGCCCCGGGTAAACGCAGCAATGCCCTCTGTCCGCCAGACCGTGCGCACACAATCAATCGACGATTTATACTTCTGCCCCGTCGCAGCAGTGAAGCCGTCGGTCTGCATTCGCGACTTGATCATATCTATGGGGTATATAACGGCCCACAGCTGATTACCTTTAGATTAGAACGAAGGATGGAGGATGGACGAAAAGCGAAAAGCACTCACGGCGTAACCAGCAGCCGCGCCGTACAGGACAGCGTTGAGGGGGCTCAGCTGGTCTCGCTTGATGCCCTTCTGCGCCATCTCGCGCTGCACGAGCTTTTCGTACGCGAGGAAGTAGACACCGTAGCCAGCGGCCTCGCGGACGAGCGTCACGCCCTGTCCCTTGAACACTCCAGGGATGCCGTGCGCAGAGTATATCTTCTTGATGGCGTTGAAGGGGCCATTGTAGTCGGGCTTGACCGACGACTGTGTTTGTAGACCTGGATATGGGAGTTGGAAAAAAGCAGGACAGCAAGAGGAATAAGCTCACGAATTCGAATGTGCTCCACGGGTCCAGAGACGAACCCGTTGGCAATACCCGCAAGGACACCGGCCGTGAAGATCTGACCACCGCTCAGGGTCGCGCCGCCCTCTCCGCCCGTGCCCCTGGCAAGATTTCGGGCAGCAAAGATGCGTTTTGTGTACTCGAGCGCGCCAAACTGGATAGACACGCACACCCCGATGCCGAGGAGCGGTGTAAGGGTGCCCTGTAGACCGATATAGCGCCAGAACGCCATCGATAAGCGCGTAAAATACCTTGTAAAACGCGAGCGGCCCCTCGTTCTTGAGGATCCCCGTCGCGCAGTGCATCATCCCCGTGTAGGTGCCTTTCGAAGCGGTTTGCATTCGCTTGCATAACGGTTCATCCTGGGACCAACCTGAGGAGGAACTGCACCCACAACTTTGACAATGTCGAAGGGTTGGCCGACGAGCACCTGCGCGATTCCACCGGCGGTGCCAGCTGTCAGGTCCTTTACTGTCTTGTTTACGGGCATGGCGGCTTCGAGCTGGGCAAGCCTTGGTCGACACGTTTAAGGGCCTGGCGGTGGAGAACGGGGATGAACAGGGTTAAGCTCTGCAAGCGCCATATAGTTCTCCGAAAAAAAAAACTGACAGTCCGATGCAAGTCCGAGTCCGATAACGGGTATTGCACCGCCTTTCAAGCTTGTCCTTTGCCTCAACGACGATAATTTATTCCTCTCTAGATGGCCGATGCCACTATGGAGGCTGCGACGGCGGAGCTGGAAGAGGAAGACTGGGACGGAGAATACGAGGAAGACGAGGATGAGGAGGATCTCGAAGCCCAAGCACAGCGCCTTCAGGAGCAGCTGTGGGCCGACATCAGGAACGTGAGCGCGTCCGCGCCTCCCCCAACACCACCACCACGTCCAAAGGAACAAGCCGCGGTCCTAACCGTGCGCGCAATCCTTGCTTCCCTGGAACACGATGCTCTGGCTCAGTCTACGCTCGCGGCTGCCAAAATCCCTGACTTCGGGGACGACTCTCTCCTGGCCATCCTGCGCAACATAGCGGACTCTGGAAAGATTCCCCGGGGGGTCGCTCTGCCCATCAGCCGCTTCGTCGTGTCTCTCGCGAAATCGGAGGTCTTATTTGGGAGCCTCCGCCATTCCGACGCGCCTTGTGTCCAGCTCAAGCGAAAACGGGAGGAGGCAGATGAGCACGAGCGGGAGGACAAGCGCCTGTGTCTCAGCAAGCATCCTCTTTATGTGGAGGTCGCAGAGGCCGTCCGTGTCATTTCGCAGACCATCACCAACTCGCAGGCCCTCGATGCACCCCTCATCGCCTCTATCCAGCCTCAGCTGCATCGGGTTTTTCTCTTTGCCGTCACCTCGTCCGCAGCACCCGGTTCCAATACGAACGCGTTACAAGAGATCAGCGGCCTCATCCAGGTCTTGGGCGTCCTCAGCGGGACCCAGATCGGCCAGGCGTCCAACGCCGAGGTCTCCACTGCGGTGTACCCCTGCCTCGTCGACGGCTGCGGCAAGTTCTTCGCGCGGCTGTACAGTCTCCGCGCGCATCGGCACGGCGTCGCGTGGAAATGCGCCGGGTGCAACAAAGTCTTTCCGCGTCAGGACGCGCATAAAACCACCGCCAAGTGCGTCAACGCCGCCTTCGTCGAAGTGCAGGCAACCGCCCAGGACCCCGAGGAAGGCGAGCTCGAAGCCGACATCGTCTCCGAGGTACAGACGACCGTCCTGGCACTGCATGCGTTGCTGCAGGCCCACGTCGCCCGTGCGCTCGGCGCCTCCGCCCCATCGCCTGACCCCACCAACGGCCAGGCGACACTCGCGAGCGTGATTGCGCGCGCACAATCCACACACGCTACCAATGCGGTTTTGGCGCCCCCCGCCGCACCGCCTCCCACGAGCGCTTCCCTCTCCGTATACGGCCTCTCCGGCGAGCAGACGAAACAGCTCGAGGAGGCGATCACGAACGCTGCGACCGCTGCGCAGGCCGAGGCGGAAGCGCAAGCCGCGCTCGAAGAAGACGAGGAGGACGGCGACGGCGACGGCGACGAGGACGATCCCAACTTTACAAGTCCAATGCCGCCTCGAATCCCACCCCAAAATTAAAATACAAGTGTCTGTAAGTTGTATATACCTCGTCCGTTATCGTTCACCAACCCCCGCCCCGCCCCGCAGCCAACGTAATCGCTAATTACTTCGTCGTCGTCGTCGTCGAAGATGCGTTAAGAATATATAAAGAAGCAAAAGGATTGCTTTTGCGATCCGATAGGAAACGTTCAAATTCTCTTCGCTGGTTCGCGGATTATTGTATCACTTGGGTGCTTACCGTAACCGACGCCGCACGCAAATCGCAAAAAAAAATCACATCTTGGAGACCTTGGAGTTTGGCGTGCGCCCCTCTTCGTATAGTCTTTGTTCCTACTTGGCGCGCTCGCGCCAGTGCGCTTGATGGGCCGCCGTCTGCTGCGCCCATTGGAGCGCGATCGCGTCGGCGATGCTTAATGGTGGCGGCGTGGGCGTGGGCGACTTCCGACGCGTCGCTGCTGCTCCGGCTTTTTGTTTCTTGGACGGGGATGATGAATTGGACGACATCATCTAGGACAAAGAGGCGTAAGCCCACGTCGCCCCTGCGTTGGGCGCCTCCGTCCCATTATCTGGCCCTACCAACGGTCAGGCGACACTCGCGAGTGTGATTGCTCGCGCACAACTCACCCAGGCTCGCCGACCGACACACGCCACCAATGCGGTGGCGCCCCCCGCGCCTGCACCCGCACCTCCTCCCACGGGCGCTTCCCTCTCTGTATACGGGCTTTCGGGCGCGCAGACGAAACAACTCGAGGAAGCGATCACAGTCCAAGTTCAATGCCGCCGCCTCCGCCGGCGTAACCACGAATTCCACCCCGAAATTAAAATACAAGTGTCTGTAAGTTGTATATACCTCGTCCGTTATTAAAACGTTCACCAACCCCGCCGCGCAGCCAACGTAACCGCTAATTACTCCGTCGTCGTCGAAGATGCGTTAAGAATACATAAAGAACTGGAGATTGCCTTTGCGATCTGATAGGGATGTTCAAATTCTTTTCACTGGTTCGCGAATATCGTGTCGTGCTTACCGAGGCACGGCCGCAAATCACATCTTGGAGACCTTGGAGTTTGGCGTGCGGGCGCGCCGCCCCTCTTCGTAGACTCTTTGTTCCCACTTGGCGCGCTCGCGCCAGTGGGCTTGCTGTGCCGCCGTCTGCTGCGCCCACTGCAGAGCAATCGCGTCGGCAACGCTTAATGGTGGCGGCGTGGGCGTGGGCGTTGGCGTGGGCGACTTCCGACGCGTCGCTGCTGCTCCGGATTTTTGTTTCTTGGACGGGGATGATGAATTGGACGACATCATCTAGGACAAAGAGGCGTAAGGACATACGGCACGTCGAGGGAGTGAGTGGAGGGCATATGCATACTGGAGGACGGACGGGACGAGGGTAGTTGTTCGCGAGTAAGTAGTTTAGAAAGAAGGATGCGCTGAACCTTATAAACACCGCACGCCACACCTAAGGGGTGAGGATTGATTGTAGGGCGCGTGCGGCGGTGTGCTTCAAGACGCCCACTCGGGAACAATGGAGTGCCCAGATTAGGAAGCGTGATCAGGAAGTGATCATAAGTACCGAAATGGAAGTCTCAAAGCCTGGAGGTATGCTGATCTACCCATCCTTTGTTGGCCCAATGCGGCCGGTGTAAGCGAGTTCGTGCGCTTTGGCCTTGCAGCCACAATTACGATTTTGTAAGCTTTTTTTCTGGTTGCGAGTCGAGCGAAAACGCGGACCAAGCGTTTTGTTTTATTTCCCACCGCCCGCCACCCCAAATCAAACGGGACACGACGAGGCAGCATGTTGAGCGGTTCCACCGTTTTCGGCCACTCGTAGGGCGAGAAGTAACGTTCCTGGCACTGCCGGCACCAGACGGCTCACCAGGCCACCGGCAGCGGCAATACCCTTCAAATGCGAGGGAATATATCCGTCGGAATGTAGGGCATGCAAGAACGCCTGATCTTGATGAGGAATGCGGGTTCTAGCCTCGTAGCGGGTCAAACTGCGTCTCTGAAGAATTCCGACTGAGCTCATAAAGTCCTGGAGCGATGATGGGTTGTTTAACCGATAGAAGATACCTTGAACCATGGGCGACCTCGAGTCATATCTGCGACCACAGTTGTCGTCGCCAAGATTACCCGACAACGTGCCTGGGCCCCGCAGCGCACGGATGGCGAGCGCATTGCAATGTTCGAACCTATTGGGGAACGCTCGAGTCAATTGCAGAAACGTTGCGGAGGTCTTGATGATTTCGGCCGAAACGCTCGTGATATTCAGTCCCTCAACGAGGGCATTTGGATTCTAGAGTGGGACGGCACGAAGGCCATGTCGGTCGGTACAAAGAGAATATGAGTACAAAGCAGGAGGCAATTCATGATACAAAGCAGGGAAAATGTTACCGGAGCGCAAGCACAAATGTGGCTATCCCAACTGATCCACATCCATCAGCGAGGGAAGTTGCGTCAGACACCTCGGGGGACGTCATGTCGCGGGTGTCTACAAAGAACCGTAGACGAAGGAACGTTATTCAAAATGTGCCATAATCCCGACGGCTACTCACCGCAGCCCCGACCCCATACATCGCTCGCCGCGTTTGGTTCTGTCATTGCCTTTGTCAGACAACGCTGTCCCGCCAGCTGCGCTCAAACAACACACCGATATGATCACAATATGCTTATGGAAATGTCGCGCCTCGTCCGCAAACCGGTGCGCCTTGTGTATATTTTTGGGGTTGATACAGCGGGGAAATTCTTGCGTCGCCTTTACCTCCCGCAGCTGATCGGTCAATCTAGGGATGAGACAGTTAGTCTACGCCCGCAATGCTGAGCACAAGATCGGAGGACTAACCTGATATGCGTCTGGCGGATCGAGTCTATCTGCGCGTCGTCGAGTCGTTCAACGCACTTCTGGAACTCCTCCCCGGCCTTGTTGATGTAGTAGCGGCCCTCGTTCAGCTTCCCCACTAGCGAGTTTTCCATAGTCAAGGGGTTCGTATTGGCGCTGCCGTCGCCGGTCGTACTAGTAGTCGCGGACGCGTCTGCGGCATCGGTATCGTCTGCCGCCGCGGAGGAGCCGAAGGGGTTTTCGGCAGAGGCCATGGCAGGTATGGGGCGAGGATCGGAGGGTTCGTGCCAGTTAAGATTCGTGTCGAAGCATAGAAGAACCGACCGCAGACCCTCGGAACGTGAAGTAACTCTCAAGATACTAAGGACAACAAAGGCGTGAGCCGAAAGTGACGGAACTGGTAATCGATCGGTCCAGGAAACAAAGGACAGAGCGCGCGCCTATATTATTGAATAGAGTCTTTGTGTTTTCTCCTATATTGGTCGGCGTCGGGAAACCCGAATTTAGTAATACCGGCATCTTTGTGGGTCCTAAAGCGCAGGCGGAGGTCGGCCATCTGTCCAAATTCTGATCCTGGCAAGAATTGCAAGGTCTCCGTGTGGTGGTCTTATTTTACTTTTGAGGTGCTGGAATAATAATCCGCTTGAAGCAGTCTGTCCTACGGTTTAGGAACCACCGTCGATCATAGCATGGAGGATGCAATTTTGAGCAATGCTTTCGCCACGAATTTTAGGCAGCGGCGGGAGGACATTCATCGACGGGCCGTCCAATAGGAAGGAAGTACCGGCACACCGCGCCGTTCTGCCGAGAAGTGTCGCGTCCGAAAGAATGGAACGCCACTTAACGAGAGTTGAGGAATGGAAGCTCGCGAAGTCCGTATCTGCAACAGAAGAAAATGCAAATAAGGACTTGGAGTATCTTTCAAGATCCGCAAGGTCCGAAAGGGCCTGCAATGCCCGACGGCCTACATGAGACACAGAGAAACAGATATCTTGAGCGAGCTGGAGCTCTCATTGGAAAAGGAACATATCCAATCTGGGAAGACGGAGAGGTCTCGACACCTTATCGGGAAGAAGCGAAGCAGTGGGTACATGGGTGTCCAACATTCGTCAGCCCGCATGTCTCGCCACAAGAGGTTAGACCCAGCTGCTCTTGTGGGTGTGGGGGGTGGTGATCTGTGGTGATAGGACTTCAGGACATTGACCGAGCAGATCTCCGCGGAATGTAGCCGGAACAAGATGGGGCAGGTGAGAGAAACCGCCGACAGAGAATGTAGAGAGAACATTTCAAGTTTCTTCCCGTTCATTCTCTGAAGCTGTACGACGGCGAATGTGAGGCGAAAGTGGTGACAGTCATGGTGTGCGCTGAATGGTTTGTGTGTACAGGGCGCCTAACTCATCGCGGGTCCAATCAAACTGCAGTTTGTGGGCGCGGCGCGAACTTGTCACTCATCAGCATCATCGTACTTATGAAGCGCAGCCCCAACGGTCATACACTCGTTCTGTGAAGATAACCTAATCAGACCTGGAACTCGCATTGAGGAATGTGCACACCTAAGTAATTATGCAGGCGATGCTGCCTCGGGCCGTTCGGCCGGTCATCTTGAGGAATGAGCAGTCGAATATGCGACGAGAATGATGGCGTACAAGGCATTCCTTTCTCCAGGAAGACAAATGACTCCACCGCCTTAGAGGAGCGATATATGTTACGCCGTGGACTCGCTTGCGAGCATATCTTCAATGAGACTGGGATCGACGGGGATCTCCGCCGTGCGCAGATATTCATCGTTCCTATATCATTATTATTCAGCCCCGCGGGGGCAAGCCAAGTGACGGACGGCTCACCAGAACTATGATGGAGGGTGATTCGTTAGCTAGGAGGAAGAAGATGAACGCTGCATACACACCTTCGAGTAATGTCTCGACCCAGAGTCACATCTGAAAATCAGCTGTAAACCACAGCGCCGCCGGTAGTCAGAGCGCAAACACGCACAGAACGGTGACGATCCGCTCCCCACTGTGCCAGCCCATCTTCTTGACGAGCCGGACACACGCGACGAGGTTGCAGGCGCTACTCGAGCCGACGAAGATCCCATCGTGCTGCACCAGATACCGAGCCATCGCGACCGCCTCAGGGTCGGTGACACTGCGGACAATTCAGTCCACGGTCAGGTCTCCAGGCAGAGGAGAGGACATACCGGAAGGCGTCGTCGATGATGGGCAGCGCCAGCTCAATGTTCTGCGTGAGCCTGTTGATGCCTCTGCACAATGTTTAAAAGATGCAATTATGAAGCACGAGCGGACACACATTCCCTCGACTACCGTATCGACCTGGTGCCGCCGCTTCGTCCCCTCTTTCTCGCGCTGGTCGAACATGACACCATGCTTGACCTGATGTGGATGAGTAACGGACAGACGAGACCCTGCAAGACCCGTACCTTGTTGTAAAGCCCACTACCCTCGGGGTCAGCGAGGCAGATCAACACGTCTTCCTCCATCGACTTAAGGAAACGCCCGACGCCAGCGAGGGTCCCGCCCGTACCTGGCAGTCAGAATGAGCATGAGACCGGGTCACAGATGTAGTGCGACAAACCTGCTCCACTCACGAACGCCTTCACATTCCCATTCGTCTGGCGCCACACCTCCGGACCCGTACCGTCAAAGTGGGCATCGTAGTTGCTCTTGTTCTCGAACTGGTCCGCGAAGAACCCCCGCGCGTCCGAGTCCGTCAAGACAGCGATAGAGTCACCTAGACCAGAGACCACAGAGGTGGAGGAGGTGGAGGAGAATGCGAGTGCGCGTTGCTTGGCGATATTCTACAGCGTGGTCGATGACCTGCAGAAACGTAGAGACGGCGGGCTTACGACGAACTGGGGGTACGTATGATTAGCTGAAAGGAATTCGAATGGGATGTAAGGCTGACCTGCTTCTTGTCGACGATGCTTGCGGGACGCACCTGCTCCACGTCTGCACCAAGCGAACGCAGAGCATGTAATTTTTCAGAAGCCATGTCGTCCGGGGTTATGATAGCTAACGAAAGAAAGAAGATTATCCGTCCGAACGCCAGCCGCGAAAGGAATCAGTGACACTTACTTACATCGTACCCTCGTGCGCGCGCGACCATAGCTAGCGAGATGCCCGTTGACCCAGAGGTTCCCTCGAAGATACGCGAGCCCGTGTTTGGGTGGAGAAGACCTTGCCGCTCCGCGTCGTCGATCACTACAGGAGCGAGATTGGATTACGAAGGTATTAGAAAGCCTTCAACCTACTGCGCACGGCGACGCGGTCCTTGACGCTACCCCCGGGATTCAGAAACTAGACAACAGTCCTTAGAGCACGAAGCGAGGCCAGGGGAAAAGGCCTGCCTCCGCTTTCGCGAGAATGTCGACGTTGAGAGCCTTGGAGAGTGAAGGTATGCGTACAAGCGGTGTGTTTCCTGGGTGGCAAGTCAGAGACTCTTTCAGCGAGCTCAGGGTGCACACACCAATCACACCCACTATGCCATTCAGTACATCGTCGCTCCGCAGTTCAATTGGCCGGCTTTCAAGCTCGGAAATTTGGGATTGGGAGAGGGCAATGCGCCGGCGCCGGCGCTGGAAGTATTGGACAACGGCCGACGAGGAAACCGAGAGAGAGATCCCAAGTACGATTCCAAGAATCAGTGGGCGCGCCGTCCGAGGTAGCGGCGGTAAAAAATCGAGGAACTTCATGGGAGGAAAGAACCGAGATCGCGGTCACGGGAGGAAGCTCCACTCCCGATATCATCCCTTGCCGCGTCGCCAACGCGTCTATATGCCGAAAGATACTATGTAGGTCGTTTTCAAAAGGATATAAATTCATCTACTCGAGATTCGAGCCTATTCTAATCCTCACGCGTCCTATAAAAAATCTCTATTGCTTCATCACGGCCAATCTCCCAGTATTCCCCGACGTAATACGGGTTGCCCAGATCGTATCCCTCGTCGTCGGTGACCGCATCCGAGCCCGGGCTCGAGTCCGAGTCCGAGTCCGAGTCCGAGTCCGTGTCTGAGTCCGTGTCCGAATACTCGCTGGAATAGTCGACAGAGCCCTTGTCGTCATCGTCGTCGTCGGGAAAATAATCGGGGTCGCTGTGGTCCGCCCAGTGAATGGGCGGGCCATTCACAGCGCGCTCGTTGAACCCCAGAAGTACAGGCAGGTTCTCTGTGGTCGGCGTCACCTTGTTGATACGGGGTGTTTCCACTTTTCCATCTTCATTGTCTCCCGCGGCCCCCGTATGTTTGTCGTGTCCCGGGGCGCCGACTTCCTCGTTCTTTCCCATGGCCCGAGCATCGGGGGTTAAGGGAATGTGTCGCAGGAGGGTCGTCGCAGAATCAAGATGCCGGTACCTGCGCAGTGACGGGAGCTTGTTCGTCGGACTGGGTAAACCAATAGCGTCGCAGGACACAAAGACGTCAATGAACCTGAGGGTAGGGTGTGTGATGGAGTCGGGGGCCTGGTGCAAGACGAGATGCTCCAGCACGGGGCACCGGTTCAGGAAATCCTGGGACAAAAAGTGGTGGGCGGTGAGCCTGAGGAACCTGATGGTGGGCCCGTATGTGCTGAGCAGTTCTTCCGTCCGTCTTTGCTCGACAGTCGGGTCGACTTCAGTATTGGTTCCGTGTTCTCGAGATAACCATAATCGTCGCAGGGCGGGGGCTCGCCAGTTCGACCCCGAAACGACGGAATACAGCTCAAGCGTGAGACGCAAGTCTTCCAACTTGTCGAAAGTAAGAGTAGGGTGATCGTCTTCGGCACTTGGGATGGTGAAGGCCAGAGACGTCAGGCTGCCGCAAAGGTGCACCAGGGCAGGGAGAATGGCAGAGTAAGGGATGCTGCTGCTAAACGCCAGAGATGTGATGGAGGAGCTCATAGCGGGCAATATGGGAGGAATTCCTGTGATCCCAAACACCGGGGAAAATCCCACGTGTGAAAGATTCGGGCAGAGGTCCAGGATCCGTTTGCTTTCATGCTCGTGCAATTTCGAGTATCCCCGGGGAACAAAGCAGTCGACGTCCAAATGCTTCACGAGGGAGCCGAGCCCGGCCCTGCCCTCGAGCGCGCGAACAAAGACGGGCAAATGGGTAATCCGACGCAAGGTGACCGCCTCATAGAGAAGTTCGGTACCAACGCCATGCCACGATTTGCAGACACTGAGAAGGGCGTGTTTCATGCGCAGATCAACCGACGAGACGTCCGTCGGATATGGCAGCATCGATTTCGACCCGCTGAGCACCCATACGGGGGCCAGGGCTTTTTGGAAGATTATAAGCAAAATCTCCGGTGGTAGACCAGCAAAGTCGCTTCGGCAGTATGTCTGTGGCACAAAGGATAGTGTTATTGACCTAGAACATTATCGAACGCGACTTACCCCGAGTTTCAGGGTGAGGACGTGGTTGGCGTGTTTGAGGCGATCATTTTCCTCCTCAAGGTGCTTGAACTTCCAAAAGAGCTCGCGATATGTCGTCTAGAGTCTGTACTCAGCGAGTGCGCGCTTACACATTCGCGACTCTCTCACCTACAAGGGGGGAGTTGAGAACTTTATCACGTCTTTAGTTGCGATCCTCACCAAAGTGCGGTCCAGCTGAGAATATAGAACGTCGGCGTGATCGCGATCCTCCTGGATTATGACCGTTATTAAGAACAGAAACGAGTGCTGGAGACCTACGAATATTTCGTCCAGGCTCCATATGTCCATCGCGGCTGCCATTGCAGCTATTGAAGTGTGGTGGCTAACAAAGAGCGAGCGAAGCAAAGTTTTGATGTCTTGATCCCTAGCGCACAGCCACGATAGCAGGATCGACCACCAGAATTCCGAGCGATTGGGAAGCCCAGCGTTCCTGTAAAGGCTCAGAGTACCGTGTATCTATGTAGCTACTCGAATCGGGTGCGCGGTCTGGGTGAAGATGTAATATGTAACGAATAAAACGAATAGCTGAGCCAGTCCTGGAGTAGATGTAACAAATTATCCTCTACGTCTGAGACTCACGCGTCCTGTAAAACATCTCTATTGCTTCATCATGGCCAATCTGCCAGTCTTCCTCTTCGTAAAGCGGGTTGTCCAGATCACATCTCATCACATCTGTGCCCCAGCCTGAGTCTGACATGTCGGAACCTTCGCTATCGGAACTGCCCTCGTCGTCGGTGTCGGCGTCAACGACATGTGGGCCGTCGCCATGATCCGTCCAGTGAATGAGCGGGCCGTTCACAACACGGTCGTTGAAACCGAGAACTACGGGTAGGTTGTCCGGGTTCTTGTGGGTCGACGCCACTCCGATGCTTGACGTTTGCACCTTGCTATCTGCGTGATCTCTCGTGGCCCCGTCGTCGGGGGGTAAAGGAATGTCTCGAAGAATGCTCGTCGCGGAATCGAGTCGCCGGTACCTGCGGAGGGACGGAAGCCCTTCTGTCCAAGAAGTAGGCTGATCAGGGACCTCGTAGGACATAAAGACGTCGATGTACTTGAGGACGGGGTGTTTGATGGAGACGGGAATGTGGTGGGTTACGAGATGCTCCAGTGCGGGGCACCGGTCCAGGAATGACTGGAATAATGCGTGAAAGGGAGTGAGCCTGAGGAACGTGAGGGTGCGCCCATACGTGTCGAGCAGCTTTTCGGTCCGCCGCAGTTCGGCATCCCGCGTGAATCTAATTTCAACGTGGGATCGAGATAGCCACAATCGTCGCAGGTTGGGCGTTCGCCAGTTTGACCCCGAAACGGCGGAATCCAGCTCCAGCGTTAGACGCAAGTCTTCTAACTTGGTGAAAGTAAGGATAGGATGACCGCCGTCGACTGCAGCCGGGATGGTAATGACCAGAGATTTCAAGCTGCTGCAATGCTGCACCAGGACAGGGAGGATAGCGGCATAGGGGATATCGCTACTGAACTCTAGAGACGTGATAGATGGGTTCATGGCGGGAAATGGGGGTGTTACGGGGGTCCAAAAGGGCGGGGAAAATCCGACGTGTGAAAGATTTGGACACAACTCCAGAATCCGTTTGCTTTCGTGCTCATACAGTTTCGAATATCCGCGGGGAACGAAACAGTCGAGGTTCAAGTGCTTCACAAGGCAGCCTAGCCCCGCCCTGCCCTCGAGCGCGCGAACGAAGACTGGCAACTGGGTGATTCGACGGAAGGTGACCGTCTCGTAGAGCAGTTCGGTACCAGCGCCGTGCCACGATTTGCAGACACTGAGGAGGGTGTGTTTTATGTGCAGATCAACCGCGGAGACATCCGTCGGATATAGCAGCATCGATTTCGACCCAGTGAGCATCCATGGGGGTGGTAAGGCATTGCGAAAGATTATAAGTAGTATCTCCGGTGGCAGAGCGGCAAAGTCGCTTCGGCAATATATCTGTAGCATGAATTGAGCATGAACTATATCTTCCTTGACCTGGAAAATAATTCGCGCGGCTTACCCCGAGTCTTAGAGTGAGGACGTGGTTGGCCTGTTTCAAGCGAGCATTTTCTTCCTCGAGCCGCTTGAGTCTCACCTACACCGAGCGAGTTGGGAATATAATCGCGTCTTTACGAGAGATCAATGACAATGAGAGTAATTCTCACCAAGGTGTGATCCAGCTGAGAATATAGAACGCCGGCGTCTTCACGATCCTTCTCAGGCTGCCATCGACGGTCATTAACAAAACAGAAGCGCATGTTGGCGCTGAGAGCGCACGATTTCAGAAATGCTCCATATGTCTGGCATCGCGACTTGGGTGGTTTCGGTAAGTTCGGACGTAATTCCTTTGTTTGGCACCTCCTGTCAATTATGTATCAGAGCTCTGCCTCCACCATATCCATCGCTTTGACCAGCCGTCTCCGTTAATGTTTAGGATGGTTCCGCGACCAGCGAAACTGTGGAAGTCGAAGCAAAGAAGTGAAAAGTCTGGAACGTGATGGCACAGCCATCAAACTCCCATTTTATCGCTCTTTCCCGATGTCCGCTGAACATGCTCAGGCCTTGCACAAGGCGCAATTCGAAGAGCAAGGGTTCGTTATAGTTAACGATCTCGTCTCCCCGGAGGACTTTCCCCGCTTGAAAAGCGCCTGCAAAGACGTTATTTCTCGCACCCGCGAAGGTTCTTGGCCGCATCGTCGCACCGTCGGAAAGCAGTTCCCCCCGTACGACAGTGAGAACCCGGACTCCTGGGGCGTCCAGCATGTCATGCACCCGGATCTCGCCCAGCCAGCGTTCTCCCAATGGTACACTTCGGAGGCACTGATCGACGCAGTCCGAAACCTCCTGGGCTGCAGCAAAGACGAGCTTCAGATGGGTGGGTTCGCTCGGATGGCATTGGAGCTTTGGCTCACGACTCTTCTTAGAGCTCTTCAACCTCCTCATCAACCCGGAATCCCACAATTTCGCCTTGCGATGGCATCGCGACGATATCGATCAAGATGCTACTGAGGAGCAGGAGCGACGCGCCCTGGATGCTTGGAAACCTTACGGTGTATGTGTATCCTCTCTGCGACCCGAGAAGCCTCTCATGCGATCTGTTAGATCCAATGGAATACGTAAATATTCTCTCGCTGATTTTAGCTCCTCGTTGATGACCGCACCCCTCAGCGCGTTATACCAGGATGAATGTCTCTTCGTCGTCCCAGGCTCCCACAAGGTCCCCAGAACGCCTGAACAACGGGCACACTCCCAAGGATCGGACGCGCCTGCCAATCCCGAGGATATGCCTGGGGTACTCAAAGTCGTACTCGAACGTAAGCCTGTTTCGACCACACTGCGGAAACAGCCTCGCTTACCATACCGAAGCTGGACAAACCGTATTCTACAACTCAAACATTCTGCACTGCGCCAAGTACGACTCCCAGGCTGAACGTGCGACGCTCCACGCGTCCATGGGGAACGTCGCAGGTGGCTCAGTGCGTGCGCGGAACGTCCTCCAGCACGGGCTGAGCTGGATGAAGGAGCCGCAGTTCCGTGCTGGATTGGATACTGATGGGCAGGATATGCTTGACCGTCTGCTGAAGCTCTATAACGCCACAGGTGATGTTGGCTATTCTCTCTCAAACTGAGAACGAAATAATTGTGTCGCAAACGACTAAATTGTATAACTTACTGACTCTGGACTGTTTCTGTAACTTTCCTTCGGTTTAGCACTTTTGTCACTCGTTCAGTTGCTTTTGTTCCGTCAGTTATCCCGGTACCGGCGTTACGACCATCCAATTACTGATCTTCCATGGACTCAAACACTGATGATCCACTTAGGCATTCAGGAGTCCCAGGATCAAGGTTCTATGTTTCTGAGCGAGAATTGAAGTGAATTGAGCTGCCCGCAGCTCAGTGCTCTGCCTCGACCCGCAGTGCATCGCAACCGGGTGATATGGACTGCGGGTGTGTATTGTTCAGAAATCCGGCCGTAAAATTTGCGTCCGCTCTAAGGAACGCATGAGTCGGGCAAGGCCAAGGATTGAGAAAAGGAAATTTATTTGACCGTACCGAAGGTTGCAATTTCATTTTGAATTTGGGAGATTTTCAGTGCACCGCATAGCATCAGAGATCGCATCACGCTGATAGCCGCCGAAACCCATTCAGAGAATCAGAATCACGTTCCGTCTTTCGCGTTTGAGCTCAATGTCACTTTTGCTTTAACTACCAGCCACATAGACCCGCAGTCGCAATGAACACCCCTCCCTCGCCCGGTACCCTCCCCTTGAAAGACGACATGTTGCCGGAGCCTACCACTGGCAAATCTAGTCGAAAGGTGCGACAGCGTCGACGCATACAATCATATGCTCAGAAATACTGACGCTTCCCAAGACTTCATGTGCGGAATGCCACAGGTATGCTACAGCTTGGGACCTTCTGTGCACCTTGACTAAAGGAGATACTGTTCAATAGACTGAAGCTGAAATGCGACAAGAAAGCTCCCTGCGGATCGTGCAGTACGCGTCTTTTCGATCCCATGCTCACAGTACACTGATCTAGTCAGTTCGCCGCGGATGCGACAGTATCTGTCCTGCAGGTCTGTCAACATCGCTTCCAGTCCTTCTGATTTGATGTAAATAATATCCAGGAACATTGCGTTCGACTGGCCGCGGTAAACGGTATGTAGTCAGAAAGTCTTCCAGGCTTCATGCTTATATTTCGCAGCTCCGTGATGTCTGAGGTCCCAGAGCTGACTGCGTATATCACGGAAATGGGGGATCGCATACGACAGCTGGAGCAGGCCGTTGCTGCCACGCATAATCCTGCATCACACCCATTATTAAACGCCACTAGTCCACCTCTACAAGAATCTACGCCGGCGCAGACCGGCGAGCTTCTTGGCTCGTTCAGCGTGAACGAGGATGGTGATGCGGTTTATTTTGGGCCGACTGCTGGGACTGAGGTATGTCGGCACAATTCGAATCAACTTTGAATTTCCCTTACACCGTTTCAGGCGCTATTTTCCGTGGGGGTTTACATTGGTTTGAGCAACAAATATTTGCTGAACTTGTTTTCATCAGATCGAAGGCGCCGCAGACAACGACCCCGAAGCCTTTTCATTTACAGCCATAACCGAGTCGTTTCCCTTCTCACCTGACCGAAGTTCGACCTGGGATGCAGATCAAGCACTAGAACAATTGTTAGCACACCTCCCATTGGAAACACGCGCTTGGAGTTTGTGCGAGATCTATTATCGCAACGGATGTTGGACGGGGATGCCTATCATGCAATCCGAAACCGTCGAGCTTCTCTCGCTGATTTATCATCCGTTCCAAAGTGCCAGTGCGAGTGGGAGTGCAGATCAACTCAAACCCGCTGCCCCCCAGCAGCTCGCCGTCCTCTACCTCATATTCGCCCTCGGATCCCTAGTCGACCTCGACCTACCTCCGTACAATTCCGATGCAGACCACTATTTTGATTTGGCGCGTGCGGCGATGGCGATCAAGCCGGTGTTCGATAATCCAACGGTGGTGACGGTGCAGGCGCTGACATTGGTGGCGTCGTATTATGCACACGGGGGCCGGCGATTTACGATGGATGGTGCGTGGTCAACCATCAGTCTCGCGTCGAGCATCTCGCAAACAGTTTGTGGTTTGAATTCTGTCTTTCAACCTGCGCTAACGAACCAACCAGCTTGGCCTACGTAATTATATGTTTCGCCTCTCTTCGTATCATGCTAAAGAAAGAAACTAGATCGGGAAAGCTTCGGTGCAAAGCTGTCACCGAAATTGGCGAACCGATCTCGGGTGCGTACTTGTCGCATTGTGATCCCGAAATTATTTCATGCTCAGGCTCCGGTGATAGAATTTATTCTGGGAAACGTATTCGATCGAAACCATATATGTATGTGCGCTCGCCAATTTTTAGTCGGAGCTGAACGATTTCCAGGGCCTTTCTGTCGGGCGTCCAACCGGCACGTTTCTTTCGAACATCAGTTGTCCGTACCCACCGGACGAACCCGATGATGAACAACCATTTGTCCGGATATTTCCAGGATGTATGTGATTTCACTCTCACCGTTGTCTTTGGCTCATATTTGAACCCCAGACCGTCAGGCTCGCTGGGGCTACACTAAAGAAGTACGCATAAAATCGTGTCCAATAACGAACTGTCGCAGATCGATTTTTCCTAGTGCACGGCTCCAATAATGGAGGCATTCCTCACCGCGAAGAAACCCAGCTATGAAACCGTTTTGGCCATAGACCAGCAGATCCGGAAATATATGCATTCTTCGCCGTTCGAAAGTCTACCGGCACTCGAGAACGAACCGCCGTTCGGGTTCATCCAGCGAAATCTGATCCCGCTCTTCTCGAAAATCAGTGAGTATTACCCGGGTTTTATTTATGCACCGCTGATTGAATTTGGTTGACAGTGTTGATGTACATTCACAGCGGGTCGTTTGTCGAGGCTACGCGGGACAAGTCGGTCCAGCCGCTCTCGACGCCATATGCCGCGTCGTTCCTTGCGGCGTATCGGAGCGCGTCCGAAATTATCAAGTCAGATATACGGAATTTCACAACGCACCCGATGCTATTTACTCGATGGTACGTGTAGATCATCTCTTAACTCGCACTGTATTAAACAAATTTTCGACAGGTGGGCGATCTGGAAGAGTTGTAAGTCCCTTCTTCCTGATGAAGGGAGATCTTACTGACTTTCGCCAAGTATTTAATGCAGCGGTATGCTTACCTTGTCTTGCTCCGCCCATTTCATTTTGAACCAAAAAATAATAGATAATCGTAGGGACCGTCGCCACTAGATTTCCAAGTTCGAAGACCGCCCCACACGCAATCGTAGAGCTATTCACAGCAGTAGATCTTATAGAGAAAGGCGCAGCGTCGTCAGGACGCGCCCGAAGCGGTTTGGTAATTTAACCTCGACTCAGTTGAACCCGGTTTCCAACTAATCAATCAATTGTAGGCGATCCTCCAACGGCTCCGAGACAAAGCCATCGGGGTCTACTCCCAATACTCCGGCCACAACCTGTCGCCGCCGCCTACCGCTGACCCGGAGACGGAACAGGAGCTGGAAATATTCGCGGGCTACACGCGGGTGGTCGCGAATAAAGTGCTGCAGCGCGGGCCGGGGCTACAGCCTGGGCTTTTGACGCCCCCGCAGAGCGGCAGCGGCACGTCGTCCCCTGCCCCGTCGCTCCGGTGGTGGTACGAACTCGAGGACGTCCAGCGGGACTTCGACCCCTCCATCGTGCAGTACTTCGACTCTGCGGCTCCGTTCGGGAACATGAACGTGGCGCCGCTGTCGGAGCCGCAGAGTATGGCGTCCTCGGCCTCGTACGAGCACCCGGGATTTTTCCTCACGTGTCCGCCTGCGGAGGACGTACTGGTGGGCTCTAATTTCCAACCCATGCAATCTGGGCCGGCGGCGTTGCAGTGGGCCGATTTTCTGCAGAGTTTGTATGCATAGTTCGCTTCGCTATAGTAGAGGGTGCCAAAAAATGTATACACATAGAGCCGCAGCTCACATTGTGCAGCCTTGACCTTCTTGCACACAAAGTTCAATTGACGGTACACAGTAAGACAGGTTCAACATTTGTGGTTCGTTTTTCAGCCGATTCGCTACAGGACATTCAATTTAAACTAGGAAAATGTCACGGTTTCGGAGAAGGTATCGCAGGAACCTGAGTGACAATGTATTCCACTCGCCGCAACCAATGTCTTGCGACGCGGCCTAGGTGCCAAGGATTAAATCCACCCTTCTTGACGATTCGAGAGCGGAGTTTCCACGAGCTCAAGCTGCTCTGTATCTTGTCGAAGCGGGCCACCACTTCGTCTATAGTCGGACGTTTCGTTGGGTCATCTTGAACCATATCAGAGACCAGTGACTTCATGAACCCGAACCCGTATTTCGGGCGGATACCCATCGGAGGGAATCCCTGTCGACGGCCTGGTCAGCCAGCACCGGATCATGGGGTGGACGAGACTTCACCTCTATAAATTCGGTCCTAATCAAGTTGCCCAAGTAATAAATGTCCGTTGGGAAGGGATCCAGTTTTTCGACCTTCGATGGATCTCCCATCGTCTTGTAGATCTCGAACTCCGGGACTGAAGCATCGCCGCCTTCGATGGGGTATTCTCGGGTGTCCTCACCGGGCTCGAACTTGCACGATATACCGAAGTCGATAAAATAATACTTAACTGGCCGTTGAGTGCGAGTGCAGTGCTTGGCCTTCTCGAACGCGTCCGGCTTATTCACGTAAAACTGAGGATGGGTTCCACCAGGGAAGAGGTGCTGGCCGTCCATCAGTATGTTGGTCGAGTTACAGTCCCTAGTTCAAGTCCGTTATAAGTGCCAACATTGACAATGGCTGGGGCGGAATACTATTTACCGGTGCGCAACGCGATGATGATGCATAAATTGCAGACCCTTCCAGCGGCGATGAGACCATGACATCGGAACAAAATACATCGGCGCACCTCAAATATCTGGTGGAAAAATTCCACGACCTCGCCAAATGTGTCGAATCTCGGACTGTCAAATATTCGCATGAGCTTCATGACGAAGATCACTTTGTCCTCGTCGTCCGGGGGTGACAGTTGATCGAGCAGCGGTATAGAGCGGTTGCGTGGATCAGAGGCGAGTTCAGGAGAGGAGAAATATTGAAAGATGCTCGCTTCGTGTGGATGTTCAGCCTTCGAGATGACTTTGAGCATAACGAGCGCGCCATCTTCCATCCGAGTCGCATCGATTGTCTCACCACCCTGAACACAGCTTCAGAGTGGGCGGGCCAAAGAAGACGCATCACTGACGCTCAATGGAATGCTGTCTTCGCACATATAGCGAATCGTTGGGTCTGCTGTCCAAGACGGAATCCAATCCGGTTTGTATCGCGGTCTGAGCATGTAGCCACACTTCTCCAGCCAGACCTGATGGTCCCGCCACCAAAACTCCAGACCCGCGAGTTCTCCAGGACCCGGCATCTTGTCCATTAACTCAGAGTCGATGAAAGTCACGGTGGCCATTGCCGGCGAGTATACGACTTGTGGGTGGTGGAAGCGAAGTAGTTTCTATTCTTCTTCTGAAACTTGTTGTTACTTGAAGAGAGTTGAGCAACGGCAGTGCTCGGATCATACTTACATCTTCTCGCAGAGGACGCCACAGCGCACGATCCGAACATGTCCGTCGACGAACCTCCTTCAATTATGCGCTCCGTTGATGGTTTACATATTCGTTCAGAGAAACAAGACTGCTCGAACAAGGTTGTACTTTGAACAGGGTGGAAAGAGCACAAACTAGAAGTTGAACCAAAAATTGAACCAAAAGTTGAACATCGGACAATCGGACCGAACAGTTGGCATCAGTGGCTATGCCCAAACTTCCCACACGACCTACACCGACACAGGCCCCGGGAAGCTCCACCAAGGGGTTGTCCGGAAATTTTGGGTTTTTGAGGCCCGAAAATGGCCAGTTCCTTGTCCGGATGTTGGGTTTTTGAGGCCAAAATCTTCCAAACCTTGTCCGGTTTCTTGGGTTTTTGAGAGCCAGCCGACTCCGAGGAGGCCCCGGGAAGCTCCACCAAAGGGTTGTCCGAAAGTTAAGCTTTTCTAGGCCGAAATTTTGAGATTTCCTTGTCCAAAGTTAAGCTTTTTCAGGCTGGAAAACGCGTTATCCCTGTCCGAAGTTAAGCTTTTTGAGGCTCAGCTTGGTCCCGATCGGCAAAAAATTATCGCATTCACAGACGGCGTGCCGCTGGAGGTTGCTATTCAGCCCAAAAAATGTGGAAAGGGAGGTCGAGAAGCTCACCTTGAAGATCAGTTGTTAATTGGTGCTTTTGTAAGGCTGGGGTTGGGCTGGGGAGAAATTTTCGATTTTCCTACACGTGACGACCCTTGTCCGACTTAAGCTTTTCGAGGCCAAAATCGTCCAAAACGTAAGCTTTTTGAGGCGAAAATCCAGGAATTTTTCGGACAACCCTTGGCAGGAGCTTCCCGGGGCCTCTCCGAGGAGACGGTGGGCCGATTTTTTTTTGCAATTGATCTGATAGACTGTGACAGCGGATCCTTGTTCCGAACTTTCTGCAGCGTTTGCAGAGGTTTGCAGGCAGAAAAGAGGTGGAATTAACGGAATTTACTGGATTGTGTCACAGATTTTGGCGCAGTCACAGTCGTGACATGTCACTACCCTTGTCCGCCTTTGGGTTTTTGAGGCTCCAAACTGTGGGTTTTTGAGGCCAAAATCCAGAAATTTTCCGGACAACCCTTTGGTGGAGCTTCCCAGGGCCTACCGACACACGCCAACACCAACTTGTTTGTTTCCTAAGCCCTGCCAGGACGTCGAGCTTTCCTTTCAAGCTCCCACTGTCGCTTATTGTTCCTACGGCTGATATGACACCTCAATTCGTCGGTGTCACTGGCGATATCCCGACTTAAGTCCCGAAGGTTCACGATGACTCGGAGCCGCCGTTGCAGCGCAAGTTACGCCTGGGGGTGGGGTTGTAGATTGCAAGCCAACTCGCCGACTCGCGACAGTAACTCAAACCGCTCCTGCCACGAGGGTATCATCTCTAGATTTCGCTATCGAGAGTCGAGACAGGCTTCCTTGAGGGTTCATCAAAGTCGGCGCCACCATCGCCCTCGACCTGCGGCGGCCCCGGTCACCTGCCGGCTAACATCGAGACGAATATTGGGATAACGGTACTGAGCGGCCGGACGCAGTGGAAGGAGGCCAGCGCCCGGCAGGAAGGAGCGCAGGAGGCTTGCAAGCTGCAAATTGGCAATGCGTCACCCGTCACCACCGTGACGCACCGGCGGCCACAAGAAACGCACCGCCGTATGTTGGGCAGGCAGCAAGGAATGGCGCGTCGTCTTATACTGGCCACTGGTAGCCTTGGTAAGCGCGGACGCCAATCCGAGGGCGGCCCACTTCGGTCACGTAATCACACCCATCAAATCCGGATGCAGCGCCGTTTGCGCACCAGAGGGCGCCCCAGGCGAGGGGGGTTCGCCGGAATATAAAAGCAGCCTTCCCTGCTTCCCTTCCCCAAAATCGCCACCTCCCCACCATGGCATCCGCCGGAGCGCGCCTTCAGCCGCATGTCTCCCTTCTCACCACCATTCGATTCACGTTCCGCGCCTTCCTCATCAAGCACTTCTCTGCCTTTGGCATGTCCTACCTCAAGTCTCTCGATCGCCCCTTTTGGGCTTCAGTCGCTCCCACCCTCATCAAAACATACCCTTGCCGTCCTCTTCTGCGTGACAATAGGATCCATGTTCCCCCATCCCACACCCCCGGCCAGCGCCACCCCGTATTCATCCTCATCCACGGCGGCGGCTTCGTCCTCGGCTCCCCCGCCCAGGACGACGCGCAGGCGCACCTGCTCGCCGCGCACGGCTACGTCGTCGCCAGCCTAGATTACACTCTCGCGCGGTTCCCCACCCCCCTCCACGATGTCGCCGCACTGATCGCCGCCGTCCTCGCAGACGAGGAGTTGCTCCCGCTCATGGATACGAGCAGGGTCGCCGTGGGCGGCTTCTCCGCCGGCGCGACGATGACGCTGGCGCTCGCGCAGCTGCCCGAGCTCAAAGACCGAATCAAGGCCCTTGTCCCGGTGCAGCCGCTGACGGACTGGACCGGTGGGCAGCGCGACGCGACGCGCGGGCGGACGACGGCGTGGGGGACGAAGGAGGGGCTGCACGACAATCAGCCGGTGTTCAACTGGGCGTACCTCCCCGCGGGGGTGGACATGCAGGATCCGCTGCTGAGCCCGGGGTTCGCGTCACGCGCGGAGATCACGCAGGCGGTGTTTTTCGTGACGAGCTCGGACGACTCGCTGTGCGACGAGGCGGCGGGGCTTGCGAGGAAGCTCGCGGGCTTTGAACAGGCGAAGGAATTTGATGTGACGGAGTCGTGGGCGAGGGATGGGGTGCGCTATGAGTGTGTGAAGGACATGCCACATTGCTTCACGCATTTCTGGGTGCGGCCAAAGGGGGAAGTGTGGGAAACGAAGAAGAAGGAGGTGACAGCAAAGGTGTGGGAGGATATTATTGCTTGGTTGGACGATACTTTGAAAGTAAAGCAGTGAACTTGCAGTATCTCATGTAACTTCAAACTCCGTTGCCGATCCGCCCCATCAATATATGATCCGACACCGTGCCGCTCTTTGCCAACGCCTGAAGTCGATAAGAAGTCTCCTTCAACGCATCAACCACAACACAATGCGTTCGAGAATCAGATGGCCAAGGAAGAATGTCGTTTTGTGATGTAGTCCGGTCGTGTACGGCCATGGTTCACTCGACTTTTGATTCAACACGTTTCTTTGGCATTTCCAACCAATGTTCGAAGTCGTAACGTTCAACCTTGGTTCAACCTCCATGGGTTCAAATTGATCTACACAGTGTTTGTTGCAAGCGCGACGCTGTATCATGGACTGGGTTGATTGAACCAAGCGCCCACCGGCATAAACACTGTGGCGCACGCTGGCAGTGCCAATCAAAATAATCACAATCGAACCAAGGATTCCTCTTGCTCTCACTACCATCTTCTTTCCCAATGAATCCCTCTGCTGCAGAAGATTCCCCTGTCAATGAGTCCCCTGCTGAACATGAAAACAAGATCGCCGCCCGTCTGGCGGCCCTGGCCAGCCGTCCACACATACCTCTCTCCGAGAACCCTCTCATGAAGGGCACCTACAGACCAAGGGATATCTACTGGCGCGACATGCAGCCTTGGCTGGAGGAGCACGGGTACATGCTTCGTGCCCGCTATCGACCAGGATGGGTCCCTTCCTGGCACAAGAACCCCAAGAGCTACCCGCCAGACTACGAAGACTTCTGGGCCGCCGACGTAAAGAAGCCCTCAGCTGCTAGCCGCGTACTAACACATGTTTAACAGCGCTTTCAAATTATGGACGCGACACGCATCTCGGACGGCTCTCAAGTGCTGTTGAAAAAGATAGAAACGGAAGTGCACCCGCACGAGGTCGACATATGCAACTTCTTGTCGTCTGAACCACTGGGTAGTGACCCCAAAAACCACTGCCTTCCGTTGCTTCAGGTTCTGGAAACTCCTGTTTCGGGGACGCTGATCATTGTAATGAAAATCTTGCGCAACTACGGCGACCCTCATTTCGATACAGTCGGGGAAGCCATCGACTTTCTTCAACAGATATTTGAGGTTGTCACCACCTTTCCGCTTTACTCCACATAACTCATAGTCGGATACAGGGCGTGCAATTCATGCATAAGCACCATGTGGCCCACCGGTTAGTGACCGTTTAGAAGTTGAACAAAGTGCGGAATCGCTGACGGAAAGCATGCAGGGATTGCTGTTCAACAAATATCATGATGGACGCCAGTCAAGGCCTCTACCCGCACGGGTTCCACCCTCATCTTCAAGATAGACACCCAGACGGTAGACGCAATGTGAAACATCGACAGCGTACCCAGGCGCCTCCCAAATATTATCTCATCGACTTTGGCATTTCCGTCCGATTCGATCCCGACGTCCTGCCGCACAAGGCGTATGCAATCGAGGGGGGCGACAAGAGTCCGCCGGAATTCATGGATGGTCAAGCAGCCGACTTCGTTCCCGTGGACCCTTTCCCAACGGACGTTTACTATCTCGGAAACCTGATCCGTACCGAATTTCTGGATGTGAGTTTATTGGGTTACTCCAAGACCGTTTATTTTTCTAATGCGTTTTCACAGGGACAATTGAGGCCTGATTATCCCTATCATACTGGTCGAACTGGGTTCGAGTTTCTGCGACCGCTTGCCAACGATATGATAAATCCCAAGCCAGAGGAGCGGCCCACTATGGACGAGGTGGTAGCCCGGTTCGATACCCTTGTAAGCGGGTTGAGTACTTGGAAGCTCCGCTCAGCGGTGCTTGGAAGGGACGAATGGGCGATTTTGGTCCTCCCTCACCTTGCCCACGATTGGTACAGGCGGATCGGGTATATGCTCCGAGGTGTGCCCCCAATTCCTAATTATCGTACGCTGTGAGAGATCGGGTTGTGATTTTTGGGTATCTTATTTACGATGATAAATACACATTGTTCTTATTGGACGGTGGCTCAAGCTATCTCATGCTACTCAGTTTCCATTATAATTGCGAGTCTATTGCGGCGTGTAGAGTTCTAACGGACGTGGACTTTTCGACTATTGCAAGTAAGAAAACAATTTACTAACAAGCGAGTCTTTTCGTCAGAGCGTCTGCCGAAAGACTAATCCTAGACGCATCCGTGAAATTCGCTCACTCGACAATCCGGCAATTTTCGACAAATTGGGACGCTAGCGTTAGTTTTGACGTATTTGTGCATATTCCCACGCCTGCTTTTTCCAACATGATCTCCGACCAGTTCTTTCTTTGCTCGCCTCCAATCTTGCTACATTGGTGCAGTCCACAGCTATATCGTCATGAGGGTGGTACCATTCAACTCGGACCCCCACATACCCTCACCAACCCATCTTATCCCTGAAACTGTTAAAAAATGTGTTTGCAAAGTTGAACTCGATCTGGTGCCGTAAGTTGAACTTTGTTCGGTGATCTCCGAAGCGGACAGTTCCGTTGCCCTTAATATTTTTGCACTTGAACTTTGCTTGAACTGGGTCTCAATTTGTCCCTTTTCTCGTACCTTTCCGTCCCGGGCTCTGCGCTGGCTGTGTACTCTACTAGATGTCTGCGTGGAGCTCATCGAAGTCAACACAAGCCAACAGGGAGATAAAAACAAACCCGTCACATTAGCAGGATCTCTGGTACGAAGGGATGGCAGGTACGCGACGCAAGGTATGCCCGACTCTCAAATACCAATGTTTCAGTGGACGGCTGAGTCGCGGAAAGCCCCTTGCTTTCACAACGTGGGAACGCAACTTCCAGAAGCCCAAACTACTGCGGATAGAGACAAATCGCTCAACAACTTGGTCGATGGTCGGCCGTTTGGCCGGATCCTCGGCGACCATAGCGTCCACGAGAGGTTTCATGAATTCAAACCCATATAGTTTGGGCCTGCGTCCCTCCCCCTGTGCAAAAAGAAATAAAGAAGAGAAAGACTGTCAGCACTGGCGGTATCTGTGAGAAGAGATGGGGCCGATACCTCAATAAAATCGGTGCGAATCATATTTCCCAGATAGTAAACATCAGTGGGGAATGGATCACACGGGTCGGGCGGGCTGCCGTCCTCTGCAAACCGGAATTCGGGGACGCTCTTGTCACCGCCGAGAATCGGTGCTTCCAGAGGAGGAGGCTTCCTCGTCTCGTACCTATGCGAAAGCCCAAAGTCGATGAAATAATATTTGGGCGGTCGTTGAGTGCGAGTATAGAATTTGGCTCTCCCGGAATAAAAGTCCCGGGCTCTCTTGGGATGTTGAGGATGAAATCCGTGAGGATACATTTTTGAGCCGTCCGTCATTATGTTTGTCCCAGTGCAATCCCTGGGGAAGAAAGACTGATCAGTTTCGAACGATGAAAAAAAAATCGAAAAAGACAATAAAGCTGGGTCTGTACGCACCTGTGGGCAATGTTGTTGTCGTGCATGAATTTCAAGCCCTAAATCCGCTCTCTGTGAGATAAATGACAAAAAAGGAGGAGGGGGGATCATACTTACCTCAAACACTTGTCCAAAAAAGTCTACCGCTTCGTCAAAAGTGTCAAACCGGGGTTGAGAATATTTTCGTAGCAGAGGCATCACAACAATTACGAGTGTGTCATCTTCGGGGATTTGAAGGGCCTCGAGTATCGGAACGCAGTGGTTCCGAGGTCCTTCGCAAGGGAGCCAGAGGAGACCACTAGCAGGGATGCGATACTGTATTCAAATGGCCTCAAGTCCATCTCGATTAACTTCAAACAAACATCAGCTCCGTCTCTAATGCGAGTGGCGTCGGTTATGACTGGACTCTACACAGAGCTTAACCGAAGGTCTTCGGGTCATACATAGAGAGGGATCTCACTGAAATCATTTCCCCGTCCTCGCACTTCTCGTAATCTTTGCCCGTTTCCCGCCAAGAGGGAACCCAGTCGGGTCTGAAACGAGGCCGGAGCATGTAGCCACAATCCTTCAACCAAACTTGGTGATCACGCCAGAAGATTTCGGCCGTAGCAAGCCCGCCTTCCTCTGAGTCGCCTGAGACGGACGAGGACGCCTCCGCGTCGTCGAGGGCAGCAGACATTGGTGCCAGTGTGTGTCTGGCGTTGGCTATGTTTGTTCCCGATCACGACTTCGAAAGTTCGAGGAGGCTGCCAAATGTGGTTTCCCAGTTACTACTGAGTTAGGCCTCGGCCGGACGCCTGGATATCTCTTCTTCTCTCAGAATCTCAAGGCGGAGAGACCGAGATAACTCAACTTCCTCTATTAGTATGGCAACCCTTTGGCTCTGGCCTTGTTATCCGAGTCGTTCCCATTCAGGACAACTCACACACACCGATGATATAAACTTTCGCAAGCAAACGTTGCCATCCAGTCCTGGTGCCACTGACGCACCAAAATGGAGAAGAGCCGAATCATACGAAGCACGGTTCTTCGAAGCCATCGTTCCTCTTTCTTCCTCCCACCACCACCGCTGTCGCCCAACCCGTGTGCTAGTGTTTCTGTTTTGATACCATGGTATGCTCCTTCCACGCCTCAGCTTTCATCGCCCTCGCCTTAGGCTTTACCCTCGCGGCAGCGCTCTGCCCTCCGAGCGCGATGTAACCGACCTACAAGCAATCTCTCGAACAGTTCTCCGACGTAGACTTCATCATGGCCGGATATTCTGAATGGACGCACGGTCAATTCATCCGAATCCGCAACCACGAGGCTAAGCACGTTACGCTACTTACCAGCGCGTTGCATGCTGCCGGCGCAAACGCCGTCGCGGCCTGCGAGTACCACTTGGGTGTCATTTTCCTTCTTTGCGCGCTCTTCCAACTTCATTTCATTTTAGTCTCGTCACGGACATCTATTCATTTGTTGACCTCGCCGGCATTCTCTCGGCGCTCTTAACCTACACCGGCGGCGCACAATTTGTCACCTCCAAGGTGGGTTCGAGCTTCATCTATTGGTTCTACTTGTTTTGTTAATTACTTTACCCAGGACAATCTCATCGCCGCCGCCGCCAGAATCCTCGCCCTCGAGGCACGGCACGAAGCTTGGATCAACACCTCCGTCCGGATACCCCTGCCTACCCAATCCCGTCTATAGTCTCGCTGCGACGTTTATCAAGTCGTGCCCCGCTGCCAACGCGGAGTCGCTGCCGGTGCTCACTGTATACCCCGCTCTTACCTTCCCTGGGCCGTGCCCGGGGCACGGCAACACGACGCTGGCAGCTGAGGTAGCTGCCAACGCCGCACTGCCGTCGCTCGCCGATTACTCGGCTCTGAAATTTGTCGGCCCGCGCGCGCTCCGCAAGCCTCAACTTCTTCACCACGCCCAATGGCTCGCCGCCTGCGCTGTTCGTCGCGTTTTTATCCGGCGGCGGTGCTACGGCGTTCGTTCCCATCCACAGCAACAAGCAAGTGGTCATCCCGGGAGACCTCGGGTTCTTGGGGTTCGTGTCCGGCTTCGTCACGAACGATAGTGGATCACTCGACGACGGTTGCTGGCCCTGCTATTCTGAACGTTCTGTCCGACCCGTGGGGAATGTTTTCGATCCCTTTTTTTTTGGTTTTCTTTTTACTCTGGGGCTCTTGTAACTACTAGTATTGAAGCTGTCGACGAACTTCATCAAGCTGAAAAGGAACTGAAAACAATGTGTTTCGATGTGGTGCCGTAAGTTGAACTTCGTTCGGTGATCTCCGAAGCGGACGGTGCCGGCGCCCTTCGATCTTGCACTTTGAACTTGGTCTCAACTTTGTCCTTTGTCTCATCTTCTTACCGGCCCTGGCAACTCTGTACCGGCTGCGCACTCCACTAAATTCACGCGCGGCTCACAACAGAACAGTAAATTCTCGGACGATTGTTGGTCACTGAGTCCTCGATTTCCCATCGGGCGTTTCTTCAGGAACAATGTTTTACACAGATTCAGAGCCTCCTATTGTTCTCCGCGCCCTTGTTCTAATCCTGGCGCTGGTTGGCTTCCTACTAATCAACGCATAGAGCCTCCAGGTAACTTTACTTCCAACGCCCAACATCGCCGCGACGTGGGATAATAGTTGGTGGGAAATCCCCAGAGGAGTCTATGATTAGCCGAAACTCGACGGAAGTCCTTCGTGACGCTGTTCCAGGAACAGGCTTCTGGATACAGATCCTCTTATCGTTCTCCATGGGGAGTTGTCTTGTTCTGATTCCGTCGTTCGCGGCGCCTTTTTCATGACGGATTTCCTGCAATATGAAGTTGCATTGAAAGCTGCGACATCAACTTGGACGCTGCGTCTCGGGTGGCTTGCAAGTGGTTCGCAGTTGCCGATGGGAGGGATATTACGGAGGTCATCGTGTTGAAGGGCAAAGAAGTTATCAATGACTACTGGGTGTCGCACCTTTATAAGGACAGAAAAACAAACGGTGCCGAAAGCAGTAAGGTTGCAGCGATGTGCAAAGGATATCAATGCAACATTGTTCCAATAGCATCAAAGAACAATGTAGGTGGTTACGGGCCTTGTCTGAAAATAATCCTTAACAGATGTGGGAGGCGGCGGAGGCGACCTTTGCCTTTTCCGCCACGAAACCTGAGGTTCCAAATGTCGCCTGCACATGGCAGTGCGAACAAAGTTATCGTTACCATCTCACAGGCGTTTGAGAACAATAGTATGCCCCTCAATTGGCACAAGGAGCTGCTTCCCAATCCGGTAATGCCGTCGGTCCAGTGTTGGAGGTAACTATCCATCATTCATTGAGTGACAAAGTTTGAACTTCGGATGCGCCTCTTTGCCAATCCCTATTGTTATCAAGAGGAGCTACATTGTTGTAAGTTGAAGTGTTATTTCATAGTCACGCCAGAAATTTCGCAGCTCGCCGGCGCCAGACGGCAGTTCCATCCAGTACGGAGACGCTGGTACGGACGGTGCTGGAGAGTCTGGGAGGCGACGCCGACTCAGGCATCGGTGAGCAAGAAGTGAGAGCTTCAGAGTCCGGACCCACCGAACCAAATAGGGCTAAATACAGTTGTTGCAACGTAACGTGACCAGGTGACCGTGATATTCGACGATTCCTGATCCCAAAGAACTGACCGCATCTTCTGTTTGCGGATCTATTGTACTTTGCGGTATTTAGGCCGCCTAGGCGGTCTAAAACTCGACACCAAATCGACTTTCCAACTCCCCCAGCGCACTCCCACCCAACTGTCATCTGCCCAGTTCTACTGCGCGCACACCCTCGGACATGGTTGATCCAATCTCCTCGACGTCCACCTCTATTGCTGCTACCACCTTCATTGCAAAGACCGGGCCTGAAGTGATTGAACAAGTGACCGAGGGTCTTTCCAAAGTCGGACCCGCTTTTAAACGATCGCACGACCGGGCACTATTCGTGCTAGCTACATTGGAGGCGTACCACCAAGTCCTTACTGTGGAAGAGACCGACCGTCTCATGGACGGGTTTTTGGAGTGAGTTGAAGATTCTCGGCGATTGTTGTGTCTGACTGCAGATACCATAGGATTATCGTGACCCTGAACAAGATAAGGGCCGCCACCTTGCAAACTGATGAGTGGAAGCAAGCGAAAGCCGTGGAGAACGAAGCGCGAGAAAAGCGCAGGTCGATGAACCTGAAGCATTTCAAGAAACTGAATGAATTCTACGACATCCGCGTGGCCGCACAAGAAAGCCTCACCACCAGCAAACGTGTCTACAACATGGCGGAGGTAAGCATTCTTCTGCTCTGGGAAAATCCCCTGTTGAAGGGAAACGTGCAGCAAACCTCGATTGGGGCCAGACTGAAGCATCATCACGGTCTCAGAGACGAACGCGCGGCGGCATTGGCGCTTGCAGGTAAGTATCTGTCGTGTCCAGGGATTGTCAGCGCAATTGAAACTGTTTCTTTTCAGCTGCCCAAGGCGGAGTTCCCCAGGGAGCACAAGGTGAGCTAACATGGTGGCTCGTTTATCAGATACATGAACAATTCCTCCAGCCTCCACGACTAGCCCGACGTATCCATCGCATCGGAGCCCCGCAACGGCGTCGGAGGTTTCTCTCGCCTGCCGCGGTGCTTTCCCGCCCGACGTCGTCTTTTCCCACAGGCCCACCAACGATCTCACCGCGGATCCGGTTGTCCCATCCACGCTGGAGCGTATTACCGAGACTCAGTCTGCCAGTGCTCTCCGAGTCGCGAAGACTCAGTCTACTCCTGATACCACCAGTCTCGATCAGTCTACTTCCGATATCACCAGTCTCGAAGCGGAGGATGCTGAAGAATTCGAAGATTTGAGCGAATTACGTTTGGAAAGGCTCCCAACACGGCGATCCGTCACCAGTGGCATGGACGTTCCTCAGGCTGCAGTTGAGCTCAAATAAATATTTTCTTCCTCCTCCTCATGCTTGTTGTATCGCAGTAGTAGCGTATTGTTTCAGATATGTATAATCTCAGCCTGGTAGTATTCAATATCAATTACAAGCTCGTGTGTCCTCAGCGAAGTACGCCGTGCATCTTTTTTTTTCGTTGACAGAGGGAAATCACAAAAGAAAATGTGAGACGACCTCCAAACAATCGCAAGAGAAATCGGCTTCACGTCTCTCCAACGTCTCTGTGTACTTACAGCTGTTTCCGAAAACCTTGGCACTACGCGAAACTTTTGCGCGCTGCCCAACTTTTGATGGCTAGCTAAGGATTACTGGATATGGTTTTCCGCCCGGTCGGGCCGTCGCTAAGTTCGCTAAAATGTCCCCCAAAAAATTGTTTCCGCCCCCATCTTCTTGCTTTTTCTTATGTCTTCCGAGCCCCGTCGACCACCCGTTAGCCCCGTCGACCACCCGTTCCAAATTCTCCTCCTGCATATGTGATGCCGTCGCAGTACGGCACCTCCGAGTCGGTGGAGCCGCTCAGTAGCAGTAGCCCATGCCGAGACTGCGCTCTCAGTTTGAGTCCGATGCTGAGCGAGATGGAAATTCAGACTTTCGGTGCGCGACAATTCTTTCCATCTCTGTGCAAAGCTGATTGTACAAACAGGCCACCGAATCACCGCTCCTTCCTCTGCAGATAACCGACGGCCCGACCGGGCGGAAAACCAAATCCAGTAATCCTTAGCTAGCCATCAAAAGTTGGGCAGCGCGCAAAAGTTTCGCGTAGTGCCAAGGTTTTCGGAAACAGCTGTAACTGACAGATGGGACTTTCCAAAGCGCTCGGCTGCGGAAGTAACGTCGGCCATTATTCGTCAACCGAAAAGGAGAACAAGCAGGCCCAAATGCTCAACAAGGAGCTCGGTGCATACGGAGCGTGGGCTCATCGTCGTCAGCGATCGGCGTTGACCAGATCAAGAGGGGGAAGATCCGATGTCGACGCACGAGCTTTTTCTGCCATCGGGATCTCTGCATCCTAACCGTAGCAGTCGGTCGCCTCCCGTACGATGCCAATTTGCCCGTCACAGCGATGGCGGTGAGCAGGCTTCCCCCTCCAGGACTGCACAACTCGCGAGGAGTAATAGAAACCCAGGCGGCCGCGGCGCATTTAATTCCGGGAGGATGGTGTTCTTTACATGCTGGCCAGAGGGAAGAGGAACGGTCCAATCTTTGCCACGAATGTGCCGTGCCGTCGACCGCTTAACTAGCCTCCTCGCCGGCTCTGCGGCGCCGTAGATGGGCATTTGCCCCTTCAAGTTTCTTGCGTTAGCCTCTGTCCTGCCACTCCCGTCATATTGGGCTGGGACGCGGCCAGCGCCATCCGCGCGCACGCCGGTTGTGCCACTTCTGCGCGCGAACGCTGGCGGGTCCTTTGGCCATGCTCAGGGGTCTCTCACCCGCCTGTGCTGTACGCGCTTCGGGGACCTTCCGGCAGGGTACCCCGGCCGACGTTGCATGACCGTCTTGACAACCAACTCAGCGTGCGCAGATATTGGGCGCAATTCGCCCAAGCCTGGTGATCCAAGCAGTTCATGGCCGCGCAATTTTATCCCTTGCCCAATGGGATACTATCTGTAGTGGGCACCGATTCTTTGCCCAATGGCGATGGTCTCGCCCAACAGCGCAAATTGATGGTGCCACTCGCCACTGCAGCAGCAGATCTCTAGGATTCGGTTTAGGTCGCACACCCGGTCGGCGGCGGCGGTCCCCGAAACCTGAAGCGAGTACGACGGGGACACCTTCGCGATTTTGTTCGACCTCATGGATAGTGGACTCGAGCTGGCGGATAAGTTCAATCAGACTCCGATACTCAAAGGGGAAGAGAGGGGCCGACGTACTTGGCTTCCTCGTCGACTATTTACGTGCTAACCATCCACAATTTCCTCCCAGGCGGCCGCTTACGTCGGCCTATGATGAAGACCGCCCATCTCGGCCCGCCAGCGACGCGATCCTCCATAAGGACCGTCTCAAGGACTGTTGACTTGGGCCTCCTGTGCGTGACGCAGAGCGTTTGTGAGCCGACGCTCCCATTCGACTCCGCAGGCGTCTTGAAAGCGGATGGGTCCTGACGTGGGCAAGCCTCGCTACGAATCCAGACAGAATCTTGCTGTGCGAGGTCGCCGATTTCCCGACAAAACAGCACGTACGCCCTCGGACGATTGCACCGTTCCGCTGGCCGAAGCAGCGTGGACATCTTCACAGTCCTCCTCCATCCGTTAGGTAGCCTGGTGGGGGATGATCCTGGACGACTTCATGATGCGTTCGAGTATCGATAGCCATTCTACGCAGGGTTCTCCAGACATATGTGCGTGCGTCTGGATGCACATGCAACTTTGCTGTAACGCAACAGTTGGGATCCACACGCGTGTCCTAAGTGTTCGCAGTGACATTGCATATGAGTATCGATGCAGTGTCGGAAGGACGTTCCCAATCTTCCATTCAGCGCAAGAAAGAAGTCTCGTTGGATTCGCGGTGCCACGACAGCTCTGCAAGCCCGGAGGTTCAACAACGGCCAGCGGAAAGCCGATAACATTTTGCGGTGCGCGTTGGTCATTCTCGTGTGGAGTCGGTTGAGCACTGTTCGTGTGTAGGATGCAGAAATGCGGACATAGCGCCTCCACGGATCCGGCTCGATAGCCGAAATCAATTGGCACCTACAATGATCAATTTTTCTCTTTTCGGTGAGCAGGACCGCGACGAAACTGGTGTGGAAACTCCAAGTATTCAACGCGATCCGGTCCCCGGCCTAGGGAGACTAAACTTGGGCCAAGCGTACATGAAAATGAAATCGAAAAAAAAAACTCCAAATTGTGCGACGGTAAGGTCGATTTGCACTGGTCACCATTGAAGTGGATCGCTGGATTGATCTCCGGAGCGGTTGCGGCACCTTCAATATCGCGCACTGCTGGCTGTCTTTCCTGGCTTCTATTCTCTGTCGGGCTTTGAAGCTCATGCGTCACTTTCTATGGTTCGCTTTGGATCGGTTCATTACATTTAAGTAGCAGACAATACAAGAAGGCAACCAAGTTAGGCAGCATCGGGACGCCACATAATTTCGGTCGTGTAGCCGCGGCACGTCACAATCAGTTCCTCACTCTCGACGGTGATGCTATCTTCATGGATTTGCATACAATCTCCTCCTCCTCCTCCCCCCTCCGGCCGGGAAAGCGGTTTGACTTCGGACTTGACCCGACCTCCGTCGCAATGGTTCGTGATAAGGTAACCCGCAGTCTGAAGGGTGAATCCAGTGTTGCATTGATGTTGGGGCTTCTCCAGCGCAGAAGAGTCCGGAGGACCGGTGGAACCGGCGACGTTCATGCGATAGGCAATTTCGGTTTTGTCGTACCGGTTCGTCACCGTCATTTCCGCACTTTCGACGGTAAACCCGGAGCCATCCTCGTCGAAAGCGATGTGCTGGTGTGTGCAGTCTCCCCCCACCGAGGAGTCCGGAAGAGCGGGGGAGCGGAGCTCGATTTCGGTTCCGTTGCGATGGCTGGTCATAACTATTCCCTCAGTCTCGAGGATAAACCCGGCGAAGTTTTGCGCTTTGGATAAGGGCTGAAACTCAGTAATTTCAGCAAAGGATCCCGCAAACCGGAAGACACTGACCTCGCCGTGACGCACGACCTTTATGGTGCTGGATTGAGGCGAAGCCATGAACGGAAACGGACGATTGTGCTGGACCACACACGTCGCTCGCCAATCCATTTATACCGGGGGGAAATATCAAGGTTGCTATGCTTCGCAAAAATACAACAGCGCCACGGTTTGAATGGTCCTTGTTCGTTGTTGCACGGATACCAGACTTGGTAGTATGGTTGGCCGAAATCCGGAGAGAAGTCCACTGCCCCGCCGGGCGTTTTCCCTCCAGGAACAATTTCTGGGCAGATCTTGATCCTCTTATTGTTCTCCGCCCTTGTTCCTATTCAGTCGCGGCAACGGCATGTCTCCATCATGGACGCATAGAGATCAATCCTCAAGACGACTTTACCTCACTGTCCAGCGCTCCATACCGCCAAACGCCCCCAATCTGTCATCCTCTCATCTCTCAATCTGCAACGGAAGACAAAAGGACTTGTGAATGCGCTTTGTCACCTGTGTTGTTCGTTGCCGAGCGGATGTTGGAGATTGATATCGATAAGATGGTGGACCCACAGCGGGTTTACCTTTTGGGGATTGATTGATCCTGGTCTTTGTTTTCTGGAGGTAAACTTAGGTTCGAACCATGCGGTACTCTGGCAACCGGCCAGATCAGGCGAGGTGGTTGTCCTTGCATTGAGGCTGTCTTCCTGTCCAATTCTTTGTAAGTGAGATCCGAGGGATTACTACCATCTTTTTTTCTAGAGAACCAAGATGATCACGAAGTACGCGACAGGTGGAACGCTCGCTTTTGCGGCTGGGATCGGATGCAGCCAACGGCTGTTAATAGTATTGGGCGGCGTTCTCAGGAATAATCTAGTGCGCTCCGTTGGTTACGGTACCATACAATATGCGTTCCTGTGTCCGCATACGGTCACCTAGTATTCCCGATGACTGCACCTGGTCCAGATTTCGCAAGTCCATCAATATCACGGCCAGCGAACATGCGACTCACTTTAGAAACAGACACGAGTCGAGGCGTGGCTGCGACGTGTGAGAAGACATTTTCGTTTGGTCATCCCGAGATGCGTGGCAGGAATTTGAGCGGGCAGTCCCAGGAAGGAATAGAAACACAAGCTCAAGCGTAACACACATAGAGCCCCGATACTTCGTTTCGAGCCAATTAAACCGTACTAGGAGTCATCGGAAATGGCCGAGCACAGTTCAGTACAGACACGGATTATTTTTTAAAGAGTAGAATGTACACAAAAATACATGATAGACAAAACACACGAGAGGGAGAGATATGGCGGGTCATGGTAGATACCTTGTAGGTACGCTCTCGGGCCACTACTCAGGCTTACGTTTCCATACAGCGACCGTCTTGTCAAAGTCGGCGTACACATCCATCGTCAACGTCTCGTTTTCCATCTTGGAGAGTGCCTTCATATCGGCAAACATGAGTTTCTGGCGCTTGGGCTGTCCCGAATCGCCTGAAGACCCGGTGTGGACGATGTTGGCAGAATTTCCTGATTCAGCTTGTGGAACCGCGACGTTCGATGGCGCGTCGGAAGGAGCAACCGTTGGGAGGTTGACCGAGTCGGGAGTGCCTTTAGAGGATCCGTCACTGCTAACGGCCCCGTTATTCGAGGAAGTCTCTTCAACAACGTGAGTCTCCCGAACTTGAGACGACCGGAACGACAGGGTCCCAATCTCGTTGGCGAAACAGACGGGGCATCGTCCTTCGATTTTCGGGATCGTTTTGTGTTTCTCGACGCATGCATCCTTCCGGAGAATTGCGGTGCCCGAGATTTTCTGGGGATAGAAATAAATAAATTACGAAAAAAAAGTGGAAACACGAACGATGCTCGTTTCCACGACATCCACGTGAAAGCTCCTCACTGAGCCTGACACGCGGATGGCTTTTAGCCATTGCCCTGCCTGCATAGCATCATCATATGTTTTCAAGACGTTCGTCAACCTAGGATCCAGAGCAGTCAGCGCAGCCTACGAAAAGCGCAAAAAACCGACTGACATCCCAAACTCCCTTTCGAAAGTGGAATACTCGTCGGATGGAATATACAGCACGTTTGCATCGACTTTTTCCTTGGCGGCTGCACTCGATTTCTTCCATTGGCTGACCCGGAAATTGGAGCCCGTTATGGTTGTCAAAATTCGAGCTTTGAGCGGGATAGTAGAATCAGACTGAGGGGTAGTGGAAGTCATGATGGAGCTCAGAGTGAGGCGTTGGTGGAAGTTCTGGACGGGAAATGGCATCCATGCAATCTATTTATCCCACTGGAACGCGGCGAGAAGGATGGACAAGGACAGTGATCCGGTTGTTAGGGAAAGAAACAATGAACAAGAGAATGGTGCGAGTCTTGTTTGCCGTCT
Organism: Mycena polygramma; assembly: GCA_029449255.1. NCBI lineage: Eukaryota > Fungi > Basidiomycota > Agaricomycetes > Agaricales > Mycenaceae > Mycena > Mycena polygramma. Next base: position 1,791,344 of record JARKID010000003.1, read on the forward strand.
CTTTCGGCAATCAGAGACCTACTTTTCGCGCCCACCATCAACAACACAGCCAAACAGTTCCTCAGGCTTCACATGGCGACTGAAGCAGAGATGGAGACTGAGCCACTAAAGCTTTCGCCTCGAGAGATTTTCTGGAGGGACCACCAACCTTGGCTTCGCGAGTGTGGCTACGAACTTAGACCACGATATCAGCCAGATTGGATTCCGTCTTGGAGGACGGATCCCACGAAGCTTGACGTCCTGTGCGAGGATGGAATACCGCTGGGAGTTCGTCATCCTTTCCTTAATCTTTCTCGTCTGACTTCAATGCACAGGGTGTTCGTGCGATGGATGCCATCCGCATCGAAGACGGCGCGTCGGTTGCGCTCAAATTTATTTCCAGGACGATTCATCCGGAAGAAGCCAAGATTTTCCAATATTTCTCTTCGCCGGAGCTGGCATCCGATCCGCATAACCACTGCTTGCCGCTCCTAGCAGTTCTGTATCCGCCAGACGATGCAGACATAGTGATCTTCGTCATGAAGCTCATGCGCAGGTTCGACGACCCAAGATTCGATACGGTCGGGGAAGTGATGGATTTCTTTCATCAGATTTTTGAGGTGTGTCGAGGCGCGCCTCTACTTGGCTTCCTCATCTTATCACAACAGGGTCTACAATTCATGCACCATCACCGTGTTGCGCACAGGTAGTTGTACTTTCTCGCGGTGGACATGATTAATTGATACAGTCCTTTCCCCAGGGATTGTAACTCGCTCAATATCATGATGGACGGACAGCATCTTTTCCCCGCTGGATTTCATCCTCGAGCCCAAAGAAATCTTCAGGATGGCTTCCGGAAGGCGAAACACTATACCCGCACCCAACGGCCTGTCAAATATTATTTCATCGACTTTGGAATATCGAGCAAGTTCGAGCCGGGGGAGGACACTCGAGTCCACCCCATCTTGGGTGGCGACAAATCAGTCCCCGAATTCCCAACTCTCCAACAGATGAGTTTGGCCATGAATACTGAGAAGTTGGATCCGTTCGCGACCGATATCTACTATCTGGGCAACCTGATTCGAACCGAATTCTTGGAGGTGAGCACGAGCACGAGTCACCTCACTCAATGCTAAGATAACAATTATTAATAGGGTGAACCCGAACGGTTGGTTAGCGCTAAATTGGGGTTCGAATTCATGAGGCCTCTGGTTGCCGCTATGGTCCAAGCTGACCCCGTGAAGCGCCCGACTATAGACGAAGTGCTCGCCGACTTTGACAAGATCCAGAGCAGCCTAAGCTCGTGGAAACTTCGCTCTCGGGTTGTCAAGAAAAGCGAGGTTACTGTTCTGCACTTAGGCCGGGTCCTACGACATTGGTTCCGCCGTGTGGAATACATTTTGAGGAGAGTTCCTGCGGTTCCTTCTACAAAACCCTGATCGTTACTTTTCAATTATCTATTGTGCTGGCTTTGTCTTCTACGACACTACATTCGTTTGCTCTCGGAATACTATCCTCTTCGTGCGAGAATGGGCCATCGACCTTCAATTAGGTATCTCATACTTGCACAATCCGCTGTTTTGTCCTGCTAGGCGAGTCGCACAGAAGTCAGAGGAACTTGATTTTTTTGTTTTGCGGAGTCTGAAGCGGAGCCAAAGGCAAGAAGACGGCGGAGGCAAGATCTGTCGCAACCATTTTCCGTTCATGCAGCATCTCGCTGATCTGAGAGGCCTATTGTCTTTCAGCCCAACCCGTCAACAAAAATGCGGGATTCAGAACAACCCGTACCTTAACCGCTATTGTTACCATCTATCTGACCGCGGCGGATGTTCAACTGTTCAAAGGATGACTCGATAACGTGGATACAATGCGCCACGACCATCTTTCTGATCTCTATAGAGTTAGCGACCTTTACCGCCGTGAAATAAGGATCAAATTTGGATCGAACCCTGGATCTAGAACAAAGGTTAACTGTTCCCGCCTTCTCTCACATGCACATTGTATAATTGAGTTCGAACGGAATTACCAGAACGGGAACAACCCTAGAAGCAAACGTGTCGCAACCATCTGTCATTCCTCACAGTGTGATTGTTCCCAGGTGAGGTATCCTTGTTTTATTGCCGAGCGGCAAGTTTTACTTCCGTGGACGTTGTTTTTGGACCTTACAACCAGACGAGACCAGACGACCGCCGGCTTTTGTTTCTTCCTGCCCATATAATACCGTATTCCAGTAGTCTCTCAAGCTGCCCCATACTTCTACCCAATTTCGTCCTTGTCTCGATGGCCGTCGACCCCGTTTCCATTCTCATAGCCCTCGATGCCCTGCTCAATACAGCATTCAAAATCTCTGTGGGTGTACACAAAACCCTTCCCCATTCCCGTCTGGCGGAGTGGAGGGAGGTTGCGCACAAGATATCTCAGGCGACCCTGCACGACAGAATGACGCTCCCCGAGGACCAGATTCCCAACTTAATAACCCGTCACGCAATGTATGTGATTGCACGAACTTTCCGACTCGCTTGAGTCGCTTGAACTCATTTCTTCCACCTGTCAGGTTCTCCAGCGCGCTCAAAGCCCTTGAAGACTCTTACGATGCGGAGGGCCGCGCGATTAAAAGTTATGGGCATAGGCGGGCCGCTACAAAAGAGCTTCAAAAGCAGGGCAAGATTATACGTGATCTGGTCCAGGTACGAGTGTTTTGGTCACTTGTTCGATTAATTGTCCTTAGATTTTCACTTCAGAAGCTTCGAACAGATGGGAACGACCAGGCCTTCCTATGTTCCTTTTATCACCCGCAGCCCGCCCAGGGCGAGAGGTGCCCCATCTGCTTCCCGAGTGCGGCGGTAACGAACACCGGTTCCCGGCTCGATACGAGGAATTATGCGTCTCAGACTCTAGTCTCGGTAAACACTTTCGTGAGCAATCACACTGTTCGCTGATTACGCCGCTTACAGAGGACCACCATGTCGACCACCACCACTGGTAACTCCCCCATGCCAGCCCATTCCCAAACACCTATTACCTCGATTGGCCACTCCGGGATGGGATCTGATCCTTTTGAAGCTTTCGCCGCCGCATTTAATGCGCCGAATCCACCAAGAATTATGACAAAAATGGTCGAAACCAGTGGACTTAACAAGATCGTTATTACAGAGGAATATGAATGAGTACTACAGCGAGTACAGCATAACTGTAGTTAGTTCTTTTCTTCCATCAGTACTTTGAGGTTCTTCCCGAAAGTGGTACCAGCACATGTAGCACGAAGCGTTTACGAGTGAGTATAGTACTGTATAACAAAAGTTCTGGCGCACACTGACACTGGCACGCCTGTGAGTAGAATCAAGGCCTGAGGGCCGTGTAAAGTTCGCCAACAATCTTCGCAGGGGCTACTGCTTGTAAATGCCATATCATCGTTGATCACAGGAAGGAAACTTTTAATTACCCCGCCAAATCGTCTAACCCATCCAGTGGCATCCACGGGCTCGGAGGCTTGCAGCTTACTTATCTCCAGTAGTAAACAAAGAGCCATGGAGGCCAGTCGTCAACCCCTAAAAGGTAAACCCGCTATCGTGCTGGATGCGAGTGTTTTTTTGTCTTGTTGTGAAACAGCCTTCCAGCCATTGTTGTATCGGTTAACGGCTGATGGCGTCTAATGGGATGGAGTTACTTCCAATTTTTTCTACCACTTCCAGCCTGAGTTTTGACTAATAAAAATATCATAAAAACTATACCTGTCCGGCTAGTAATGCGAGGTGCTTAAGGTCGCCTAATCGCCTCGCGAAATAATTTAAATACAGTAACTTTCGTCGGCAATAAGTCACAGCCGGCGACTGATCAGACAAGTCGGTGCTGGATCGGCACGCTTGAAAGGCGTCCCATAGGCCCGTGATCCTCTGCTGGTCGTTCCCTCTTGCCTGTTCTATGATATCCTCAGTTTTTTTTTTCGACAATGCAACCGGATCAGCTCTTCCTTGTCTCAAGCGCGGCATCGGGACGGATATAAAGCCCTATTAAGCAACACTGTACGTTACTTGAAACTACTCCGCCCACCAGCCTTTGCCCTCGTTGATCGATGTTCTCCTCCACGTCTACGGACCGGGCTGTCAGGTATTGGCTAAGGGCTAGCGAACGTGTCGACCAAAAGTTGCGCAACTATGAGTTGCATATCAGCGACGACGAGTATCAGGAATTTCAAGACCACTACAACCAGTCAGTGTACCAGCTCATGCGATGGAATTGGAATTTAGCGTGCGACCCAGGCTGCGAAAGGCCGTGACCACCTACAAGAATACGGGATTGTTCAAGCGTCGAGCACGCTCCACCGTGGGCAACACCATTGTGAGAACTGCGGACGAGATGGTGGCCAGAGGATGGGTGAGTGTTCCAAGTTCACATACTGATCACCTCTTCGATTTGAATGGCTTAGGACATAGCCATAATCGCAGAAGAGAGGAGGAAGTACAGTCATTCCACGGTCCTTGCATTTTCCACGGTCCTTGCACGAGACCGCTTTTTTGAGCCAGGATCCAATATTTTTGCGCGGTTTTTTTTTGTAAACCTCTTTAATAGACCCTAATCTAGCGTACTATAATTTCCTGTGGTGCAACTCTTCCTTGGGATCAGTGAAGGTAAGCAGACTGACAGGGAATTTGTGTTGCGTGCAACTGTGCCACTGGAGTTTTGGCATTTTTGATGGTCCAAGTTCACTCATATGTTCATGAACATGCTATGATCATGGCACAAAAAAATTGAGTTGAATCACCGACTGCACAGTGTCGAACGAGGGGCGAGAAATGTTGCGTTCACGTAATGTTGAGATTCGCATAAAAGAATGACGACATCATTCTCTCTCCTCTCACACCACCATGCCAGGCATCTCGCGCTCGAACCTCAAGAAGGCCGGGGACGTCAAAGCATTGAAAGACGAGGCCAAGAAGGCCAATCAGAGGAACTTTCAGCGGAAGGTTCTGATCTTGAGTCGGATTTCGAGTCAGAGGAGGAAATGTGAGCAAGATTGGGACTTGAGGATAAGAAAGAGTCGATAGAAAGTACCAGTGTTGATTGAACTACTCCAAACCATCGAAGTTTTCGTGCCTTGAAGTTGTGTCGCCGAGTTTTGCACGAAAATGCAAGGACCGAATATGTCCGAAAATTCGGCCCGCGCCGATGTGCGCCAAACACGCAAAAGCTGGTGTATTCTTCCAATTCTTTTTGTGGTTCGGGTATCTAGGCCTTCACTCGCATCTCCTACATACTTTGACCAGGCCGTGGAACTTAAAGTTTGACAGAGAAAAGCCATCATTCAAAAGTTGATGCAAGGACCGTGGAATGACTGTATTGCGTCGAGAATCATCGAGATTTCGCGAAATCAAGATTCATAGAAAGATGCCCCCACTGCTTCCCCTCCGAAGTCACGACGCCCAGTGACGGTTCACTGTCCGAAATGGCCGACGATTCTCTCGAGTCAGATATCCCATTCCTGGCCTCCAACGAGACAGTGGACTGCGCCCCACATTCCCCTTCGCAGTCTCCAGTTCAAATCCTGGTTACCCGGCCCGGATCTATCCACATCCGCAATTGCGGCTTGGATCTCTGGATCCACCACACTTTCTTCGTTGTTCGTTTCGGGACCAGTGGATCGTATGTGGCCGATCTACTTCGTATTGTGGAGGGTACGAATTTGGTCGCCCAGCGGATGGACAACGATTGTCTCAGTGTTCACCTGGTGGACTCGTCCCCTACCGATGGGCAGGAAATGGTACCGCAAGACGGAATCAAGCGTCGATCTTCCTATATAACCGAGGAAGCAATCTGCATCCGCCAGCCAGGGTCATATCTCTACGCCAACATAAACAAGGGCAACTTACGGTTTGGCCGTCTCAATTCCCCACCCCAGTCCGCTGCCGAAGATGAGGCAACGGATATCTGTGTAATCCCCCAGAAGATCGACGGTAGCGCACCCTTCTTCCCGCTGGTGAGGAGCCCTTTCATATCTGTCGATGTCCGGTCGGATGGCAATCAAATGGACTTCGTGTGGGAGCTTACAGCCTAGATACTTGACATGAATGCATTCATAATTGATATGTTCCGTATTGAATCGTTACTCGGAGACGGTCTAGAGCACATAAACTGAACAGATCGTCGTGGAACGAGAAAGGGAGAGTCCAGATAAAAGTTGGTAATCCTTTCAAGAAGTTGGGGCACCTGTCCATCATAGACTATGAGAGTACCGAAAGGTCCGTCCTGCTCGTAGGTAAACCCTCCGCCAGACGCACAGATAGATACACGCCGGCTCAAGAGTCAAGACCGGACAAACTTGAAGTCGACCCGTGTGCTCGCCGACAATACGCGAGAGGCCGACGACAGCGTCACCGGATTAGCAGCTCAATACCTGCCGTCTTGGATCGGGTCTTTGATCTTCATGCGACGCGACCACGCAATCGGGCAGAGAGAACGCAGAGCCTGAGTATCCAGGCGAGCTTCGCTAGCCTGCCTGAGTGCTTGCATGATATCGTATCATAGACGCAAATCCAGTCGATAGGAGCTTGAAGTCGCAGAGAGCCACAGCAAAGGTGTCAAGAAGGTGTGCAATCGCAGGGTGTTGGCAGGCTGCATGAGAGAGGAGGACAAGCCTGGCGTTGTCGCAAGTTTGGTTCTCGATCACTGTGATTCGCACCGTATCCTTCCTGCAGTGTGAAGCTTTCTGCGCACTCCTTGTTCTTCGGCTGTGCCACTTCCTCGCGTTCGCCACTCTGCCTCGCCATTGAGTATTCTCGTCCGGACAAGCAGCGATGAGCTGGACATGCGTCCCCAATCAACAGGGGCTCCGAGTCACTGGGTGCTCACCGCTGCTTAGCGGAATGGTGCCCCTTGCCACCGCGAGCAGGTGAGCCGGGGCGTCCCAGGAGCCTCCCACTGCACGTTCAGCTCACGAGCGCGAGAGGAGGGGTGGAAGCGTCGCTTTATCGAGGCCCTATGCCACTGCATCCCCTATCCGACCCTTGGCATCGTTGGGTCGGCTCGGTGATCATGTGCCGCTGCTTTACCATCTTGCATACATCCCACGCTCATCGATTCCGACCAGGGAAATGTCGGTTCCGATCTTGAAGAGACTTGAAGCTACAGCGATAGCGGTCAGCACTCGCGTGCCACTGACTTGGCTCGGTCGCTGTGCAGGGTTCCCATTGATGCAGGACTGCAAGCAGCACGTCCGATACGCTCTTCAAATCTCGAAAGCCGGAGGCAAACTGCAGGCGACAGGGCTCGTCGACGTTGAAGCCTCAAGTTGGCACGGTCACCCTTGAAGTCGCATTTCCTTCAATTCGCTGAAATCAGACCCCAGTCCGATCAAGCGAGAGACCCGGCCATGGTCCTCCACCCCTTCGCCGAACATGTTGTCGAGACGCGCCAATGACTGGATACTGAGGGGCCGCACATTCGAGATATCCGATCTTCGACATGCTGACCGGCATCGCTGCAAGGGAATAGGAACGATGGGATTTTCTGGGTGCGAGCTGACTATTGCTGTTGACCGCGTAGCAACGACGGTACCAGCTCATTGCGCGCCAGTTGGTGAGTACATAACTTGTCTGTACCTCCTATGAACCGCGACGTGCCCACCCACCCCGTCCGAGGTGTGCGCTTCGCCCACTCCCCCGTGGCGCACGCATCGGTTCATCTCGGGGCCACCCTACAACCAAGTATCAGTTCCAGTGTACACCAACATCCGACGAGCGCCGAACCTGACGCACGGAAATCCTTCGCTCGCTTGAGGCCGTCGAAACGTCCCAGGATGCACCCCAATCTGCGATACCGTTATCAGGACCCATTTTTCCGTTCGGGAAATACACACACCGTCGAAATGCCCAAGAGCTTCCGGGATACGTCTAAGGTGCCTGCATCTCTCGAGGCTCTTCGCTGCGGGGCAAGGTGCAGGCACCACAGAGTCGCCGAACGAGGGCTATACCTCAGCTACACCGATCACAGTAGCCCTTGTCGCGTACGTGAAACCTCTATTCCGTTGTCACGCAGCTTTTTCCCGGCGCTCATTGGTCCCGGACTCAAAAAACGTGGATCTATCTGGGACGTCATAGTCAGTGGCCGGCTTTCCAGGCGGGAACACAGACTGACCTGTGCTTCCCCCGCTGCTAGATGTGCAAGGCGTCACATGCACGACGCAGTGCTCCTCGGGATTTCGACGGGTGCCTCGTCAACGTCCTGGCTCAATAGATTCCTTCGGGATATCGTTTTCAGCCCAGAGTCGTTCAGCGCGATAGGTCTGTCCCTCCCGTGCCGGACGACCGAATGGTTCGTAGCGACTCCAAGGATGTGCGGGTCGTACGTCCGCGATCTCACAGTATCTGCGGCAAATCTGGCGCAGGGAGCAAACGGACCGACGACATATTGGCTGTCCTTCCTTCGGCCTCCAAGATGCATCCGGACGACCGACAAGGCTCCTAACGGCGGACCAGTTGAGCTGCTTTCCATTGAGCTCGTCGTTCTTTTCTGGCTCCACCCGACCGCCACGTTTGCGTCCTCCGTTCCTAACGACTTGGTCGTGAGCGACGCCCATCGGAGCACTGAGTTCCACCTGCCTGAGTAACGTTATTCCCGGCATGGGCGTGGCGTGCCAGCGTGGCACCTCAGCGGCCGATGCTTGCTCGGATGCTTCAGCAGCA